>JARQOD010000003.1:254791107-254939953 GCA_033576555.1 Oophaga sylvatica | reverse complement strand
CGCTCACATTTCCCAACATTACCACTAGAGGGAATCTTAGAATATTTAAGGGTGAGTTAGGTAGCAGTAGCCATTCAAGAGAGCGGGGGCATTCTGGCCAGTGCAGACCAGTTCAGTCTGGTTTAGTTCCTGTCAGAGCTCAGTTAGAGCTGAAGTGATTCCTGTCACAGACAGAAGGAGAGAGATTGAGCTGTTACTCAGAACAGACAGACTGCTAGTATCCCATGAATGTGGAAAGTGACTCTCGGAGCAAGCGTGTATTCAGTCTGACGAAATGTCCTGAGAGCTGCTCTGGACAGAGTCTTTGAAGGAAAGAAGGAAGGGGACTACAGTTTGCAGAACATCAAGTTAACTGAGAACAGTCAGTGAGCTGGAAAGTAAGAAAGCTGACAACTACACCTACTGCTACCCGTGCTTATGTTAAGGGTAAGAGTGAAGCGACGGGCAAGTGGTGACCCAAGAAAGGAGTGACTTCGGTGACAGACCACCTTCACTCGACTAACCGGACACCGGGGTCCGAAGTATTGCTAGAACCTTTACGGCTAGTGAGAGAAACACCGGAATCCTTGCTGGACTTCACGTCACAGAAGGTAGCCCTAAGTGCCGATACGTAACAGGAGTCAGGGAGAACAGGAGTCCGGCCTGATCAGCCACAAGGGCTTAGTTCTTTCCAATATCTGGTCACCAGATCAAGCAAAAGGCTCTACCACAATGTCGACCGGGCGTAGCTGTTGCATCAAGAGTTAAACTTGACTTCACGCAAGTTAGGACTCAATACATTGAAAAGGGAAAGGAGGCCTTAAACTCACTCAGTGATTACCTGAATGTGCATTCTCCACCCTGACCAGCTTCCCGGGATATACCTGCCAACAACATCAGTAAAAGGTATGGACAGAGACTGACTTGTGTGTGACTGCGTTATTGCCTGAACCCTACACCACCATAGACTTTGAGGAAAAGTCTCACCTGTGGGAGACTTAACATCTTGCTGCCCCATAACATCCCCTCAGAAGATTCACCTTGCAGCGCTGGTCAAAGTGATCAGAAACCACAGGTGGCGTCACGAACAATTCCTAAAATCCCCTGTAAATATCCCCCTTTGTATGAGCGCCCAGGGCAACGGACCGAGCTGTGCTACTTGTGACATTCCCCATAGACTTCAACGGGCTCGGTGCCGAGTACCCCATAACCCTGGTGTTGTGCGACTCATTCTTTGGCGTTACGAACAGGATCCGAAGCTTACTGGATGTGAGTCCTGTGTGCCTAAATGGACTGTTTTGTGCAAAAAGACTGTGTGCAGTTTTTGTAATTTTTGGCGCCATTTTCCGCCATTTTGCCGCCATATTCGCGCCCTGAGGCGCTGGTGAAGAAGGTGGGCGTGCCTTCGTGGGCGTACCCCCCCTGTGGCGCGAAAGTGATGGGCGCCCTGTCTAAATGCTATTACAATACGAAAGCCTGCCCTACTGCAAGAGAGATCCGCCTCCTCTTCATCCTCTATGCCAAGAAGAGGAAGCGAAAGTCCTGCCTCCACGTAAGAGACCAGATTGTTCCAGTGGGAAACACAGTCTGGCCTGGAGTGAGATGGCGGAAGGACAGGAGACGCTGTGTGGAGGAGCGGCGGGGCGCAGACCCCGATCCCGTGAAGAGCTACTGCTTGTGCCTGAGCCGTCCCCAGGTCGGGAGACCGACCCAACAATACAGAAAGTGGAAGAGGTAGATGCGGTGCTGGAAGTATTAGCCCGACACCGTGAAGAGATGGAGGAGATCGAGCAAAGCTGGCTGCCCGGAAACAACGGCTGCTGTGGGACGCAGCACTCTCCCCTCCAGGAGCGCAACCGTTACCTGTGCCACCACTGCAAGCGGCTGATAAAGAACCGGAGACCGGCTCCAGGGGTGCTGATCCCGACTCCACCGATGATGCGGCGGGAGAGAGGGAGGCTGAGGGGGCCCTGCTCGTTCCGGAGTGCCAGCCCGGCCTGGAGGCCGCATCGGAATGCAGTCCCCCGGTAGGGACACCGGAGGGGACCCAGCCGTCCGTGATGGAGATCGACTGGGAGGAGATGGAGTACCTGAACGACGTGGAATACGCCGCCCAGATAGAGAATGAATGGCGACGCCGTGAGCAGGAGCAGCGACGGCAGCAGGAGGAGAGAGAAGTGCAGCAGTTTTGCCAGAGGTACCAAGAAGAGACTCTCGCTGAAAAGGAAAACATCAGGCGGGATAAAGGTACGCTCCGGGAACCGCGGCGCCAGGGGACGGTGTGTGCCTCTAAGGCCCGAGGAGTTTGGGGTTACATATGTGAGCCCGGGTTCTCTCCAAAGATCTATGTTCACTGCTGCGATGCGGGGTTCCACCTGTTAAAAGGGGATGTTGTCACCTACACACGACACTGTAGTCGTCAGGGGTGGTTTGCCTTGAATGTCTCCCGTGTCCCAACATCCCAAGTCACAGCCCCATCAGCGCCAGGCTGCGCACCTGCATCGTATACTGAGTCCTCCCCTGTATCATACCAGCTGTAAGGTTCTGTGTACATGTTCCTGAAACTCAGTTTGTTCGTCAGCCATTTTACTTTCTGTCTTGCTGCAGCTATCTTGCCCTCAGTCAAAATGGAGTTTCCAGCTTGCATGTTCCCGCCCTGATTCTCTCCTTTTGCTTCTTAAGCAGCCACAGCTGAGCAATCAGTGCTTCAGAATCTAGCCTGCAGTGAACCTGTGACCTGACTCCTAAAGCCTTGGACCTTGTACTCCAGCTATTCCTACTGAGGAACTCTGAAGCACTTGTGGACTCTGAACCCTGCTCTTTGAAAGACCCACGTTTGCATGGACTTACGGTAACAGAGAAGAAGATCCTGAACCTGTTGTGGAGAGTGATTGCTGAGCTTAGATTACTCTGGCCTGCTGTGTCTCCTGCTTCTGTGTCTGCAAACTGTGTGACTATTTTTGCCAACTTGTATGAAGTAATACAAGACTTTCTATATCAAACCTGTGTCTCATGTATTTTCATCGCACCCAAGCACAAGACGCTATATGAACTGTACTACTTACATTACAAGATTCTGAAGCCAAACGTTAGTGTCTGCTGGGTCTGGAAAGGCTGTGTCTGCTGTAACTGTGGATATCGGATGTCCGGTTGTACTTTCTGTGATGACAGTGGTTGTGACTTCTCACAACCATTCCAGGTGAGCAATTCCCTTAAGTGTTTTTTTTTTCTGCAGTGTTACCACAGGTAAACACTATTGTTTTTTTTTTTTCCTTTCTCTTTTTTGTCTGCTGTAACTGTGGATATCAGATGTCCGGGTGAACTTTCTGTGATGATAGAGGTTGTGACTTCTCACAACCATTCCAGGTGAGCAGTTCCCTTAATTTTTTTTTCTCTCTGCAGTGTTACCACAGGTAAACACTATTGTTTTTTTTTTTCTCCTCTCCTCTTCTTCCAGTAATCCTGTCTTAAAAGATCTGGAAAATGGAGGCCCGCATAAAGGAACTTTGCGGAGTGACTGATAATATCCTTGCAGATTTGCAGAATATAAAGACCCGTTTTTCAAGCCTACAGGACCTCACTAATCACAATTTGCAAGTGTTTGGACAAACTGCCCAGGATTTGCGAGCCAGGATTGAGGTTCTAGAGGAGCGAGTCCAGACTCCTGCCGTAGCCCCGAGTTCTGGGATTCCCAAGTTGCCCCCTTTTCGTTTTGGCGGTGAACGTGAGAAATTCAGGGGATTTATTAATCAATGCAATCTTTTTTTTTCTGCACATGCTTCACAGTTTCCCACTGAACGATCTAAGGTGCTTACTATAATTATGTTGCTTACCAACAAGGCTTTGATGTGGGCAAACCCTCTGATTGAGACTGAGGATGATTGTTTGAATCACCTTGATGCTTTTATTTCAGCCATGGGGCAGGTGTTTGATGACCCCAATCGAGGTGCAACAGCTGAAGCAGCCATGTTAGCTTTGCGCCAAGGTAAGCACTCGGTAGCTGAATATGCCTTGGATTTCAGGAGATGGGCTCTTGATACCACCTGGGACAGTTCCGCCAAAAAATCTATTTTTCGAAAGGGGTTATCTCCACTGATTAAGGATGAACTTGCTCGTGCCGACCCTCCCACTGCGTTAGGTGACTTTATTAACTACTGCATCCGTATTGATACTCGTCTGACTGAACGCAGGCAAGAGAGATGGTTCGAAAGCAATCGCACTAACCTTTTCCTACCTTCCTCTCCAGCTAAGGAACCTTTGAGTAGGATTACACGGGAACCTGAACCTGAACCCATGCAGGTAGACTCTTTACAACGACGGGTTAGTGATGCACGCAAGGAACATCGTTTTAAGGAGAATCTATGTTTCTATTGTGGTAAGTCAGGGCACTTCATTATAAACTGCCCCAGCCGTTCTCGTAAGACTACTGCAGCACTCATTCATTGTGAGTGTTGCGAGAGGGGATCTGTCAGGTCCGAGCCTCAGGCTCCAGAGAGATCTGCAGCAACAGATCTTGATTCTCTCGACTTAAACTCCGTTACTTCTGAGGACGTTGACTGTGTAAACGCTGCCATTTTTCAAGTTTCCTCAGCGGTGTCCCAGCTGAGTTGTAAGAAAAACAATTCTCATTGCTTTCTTTCCATCAAACTCTGGGTTGACTCAGCTTGGGTGTCTAGCTCTGCTATGATCGACTCAGGGGCAAGTGGAAATTTTATGGATGTCTCCTTTGCTCTGAAACAGGGGATACGTTCAGTGAAGAAGGCTACTCCAGTACAGATGGAAACTGTGGATGGCTCCCTGCTGACCTCTGGACCAGTGGATCAGGAAACAGAGCCTTTGAGGGTTCTTATGGGTAAAGATCATCAAGAGAAACTGTCCTTTATGCTTATCTCTTCTCCCCACTTTCCCATTATTCTAGGGCTACCATGGCTGCAGGCTCAGAATCCTACCATTAACTGGGAGACCAAGGAATTACACTTTCCAGAGAAACAGATGAGTCCAAAAGTTTCAGCTTGCTCTGTTCCTAAAAGAACCATGTCAGTCCCTGAACTACCAGCTGTATATCAGGACTATGTGGATTTATGTGACAAGAAGAACGCTGACCAGCTTCCTCCTCACCGTCCATATGATTGTCCAATTGAATTATTGCCTGGAGCAGAGATACCTTTTGGTAAGATCTACCCCTGGCGGGGCCCGAGCTAAAGGCTTTAAAGGATTACATAGACGAAAATCTGGCCAAGGGCTTCATACGCCCCTCTTCATCTCCTGCAGGTGCACCCATCTTCTTTGTAAAGAAGAAAGATGGATCTCTGAGACCATGCGTAGACTATAGGGAACTCAATAAGGTTACTATTAGAAACCGTTATCCATTGCCTTTAATCCCTGAGTTATTGGAGAGAGTGCGACATGCCAAAATTTTCTCTAAACTAGATCTTCGTGGGGCCTATAACTTAGTCCGTATTAGACCTGGGGATGAATGGAAGACTGCTAGAGTTGAGCGATACTTTCCGATATCCAAAAGTATCGGAATCGGAATGGTATCGCCGATACCCAAAAAATATCGGCGATACCCGATACCGATACCGGAAATACAATGTAAGTCTATGGGAACAAAATATCGGAATTAAAAAAAACCCATTCTTGCCTTGTTGGTTAATTGTACATGAAGGAAAACAACAAAGAGTAATGTAGAATGTATTGGGGAAGGTTGAGGAGACATTAAAGGCATAGATGTTTAACCCAATCAAATGGAATAGCATAAATATTTTTTTTTTTAAAGATGTTCGGATTGACGAAGAAATTGACAATGTTGTTCACGTTTTTTCTATTTTGGCAAATATGTATATTTCACAACTTCCATGCTTTTCACCTTTTTAACTTTTGACACACTTTCTCCTTCATAATCTTCAGCAGCATCATCTTTTTCATCAAATTATTCTTCATCTTCACCTTCTTTATCTTCTTCTTAAACTTCTTGCTATTCATCTTTTTGTTAACATTACTCATATTCTTCTTATTAAACTATTATTCTAATTCATATTGTACTTCATCTTCTTCATCATATTCTTATTTGTGACAGAGAATCCTGTACTTGTAATCTGTCAAAGTATGAATTTTTCATTCTTCCGTTCTTGCTGTCACAAAAGATTTAAATTACAACAGTATTTGTCCGTGTTCAGTTTAGCCTGCAGCAGCAGCAGGCATTTTCCAGGGGCACCACGAGGAGGAACGGACTCACCCCCATACACTGCTTAGTCTTCTTCTGCTTATAATTTAGAGCATATATTTTCTCTTCATTTTGGTCTTATACTTAATGTTCTTCTGCTTTTTGATCTTTGCTTATTGTTCTTCTGTCTCTTGTTCTGTATCTTGTAGTTTGTCTTAACCTTCTTTGTCCTGTTGGTGATGGTACAAAAGCCAATGGAAGTAACGAGGACCAGCTGACTGTGCTGGAACCCGGAGGTCAGCAGAAGGAAAAGAGCCAATGGCACAACCGAGGACCAGCTGACGTTACTGGGAACGGTTACTAAGCAGGAGGTACCTGTGCTCCAAAGCACTACCAAGGACCAGCAGACGTTGCTGGAACTCGGATACCGACATGGAGGCACCTAGGCAAAGGCACTGCGGAGAACCAGCTGACGGTACTGGAACCCGGATGGGTAGCAGAAGGTACAAGAGCCAATGAAAGTAACGAGGACCAGCTGACTGTGCTGGAACCGGAGGGTTAGCAGAAGGAAAAGAGCCAATGGCACAACGAGACCAGCTGACGTTACTGGGACACGGTTACTAAGCAGGAGGTACCTGTGCTCCAAAGCACTACCAAGGACCAGCAGACGTTGCTGGAACTCGGATACCGACATGGAGGCACCTAGGCCAAAGGCACTGCGGAGAACCAGCTGACGGTACTGGAACCCGGATGGGTAGCAGAAGGTACAAGAGCCAATGAAAGTAACGAGGACCAGCTGACTGTGCTGGAACCCGGAGGGTTAGCAGAAGGAAAAGAGCCAATGGCACAACCGAGGACCAGCTGACGTTACTGGGACACGGTTACTAAGCAGGAGGTACCTGTGCTCCAAAGCACTACCAAGGACCAGCAGACGTTGCTGGAACTCGGATACCGACATGGAGGCACCTAGGCCAAAGGCACTGCGGAGAACCAGCTGACGGTACTGGAACCCGGATGGGTAGCAGAAGGTACCCATGGAAATTAAAGTTGAGGCAGCAGGACTTTTTGCCGTTAACACAGCAGGGGAACAGCTGACATTACTGAACCCCAGTAACACAGGAGCAAGTGTAGACTGTGCTAACAGCACTTCCGAGAAACAACTGGCGGTGTTGTAACCCAGGGATGAGAAGAGAACATGGTGGAGGCAGCAGGACTTTTTGCCGTTCACACAGCAGGGGAACAGCTGACATTACTGAACCCCAGTAACACGGGAGCAAGTGTAGACTGTGCTAACAGCACTTCCGAGAAACAACTGGCGGTGTTGTAACCCAGGGATGAGAAGAGAACATGGTGGAGGCAGCAGGACTGTTTGCCGTTCACACAGCAGGGGAACAGCTGACATTACTGAACCCCAGTAACACAGGAGCAAGTGTTAACTGTGCTAACAGCACTTCCGAGAAACAACTGGCGGTGTTGTAACCCAGGGATGAGAAGAGAACATGGTGGAGGCAGCAGGACTGTTTGCCGTTCACACAGCAGGGGAACAGCTGACATTACTGAACCCCAGTAACACAGGAGCAAGTGTTAACTGTGCTAACAGCACTTCCGAGAAACAACTGGCGGTGTTGTAACCCAGGGATGAGAAGAGAACATGGTGGAGGCCAGGGACTGTTTGCTGTTCACACAGCAGGGGAACAGCTGACATTACTGAACCCCAGTAACACAGGAGCAAGTGTTAACTGTGCTAACAGCACTTCCGAGAAACAACTGGCGGTGTTGTAACCCAGGGATGAGAAGAGAACATGGTGGAGGCAGCAGGACTTTTTGCCGTTCACACAGCAGGGGAACAGCTGACATTACTGAACCCCAGTAACACGGGAGCAAGTGTAGACTGTGCTAACAGCACTTCCGAGAAACAACTGGCGGTGTTGTAACCCAGGGATGAGAAGAGAACATGGTGGAGGCAGCAGGACTGTTTGCCGTTCACACAGCAGGGGAACAGCTGACATTACTGAACCCCAGTAACACAGGAGCAAGTGTTAACTGTGCTAACAGCACTTCCGAGAAACAACTGGCGGTGTTGTAACCCAGGGATGAGAAGAGAACATGGTGGAGGCAGCAGGACTTTTTGCCGTTCACACAGCAGGGGAACAGCTGACATTACTGAACCCCAGTAACACGGGAGCAAGTGTAGACTGTGCTAACAGCACTTCCGAGAAACAACTGGCGGTGTTGTAACCCAGGGATGAGAAGAGAACATGGTGGAGGCAGCAGGACTGTTTGCCGTTCACACAGCAGGGGAACAGCTGACATTACTGAACCCCAGTAACACAGGAGCAAGTGTTAACTGTGCTAACAGCACTTCCGAGAAACAACTGGCGGTGTTGTAACCCAGGGATGAGAAGAGAACATGGTGGAGGCAGCAGGACTTTTTGCCGTTCACACAGCAGGGGAACAGCTGACATTACTGAACCCCAGTAACACGGGAGCAAGTGTAACTGTGCTAACAGCACTTCCGAGAAACAACTGGCGGTGTTGTAACCCAGGGATGAGAAGAGAACATGGTGGAGGCAGCAGGACTGTTTGCCGTTCACACAGCAGGGGAACAGCTGACATTACTGAACCCCAGTAACACAGGAGCAAGTGTTAACTGTGCTAACAGCACTTCCGAGAAACAACTGGCGGTGTTGTAACCCAGGGATGAGAAGAGAACATGGTGGAGGCAGCAGGACTTTTTGCCGTTCACACAGCAGGGGAACAGCTGACATTACTGAACCCCAGTAACACGGGAGCAAGTGTAGACTGTGCTAACAGCACTTCCGAGAAACAACTGGCGGTGTTGTAACCCAGGGATGAGAAGAGAACATGGTGGAGGCAGCAGGACTGTTTGCCGTTCACACAGCAGGGGAACAGCTGACATTACTGAACCCCAGTAACACAGGAGCAAGTGTTAACTGTGCTAACAGCACTTCCGAGAAACAACTGGCGGTGTTGTAACCCAGGGATGAGAAGAGAACATGGTGGAGGCAGCAGGACTGTTTGCCGTTCACACAGCAGGGGAACAGCTGACATTACTGAACCCCAGTAACACGGGAGCAAGTGTAGACTGTGCTAACAGCACTTCCGAGAAACAACTGGCGGTGTTGTAACCCAGGGATGAGAAGAGAACATGGTGGAGGCAGCAGGACTGTTTGCCGTTCACACAGCAGGGGAACAGCTGACATTACTGAACCCCAGTAACACAGGAGCAAGTGTTAACTGTGCTAACAGCACTTCCGAGAAACAACTGGCGGTGTTGTAACCCAGGGATGAGAACAGAACATGGTGGAGGCAGCAGGACTTTTTGCCAGACACACAGCAGGGGAACAGCAGGCGTTACTGAACCCAGAAACACATCAGCGATTGTTTTCATCTGTGCATCTAACACTTCTGAGCAGCAACTGGCGCTGTTGAAGCCCAGGGTCAAGGAGGGTGTAGGCATAAAATATTGAGTTATTGCCTTGTTACGTGGCCATTGCAAATGTATGTACTTCAAACAAGAATAAATGAAGTTTTACTACGACAATAAAATGATGAATTTCAATTACAAGAATAGAAAAATATTTATACTTGACAGTCCTCTGTGGTTGATAACGTTTAATGGCTAACTGAAAATATGGTAACAAATTCAAAGCTTTCGAGACTACTCAGGTGTCTTCATCAGGCTAAGAGTAAAGCCAAAAATGAAGAATCACATATTTCTACACACAACAGGACACAGGAATAGCTAAGACAAGTGAGGGAGGGACAAGTGAGGGGAGACCGGCAACAAAAAGGAGAACAAGGATGAATTATCAGCGCCACACAATCACAGATAAATTAATGAATTTACCTGTGGCAAAAGACTTTTGTATGCCCGGTCATAGCATGATGGATATGGAATTACTGGTATTAAAATATAACTTCAAATATGAGAAACGTACAAAGGTTTCAGAATATAAGCTCATCATGACCTTTGACACTGTTAGTGATGGAATGAATAGATCACATGGATTTATGTCATTCTATATCAATTAAGGAATCTGCGTCTATGCCCTTCCAGGGTCATGAAAACCCAAAAAAACACGCCAATGAGAGGGCAATCAAACTTTCTATCCTTATCTAGGAACTGTTCCAATATTTATGTTCATCCCTGTGAGATAATGACAGTTCTGATACACGTCACTTACTTGTCTTACCTATTGCACTATTCCTGTGTCCTGTTGTGTATAGAAATATGTGATGCTTAATTTTTTTATTTAGTCTTTGCCTGATGAAGAGACGTGAGTAGCCTTGAAAGCTTGCAATTTGTTTCCATCTTTTCAGTTATCCATTAAAAGGTATCAACCACTGCTGACTCTGAAGTCTAAATATTTTTCTATCTACTGGCTAACACGGTACAAAGATACACATGTTTTCTAATTTCAAGAAGGAAAAATAAAGAAAATACAAATATAAACGCATATATGCACATGCCAAAAATAAATGGAACAACACAACACCAAAAAAATTGGTAACAAAATATAGTGTTGTAAATTTAAGAATAAAAGTCCATTTTTTTTTTATGAATAATGCTTAAGGAACGCTATGTTAAACCATAACATAGTGAAGACAATGGATTTTGTAATAGTCACTCATCATCATCATCGCAAATTTTATGTGACAGTCACAGACATTTCAATTATTTAAGTTCATAAAATCGTAACTTTCTATAGCATGTATGACATGTCCAGCATGGACTCATCAATGTGATGATTGATGACACAATAATGTACGATAAAAAATAACCATTTAAAAAAACATTAGGCATTGTTTGTCACAATTTAAGTGTGTGCCTGCAAGTGTAGGTGAAACAAAGGCTACGGATAGCAAAGGTATATTCTATGTCTGTATCAGACAGTGGACAGCCTCTGATGGGTAATGCCGATGTTATACTGTACGTCAATAAAGTCTGCGGCTGAAATCATGCATTTTTTGCTTGTAGAGTGTTGAAGAGGGTAAAAGAATGTCTGGTTGCGCAAAGCTTTATCCGTCAACACTACCTTCCTACTGTCACGCGTAGGGTAGGGTAGCGTGTGGCAATTAGCTGACTATAAAATGTGAGGTTAGGCTGCGTTATTGCGCACTAGGGACGCAAAAAAAAATACAGCAGTAATAATTTAATGTGTAATACTCCACCTATGACAAACAAAAAAATTACGTTCCCTCTTTAACAATGTACAAGACTAACAACCTAATGGTTGACGCTGACTTAATTGAGATACAGTATTACATCAACATTGTCCATGAGTAACTATGCACTGTGATACCTATATACCAGTATTAATTTATATCTCTTGTGGTTGTTTCAACAGCACTTGCAGGTATAACTACCTATTGTCAGTATGCATGATGCACTTTCTAGATGTAATAATTTATTATTGGACATTATTACCATGTTTACATGCTGGCCATTTCATATATGGTGTTTGAAGTTACAGTTGGCATCAGTATGTGTATTTTATAATGTCTGTCATAAATAAAACTCGTGATGATGATGATGAGGATTTAATGATTCGTACATCCATTGACTGCATTATCTTACAGGTACAGATAAAGTTCCTTAAAAAGCATTAATTCATAAGTATGAAATGTACTTTTATGCATTAATTTCAAAATGTGAAGAGTAGACTATGTTTTATTTTTTGTTACCATTTCTAATAGACATGTGCAGATATGCGCTGTGATGACAAATTATTATTTGTCCATATTTGTCATAAAAATTTATCATTCTAGGCCTGCAAAACTTCACAATTTCATGTTTTCAGCATAACAAGCAGGGTGACGGCTCTTCCCTATTTGGAGCATGTTGGTCATGTGTTTTTCTGTCCATGTGTCGGGAACAGGAGACTTCTTGCCGTTCACACAGCAGGGGAACAGCTGGCTTACTGAACCCCACTAACAGTAGAGCTTGTGTTTTGTTCTGTGGACACGACACTTCTGAGCAGCAACTGGCAGTGTTGGAGCCCAGGGAGTAGAGTTCAGGTGGTAGAAAGATGAACATAACAGGAGACATGGATAACGTTGCGAACCAGTTATTTAATCTGAAAACGGACAGACAAATTCTGCCGAGATCCATGCCTTGTTCATTTTCAGAAAAGTAAGCCGGTCTACATTATCGGAGGATAGTCGCATGCGACGGTCTGTTAGTACACCACCTGCAGCACTAAAGACGCGCTCCGATAATACACTGGCAGCAGGGCAAGCCAGCACCTCCAATGCATACTGGCTAAGCTCTGGCCATGTATCCAGCTTAGAGACCCAAAACTTGAATGGGGAAGAGCCATCTGGGAGTACACTGAGAGGCAAAGCCAAGTAGTCTGTCACCATCTGACGGATACGTTGCCTCCCGCTGACTGGAGCCCTCTCGGATGGTGTAGACATTTGTGGCGCTGCCACAAAACTTTGCCACATTTTTAACATACTGGTCTTTCCCTATGCAGAGGCACTGCGTGTGCTCCCTCTTGTTGCAGAGCTCTCTACACTGCCTCGACGCACAGAGCTGCTTTGTAAAGCAGTAGCAGCAGCAGTGCTCTCGGCAGTAAGGTAGAACATTAGGGATTGCACCAGTGTGTCTTGGTACTCCCGCATTTTACGCTCCCGGTTCAACGGTGTGATGAGGCTTTTGACGTTGTCCCGGTAGCGAGGGTCTAGGAGGGTGTACACCCAATAATCAGACGTCGTGAGAATGTGGGCGATGCGGCGGTCGTTTCTTAGGCACTGCAGCATGAAATCAACCATGTGCTGCAGACTCCCAACTGGCAAAGAAACGCTGTCCTCTGCAAGAGGCGTCATCTCTGCCTGCTCTGCATCACCCCACCCTCGCTCTACATACTGACTAGAGCGTTGTGTACCTCCCTCTGGAGCGATGTCTTCCTCCTCCATTGACTCCTCCTCCTCATCCTCCTCACAAAGTGAGCCCTGCCCAGCCCTTTGTGAGGAACCACGTTGCGCTGACTTTCCAGAAGGTGATGGAATTTGTGACTCCTCATCCTCCACCTCTTCCAAAACCTCATCCCTTATTGCTTGCAGTGTTTTTTGAAGCAGGCAGATAAGGGGGACAGTCAGGCTGACTAGTGCATCATCTGCACTCGCCATCCGCGTTGACTCATCAAACGCACGCAAAACGTGGCACATGTCCTTCATAGTGGCCCACTCATTAATGGTGAAGTGTGGACGGCGCAAATTGCGTGTTGATTGCGCCTGATGCAGCTGATACTCCATTACTGCTGGCTGCTGCTCACACAACCGCTCCAACATATGTAACGTTGAATTCCACCTGGTGGATACGTCACATATGATGCGATGTTCAGGAAGGCGCAATCTGCGTTGCAGAGCTGCAATGCGCGATCTGGCCATGCTGGAACGTCGCAAGTGAGCGCACTCTAGGCGGACCTTGTGCAGCAGTGCATCAAGATCCGGATAGTCCCTCAAAAAACTCTGCACGACCAAGTTGAGCACATGTGCCAGACATGGTATGTGAGTGAGTTTGCCAAGGCCCAGAGCTGCCACCAGATTTCGGCCATTGTCACACACTACCAAGCCTGGCTGGAGATTCGCTGGCAAAAAACACACGTCGCTCTCCTGCTTGATGGCATTCCAGACCTCCTGCGCTGTGTGGCTTCGATTCCCCATGGGAATTAATTTCAGAACGGCATGTTGCCGTTTGGCCACGGCTGTGCTCATATCGGTCGCATCAGGTAAGCGTCCACGGGTCCATGTGGAGGTAGACCGTGACGGCTCCTGCAGCGATGATTCTGAGGAACTGGAGTAGGAGGAGGAGTCAATGTGGACAGACTTGATTCCGGCAATCCTTGGAGTTGGCAGAACACGTACAGCGCCACTCGCAAGATCTGTACCCGGCTCCACAACATTCACCCAATGGGCAGTGAGTGAAAGGTATCGTCCCTGGCCATGGGTACTGGTCCACGCATCGGTGGTCAGGTGGACCTTGCTACTGACGGCGTTTAGTAGCGCATGTTTAATTTTTGCCTCAACATGCTTTTGCAGACCAGGGACGGCTTGCCTGCTGAAATAAAATCGGCTGGGCACATTGTATTGTGGGACTGCCAATGCCATTAATTCACGGAAACTGTCAGTCTCCACCAGCCTGAATGACAGCATTTCAAGGGACAGGAGTTTTGCAATGCCAGCATTCAGAGCCTGTGCTCGTGGATGGTTTGCCGAGTATGGCCGTCTTTTATCCCATGCCTGTGCTACCGATGGCTGTTTTGTGGCCTGGGTGTGTGAGGATGACAGGGAACTTGCAGCTGTGGGTGGAATAACACTGTGTCTCTGGACAACAGTGACAGAGGTTCTTCCATGGCGATCCTTTGAGGAAGCCGAACCAGCTGTGTGTGAACTGGAGGAAGAGGCTCCAACACGAGCTGAAGATGTAGGTGCTGCTGTAGGTTGGCCTACATCTCCAGTGTGTCTTTGTAACTCAACAAAGTGCTTTGACCGCACATGTTTCCACATATTTGTTGTATTAAGGTTACTGACACTTTTACCTCTTTTAATTTTTTGATTACACAGCTTGCATTTGACATAGCAAATATCATCTGCAACTGTATCAAAAAAGGACCACGCAGAGCAAGTCCTGGGAGCGCCCGGTTTGGCTGTTGGAAGAGAACTGCTCCGAACGGGTGCCAAACTGGAGGCTACAGGCAAGCGAGTCTGCAGCCTACCTCTCCCTACTGTTTGGACCGTTGGGGCAATCTCTTCCTCAGAGCTGCTCCCACCACCTTCCTGTTCCTCACGCCATGTTGGGTCTTGGACCTCATCATCTCCACCACTACCCTCTTCCAACACCTGCTGTTGTTGGGTGGTCTGGCCAGCACCATGCTCAACAGAAACTGGCAACTGAGTCTCATCATCATCAGATGCGTTCTGCGGTGTGCTGACCATCGGCACTGGCTCACCCGCCTCTTCAGATTCAGAGAGACACAGCTGTTGCGCATCACTGCATACTGCCTCTTCTTCACATTCCAGAATGCTGCTTGGCTGGGCCCCTGTTTGCAAGCCAACAGATTCTGAGAACAGAAGCAGAGACTCAGCTGGCTCCTGTACAGAGCTCTCTGACTGCCTGGGCAATTTGGCAGGCGGTGAAGAGACTGATGGTTGTTCAACAGTGCTGTGGTCCTGAGAGGAGGTGGAAGCTATTGAAGTCGATGCATTGGCTGCCATCCAACCAACAACGGCTTCAATTTGTTCTTCACGCAGCAGGGGGTACGCTGAGCTCCTACAAAAGTGCGCATAAAGGAACGCTCACGGGGAAAACTGGTGGATGCTGTGTCACTGGGTGCGGCAGCAGCCACAGAATCCCCACGTCCTCTCCCTGCTGCAAATCCACAGCCACGACCACGACCACGTGCCTTACTCACTGACTTCTTCATCTTGGTAGATTGATAAAGAAAGTCAGAAAAGTTATAAGGCCTAAGTGTGGTTATTCCTCACAGACTACAGTGAACCCTGCAGACAACTGTTCAGTATCTGTGAAAGGCCCCTTTGTGTACTTCTATAGTGTTTGCAACCAATGTATTGTATATGGATGGAAGCGCGTCACACTAATAGATTAGATTTTTTTCCACTAAAATGGAGCAGCACCAATTAGAGAAAAATGTGAAGGATGAGGCAGTGACACACGCTCAGCAGACTACAACCGGCAGTGGTTGAAGAACAAACTGGAGCGTAATCTGCACTCACAAAATGAAAAGCTCACAGACTACAGTGAACACTGAAACACAACTGTTCAGTAGCTGTTAAAGGCCCCTTTGTCTACTTCTATAGTGTTTGCAACCAATGTATTGTATACGGATGGAAGCGCGTCACACTAATAGATTAGATTTTTTTCCACTAAAATGGAGCAGCACCAATTAGAGAAAAATGTGAAGGATGAGGCAGTGACACACGCTCAGCAGACTACAACCGGCAGTGGTTGAAGAACAAACTGGAGCGTAATCTGCACTCACAAAATGAAAAGTCACAGACTACAGTGAACACTGAACACAACTGTTCAGTAGCTGTTAAGGCCTTGTCTATTCTATAGTGTTTGCAACAATGTATTGTATAGGATGGAAGCGGTCAACTAATAGATTAGATTTTTCACAAATGGAGCAGCACCAATTAGAGAAAATGTGAGAATGAGCAGTGACACACGCTCAGCAGACTTACAACGGCAGTGGTTGAAGAACAACTGGAGCGTAATCTGCACTCACAAATGAAAAGCTCACGACTACAGTGAACACTGAACAAACTGTCAGTAGCTTTAAAGCCCTTTGTTATTCATAGTGTTGCAACAATGTATTGTATACGGATGGAAGCGCGTCACACTAATAGATTAGATTTTTTTCCACTAAAATGGAGCAGCACCAATTAGAGAAAAATGTGAAGAATGAGGCAGTGACACACGCTCAGCAGACTACAACCGGCAGTGGTTGAAGAACTAACTGGAGCGTAATCTGCACTCACAAAATGAAAAGCTCACAGACTACAGTAAACCCTGCAGACAACTGTTCAGTAGCTGTGAAAGGCTCCTTTCTGTACTTCTATAGTGTTTGCAACCAATGTATTGTATACGGATGGAAGCACGTCACACTAATAGATTTGATTTTTTTCTAATATAATGGAGCTGCACCAATTCCACTAAATAAAAAAAAAAAAAAAAGAGTCAGTGACACGTGCAGATGCCTACAAACAGCGGTGGATGCAGAGCAAACTGCAGCGTCACCTGCACTGTCACACACACACCTTGCACAGAGCTGTTAAAACAACACTGGCAAAATGAAGCTTTACACAGCGGTTGGTAAACTAGCCTGCCTAAAGCACAGTAGTACACAAAATCGCAATATCTAACTGTCCCTCAGAGTGAGCAGAGTAGCGTTCTGTCCCTAACTGAGTTCACAGCACAGTGACGCTAAAATGGCTGCGGCGCCTTTTATAGTGCATTCTGACATCATTTCAGCAGCCAATCACAGCCATGCCATTAGTTAAGATGACCGCAGCATTACAGGATGTGCCCACACTTCATAAGATTCATCATTGGCTGACTAACATCACATTGCCTCTCAAAGAATTATGGGAACTTCCGATTCCGGTATACGATATTGAAAAAGTATCGGAATTAAGTATCGGAATTCCGATAACGCGAATATCGGCCGATACACCGATACTTGCGGTATCGGAATGCTCAACACTAAAGACTGCATTCAGGTCACGCTATGGACACTTTGAATATCTAGTTATGCCTTTTGGTCTGAGTACCGCCCCAGCCACTTTCCAACACTTGGTGAATGACATCTTCAGGGATCTCCTAGATACATTCGTGGTAATTTATTTGGATGATATTCTAATTTTTTCTAACTCCACAGAGGAACATCATGGACATGTGAGAATGGTCTTGGAACGTCTAAGACAAAATCATCTTTACATCAAACTTGAAAAGTGTGAATTCCATAGGACCGAAATTCAATTTCTGGGGTATGTACTGTCTACACAAGGAATTAGTATGGATGGAAGCAAAACCCAAGCCATCAAGGATTGGCCAAGTCCTAGAAATGTGAAGGAGGTACAGCGCTTCATCGGGTTTGCCAACTTCTATAGACGTTTCATTAGAAATTTCTCTGAGGTAGTGTCACCTATCACCCAACTTACCCGGAAAGAGTCTAGGTTCTCCTGGACTCCCCAAGCCCAGGAAGCATTTTCCCGTCTAAAAGATAAATTTACCACTGCACCTATCCTAGTACATCCCAACCCCGAGCTTGCCTTCATAATAGAGGTGGATGCTTCAGACTGTGCCGTTGGAGCTATACTCTCTCAAGAACAGGTGAGAAGAATGTCTTGCATCCCTGTGCCTTCTTTTCCCAGCAGTTGTCTTCGGCTGAGAGGAACTACGATGTGGGCAATAGAGAGTTGTTGGCCATTATTGCCGCCTTCAAAGAATGGAGACACCTTCTTCAGGGAGCTGCACAGCAAATAGTCGTCCTGACAGACCATCGTAACCTTGAGTTTATCAGGTCAGCTAAGTGCCTGACTCCTCGCCAGGCTCGCTGGAATCTTTTCTTAAACCAATTTAATTTTATCATTTCTTATAGACCAGGATCGCGCAATGGAAAGGCTGATGCACTCTCTAGGATTTACTCAGCAGAGACACGTCCAATTACTCCTCCTAAGACTATTCTTCCTGACTCTAGATTCCTAGGAGTAATTCATAATCAAGACCTACTTAAGGACATCAAGGAAGCATACCATGCGGATTCCTTTTTGGCACAACCCCCAAGAGACGTAAGTCTTGTCTTTAAGAATGGTGTGTGGATTCAGGGACAACGCCTGTATATTCCTGAAACAGTCAGATTGAGAGTATTGCAACTCATTCACGATTCCAAGATAGCTGGGCATAGAGGAATTCTAAAGACACAGGAATTTCTCTCTCGTTTCTTTTGGTGGCCCACTTGCAGGAAGGATGTTTTAAACTATGTCACTTCATGTGAAGTCTGTGCAAGATGCAAAACACCTCGCTCCTCACCAACTGGTCTGTTACAGCCTCTTCCCACCCCGTCCCGCCCGTGGGGATCCATTTCTATGGACTTCATTGTGGAGTTACCAACCTCTCAAGGGAAGAACACCATTCTAGTGGTGGTTGACCGTCTAACAAAGGCAACTCATTTTATCCCTTGTGTCGGCTTACCCACTGCAAAACAGACATCAGATTTGATGATTAAAGATGTGTTTCGCTTACATGGAGTACCGGATGAGGTTATTTCGGATCGAGGGGTGCAATTCACTTCTAGGTTTTGGCAAAATTTCTGTGCAGCATTGGACATTAAAGTAAACCTTTCTTCTGCTTTTCATCCCCAGACTAATGGACAGACCGAACGAACCAATCAAACCTGGAGCAGTATCTCCGCTGCTTTATCTGCCACCTACAGGATGATTGGGTGGATCTACTTCCATTAGCTGAGTTCTCGTATAACAACTCTCAGAGTGCCTCCACTAAGCAGTCTCCTTTTTACTCTAATCTAGGTTATCATCCTAACATTCTACCACGATTTCCCATAGAAACGCCTTTACCAGCAGTGGCTGAAAGAATCACGTCTTTACAGAAAAATATGGATCTTCTAAAGGAGAATCTGGAATCGGCTCAGGAAAGGTACAAGAAAGCAGCAGATAAATTTCGTAAACCTGCACCAGCTTTCAAGGTAGGAGACTTGGTTTGGCTGTCAACCAGAAATCTTAAGTTAAGGATTCCATCGTCTAAGTTGGGACATAAGTACATTGGACCCTATAAAATCAGTAAAATTATAAGTGCCGTTGCTTGTCGTCTTCAACTGCCCAGAACTATGAGAATCCACCCTGTCTTTCATGTATCCCTACTAAAGGCTGCGACACCCAATACGTTTCCTGGACGTTCTTCTCCTTGCCCTGACCCAGTGCTAGTCGATGGTCAGGAAGAATTTGTGGTGGAAAGGATTTTAGATTCCAGGTTGTATAGAAATCAGTTACAATATCTGATTAAATGGCAGGGCTACCCAGTGGAGGACAACTCATGGGAACCAGTCAATAACGTTAATGCTCCTCCCTTGCTCCGTCAGTTCAATCAGAGGTACCCACACAAGCCTGGTCTGAGGTCATCCGGAGGTTGTCCCTAAGGGGGGAGTAATGTAAGGTTCTGTGTACATGTTCCTGAAACTCAGTTTGTTCGTCAGCCATTTTACTTTCTGTCTTGCTGCAGCTATCTTGCCCTCAGTCAAAATGGAGTTTCCAGCTTGCATGTTCCTGCCCTGATTCTCTCCTTTTGCTTCTTAAGCAGCCACAGCTGAGCAATCAGTGCTTCAGAATCTAGCCTGCAGTGAACCTGTGACCTGACTCCTAAAGCCTTGGACCTTGTACTCCAGCTATTCCTACTGAGGAACTCTGAAGCACTTGTGGACTCTGAACCCTGCTCTTTGAAAGACCCACGTTTGCATGGACTTACGGTAACAGAGAAGAAGATCCTGAACCTGTTGTGGAGAGTGATTGCTGAGCTTAGATTACTCTGGCCTGCTGTGTCTCCTGCTTCTGTGTCTGCAAACTGTGTGACTATTTTTGCCAACTTGTATGAAGTAATACAAGACTTTCTATATCAAACCTGTGTCTCATGTATTTTCATCGCACCCAAGCACAAGACGCTATATGAACTGTACTACTTACATTACACCAGCATTGTGCGACTTCAATTGAGCCACCGGATGCATCTGCGCCTTATTCAACAACGCAGCAGGAAAGTGCATTCCAAAGTGAGCCAAATCTATACTCTGAAGAGGCACCCGTTAGGCCTCCAGTCAATCGCAGAAGAGAAGTAAGGACTATGGCTACTCAAACACAGATCGCGGGACATGACATGTTAGTGATGCGTTCTAGATCGCACCGCATACTTCCAGCCCCAGGTATGGAAGCAGTCATTGCAATCTGCAAGCAAGAACAGTAGGACCCAGACAGGGTTTACTGCAGCTGTACAAAGTTGAAGATTTTGCACTTTATTAGTAATATTTAATGATGTTTGCATAATTTGCATAATTTGAAGTAGAATACCCCAGTTGGGTAATGGAAGTATTTAACATAATATTATTACAGAAATGTGATTTATTTGAAATGTTTTATGCAAGGACTGCGTGCTGAGGACTCTTGCAGCAGAAAAACTTTAATTGTAAATAGTTCGCACTTCGGTGCCCCATCTTGGTTTTACATAAAGCCATACTACCTCTGAAGAAAAACCCGTATGGTGTGGCCTAGAGTGAGGTCTGCAGCAATGAAGTCCTGCAGCCCACCCAGGACCCACGTGGGAGGTTTTTGGTGCGGGTCCTCCACAAGTATATTGTATTTATGTGAAAAGTATTTTGATATTTTTCTACTTGTAACTTGTACACAGTGTAACGTTAAAGAGTCCTTACCTCCCGCAAGGGATGAGTTATATTGTTGATGTTATATTATAAAAATGTTTTTCTTTTCTGTTTCAGCCCGGGAGTGCTGATGATAACTAGGGGGGGATGTGTGGCCCAGCTGCGCTTGGTACACATGTTCCCAGGAGTATGCACAAAAAGGTAATTACAAAATCTGATATTCATTCACGCTCACATTTCCCAACATTACCACTAGAGGGAATCTTAGACTATTTAAGGGTGAGTTAGGTAGCAGTAGCCATTCAAGAGAGCGGGGGCATTCTGGCCAGTGCAGACCAGTTCAGTCTGGTTTAGTTCCTGTCAGAGCTCAGTTAGAGCTGAAGTGATTCCTGTCACAGACAGAAGGAGAGAGATTGAGCTGTTACTCAGAACAGACAGACTGCTAGTATCCCATGAATGTGGAAAGTGACTCTCGGAGCAAGCGTGTATTCAGTCTGACAAAATGTCCTGAGAGCTGCTCTGGACAGAGTCTTTGAAGGAAAGAAGGAAGGGGACTACAGTTTGCAGAACATCGAGTTAACTGAGAACAGTCAGTGAGCTGGAAAGTAAGAAAGCTGACAACTACACCTACTGCTACCCGTGCTTATGTTAAGGGTAAGAGTGAGGCGACGGGCAAGTGGTGACCCAAGAAAGGAGTGACTTCGGTGACAGACCACCTTCACTCGACTAACCGGACACCAGGGTCCGAAGTATTGCTAGAACCTTTACGGCTAGTGAAAGAAACACCGGAATTCTTGCTGGACTTCACGTCACAGAAGGTAGCCCTAAGTGCCGATACGTAACAGGAGTCAGGGAGAACAGGAGTCCGGCCTGATCAGCCACAAGGGCTTAGTTCTTTCCAATATCTGGTCACCAGATCAAGCAAAAGGCTCTACCACAATGTCGACCGGGCGTAGCTGTTGCATCAAGAGTTAAACTTGACTTCACGCAAGTTAGGACTCAATACATTGAAAAGGGAAAGGAGGCCTCAAACTCACTCAGTGATTACCTGAATGTGCATTCTCCACCCTGACCAGCTTCCCGGGATATACCTGCCAACAACATCAGTAAAAGGTATGGACAGAGACTGATTTGTGTGTGACTGCGTTATTGCCTGAACCCTGCGCCACCATAGACTTTGAGGGAAAAGTCTCACCTGTGGGAGACTTAACATCTTGCTGCCCATAACATCCCTCAGAAGATTCACCTTGCAGCGCTGGTCAAAGTGATCAGAAACCACAGGTGGCGTCACGAACAATTCCTAAAATCCCTGTAAATATCCCCCTTTGTATGAGTGCCCAGGGCAACGGACCGAGCTGTGCTACTTGTGACATTCCCCATAGACTTCAACGGGCTCGGTGCCGAGTACCCCATAACCCTGGTGTTGTGCGACTCACAGCCTCTTCTTACCTCAGAACACCTGATTTCTCCAGTATTAGATCAGATAGACAGGACAGACAGCAGTGTGCAGCCTCTTCTTACCTCAGAACACCTGATTTCTCCAGTATTAGATCAGATAGACAGAGTGGACAGCAGTGTGCAGCCTCTTCTTACCTCAGAACACCTGATTTCTCCAGTATTAGATCAGATAGACAGAGTGGACAGCAGTGTGCAGCCTCTTCTTACCTCAGAACACCTGATTTCTCCAGTATTAGATCAGATAGACAGAGTGGACAGCAGTGTGCAGCCTCTTCTTACCTCAGAACACCTGATTTCTCCAGTATTAGATCAGATAGACAGGACAGACAGCAGTGTGCAGCCTCTTCTTGCCTCAGAACACCTGATTTCTCCAGTATTAGATCAGATAGACAGGACAGACAGCAGTGTGCAGCCTCTTCTTACCTCAGAACACCTGAGTTCTCCAGTATTAGATTAGATAGACAAGACAGACAGCATTGTGCAGCCTCTTCTTACCTCAGAACACCTGAGTTCTCCAGTATTAGATCAGATAGACAGGACAGACAGCAGTGTGCAGCCTCTTCTTACCTCAGAACACCTGATTTCTCCAGTATTAGATCAGATAGACAGGACAGACAGCAGTGTGCAGCCTCTTCTTACCTCAGAACACCTGAGTTCTCCAGTATTAGATCAGATAGACAGGACAGACAGCAGTGTGCAGCCTCTTCTTACCTCAGAACACCTGATTTCTCCAGTATTAGATCAGATAGACAGGACAGACAGCAGTGTGCAGCCTCTTCTTACCTCAGAACACCTGATTTCTCCAGTATTAGATCAGATAGACAGGACAGACAGCAGTGTGCAGCCTCTTCTTACCTCAGAACACCTGAGTTCTCCAGTATTAGATCAGATAGACAGGACAGACAGCAGTGTGAGCAGCCTCTTCTTACCTCAGAACACCTGATTTCTCCAGTATTAGATCAGATAGACAGAGTGGACAGCAGTGTGCAGCCTCTTCTTACCTCAGAACACCTGATTTCTCCAGTATTAGATCAGATAGACAGAGTGGACAGCAGTGTGCAGCCTCTTCTTACCTGAGTCAGAACACCTGATTTCTCCAGTATTAGATCAAAACATCAGAGTGGACAGCAGTGTGAGCGGCCTTTTCTTAACTCGTCACCCCTGTATTTCCAGTATTAGGTCAGATAGGGTGGACAGCAGTGTGAACAGCCACTTCTTATCTCAGCACCCTGGTATCTCTAGTATTTGATCAGATAGACAGGGTAGATAGCAGTTTGTGCATCTTCTTCTTACCTCAGCAACTCTGGTATATCCAGTATTAGCTCATATAGAAGGGTGGACAGCAGTGTGAGCAGCTCCTTCTTATCTAAGCACCCCTGGTATCTCCAGAATTAGATCAAAATATTTACTGAGAGCATATTTTCATACACATGACATGGCGCACATTCTCATGTTCTATTGACATTCTAGGACATGTTTCTGTCATTGAATCAAGATACTGGCCATTTTAGTTCTATAGTGATTACCTCCATAGTCACAACAATTGTGACTTAATAATTAAAGAAATTGAGGAATTTCCTAATAATGACATTTCTTGTATTTATTTATTTTCTATAACCTGTTAGAACAGGCTGTGTACAACAGAATTTGATGACCAATGTAGCCAGAGGCTGCTGCTGGCCATGGACACAATCCTATGGCCTACTGTTTTTAGGCCATTGTACAGCTCGGCATCAAAGGCCTCAGTTGCTTTCAGTATCTCAAGCACCAACACAGCATTACAAACCCGTCTTTTTCATAGTCTCAGGCCACACTACATTCACCACAAGAGATTGCAGTATAAGCAGACTGCAGCAGTAATTTATTACAGGTCAGTTTAGGGAGTTACTTTCTGCACTTGTCGAGGGGTAAAATTTTTGATCAGGAAATATTACCTATATAAGGTATGCAACTCACAAGGTAGTCATCAGGGAGTGATTCCAAACCATCATTGTGTCTAGGGACATAAGTAGTGATGGGCAGACAGGTGGATGTTCGGGTCCGATGGTTTCAGCCGATAATTAAAAAACAGTTTGGTTCAGGTACAAAAACAGTACCCGAACACGAACCTGGATCCCATTCAAATGAATTTGGGGCCCGAACTTCCAGCGTTTTCTACACTGTCTTACTGTCAGAGCACTGCGGTTCCCACTGTCACACAGAAGCTGTGAAGCCAGAAGCTGTGATCAGCGGTAAAAATGTTATCACCAGTCACAGGCGTCAGCTTTACCTGCAGTGGTTATCAAAATTAGAGGGGTCCTCACACGTTTTTTCTCAATTATTTAAATTAAATAATTTAAAAAAATGATGTGTGGTCCCCCTCATTTTTGACAACCAGCCAAGCTAAAGCAGACAGCTGGGAGCTGATATTCTCAGACTAGGAAGGGATTATGGATATTGGCTCTACCCAGAGCTGAACACTTCCATGGGATGGTGTGGATATGCTCGGTGACACTGGTGGTGGTGGTGGTGGTGCTGTCTCATCCTCTCTTTGCTGGAAGGCAGGTGTCATGAGAGGGGGAAGAGGAAGCAGGAGGAGGCTCACATCTGTCATGCTTTTTAAGATGTGGACTTAACAGCAACTTGTGCTTAGATTTCAGATGCCTCATCATGCAGGTGGTGCTCAGTTTCAAAAGATTTACGCCTCACTTCAGGCTCTGACTGCACAGCTTGCAAAACACCTGTTGGTTGTTGTGTGGACATTGCATAAAGAAATACAAACCCAGGGAGCTCCTTTGTTCTGGGTTGGGTGTGCTTGTTTCCTTGGCACGGTGGGCAGTAGCAGCCGATGTACGGGCTAGGACTTGTCCACTGTGGTTTTCCGCCCAGCTGCCTTTTTTGCTGTGCTGCTGGGGCAACGTTCCTCTAAACTGAGCATGTCACTATGATGGCCTTCACTTCATGTGGGGTTTAGGACCACATCTTCACATACATGCATTTGTCTATGTTTTTTTATAAAATTTTGATAAAATTAACCAAGTGCTTCTCGTTTTTTATATATATAGCAATAGTGGACTTCATGTATGCATCAATCTCAGTGTGCTGATGCACAGTCTATGTATGAGTTTGTATATTAGCCACAGTATATTTGTGCATCTGCATATTAAACTAATACTAAAGGCGTGCAGGCAATTTTTCACGTTTTCTTATATTTAACAATATGCTGACAGTTCTTAGCAGCAATAATGAAGTGAACACTGACAGGATTTATTTTTATGTGTGCTTTTTTCAGCCTCTTTGTCTTCATACCATACAGGAATCCATTTTCATATCTCCTAACTTTTGAAGAAGAAAAAGATGATATGCGGGGAGCGTAGTGCATTGCGGTGCAATTTTACATGTCCTCAACCACAAACCATACCTATATACTATTTAATTCTCACCTGGTCCCATTAAGAAAAATTTAGAAAGTGATGCACAACTCTTTGGAGGTTGTGTTCACACAACTGCTAATACTTTTTGTTGTCCTGTGCATAATAGGAACAGAACAAGGGAAAGCAGCTGGGGACGGATTGGTAAATGAACGGAGAGCAGAGCACCACTGACTAAAATGAGCTATAATTATATCAAAAAAACAGTCCAAAGCTGTATATAATATTATTAGAGCTGGCACTCCACATGAACATTAACACCCAGAAATTAGGGATTTAAATAAATTATAACCGCAAAAAAAGTGTTCCAGCAAAGAAATCGTTAAAATTCAACCTTTATTAACATGTTAATGCAAAAAATAAAAACAATAAAATAACAAATATGCCCAGTAGGAGGTATATAACGTATTACCACAGCAATAGAATTATATATCACAGGTCCAGTATACAGGAGATATAAATGTAAAAATACCCTAAATCAAAACTCCTCAATAAGG
This sequence comes from Oophaga sylvatica, assembly GCA_033576555.1. NCBI lineage: Eukaryota > Metazoa > Chordata > Amphibia > Anura > Dendrobatidae > Oophaga > Oophaga sylvatica. The sequence goes on along the minus strand of JARQOD010000003.1, from coordinate 254,913,510 downwards.
ACGCCCCACAATGAAAATTATTGGCACAACAATATGCCACAAAGCTGTTTCAAAAAGGATTAACACCTGTTTATCAGTGAATAATGGCTGGACTCCCAAAGAATCCTAAGCACTAAATGTGACTACCGCGATCTGGCTGAACAAAACAGTCCTAAGCACAGACAATTAGCAAATGATTCACTGGACATACCAGTCAAAAGATAACCCATACTACTTAAAGCAGAAGATACATAAGATTTAGGGTATATCACATAAATTAACAATTAGATTACCTAGTAACTGGACCGTGATGATGTGCGTAGCGTTGCCTCCTCCACCCCAACGCGCGTTTCGCTTAAGCTTCTTCCGGGGTATGTCCAGTGAATCATTTGCTAATTGTCTGTGCTTAGGACTGTTTTGTTCAGCCAGATCGCGGTAGTCACATTTAGTGCTTAGGATTCTTTGGGAGTCCAGCCATTATTCACTGATAAACAGGTGTTAAGGCTGGGTCTCACATAGCGATACACCAGCGATCCCGACAACGATCAGGATCGCTGGTGTATCGCTACATTATCGCTGCTGTGCTGCCAAACAGGCAGCTCAGGCAGCGATCAGTACAAACGACACTGCGGGTAACATCGCTTAGTTACCCGCAGTGTACCTTGGATACCAGCGCCCTGATGCAGGGAGCTGGTAACCAAGGTACACATCGGGTTTCCAGGCGCTGCGCTGTGCCTGGAAACCCGCTGTGTACCTTGGTTACCAGCTCCCTGCATCAGGGTGCTGGTATCCAAGGTACACAGTGGGTTTCTAGGCACAGCCCAGCGCCTGGAAACCCGCTGTGTACCTTGGTTACCAGCGGATCGCTGGTCTCCCACCTGTCACACGCAGCGATGCGTGCCTGTCAGCGGGAGACCAGCGATCAAAAAAATGTCCTGGCCTTTCAGCGACGATCAGCGATACCCGGCAGGGGTGCTGATCGTCGCTGAATGTCACACACAGCGATATCGCTGGTGAGCTCGCTGCTGCGTCACAAAACTAGTGACTCAGCAGCGATCTCGCTAGCGAGATCGCTATGTGAGACGGGGCTTTAATCCTTTTTGAAACAGCTTTGTGGCATATTGTTGTGCCAATAATTTTCATTGTGGGGCGTCCTTATTGAGGAGTTTTGATTTAAGGCATTTTTACATTTATATCTCCTGTATACTGGACCTGTGATATATAATTCTATTGATGTGGTAATACGTTATATACCTCCTACTGGGCATATTTGTTATTTTATTGTTTTTATTTTTTGCATTAACATGTTAATAAAGGTTGAATTTTAACGATTTCTTTGCTGGAACACTTTTTTTGCTGTTATAATTTATGTAAATCCGTAATTTCTGGGTGCTAAAATGAGCTATGTCTACTTTTTGTACAAGTGTCTGTAAGAGGAAGCGATAATACCTCTAAAGAGCCCCAGCATAATGTAACATTAGTGAGGAAAGGCTGCCATCTGCAGGCTGGACGAAACCATGCGGGACCAACCAGCACCAGAAGAGTTGCAGGGGGAACAAGTTCATGTGTGTGACCCAGTCAGGTGCCTTGGATGATGGAGCTCCAGGATATAAAATTCCCTCTGCGGGATTTGGCTCCAAGGAGTGCAGGTGTGTGGACATGGACCACAGACAAGGCTGAAGCCAGCGTGATAGACCTCAGCAGAGAGACAAGGCCCAGATGACACACGTTAAAATCCAGAGACCTGACTACACCGGTCAAGACCCAACCTGCGTCAGTCAAAGCCAGGGCCCAGACTGCCCCAGTCAAGATCCGAACCTTTACCTACGCCGGAAAACATCCAAAGCCCAACAGACGCTCTTCGAGAGCTGGGACCCAGCCCTCCCTTCCCCAGGCCTAGGAGACATCCGCTATTGGTCAATCACCAAAGATCCATGGGAAAACATCGACCAGAGGACGCCTGTGGTTACAGAAGGACTACATGAGTGGGCCAGGCAATCACTTCCAGCCATAACGTACAGTACAGGGGACGGCCTGGGTTAGGATAAGAGGTGGGGTGGGCCTCTTGGTACACAGGAAGCTCAATGTTTCTTGATAGACTTTGTAAGTAGGACTTGCGGCCGAGGGGAAGACCCGGTGACCCTTGCTAGATCCATTGTTGCAGAAAGAGCTAACGTGGTAGCTCCCAGGAACAGTTGTACCACCCTTGTAGAAAGGACACTAGTATAATTCTTGAGAGACTTTTCCGTTAACCTAATCATATTCTCAAATTCATTATATGTTTATTGTTGTATGGTTTACTGCTGTTTACACTGTTTCATATTACTAACTGTTCCCTAACCCCGTTAATTCCCGTTATACCAGAAGAAAATAAATTGTTGCCTGACTGCTCCCGCCTCGTGTCTCCTGTCTGTTGCATTTCTTCTCCTGCTTTACATATCCATTATAATTCAACCCCAAGTTCTTGTTCCTATCAGTCTACACTCAGGCCATTTCCTCAGCATTCCTCTCTACCCACAGGCAGTCTCCTCAGTGCTCCTCTCTGACTTCAAGCTGTTTCCTCAGCACTCCTCTTTGTCCTCAGGCTGTCTCCACAGTGATCTTGTTGGCCTGCAGTTTGTCTCCTCCCCAATCCTCTATGCCCTCAGACCAAGGTACATTGAAACTTTGTTACTATGTGACCTGGACTAAGGGCAGAGAGAAGAGTCTTAATAGGGATATAATTCTGCGCATACATATTAATATGGCAACAAAAGTCCCAAATACATATTTATAGACCAGGGTAGCGACAAAAAATAGTGTCAACCCCCAGACTAACAGCACTAGCTCCAATAAGCATGAGAAGAAAAAGGAGAACTCGGAGCAAAAGCGATGACATATATCAAAATAAATTTTATTAGACAATTAATACAGGTAAAAAATACAATAAATAACCTCATAGTAGAAAAGATGCCAATCCAATGTAGATAACATAGCCCACCACCCCCTCTGTCCTCACAGAGCGCCCCATGAAATAATATGAGTCAAGTGACAAAGGGGAAATAGCAAGCTTCAAGTGGGCTCATAAATAACAGTATAAAAAAAAGTTCAAATGGCCATAGGGACTCCAAAAAGGAGACTCAAGGCAATCGGCTCCACGCAAAATAATATCATGGCACATGAGCTGGCAAAGCTTACTGGTAAAAAGATGAGGAGGAGAGGGGTCGAATAATGTGCCCCAATGCACGTTTTGCGGCAATATCACACCGCTTTCTCAAGGGGATGTGTCATAAGCGCCAACAGGACCTTCAAATAACCCAGTGACCCAGTCACATGGTCAGAATGCACATTGGGGCCGCCAAGTCCTGAAAAGTAAACAGAGCGTCAAGCAAAGAGTGCATGCGTCTGAGAGGCAATCCTACAGCGCAGATGTGTAGCCCAGCTGCGCTTGGTGCCACATGTACCCAGGAGGATGCACAGAAAGGTAATTCACAATCACCTGATATTCATTCACACTTCACATTTTCCAGGAGCCACCAGAGGGAGCCCTTTAGATTCAGGTATATAGGGGTGTGGAGAGACGCAGCAGTAGGCATTCTAGCCAGACAGTCATTCTAGTTGTTGGTTGTACCTCAGACAGAGGACATCTCCTCAGAACACCAGAGTGAGAGGATTCCTGTCAGAGCTCAGTCATTCCAGAGAGAGCTTTTGGAGTTGATTTCCTGTCAGAACAGAGCTCAGAGCAGAGTTCAGACAGAAGGAGATTCCTGTCAGATGAGACAGAAGCAGAGAAGCAAACTGTTATCTCAGAACGTGCTGACTATTAGTTCCCTAGGGAAGTGGAAAGTGACTCTCGGAGTGTGCACAGATCAGTCTGACGGAAGGTCCTGATAGCTGCTTCGGACAGAGCCTAAGAAAGAAGTGAAGGAAAGGGAACTGCAGTACTTGTAACACCGAGCAAACTGAGGTACTGTTAGAGAGCAAACTGAGGTACTGTTAGAGAGTGGTGAAGAGAAGGAAGCTGACACCTACTGTTGCCTGTGCTTATGTTAAAGGTGTGAGTAGGGCGACAGGCAAGTGGACAAAGAGAGAGAGAGTGACTGAGGAGAAATAGCAACGATAGCTTACCTCCACTCTGCACAACCGGACACCGGGTCCGAGCTTGCTAGTACCTTCACGGCTAGTGGGAGAAACCGGAGACCCTGCTGGACTTCAGGTCGCAGAGGGGCCCTACAGTGCTGATACGTAACCGGGGTCAGGAAGAACAGGAGTCTAGCAGGACGCTGCAGATAGAGACTTAGTTCTGTCCAAAAGAAGGCTCCACCACAATGTCAGCCGGGCGTAGCTGTTCTACACGGAGTTAAACTTAGCTTCATGCAAGTTAGAAACTCACACACATCAAGAAGTAAGGAGGCCTTACACCTACTCAGTGATTACTGGACGTGCATCCTCCACCCTGAGCAGCTTCCCGGGACGTGCCTGCAAATATCACCAGTAAAGGTACGGAAAGAGACTCATTGTGTGTGTCTGCCTTATTGCCTTCACCCCTACACCGCCATATACCTAGAGGGATCAGTCTTACCTGTGGAAGACTTAACACCTTGCTGCCCAGTTACAACCCTCAGAGGATTCACCCTGCAGCGCTGGTCACCCTGATCAGAAACCACAGGTGGCGTCACGAACATTTCTAAATCCCCTGTAAATATTCCCCCTTTGAATGAGCGCCCAGGGCAACGGACCGAGCTGTGCTGTGTGTTCCGCAGAGGCCTGTCCAACAGTTTGCAGGATGCACTGGCGTTGCATCCTCCCCCGGATAACGTGGAGGACGCTGACCCAGGTTGTCCATATGGACCGTAGGCTCCGTGCCAGAGGGGTGATGCAGCAGGAAACCCCTTTATTCTCCAGCTCAGGAGACACATCTTCAATTACAGAACCCATGGAGGTAGCAACCATCTCGGTCAAAGAGAGAGAGAGGAGACGCCGCAGAGATTACCAGCTATGCTTATACCGTGGAGCCCTGGACACTGGAAAAAGGACTGTCCTTCTTGTCCCTCCTCATCTAAGATGTTGGGAAACGTCTAAGTCTGGGTAACAATCGAGGAGGTTGCCCAGACATCCAGGTACAATTTTCCTCGTTTGCTAAAATCCTTCTCCAGGTGGAGTTGGAGGTTGTTGGTGGTCCTGTTGTGACTACCGCTTTTGTTGACTGCGGATCTACCATCAACTTAATTGACTCTCGTGCTGTGACTCTTTATAAGATAGGGACAGTCAGGCTTGAATCCCCAGTCAAGGTGGTGGCCATTGACTCCTCTCTGTTATGATTTGGTAGCTGAGGAGAGCAGGCAAAAAAGGAAATACACAAGAGCAGTTGGAAACTATGAGATTGCAGTACCCTGACTAACCACCACAACTAGAGGCAGCCGTGGAGCGTTCCTACGTTGGTCCTAGACGCCTCGTCACAGCCTGAGAAACTAACTACACCTAAAGATAGAAAGAGGAAAGCTATCTGCCCCGGAGCAGATCCCCAAAGAACATAGAAAGCCCCCAAACATGTAATGGCGGTTAGACAAGAAGAAATACTGACACAGACAGAAAATAGTATGAGCAAACTTTGGGGCCCAAACTTACTAAATAGAAAAGGATAGGAAGGGCACTTACTGCAATCCCAAAAAAACCTGAAAAGCACCAACTCTACTAATTTCAAAAACACCTGAGATCACACGACCTCTACCACCTAAATTAGTTCTCTGGTGTAACCAAAAACAAAACAGCAGCCACTGAAAAAACTGGAAAAAGCAAATGTACAAACATCAGTGGCTGAACTGAACTGAGAGGCAAAAGCCCCCAGAGGGGACCCTGAAGGCCCTCACAGAAGTGCAGGACAAAATGCAAAAATCAAGCACAAAAACAAAAAGAAGAAAATGTCTTATCTGTTAGCAGGAGATTCAGACACGACACAGCAGGCTACCAAGGAAACAGGAATCAAGGATTAAGACCAGAACAATTGATCACCGGCAACCCTGATGGGAAGGTGACTCCCTTATATAAGACCAGTCAGTAACACCTGATTCCCAATCCTCACAATCTTCACTGGACAGTCCAGTACCATTTGTAACCACCAGAGGGAGCTTCTGCTCAGAACTCATTTCCAGCCTATTCACAACAGTACCCCCCCCCCTTGAGGAGGGGTCACCGAACCCTCATTTGAGCAACCAGGTCGGTCAGGATGAGTTCTATGATACGCACGGATGAGTCTCCTAGCATGGATGTCCGAAGCAAACACCCAAGAATTGTCTTCCTGACCATAACCTCTCCATTTAACCAAATACTGGAGTTTCCGTCTAGAAAAACGAGAATTCAATATTTTCTCAACCACATACTCCAGATTGCCCTCAACCAAAACAGGGTCAGGAGGCACAGTAGTAGGAACCACTGGCTCAACAAACCTCTTCAACAAGGACTTGTGGAACACGTTATGGATCTTAAATGTCCCTGGAAGAAGCAAACGAAAAGAAACAGGGTTAAGAATCTCCATGATCTTATAAGGTCCAATGAACCTAGGCTTAAATTTAGGAGATGCCACTCTCATAGGAATATTTCTTGAGGACAACCAGACCAAGTCCCCCACTTCAAACCGAGGACCATCAGTCCTATGCCGGTTAGCAAACCGCTGGGCACTCTCCTGAGAAAGGGACAACCTCTCCACTACCTGGTCCCAAATCCGCTGCATACGCTCCACAACAGAGTCAACACCTGGGCAGACAGAAGCCTCCGTCTGTCCAGAAGAAAATCGAGGGTGAAACCCAGAATTACAGAAAAATGGAGACATCAAAGTGGCAGATTCTAGCCCTATTATTAAGAGCAAACTCAGCCAAAGGCAAAAAAGAGACCCAGTCATCCTGATCAGCAGACACAAAGCATCTTAGATAAGTCTCCAATGTCTGGTTTGTTCTCTCAGTTTGACCATTGGTCTGAGGATGAAACGCCGAGGAGAAAGACAATTGAACACCAATTCTAGAACAAAAGGTCCTCCAAAATCTGGAAACAAACTGGACTCCTCTGTCAGACACAATGTTCTCAGGAATGCCGTGTAAACGAACCACGTGCTGAAGGAACAAAGGCACCAATTCAGAGGAGGAAGGCAACTTAGGTAATGGCACAAGATGTATCATCTTGGAAAACCTATCGCAAATCACCCAGATAATGGTCATTCTCTGAGAAACAGGGAGGTCGGAAATGAAATCCATAGAGATATGGGTCCTTGGTCTCTTGGGCACAGGTAATGGCATCAACAAACCACTAGAACGAGAGCAAGGCTTGGAGCGAGAGCAAGTCCCGCAGGACTGCACAAACTCCCTGACATCACGAGACAAGGTAGGCCACCAAAAGGACCGACCAACCAAGTCCCTGGTACCAAAAATTCCGGGATGACCGGCCAACGCGGAACAATGAATCTCAGACATTACACTCTTTTTCCACTGGTCCGGGACAAACAATTTCCCAACAGGGTAGCGCTCGGGCTTATCCTCCTGGCACCCCTCCAGAGCCAGTCTCAAATTGGGCGAGATGGCGGAAAGAACTACACCCTCTTTCAAAATAACAGAAGGATCAGATAACTCAGGAGAGTCCGCCAGGAAACTCCTCGAGAGGGCATCCGCCTTAACATTTTTAGTGCCAGGAAGAAATGAAACCACAAAATTAAAACGTGTGAAAAACAAGGCCCACCTGGCCTGTCTAGGATTAAGTCGCTTGGCAGATTCCAGATAAACTAGATTCTAATGGTCAGTAAGGACCACCACCTGATGTTTGGCTCCCTCCAGCCAATGTCTCCACTCTTCAAAAGCCCACTTCATGGCTAATAACTCCCGATTACCCACGTCATAATTACGTTCAGTGGGAGAAAATTTTCGAGAGAAAAAGGCACAAGGGTTACTTTTAGAGGTCTCTGGATCTCTTTGGGACAAAACGGCACCTGCCCCGATTTCAGAGGCATCAACCTCCACCTGAAATGGTAGAGAAACATCAGGCTGCCGTAGAACAGGAGCAGAAGTGAATCTCTGCTTAAGTTCCTGAAATGCAGAGACTGCCTCAGGAGGCCAATTCACCACATCAGAACCCTTCTTGGTCAAATCAGTTAATGGTTTAACAATAACAGAGAAATTACCAATAAATTTACGATAAAAATTGGCAAAACCCAAGAATCTTTGAAGAGCCTTTAATGAAGTAGGTTGGACCCAATCACAGATAGCCTGAACTTTGACCGGGTCCATTTCAATAACAGATGGGGACAAAATGAAACCCAGAAATGAGATCCTCTGAACGCCAAAAAGACACTTTGATCCCTTCACATACAGAGCATTCTCTCTCAAATTCTGGAACACAGTCCGAACATGTTTTACATGAGAGTCCCAGTCATTGGAAAAAATCAAGATATCATCCAAATAAACAATCAGAAATTTATCCACAAAATCCCTGAAAATGTCATTCATGAAGGACTGGAAGACAGAAGGAGCATTAGTGAGCCCAAAGGGCATCACAAGGTACTCAAAATGCCCTTCAGGGGTATTAAATGCCGTCTTCCATTCATCCCCGTGCTTAATGCGAATAAGGTTATATGCCCCCTGAGGTCAAGCTTGGTAAACCAAGTAGCGTTTTTCACCCTGGAAAACAGATCAGAGATCAAGGGTAACGGATATTGATATTTCACAGTAATATTGTTCAAGAGACGATAATCAATACACGGCCTTAATGAACCATCCTTTTTGGCCACAAAGAAAAAACCGGCACCTAAGGGTGAAGAGGATGGTCTGATATGACCCTTCTCCAATGACTCCTTGATATAAGACCGCATAGCGTCATGTTCAGGTACAGACAAGTTAAAAAGGCGACCTTTAGGGAATTTACTACCAGGCACTAATTCAATAGCGCAGTCATAGCTCCTATGGGGAGGTAAGGATGCAGATTTACTTTCGCTAAACACATCAGAAAAATCAATCAAAAAGTCAGGAACATCCTGAGCCTGGGGGGAGGCAGAAAAAACAGGAGTGTTGGTATTAACACATTGACAGCCCCAACTGGTAACAGACACAGATTTCCAATCCAAAACAGGATTATGAGACTGTAACCAAGGGAAACCCAGTACGATAATGTCATGCAGATTATACAGAACCAAAAATTTGCAACTCTCCTGATGATCAGGTTCTACCCTCATTATCACCTGAGTAGAGAACTGAGGTTTATTCTCAGCCAAAGGGGTAGAATCGATCCCCAGTAGGGGAATAGACTTCCGTAGGGGTATCAAGGGAAACCCACAACGTTTAGCAAAATCAAAATCCATCAGGTTAATAGCTGCTCCAGAATCAACAAAAGCCTGAGCAGAAAATGAGGACAGAGAGCATATCAGGGTAACAGTTAACAAAAACTTAGTCTGAACACTACCCAAGACAACTGAGCGAGCAAAACGTCTTCCCCGCTTAGGGCAGACAGAAATAGCATGAGAGGCATCACCACAGTAGAAACATAACCCATTGCGCTTTCGAAATTCATGACGCTGTGCCCCAGAAACCACTCTATCACACTGCATGGATTCAGAAGCAGGTTCACAAGGCAACATTATTCCACGCATACCTTTCCGCTCACGCAAACGTCTGTCAATTTGAATCGCTAATGACATAGAATCATTGAGACCAGAGGGAACAGGGAATCCCACCATAACATCCTTTACATTATCTGACAGTCCCTTCCGAAAAAGAGCTGCCAAAGCGTCGTCATTCCATTTGGTCAGGACTGCCCACCTACGGAATCTCTGACAGTATAACTCAGGGTCCTCAAGCCCCTGACTTAATGCCAACAAAGTTTTTTCAGCTTGATCAGTGACATTAGGCTCATAGTACAATAACCCAAAGCCTGAAAAAACGCATCAACATCACTCAAAACAGGATCCCCAGGTGTCAGGGAAAAAGCCCAATCCTGAGGGTCGCCGCGCAGGAGAGAGATGACAATTTGAACCTGCTGCGCTGCGTTCCCTGAGGACTTAGATTTTAAGGCAAAAAACAATTTACAGTTATTTTTGAAATTCAGAAACTTAGCTCGATCCCCTAAAAACAAATCTGGCATGGGAATCCTAGGTTCCACAACAGGCAACCCAGCAAGATAGGCAGCAATACTCCGAACCTCAGTGGCAAGCTGGTCCACACGACCAGACAACTGTGCAAACTCCATTGAGAGAAAAAAAAAAATCCTCCTCAGCACCCAGAGATACAGAGGGAAAAAAAAAAATGCAACAAACAGAAAAAAAAAATCTCTGACAACTATGACAACTTTTTTCTTTCACAATATTTTTCCCTTCTGTGAGTACAATATAATTTTCAGTTTAGGCCGGTGATACTGTTATGATTTGGTAGCTGAGGAGAGCAGGCAAAAAAGGAAATACACCAGAGCAGTTGGAAACTATGAGATTGCAGTACCCTGACTAACCACCACAACTAGAGGCAGCCGTGGAGCGTTCCTACGTTGGTCCTAGACGCCTCGTCACAGCCTGAGAAACTAACTACACCTAAAGATAGAAAGAGGAAAGCTATCTGCCCCGGAGCAGATCCCCAAAGAACATAGAAAGCCCCCAAATATGTAATGGCGGTTGGACAAGAAGAAATACTGACACAGACAGAAAATAGTATGAGCAAACGTTGGGGCCCAAACTTACTAAATAGAAAAGGATAGGAAGGGCACTTACTGCAATCCCAAAAAACCCTGAAAAGCACCAACTCTACTAATTTCAAAAACACCTGAGATCACACGACCTCTACCACCTAAATTAGTTCTCTGGTGTAACCAAAAACAAAACATCAGCCACTGAAAAAACTGGAAAAAGCAAATGTACAAACATCAGTGGCTGAACTGAACTGAGAGGCAAAAGCCCCCAGAGGGGACCCTGAAGGCCCCCACAGAAGTGCAGGACAAAATGCAAAAATCAAGCACAAAAACAAAAAGAAGAAAATGTCTTATCTGTTAGCAGGAGATTCAGACACGACACAGCAGGCTACCAAGGAAACAGGAATCAAGGATTAAGACCAGAACAATTGATCACCGGCAACCCTGATGGGAAGGTGACTCCCTTATATAAGACCAGTCAGTAACACCTGATTCCCAATCCTCACAATCTTCACTGGACAGTCCAGTACCGTTTGTAACCACCAGAGGGAGCTTCTGCTCAGAACTCATTTCCAGCCTATTCACAACACCTCTCCTCTCACCCGGGAAGGCATCTGTTTTATGTCTGAGGTTTTCTCACTAAGAGTGGGCCCGGCTCATGTGGAAAACATAAGGTTTTTGTCTTGAATGATTTGCCTGTGGGTCTGGTACTAGGTATGCCTTGGCTTCAACGCCATAACCCTGTTATTGATTGAGTAACTGGGGAAATTGTCCAATGCGGGTCCAATTGTACCAGTCTGTGTTGCAATTCTGTGCCAATGTTCATCCCTTTAAAATATATATCTGTGTCATCTGTCGATCTGGAGGGTATTCCGGAGTACCTAAAAGACTTTGAAGACGTGTTCTCCGAAAGTGGGGCTGACTCGCTACCACCACATAGACCTTTCGATTGTGCCATTGACTTAGTTCCTGGAGCTAAACTACCCAAGGCTCGTCTGTTTAATCTGTCTGGGCCCAAGTGCCAAGTCATGAAGGAGTATATTGCTGAGAGTCTCCACAAAGGGCATATTCGCCTTTCTGTCTCGCCTGTAGCCACGGGGTTTTTTTTCGTTAAGAAAAAAGATGGTGGTTTGCGAACGTGTCTCGACTTTTGAGAACTCAACAAGATTACAGTGAGAAACACGTATCCACTCCCTCTCATTCCGGATTTATGTAACTAATTTTCGGGGACTAAATGGTTTTCCAAGCTTGATTTATGGGGGGCCTATAACCTGATAAGGGCTCGAGAAGGGGATGAATGGAAATCGGCGTTTCTCACGTCTGAAGGACTGTTTCAGAACCAGGTCATGCCCTTCGGTCTGTCTAATGCTCCTGCTGTTTTTCAAAATTTTATTAATGTCGTTTTTTCAGATCTGATTGGGCTCTTCGTGGTCATTTATCTTGATGACATTTTAGTTTACTCCCCTGATAGTCAAACTCACTTGCATCATCTGCGAATGGTTCTTCTGAGACTTAGAGAAAACCATTTGTATGCTAAGTTGGAGAAGTGTTCATTCTTTGTACAGGAATTGTCTTTTTTGGGTTTAAGTGTTTCATGTGAGGGATTTCACATGGATCCGAAAAAAGTCCAGGCTATTACTGATTGTGTTCAACCTCATGATTAAAAGGGTTTGCAACGCTTTCTGGGCTTTGCAAACTACTATCGAAAATTCATTAAGGGTTTTTCGCAGGTGGTTAAGCCCCTGACTGATCTCACACTCAATGGGGCTGATGTTAAGAATTGGTCAACGTCTGCAAAAAATTATTTTCTGACTAGGGATGAGCAATATTGCCCGAAATCGTATCGGAATTCCGATTTCCGATATTGGAAAAATATCGGATATCGGAATTTCCGATTTCCGATATCAATGCAAGTCAATGGGAGAAAAAAATCTGAATTACAAAATGACCACTACAGTGGTATATAATGGATAAAATGGAGTGGAAACACCTCAGGATAATGGGGAAGGAGTTTGCAGAGGCAGAGGAGCAAAAAAATCGCTAGAAAAATGCACAGAGCGAAAACTGTAGTAGGAAAACTGGTCGCCATCTTTCTAACAGCTGTGTTTTTTCTTTGGGTTAGGATTAGTTGGGGTAGGGTTAGGGTTTATGGTTAGTAGGGTAAGGGTTAGGGTTAGAGCGAGCGTTGTCGAAACACGGTTTGGAGCAGGAGGTACCCGTGCCCTTGGACACTCCCGAGAACCAGCTGGCGATGCTGGAACTCGGTTTACCCTTTGGGGAGGCACCTGTGTCCGCACTTCACTGCCACAAAACAGCCGGCGTGGCTGGATCCAGCCTCTTGTGCTTCTGCCTATAGGTGTTTTGGCATCTGTCGTCCTTTTTTCCACTTTGGTCTAACGAGGTACAGCTGGCGGTACTGTTGCCCAGAAACACAGCATGCTGTGAAAGTGGCAGTCACGGAAATGGGCAATAGCTGGCGTTACTAGAGCCCAGAAACACGGCATGTTGTGAAAGTGGCAGTCACAGAAATGGGCACTAGCTGGCGGTACTAGAGTCCCAATGGAAAACAGTATGAAGTGAAAGAGTCAGTCACAGAACCAGGTGCTAGATGTTGGTAGTAGAGGCCAGAGCACGGGCATTACAGATCACACTGTGTGCAACATAGGCACATGACAGAGCATGCGTTCAGAAATCACACTGGCATCAGGACAAGCCAGGACCTCCAAGGCATACTGGCTAAGCTCGGGCCATGTATCCAACTTGGAGACCCAAAACTTGAAGGGGGGCAGATCCATCCTGAAGCCCACTGATAGGGATGAAGAGGTATTGTGCCACCATGTCACGGTAACGTTGCCTCCTAGTGCGTTGCACTGTCTGTGCTGATGGTGCCCGAACTGTTTGTGGGTTCAGAAACCGTTGGAACAGGTTGGGTATACTGAACCTGTCAGTAGCAGATGTACTGCTTCTGCTACCGGCTTCTGAACGGATTCCGCTGGGCCCAGGACGCACTGAGGTGCCTGCTAGTGCACGCGCATCACTGCTATGCGGTGGAAAAGAGTACATGAGTGAATTAACCAGTGCGTCTTGGTACTCCTGCATTTTACGTGCCTGGTTCAACGGTGTAATTAGGCTTTTAAGGCTGTCCCGGTAATGTGGATCTAAGAGGGTGGCCACCCAGTAGTCATTTGTGTGGAGAATACGAGCCACGCGTGGGTCTTTTCTCAGACACTGCAGCATGAAGTCACTTATGTGCTGAAGGCTGCCAACTGGCCATGCATCGCTGTCACCAGCTGGAGGAATGTGCTCTGGCTGCTCTGCATCACCCCATCCATGCTCTATCTGGTGACTGCTAGTAGAGCGCTGTGTACTTTCCTCCTCTAGCTCATCCTCATAGTCCTCCTCATCCTCCTCGCTTGCTGTGTCATGCCTGGACCTTTGTGAGGCACCCACAGAGCTTTGTACCAACCGGGCCGATGAAGATTGCCTGGTTGGTGCAAGTGTCTCATCATACTCCTCCTCCTCCTGAGAAACCTCATCCCTTAGTCCTTTAAGTGATGATTCTATAAGGCATATAAGGGGAATAGTCAGGCTGAGTAGGGCAGCATCCGCACTCACCATTAGAGTGGAGTCCTCGAAGCACTTTAAAATGGTGATATATCCTTCATGGATGCCCACTCTGTGGTTGTAAAGTGGGAGGGCTGAGATGTGTGTCGCCTACTTTGCGCCTGCTGTAGCTGCAACTCCATAATTACAGGTTGCTGCTCACACAACCTCCGCAGCATGTGCAAAGTCGAATTCCACCTGGTGGGGAGGTCAACAATGATGCGGTGCTCGGGCAGGCCCAATCTACGCTGCATAGCTGAAAGGCGCGATGCAGCCATGCTTGAACGCCGCAAATGAGAGCACTCGTATCTGACTTTGTGCAGCAGCTCCTCAAGGTCAAGATAGTTCCTAAGGAAACTCTGTACCACCAAGTTTAGGACATGGGCAAGGCATGGAATGTGAGTCAGACCACCTAGGCCCAGAGCCTCGACCAGGTTTTGGCCGTTGTCACACACCACCATACCTGGCTGGAGGTTGAGGCGCGCAAGCCACATGTCGCTCTGCTCCTTGAGCGTGTTCCACAGCTCGGTTGCGGTGTGGATAACATTACCCAGATAAACTAGTTTCAACACGGCCTGTTGATGTTTGGCCGATGCAGTGCTGAAATCAGTTGTTGTGGTACGTCTTGGTGCAGGCGAGTCTGACGAGGAGTATGAGGAGTAGTCAATTTGTACAGAGGAGAGGCCTGCAATCCGTGGAGTTGGCAGGACCCACGCACTTGCACTGTCTACTTCAGTTCCAGGCTCAACTACATTTACCCAATGGGCGGTGATGGAAATGTAGCGTCCCTGGCCATGCTGACTGGTCCACGCGTCGCTGGTCAGGTGGACCTTGCTACTAACTGCATTTTGTAGTGCATGCTTAATTTTATGCTCCACATGCTGTTGCAGGGCGGGGACGGCTTGCCTGCTGAAGTAGAAGCGGCTGGGAACGCTGTATTGTGGGATTGCAAACCCCAACATATCGATAAAGGCTGGCTTGCTCAGCAGCCAGAATGGTAGCATTTCCACTGCAAGCAGTTTGGAAATGCGAGAATTCATGCCCTGTGCTCGTGGGTGGTTTGCCGAGTACGGGCACCTTTTCTCCCACACCTGTGTGACAGATGGCTGCACACTGGATTGGGAGTGTGAGGATGCCAGCGATTGGGATGCTGATGCTGACGAAGTACAGACAGTGTGCCGCCATACAAGACTGCCTGCAGATGCACATTGGCATTCTGGCGAGGAAGCGGGAGCAGCTGTTTGCAAACTGGAGGAAGAGGTGGCCGCTGTGGCTGAAGAGATGGAAGGTGGGGGACCAGCTGCAGGTGGCGAATCATCTTGGGTGTGATGCTGCCACTCCACAGGGTGCCTCTTTCTGACATGCATCAACATATTGGTGGTATTAAGGTTGCTGACATTCTTCCCTCTCCACACAGTTTGTCGACAAAGCTTGCATCTGACTACTGTAACGTCATCTGCAACTTGGTCGAAAAAGGCCCATGCGCCACAACTCTTGGGCGCACCCATTGTGCGCTTCAAAAGAGCCCTGCTCCTAACGGGTGCTGAAGTTGAGGGAGCAGACAACCAATTTTTCCCTCTTCCTATCCCACGTGGACGGCCACGCTGCACCACACCTGCAAGCTCTTCCTCTGAGCTATCCCTACTTGCTTGCTGCCCCTCAGCATGCCATGATGGGTCAAGGACCTCGTCATCCAATACACTTTCATCAGCAGAAACTGGCAGCTGAGTTTCATCATCATCTGCTGACTGGGGTCTGGTCACTGTGGGCACTGGCCCACACTCCACTTCTTCCTCAGACGCACACAGTGGTTGCGCATCTGTGCACACTACCTCTTCTTCAGCTGCAGGAATGCTGTCTGGCTGGCACATAGATTCCAAGCCAACATATTCTCAGAAGAGGATTAAGATTGGCTCCTGGCCCTCTGAATGTATGGGCAGTTTAGTGGGCGGTGAAGAAGCAGCTGGGTGCTGCTCTTCAGTGGCCTGACCCGATGTGGTGGAGAGGTCCTGGGAGGATGCTGCGCTCATTGAGGTGGATGCCTCTGCTGCCATCCAACCAACAACGGTTTCTACTTGATCCTCTCTTATCAGCCTATGGCCCTGTGCTCCTAACAAGCTGCGCATAAATGACTGCTGCCTGGTGAAAGTAGGTGCTGAGTGACTTGGGCCTGCTGCTTGCCCTGGATGTGCACCATGTCTAGCTGCTGATGCACCTCTTCGGCGGCCACCAAGGGGACGTCCCTTACTCCCTGCCTTCATCTCTATTGATGGATTCAGAACGGCAAGAAAGTAATTATTAGGGATTAGTGTGCTTATTCCTGTAGGACTACAAACAGGTATAAGAAACACTAATGGCACTGTATGATGGTATGTCTGCTACACTTTATTTGAATCTAGTGTGGCCTACACAAAGAGTATCGTGTGTTTGGGTTTTGGTGTACACGTTACGGTCGGATGTCACAGCGCAGTAAATGACACTGCTGTGATACAAAAAAAAAAAAGGATTCTCCGGGACTGGGCCAGGTTCTGTGTGGCACCAGCCACAGAGGTTGTTTGGGCCCTCACAGTACAATCCCTATATAGTGTTTAACTTTAACCTCAATAGATGCTGTGAGGTAAAGTAACACTTATAGGGGCACTGAGAGTGAATTTACTGGTGAAAAATTTAGGGGTGCGCGATAGAACAGGCCGCACTAGGGGTCCTGCCGTCTGATGTGATTACAAAGACTGACCTAGTGGGTGCTGCACTCCCCAAAAAAAAGCACACAGGCGGTCTGCACAACGGAGGTGACTAAACTGTGCAAAGCGCACCCAGCACCAGGAAAATTGAGGGATAAATGGGGGTAAGGGATTGGGGGGGAGGTTCGGGGGGAACCCCTCACTTAAAAATCCCTATATAGCATTCACCAAAATGTACTGGATGGTGAAGCTACACTTTTAGGAAAAAATAGGGGAAGGGGATTTAAGGGATGAAAAGAAAAGGCTGTGAAAAGGCAGTGAGACACACATCACACAGTTCTGCAGCAAGAGGAGCTGCAGCAGCTGCAGTGAATGTACGCTGCACTGTCTCACTAAGCACCTCACTGAGAGCCTTCACAGCACAAAAAATGAAACTAAGCGTGGTCAGTGAGGAAAAAGACTGCTTCTGTAACACACAGGGGCTGCTGCAGTGGGTGAAAAACAATTTTTTATCGCTATTAGATCCGAGATCACTCCCTATCTCCAACAGCAACATATCCCTATCTGCTTTCACAGTAGAGGGAGGCTAAAATGGCAGACGCAGCCTTTTATACTGCCTGATCACACCATCCAGCCAGCCAATCGCAGCGCAGCCCCTAGCTAGCATGTTTGGACGCCTCCTACCAAGCTTAGGGGAGTTACACAATGTTGTCAGCAATTCTTCAGCTCCTGATTGGCTCCACGGAGTGCTCAGAGGCTGAAGGATTATGGGATTTCAGATTTCCGATATGAAAAAAATATCGGAATCGGAAATCGGAATTCCGATATAGCAAATATCGGGCCGATTTCCGATATTTCAATATTGGAAAGCTCATCCCTATTTCTGACCTTAAAAAAGTGTTTTATTTTCTGCCCCAGTGTTGGTCCAGCCAAATCAGTCTAGACCTTTTATCGTAGAGGTCGATGCTTCTGAGGTGGGAGTGGGGGCAGTTTTGTCTCAGGGTCCCGCAAATCTGCCCAACCTCAAACCTTGTGCCTTCTTTTCCGGAAAGTTCTCTTCTGCCGAGAGAAATTACAATGTGGGTAATAGAGAGCTTTTGGCGGTCAAGTGGGCCTTTGAAAAATGTAGGAATTTTATAGAGGGCTGTTCATCCTGTCACAGTGATCACTGATCACTAAAATTTAGCTTATATTGAGTTTGCCAAAAGATTGACCCCTAGGCTGGCCCGGAGGTCGCTTTTTTTTCCTGATTTCAATTTTCCATCACCTTCCGCCCGGGGTCTAAGAATGTTAAGGCAGATGCATTGTCCCAAAGCTTTGATCCAGTGTCTCCTCCTGAACCCCCATCCTCCATTCTTCAACCTGGGGTGGTGGCCGAAATCTCGTCTGATTTGGAGAAAGAGATTTTTGAGGCCCAGGCTATGGCTCCCAGTAATAAACCTATGGGTAAATTGTTTGTACCGGAATATTTCCATCTTAGTCTCCTGCGGGAGTTTCATGAGACTGTATTGAGTGCTCATCCTGGGATTTCGGCCACCCGGGAGGCTGTTGCTAGGGTTTTCTGGTGGCCCTCTTTTGTTGGAGATGTTAAAATGTTTGTGTCTGCGTGTGGGGTTTGTGCCCATTCAAAAAATTCTCATTGCCGGCCGGGGAATTGGTGCCTTTCCGAATTCCAGATAGACCATGGACACATTTGTCCATCGATTTTATCACTAATCTCCCTCATTCCAGGGGTAAATCCGTTGTGTGGGTGGTGGTGGATAGATTTTCCAAACAGGCTCATTTTGCACCTCTGGTCGCTTTACCGTCTGCTGAAACCTTGGCCATATTGCTTGTGCAGCATGTGGTCCGTCTGCATGTGGTGCCTATGAATGTGATGTCTGTTAGAGGTGTGCAGTTTGTGGCCAAGTTTTGGAGGGCCTTTTGTAAGAAGTTGGGAATCACATTGTCTTTTTCCTCTGCTTACCATCCAGAGTCTAATAGGCAGAATGAAAAGTACTAACCAGTCCTTGGAGCAAATTCTGAGATGTTTGGCATCTTCCAGACAGGATGACTGGTGTGATGCGTTGCCCATGGCAGAGTTTGCTTTCCACGCTTGGGTGAGTCAGTCCACGGAAATGTCTCCCTTGTTAGTCAACTATGGTTTTAACCCACATTTTGGGGAGTTTTATCGCATGGACTCAGGTTGTCCTGGGGCGGAGGGTACAGTGCAATGCTTAAAGGCCCTGTGGAGGGAGGTGCAGCAAAACATCACCAAGGCCCAGGGAAAGTACAAATTTTTTGCGGACAAGAGAAGGGGGTTGGGTCCTGTGTTTCTAGTGGGCGAGAAGGTGTGGTTGTCCACCCACAATATTAAGCTCAAGATCCCCTCTGCCAAACTAGGTCCTAAGTTCATTGGCCCATAAAAAATTGTGGAGGTCATAAACCCTGTGGCCTATAGGTTACAGCTTCCCGCCTCCTTTAAAATATCCGTTTTTCACAGGTCCCTCTTGAAACCTTTGGGAGCGGTTGAGGAAGACTCCTCATCCGTCACTCCTCCTGTATTGGTGCAGGGCCATCTGGAGTATGAGGTGGGGCGCATTGTTGATTCTCGGGGGGTACGCCGGAATCTCCAGTATTTGGTGCACTGGAAGGGGTATGCTCCGGAGGATTGGTCTTGGGTCTCAGCCAGTTCAGTGCATGCCGATCGGTTAGTTCGGGTTTTTCATGCCAGGCATCCTGAGAAGCCTGGGGGTCCAGTGGCCCCCCGTTAAGAGGGAGGTACTGTCATGGTTGTGGACAGGATTCCTTTCCCTGTCCTCTCAAGGTTAATTTTGTATGGCCTCCTTTTGGTTTGGGGAGGACAATATGTACCTGCCCCATCTGGGGATCCTTGTCAGTGATACATTCATTCTTGGTTGTGTGTCTGACCCCCTGGTGTGCTTGCATACTGTTTTGTCCAATTGCCTCTTAGTGCATGACCCGGTCTATTTTCTCGTTCTGTGCTTTGCCTTGTGACTCTGTGCTTATTGTCTATTTCCGGCTCTGACCTTTGGCTTGATTACTCGTACTTCCCACCCGTCTGCTCCATTTGTACTGCACCGCTATCTTCGGCTTCCTGACCTCTGGCTACGTCCTGACCACACTCTGCGTCTCACCTTTTGGCACTACATCGAGCTCCCGGCTTGACTTCGGAACGTTCTGACTACTCTCCGGCATCGCCGGTCACAGCCGCTACTCGGCATCTGACTCTGCCTCTGGCCACTCCCCCAGTGGTCACGTGCTTCAGGGTCTGTGCTCCGGCAGGTAAGCTCACTGCAGCTCTACTCTCACACTCTCTGACCTCTTAGAACTTGTGCACAGACTCCTGCTGTAAGTCTGCAGCAGGGTTCTTGATAGTTTACTTTTCAGGACCTGGCAGCCCCAATGCGCATGCACCAAAGGCGCTACTATGATTAGTCACTTCTGACCTTGTGACCTGGTCACCGGGTTATTTGAAGGTCCTGTTTGGGCTTATGACACATCCCCTTGCCGCGTGCATCGGGGCACATTATCCGACCCCTCTCCTCCTCATCTTTTTACCGGTAAGCTTTGCCAGCTCATATGCCACGATATGATTTTGGATGGGGCCGATTGACTTGAGTCTCCTTTTTGGAGTCCCTATGGCCACTTGAACCTTTTTTATACTGCTATTTATGAGCCCACTTGGAGCTTGCTATTTCCCCTTTGTCACTTGACTAATATTATTTCATGGGGTGCTCTGTGAGGACAGAGGGGGTGGGGGGCTATTTTCTTTGCATTGGATTGGCATCTTTTCTACTATGAGGTTATTTATTGTATTTTTTACCTGTATTAATTGTCTAATAAAATAGATTTTGATATATGTCATCGCTAGTGTTGAGCATTCCGATACCGCAAATATTGGGTATCGGCCGATATTCGCTGTATCGGAATCCTGATTCTGAGATCCGATATTTTTTGCATATCGGATAACGGAATCGGAGTTTTCCTGTAAAGTCTATGGGGAGTTCTTGTGTCACAGAACGAAGTACGTGACACAGGAACTTCCCGAAAGTGTCACTGTCAGTGTCGGTCGGGTCTGTCAGGAGTCAGGACTCAGCACTTACCTGCAGAAGATCCCCAGTGGTCACGTCCTGGATGGCCGGCCATTACCCTCTCCCTAGCAGTCACGTGCAGCTTCTCGCGATAACTGCACGTTACTGCCGGGTACTGGGTAATCTCGGCCAGCTGTACTCTCGCGACAGCTGGCCGCAAGCAGTCCGGATGACGTCACCACCGGGGAATCTCCTATGGTAAGCAGCTCTGCTGTGTCTGGATGTCAGGCTCAGCCTGGCATCCAGATGTAGCAGAGCTGGACTCATCATGGGACACTCTTGATTTTGGACTGCGTTGGACAGGGAGTATTTGTGTTGGTTTGTTATTTATGTTTTTTACAGATCGATGGCGTCTCAGGATGAGAGTACAATAAAAATAATGAAAACTGTGTTGTGTTTTATTTCATTAAAATACTTTATTCTGGCTGTGTCTTTTTTAAAAAATTTACAAACTTTATGATTAATAATAGATCGGTGTCTTATTGACGCCTCTCCATTATTAACCGGGCTTATTGTCACCGTTCAATCAAAGGTGACATTAACCCCTTATTACCCCACTTGCCACCACTACAGGGCAAGTGGGAAGAGCCGGGTAAAGTGCCACAATTGGTGCATCTTTGGATGCGCCAATTGTGGGGCTGCTGCAGCCTGGTATTTTTAGGCTGTTGAGGGCCAAAATCCATGGGCCTTGACAGTCTTTTAATACCAGGCCGCAGCAGTCTGCTTTTTACTTGGCTGGTTAACAAAAATAGGCGGACCCCCATGCCATTTTTTTTTCGAGGGGGTCCCCTATTTTTGTTAACCAGCCAAGCTAAGCAGACTGCTGTGGCCTGGTATTATCAGGCTTGCAAGGTTCATGGATATTGGATCCTTACCAGCCTGAAATACCAGGCCTCAGTAGTCTGCTTCATCTGGCTGGTTAATAAAAATAGGGGGGACCCCACGCCATTTTTTTTTTCGAGGGGATCCCCTATTTTTGTTAACAAGCCAAGATTAGCAGACTGCTGTGGCCTGGTATTATCAGGCTTGCAAGGTTCATGGATCTTGGATCCTTAACAGCCTTAAATACCAGGCCTCAGTAGTCTGCTTCATCAGGCTGGTTAACAAAAATAGGGGGGACCCCACGCCATTTTTTTTTTCGAGGGGATCCTCTATTTTTGTTAATCAGTTCACTTCAGGTCAGCCGGGATTCCCTCTGATGTCACTGATGTTGTGCGGTGTCCCTGGCTGATCTGAAGTGAAAGTGGGAAGCAATCATGCTTCCCAGCTAACCACTTCCTCTCCTGTCAGCCAGGAGAGGAGATGATTCATTCGGGGGTTTACTGCGAGGCTGGCAGCATTAGCTGCGGTCCCTGCTGTAAATGTTAATCCTTTCACAAGGATTACATCGGGGGACCTGACTGTGCATCGGATAGGTAAGAATAATGTTGCTTTATTATTTTATTTTTATTACAGGAGAAAAAGGGAATCGAGGATTACCAGTACAATAAAATATGGTCAAAAACTGTGTATTTATTTCATTAAAATCATTTTTCATTAATGTGTGTGTGCTTTTTTTTTATTTCATACAATAGGATTAATAATTGATAGTTGTCTAATTGACAGCTCTCAATTATTAACCTGGCTTAAGGTCACCTTTCAATAGCAAGGTGGCTTTAACCCATTATTAACCCATTCGCCACCGCTACAGGGCAATGGGAATAGACGGGCTAAGTGCCAGAAAGGGCAAATCTAATTATAGATTTGCCTTTTCTGGAGTGTCTGGGGGCAGATGTTATAATGGTCCCTCTCTGGGCTTTTATTATCTGCCCCCACTCACTGGCTTTGTGTGTCTGGTTGAGAAAATAGGGCGGGAACCCACGCAATTTTTTTCAACAATTTTACACCTCATATATATATATTTTTATATATATATATATATATATATATATATATGTCATTGTGACACATATATATATATTTATAGTACATACACTTCTACATAGTATAATAGCCACTAATTCAATTGCCGGCTTTTGTGAAATTACAGACCCGACATGAAATGACGCATGGTTTACATAGAGTTAACCATGTCATTTCATGTAGTTTGATATATGGTTTTCACTAACAATTACATGAGTGAAATGAGTGAAATGAGTGTATGTATGTGTGCAAAATTTCACACATGTAGGGGTTAATTAAAGGTGTAAATTCGTAGAAAAAAATGAGTTGTTTTTTTTTTACAACGAATTTACACCTTTAATTAACCCCTACATGTGTGAAATTTTGCACACATACACTCATGTAATTGTTAGTGAAAACCATATATCAAACTACATGAAATGGCATTGTATTTTAAGGAAGGATAAGGATTGTAAGGCACAACCCATCTATTATCAATCTTGTTTCCACCATGTGCAACAAAGTTGTTATGATCCCGGCGTTGGTATTTAGGGTATCCATTTACATTGCTGTTAGTTTCGGAACAGAAATCTTTGGGAAAGCCTTTGGTACAGTTCCCATTGTCCATACATGGTGCATTAGGATTAAGTTGGCCACATGGACCGTGTATCATGCAAGATTTTACAGTCTCATAAAGCTTCAGATGAGAGTCTTTGTGCAGGAGCTCTGCACAAACAATTTTGTTAACTCTTTCTTTATCCCAGGCTTTGTATTCCGGGGCCATAAATACCAATATGTGTCTGTGAGGGAGCCCTCTTTTTTCGAACTCGATTACATACACCATACCATTAACACGTCCAAATCTGTGGTATGTGGTTAAGTCTCCAAGTAGCAATTTTAGTTTCATGTTAAATACTTGTGCTACTAGATCCGGCCTGTCGCATGGTTGCTGACTGGGCAGTAAATTTTTTTGAGCTTCTGCCCTTTTTTTTTTTGCCTCATGAGAAAGAACTTGCTTGCGTTTGGGGGGCATTATTATAAAAATATGGAACGAATAAGGTTGTTAACTTTCATTAAAATATTTTGATTTCAGATACATATTTAGTAGAAAGTCACTGGAATGCTCCGCTGACGTTTTTTATATATATTCAGTAGAATGTTGTGACAACGAGAGGAACTCCTAGGGTGGACCCGTTGGACCGTGGCAAAGAACCTCCCTCGGGTGAGCTTACCAGATGGACCGCCCCCTATACAGGGAGCGTTAGGGGCAAGCCCAGGGGAGACTACCGCCACGGCAGCTGGTACCCAGAGGCGAACAGCAGGATTCACAGCGAAAGACAGGAAGGACAGGCGGGCACGGACATGGCAGGGACACAGGCAGAACTGAGGTGCAGACGGGACTGACAGAGTCAGGAGAGCACGGGGGAATGGTGGAGAATAGCAGACAACCACGAAATAAGACATGGGAACACGGGCAAGTTATAAGACACTGGCTGACAGGCGAGTACGGCTGAAACACGGGACCATGGACGGGCTGAAGACACTGGCAGGCAGACTGGCACAGTGGGGACATCAAACACGTGCAGGAGAAAGACGCAGGCTGGAGGCTACAGCAGGGACACGGGCACAGGGACCGTATGGCGACACGGGCAGGCAGGCACTGGAGAGAAATAACATGCAGAACATACTTCAGGACAGGGAAATTGGACGAGAGAGTGCGGCAGAGCGCGCAGGGTGACAGGGGACCAAAGTCACTAGTGAAGCACAAGTGACTGTCAGGCACGACCAGGAGGAAGAGGCGGCCTGATAAGCAGAGTGCACAGGGTGCTTCCGGGTCAGGGTCCTCCAGAGCCAGAGAGCTGGCTGGGAGAGCGTCCCTGACCTCATCGAGATAGGTGCGTGGACAAACTCAGTGCGCGCGCGTACCCAACGGGGAGCAGAAGCCAGGGCCGGCACAGGGGAAGGAGCGAGAGTACGCTGGGACACCGAGGACTGGTGAGTATGCCGGGGCTCGGGGGGCGGCGGCACACCCGGCAGGGGAGGCGTGATAAAAGTCACTGGATAGCTCCGCTGATGTATTGTATATATCGTTATATATTATATATTTAACTAAATCAGTGATGTCAGCAGACACTGTGGCACTATTTAGTAGAAAGTGGCTGGCTTGCTCCGCAGACGTGTTTTATATATATATTCATTAGAAAGTCACTGGATAGCTCTGCTGACGTATTATATATTGTTACATATTTAAGTAAATCAGTGATGTCAGCAGACACTGTTGTGCCGGAATCAGGGGGCAGGGGGACACTGTGGCACTGGTATCAGCGATTGATATATGTAACTAAATCAGTGATGTGGGCGGCAATGCCGCGACATCATAAGAGGGTGAGATTGTGATGCAGAAATCAGCGCCTGCAGTGTGTCTTCAAGAACATGGCGCCGGAAAGGGCGGACTGCGCAGGCCCCTAATCCAGGAGCAGGGGACATTGTTGCGCCGGAATCAGGGGGCAGGGGGACACTGTGGCGCTGGAACTCGTGCCTGATATGTGTAAGTAAATCATTGATGTGGGCGGCAATGACATGACATCATGAGAGGACGGGATTGTGATGCAGAAATCGGCACCTGCGCAGTCCGTACTTTCCGGCGCCATGTTCTTGAAGACACGCTGCAGTGTCTGGGCAGGCGCCGATTCCCGGGGCAGGGGGACATTGTGGCGCCGGAATCAGGGGGACAATGTGGCACCAGAATCAGCGCCTGATATCTATTCCCGGGGCAGGGAGACATTGTGGCGCCGGAATCACGGGGACACTGTGGCGCCGGAATCAGCGTCTGATATAATATAGCGCTAGGAGCGTCTGCGCAGGCGCGTCGCGCAGTCTATAAAGGCTTCAGACAGAGTGACGCTCCTAGCGTTATATTATAGATTAACCTTTTGATTTTGCTTTATACCACTTTCTGCTGTTTTTCTTTCCATAATATCATGCATTTATTACCAGTTTTATTGAGTATTCTGCATTTTACAACAGTTACACATTTTAACGATATTTGTGTTTTATATTAATTTAATAAATAGTTATCTTTTTATTATTGAAACTTCTGTTCACTTCTTGTTTTTTCAGGCTCTTTACCCATTTTTTCCTGTTTGTGGTTATGTTCACTGATGAGCAAAAGGATAACAATGTTTTGAACTTTTGACTCCATATCTCACCATCCACTATTGCTTTGAATGTGAGACTACCATCATTTTATAGACATCATTTGGGCTATCTCATACATAAATTTGACTTGCAACTATTTAGCATATGATTAGTTTTGCAGATTCTTGTCATATCACTGCATTGTTACTGATTTGCTCCTAAAAAATCTAAATTTGAACTTTTATTATTTTATAAATCCACCTTTGGCTTTCAACACTGCCTGAATCCTTCTGGGCAGCTCCCGAACAGATTCAAACACGTCTCAACCAAAATTTGAACCCTGGTCTCTTCTACACATTCACAAAATTGATTCATACTGGTTGACTCACTTGAGTATGTATACAGTTATTTCTTCAACTCTACCCAAAGTGTTCGATTGGGTTGAGGTCTGGGGACTGTGAGGGCCAATCCAGCTCCTGTACTTCATTGTCATTGAACCATTAATTCACCAAACTCAACATATGCTTTGAGTTGTAGCTCTGTTGGAACACTATGTCATATTTTTCATACCCATAGTACTCGAGTGTACAAAGTAATTAGTTTTGTAGGACACTCACATGTAGCTCAGCATTGAGACCACCATCGATCCTGGTCAAGTATCCAACACCTTTGGCTGCAAAACAACCCCAATTTCTCAATTCATTAGCCCTTTTTTCCCTTGTTTCTTCCAGACCCATTTGCACCCATCATAGCCTAGTCTATTGACTTTTGTCTCAGAATGCCAAATCACCCATTTCCAATCTTCTATTGTGTACTTTTCGTATTTTTTTTTCAAGCTTGAGCCGACACTTCTTATGACGATATTGAAGTCGAGGCGTCGTCACCTTTTGTTGAGCTACCATTCCATACTTGAATGTATGTAACATGCGTTGCATGGATGTTTGTAATCTCACTATTACGAAACCTACGAGACACCTCCACTGACGTATTTGTCGTGCCAGAACTGATAGAACCTGTTATAAGCCGACTTGTTGACTCTAAAAATTTTTCCTGGACGTCAAACTCTTGGCTTTTGAATGCATGGACAGACTTAATTTCATATTCTTCCAGCTGTCATGGCGCTCACATGATGAAGTTTGGCAATTTTCTTGGCTGAGAGACCGCTATTGATGAGCTGGATGATGCTGTTTATCTTTTCTTGGGAATCCTGATCAAGGCTACTCCACTATTCAAATCAGTGATCTTTTGTTTGCATATAAGACAAATAACACACTAAGTTATTAGGGAAAGTGTGAACATGAGAACAGGTTTTATTTTGTAGCATATAGGAAGAAAAAGATTAACCAACCGGAAGAAAAAAGTAACAATGCAGTGACATGACAAGAATCTGCATAACTAATCAGGTGCAAAATAGTTTCAAGTAAAATTTATGTATAAAAGCCAAGATTAGAGATGAGCGACTTTCCCTTTTTTAGGGTCAGGTTGGGTTCCATGAAACCCGACTTTCGCAAAAGTCTGGTCGAGCGAAATCGGCCGACTATCGGGAAAAGTCGGGGTTTCGACCGAAACACGAAACCCAATGCAAGTCAATGGGGAAGCAAAGTCGGTAGGGAGTGGAGGACAGTAAACATACCTACAGTGCCCATTTGAATGGCAACAACATCAATCATTATTACTTAAGCTTGGCAACCTTAATTGACTTTATAATAATGGTTATGATTAAAAATGGAGGTTATTTGGCTCAACTTGTGGGGGGGTAGGGATGGCTCCCGGTTTTCGTGGGCCCAGGGCCAAAGAGTGTCAGTCGGCCTCTTTAACACATACCACAATTCATGATGCTCCGATATGGCACAGAAATATCGGTATAGTACAATGAAAAATACTTCCTTTCTTACATGACATGACTGATATCTATGTTAAAATCTACAATAGCTCAAAAAACGGACACTATATTCCTCCATACAGTATTATGGCCACCACATAGTGTGCCATACAGAATAATGAGCCCCATATAATGTTCCATACAGAATAGACCCATATGATGCCTCATACCCTATATGATGCCCCATAAATAATGAACCCCATATGATTCTCCAGTATATGATGGGCCACATGGAAGATGCTCCAGTGTATTATGCGCCAAAATCAAGCTCCATATATAATGGGCCCGATAATTAATGTTCCAGTGTGTAATGGGCCACGTAAATGCTGCTCCAGTGTCTGATCTGCCCCATTTAGAATGCTCCAATACATCATGGGACTCATGGATGATGCTCCATTGTCTTATGGGCCAAAAGAAAGCTCCATATATAATGGGCCCAAGTATTAATGTTCCAGTGTGTAATGGGCCATGTAAATGCTGCTCCAGTGCCTGATGTCCCCCATTTATAATACCCCAGTATATGATGGGCCCCATGGATGCTGCTCTAGTGTCTTATGGGCCAAAATCATGGTCCATCTATAATGGGCCCCATTAATCATTATCCAGTGTATAATGGGCCCCGTAAATGCTGCTCCAGTATCTGCTGTCCCCCATTAACAATGCTTCAGTATATGATGGGCCCCATGGATGCTGCTCCAGTCTCTGATCTGCCACATTGAGAATGCTCCTGTATATGATGGGGCCCATGGATGCTACTCCAGTGTCTTATGGGCCAAAAGAATGCTCCACATATAATGGGCCCAAAAATTAATGTTCCAGTGTGTAATGGGCCACGTAAATGCTGCTACTGTGTCTGATGTCCTCCATTTACAATACTCCAGTGTATGATGGGCCCCATGGATGCTGCTCCAGTGTCTTATGGGCCAAAATCATGGTCCATCTATAATGGGCCCCATTATTCATTATCCAGTGTATAATGGGCCCCTTAAATGCTGCTCCAGTGTCTGCTGTCCCCCATTTACAATGCTTTAGTATATGATGGGCCCCATGGATGCTGCTCCAGTCTCTGATCTGCCCCATTGAGAATGCTCCTGTATATGATGGGCGCCATGGATGATGCTTCAGTGTGTTATGGGGCTAAAGAAAGCTCCATATATGATGGTCCACATTATTAATGGTCCAGTGTAAAATGCTACCCATATAATCCTCAAAACATTAAAAAAAATTAATTACTCTCTTCGCTGTGCACTGCTCTACTGTGGCCTCCTCAGCGTCGTCATCTTACAGGAAACGCCGAAGATGTCACAGCGGTGGAGCATGGAGAGGTAAGTATTGCAAGTGCTGTGGCCCTTAGCAAGCAGGGGGGGCCGACTAGTGGGCGACGGCACTGGCACAGCGCCCCTCA
Organism: Oophaga sylvatica; assembly: GCA_033576555.1. Classification (NCBI taxonomy): domain Eukaryota; kingdom Metazoa; phylum Chordata; class Amphibia; order Anura; family Dendrobatidae; genus Oophaga; species Oophaga sylvatica. The sequence goes on along the minus strand of JARQOD010000003.1, from coordinate 254,884,218 downwards.
TAGTACGCCGGTGCTTCTGACGGCGAGAGGACCCATCCCACCATCAGAGACAAATGTTTGTATTACAAGGGGCCCTGTGCCAGTGCCACTCCCTCCAGGGGGAGTCATGTCATGCCTGAAAGCAAGGAAGGATCCCTTTATCAGGTAACACAGCATACAACACCTTTAATACTCCGGACCAGAAGGGGGAGATCCAACACCTGATTTCAGGAGAGCTCCTCGAGAACATTCTGGCTGGGGAGGACTTAGTGAGTGTGCCTGGAGGGACAAGAGAGGACGTGTGGATACAAATTGGTATAAAGAGGGGCTATAGAGAGCTCACCTCCAGATTGGAGCGCAAGAAACCGGACCCACGGAGTCCAAGGATGACTCCATAAATGAGTGATTCCTGAAGCAGGTTACACCTGCCTGCTACGAGAGTGAATTTCAACCTAGACAACAGACAGAGAGAGAAACGTGGATGGAGCTTCTGACAGGCAGTGCCTCAGAGAATAGCACTAGAAAGGAGACCTCACATCCCACCTCAAGGTATGCACTCTATTCATTGGAAGCAAACAGCTGAATGATTCAATCTCCATCTCTGCTTTCTGTCTTGTATGCTGCTATATATACTATTGGTATGCACTCTATTCATTGGAAGCAAACAGCTGAATGATTCAATCCCCATCTCTGCTATCTGTCTTGTATGCTGCTATATATACTATTGGTATGCACTCTATTCATTGGAAGCAAACAGCTGAATGATTTAGTCCCCATCTCTGCTATCTGTCTTGTATGCTGCTATATATACTATTGGTATGCACTCTATTTATTGGAAGCAAACAGCTGAATGATTCAATCCCCATCTCTGCTATCTGTCTTGCATGCTGCAATATATACTATTGGTATGCACTCCATACTTCTGCTTGCTGCCAACCACTGCTTTACCATCTTGCAACATAGTTTAATGTGCCTGGTAAAGATTTGGTATAATTCATTTTTGCACTGTGTTTAATACTTACTGCTTCATATCCTGTGACTTGGGCCTCTCTAGATCTTATCAGGTGGAAGGTGCTAAAGCATATAGATGTTGCCAGGTCTAGTGCCTTTGATCTAACCACCCCCTGGTGTGCTGGCCCCAGCTGCCAAATTATCCCAAACAAGCTCCCACAATCCCACTCTCCTAACTCTGTAGTGTGGGCTATATATTTAGGACTAGTCTAAGGGGTGCACGCAGTGTGGGTTGCAGCACGCAAGCATCCCAGAAGCAAAGCATCACAGAAGATAAGCATTGTGTAAACGGCAGTTATCCATGGCAGTTAATCAGGGCAGGAATCAGGTACCCCACACTTTGCTTTATTTTTAATTATTTACTTTACCTCTATCCTCCTGTGTTCCCTTGCCATCCAATTTCACCGCCCCATCCCCCCTCCATCACGACTCATACACATCGGCTCCTCCATACTTCCCTCTCCCATGTACAGCTCCCATGCACTCCTCACCTTCCTGAGAAACCACAGCCCATCTTGCCCAAACACATCACAGAAAAAACCTACTTACAACTCCAACAACTACCTGCTCTTTATCTTCCTACTCCTACTGATTTCAGGGGACATCTCCCCCAACCCTGGTCCACCATCCCCCAACCTCAATCCCTACCCTACCTCATATCGAAACCATAATAATCTTATTAATATTACTTGCACTCCCTCATCTCCTTCTTTCAATTGTGCCCTCTGGAATCCACGGTCTGCTTGCAACAAGCTTCCCTTCCTGCACAACTACTTTCTGAACAACTCTCTTCATCTGTTGGCCCTCACTGAAACCTGGATTCAGGATTCTGACACTGTCTCCCCTGCTGTCATTTCCTATGGTGGCTTACAGTTCTCCCATTCCCCGAGACCCGCAAACAGACATGGTGGTGGAGTTGGCCTACTCCTGTCCCCACAATGCACTTTCCAGGTCATCCCCCCAATTCCATCACTCTCATTACCTTCCTTTGAGGTCCACACCATCATGCTCTTTCGTCCCCTCTCTCAGAGTAGCGGTCATATATCGGCCCCCAGGCTCGCCCACCCTGTTCCTTGACCACTTTTCAGCCTGGCTGCCGCACTTCATGTCCTCAGAACTACCAACCCTTATCCTTGGAGACTTCAACATCCCCATTAACAGCCCTACTTCCACATCTGCATCTCAGCTTCTATCACTAACCACTTCTCTAGGCCTCTCACAGCTTTCAACCTCTGAGACACACAAGGATGGTAACACCCTTGACCTGGTCTTTGTCCGCCTCTGTTCAATCTCCCACCTAAATAACTCACCGCTTCCACTCTCTGACCACAACATTCTCTCCTTCACCCTCATAAATCCTCGACCACCCCAGCGCACTCCTACCTACCACACATTCAGAAATCTACAAGCCATTAACCCTCAGACACTTTCAGACTCCCTACACTCATCTCTGTCCCCAATCTCCTCTTTTTCTTGTCCTAATCTGGCTGTTCAACACTACAATGACACTCTTAGAAGCACCCTTGACCAAGTAGCACCGCATACCCTCAGAACTTCCAAACACACAGTAAAACAGCCCTGGCTCACATTGCAAACTCAACTTCTTGAGCGATGCTCTAGGAGTGCTGAACGCCTTTGGAGAAAAACCCGCACACCAGAAAACTTCATCCACTTTAAATTCATGTTAAGAACTTATAATGCTGCCCTTCACCTCGCCAAACAGACCTACTTCACCACCCTGATCTCCTCACTAGCCAACAACCTCAAGAAACTTTTTGACACTTTTCACTCCCTCCTCAGGCCAAAAGTACAAGCCGCTATCACAGACATTTGTGCTGACGACCTGGCCTCCCACTTTATAGAAAAAATAGATACTATCCGTCAGGAAATCTGCTCTCAACCACCAAGTGCTGTGACTCCCATCCCTCCCTGCATTTCCCCTGGCTCAATTTCCCCATTTGATCCCATCACAGAAGAAGAAGTCTCCAGACTCCTCTCTTCCTCTCATCCGACTACATGCACTACCGACCCCATTCCCTCACATCTCCTCCAGTCTCTCTCTCCAGTTGTCACAACTCACCTAACTACAATCTTTAATCTCTCACTCTCCTCTGGCATTTTCCCATCCTCCTTCAAACACTTCATCGTTACTCCATTACTAAAGAGACCCGCTCTCGACCCTTCCTGCACAAACAACTACAGACCGGTCTCCAATCTCCCCTTCATCTCTAAACTTTTGGAGCGCCTAGTCTAGTCCCGCCTTACCCGTTACCTCTCCACTCACTCCCTCCTAGACCCTTCACAGTCCCGCTTCCGCCCCCTACATTCGACTGAAACTGCACTCATCAAAGTGACCAATGACCTTCTGACAGCAAAACGTAACGGTGACCACTCTTGGCTCATTCTTCTCGACCTTTCTGCAGCTTTCGACACAGTTGACCACCGTCTCCTACTGTCTAGGCTCCAGTCACTAGGTATTAAGGACACTGTTCTCTCCTGTTTCTCCTCCTATCTTTCTGACCGCTCCTTCAGTGTTTCGTTCTCTGGCTCCACGTCATCTCCTCTTCCTCTCACTGTCGGTGTACCCCAGGGTTCAGTCCTTGGCCCCCTTCTCTTCTCTCTCTACACGGCCCCAATTGGACAGACCATCAGCAGATTAGGCTTTCAGTACCATCTTTATGCTGATGACACACAACTATACACGTCATCCCCCGACCTTACCCCCGCTGTACTACAGAACACCAGTGACTGTCTGTCAGCAGTCTCCAACATCATGTCCGCTCTCTATCTGAAACTGAACCGCTCCAAAACTGAACTTGCTCTGCTCCTGCCGTCTACTAACCTCCCTAAATCTGACATTTCCCTCTCCGTGGGCGGCACCATAATAACACCCTGGCAGCAGGCTCACTGTCTGGGTGTTATGTTTGACACCAATCTCTCCTTCACCTCCCATATACAATCTCTTGCCCGCTCTTGCTGCCTACACCTAAAGAAAATCTCTAGAATCCGCCCTTTTCTCACCATGGAAACAACAAAAACCCTCACTGTAGCATTGATCCACTCCCGCCTGGACTACTGCAACGCTCTATTACTTGGCCTCCCCATTACTCGACTATCCCCTCTCCAGTCCATCCTTAATGCAGCAGCCAGGGTCATCCAACTGGCTAATCGGTACTCGGACGCGTCCGCTCTTCGCCAGTCCTTACACTGGCTGCCCATTCATTATAGGATCCAATTCAAAGTACTTGTTCTCACCCACAAAGCTCTCCACAGTGCAGCACCCCCCAACATCTCCTCCCTCATTTCTATCTATCGGCCTAACCGACTGCTGCGCTCTGCAAACGACTTTCTACTAACCTCTTCACTAATCCGTACCTCCCACTCCCGACTCCAAGACTTCTCCCGCACTGCGCCAATCCTCTGGAATGCTCTACCCCAAGAAATTAGGACTATCCACAATTTGCATGGTTACAGACGCTCCCTCAAAACACATTTGTTCAGAGCGGCCTATCACATTCACTAATCAAAGTCATTCTAAGTGTGTGTGTGTAGCCCATTCACTATCTCCATCCATCCCTCACTCCCTCAAGATGGCTGGACCATCATTGTAAATGCACCATTGTATATACACACCTGTACTTTGTATCTCCCCCACCTCATTGTAGATTGTAAGCTCTCGCGAGCAGGGTCGTCTTATTTTGCTTTAATTATTGTATTGTTAACGTTGTTACTTATGACTTGTGTTTTGAAACTGTTAAACTGTAAAGCGCTGCGGAATATGATGGCGCTATATAAATAAAGATTATTATTATTAAGTAAGGGGATTCCAAATTGCTTTCAGGCCGACCGACTCCAGCAGCATCTGTACTCAGTGCCCTGGACACTTTGCCTGCAAGAACTGTGAGTAAAGCTTTGGAAATTGCATCTGACTGTGTCTCCTCAAGTCTTTCCTGCAAAACACACTCCACTCTGCTACATCTTTCAGCACCATTAATTTGTATACCATCTCTCTGCCCTGGGACAAGCTTCACTTGTGGTAAGCTATCCCAACTCTATTGTGGCAATTCAGGCCAGGTGTCCACTTTGCAGGGTCAGTAGTGAAAGGGGAATGAATAGTGGGGCGAACATCGATAGGGGATGAAATGTAATTTGTAGACTCACTCATTATGTACTTGAGCCTAATACAAAAAGCGGATATACGGTACTGTATGAGGACTGTAATGCTGTATACAGTGTAGGTTAAAATTTGAAAAGCTGAAAAAGTGTACTGTATCTTCCAGATACCAGGTATAACTAGTATTTTGTAAATATTGGAAGTGTGGGTATATAAATCATGAGTCAGACACAGACGCTCCCAGGCTCAGTATGGATTAGACAACAATATAAAAAGAAGTAAAAGCGTAATGTATTTGAAGACTACAGCTGTATACAGTGTAGGGGTAATGGTAACTCTTTGGATATATTTCCGTAATAACAGACATACGCTCACAGCCTCAGTATTGATTACACAAGAATATAATAATTTGAAAAATGGTATTGTAGCGTACTGTACTGGTACTGTATAGGGTACTGTACTGTAGGGTACACAAAGGGTACCGTATCACCAGCCAACAGGTATATAGAGTCTTGGGGTAATTAATTGGAAAGCTCCGTATATATTTCATGAGGCCCACAGAGACTCTCACAGGCTCAGTCTTGCTAACTCCACAATATCATTCGAAAAACTGTTCCAGCATCATCCCATTAAAGGGGTATAGATTTGAAAAGGCCCAAAATTTAAATCTCCGTATATATTTCATGAGACCCACAGAGACTCTCACAGGCTCAGTCCCGCTAACTCCACAATATCATTCATTTACATAACTCCTCACACATCATCCCATGAAAGGGGTTTATCTTTTTAAGGGTCAAAATTTAAATATCAGTATATATTTCATGAGGCACACAGAGAATGTCACAGGCTCAGTCCCGCTAACTCCACAATATCATTCATTTGCAGAACGCTTCACGCATCATCCTATGAAAGGTGTTTATCTTTTTAAGGGTCAAAATGTAAATCTCCGTATATATTTCATGAGGCACACAGAGACTCTCACAGGCTCAGTCTTGCTAACTCCACAATATCATTCGAAAAACTGTTCCAGCATCATCCCATTAAAGGGGTATAGATTTGAAAAGGCCCAAAATTTAAATCTCCGTATATATTTCATGAGTCACACCGAGACTCTCACAGGCTCAGTCTTGCTAACTCCACAATATCATTTGAAAAACTGTTCCAGCATCATCCCATGAAAGGGGTTTATCTTTTTAAGGGTCAAAATTTAAATCTCAGTATATATTTCATGAGGCACACAGAGAATGTCACAGGCTCAGTCCAGCTAACTCCACAATATCATTCATTTGCAGAACGCTTCACGCATCATTCCATGAAAGGGGTTTATCTTTTTAAGGGTCAAAATTTAAATCGAGCTATATATTTCATGAGGCCCACAGAGACTCTCACAGGCTCAGTCTTGCTAACTCCACAATATCATTCGAAAAACTGTTCCAGCATCATCCCATGAAAGGGGTTTATCTTTTTAAGGGTCAAAATTTAAAGCTCCTTATATATTTCATGAGGCACACAGACTCTCAGAGGGTCAGTCTGGGTAACACCACAATATCATTAGACAAAGTGTTACAGCATCATCCTATTAAATGGCTATATGTCGAGGACCTTTTGCTTCTGGAGGTAGAGGAAGAGGAGGAGGAGGGTATAATGCCTACACCCAACTGTTGCCTTTACTGTGGCCTAGACAGCACTGTCCCAAACCCGCTGTCCCCTCTGTATCCTGCATACATTACATTAACCCAGTGTGCACCTATTGAGAAGGAATGATCTTGGACATGACGAGTGGGCCATGTGTGTTGCCCCTGAGGGTTAAGTCAAAACAGAGGGATTGCATCTCACACAGAGGTGTGATATAACATTCTCAGGTAAGGAGGGAGCAAAACACAGGACTGTAACACCTGCACCCACCTCAGACTACAGCAGCAGGGCAGCATGGACGTACCCTAGGGGAGGATCTTCTCAGCCCTGGCTGGATACAATATAGTGCCTGAGTGGGGGCTGAAGAAACTAAGAAGGAGGTGCAGTGAAGCTTTAGAGAGCGCGAAACACAGTGTACAGTCTGGGAGGGGACAAGGATCTGGTAGTAGCTCGTCCACAGGCCCAGAACGTGAGGAAGAAGGGGTACTAGGGGCACGGATACTGAGTAAGACATCTGTGGGGCCCCATCCAATTGTTGAGGGACTAGGGCGCAGAAGGGACAGCGGCCATTTAGCCTACTGGTGAACTTTACGACACAGCTATGAAGCCAGAGTCATTTTCATCTGTAGAAGCCTCATCTACTGAACCTCGATTATCTTTGCCGAAAGCGTGTCTATATAATAGTGTGGAGCCCAGCTGCGTCTGGATTCATATCTCCCAGAAGGGTGCGCAGAAGGAATTCACCACTAGAGGTCACTATATACATTCACACACCTTCACCCATCCCTAAGACCACCAGAGGGAGCTCCGATAGTGATATAAAAGGAGGGTGAAGACAGGAAAGAGAGCTCAGTCAGTCAGATTAGAGAGACTGCAGAGCAGTTCAGTTCAGCAAAGTGGAGGCTAGTAAAGTGGAACTGAATCCACTCCAGTCTAGTCAGAGCTGAAATAAGCGAGTAGTCTGCAGACAGAGCAGACGAGTGGAGTTTGCAGCAAGGGACTCCAGAGCTCAAGTTGAGAGCCAGGAGCGTGCCGACGCTCAGAGAGCGGCGAAGAGGCGGCCCACCAACTGCCCGTGTGTGTAATCGTGTGAGGGCCCGAGTAGGCCGAAGGCGAGTGGAAAGAGAAGTGAAAGAGGCAGAGGAGCCTTTGTAGCTCACCTCAACAAGTATTTACCGGACGCCGGGGTCCGAGAATATAGGGATCTCCACGACCCATTAGGAGAACATCGGAGTTCCTGGAGGACTACAAGTCCCAGGATTACCACAGAGCTGATACGTAGCAGGATCAGGAGCACGGAGTCCGGCAGGATCCGCCATCAGAGACCCTGTCCTTTCAGAGAAGGTCCAATCACAAGGTCTGCCAGGTACAAGACGGAGACTAAGTTAGGCCCAGCTACATGCAGACCAGGACTTCATTGCAGAAAGGCAAGGAACAGGAGGCCACACACCTACTCAGTGGGGAACTCTGAATGTGCACCCTTCACCCTACAGTGCTCCGGGATGTGCCTGCAACATCTTCAGTAAAGGTATCAAAGTGACTTGTGTGTGTGTGTCCTATTTCTGACCTCTAACTGCCGGGTTCCCCTCTGTCCTGCTTCCCCATATAACTACAGTACAGTACAGACCAAAAGTTTGGACACACCTTGTCATTCAAAGATTTTTCTGTATTTTCATTACTATGAAAATTGTAGAATCACACTGAAGGCATCAAAAATGTGAATTAATACATGTGGAATTATATATTACACTTTCCAAAAAAGTGTGAAACAACTGAAAACATGTCTTATATTCTATGTTCTTCAAAGTAGCCACCTATTGCTTTGATTACATGCAGAAAAGGTGAACGGATGGACTCTACATGCCTGGTTCCCACTGTGAAGCATGGAGGAGGAGGTGTGATGGTGTGGGGGTGCTTTGCTGGTGACACTGTTGGGGATTTATTCAAAATTGATGCGGTGAGTGGTCCAGCTCACCTCAAACCATCTCGATTGGGTTCAGGTCTGGTGACTGTGGAGGCCAGGTCATCTGGCGTAGCACCCCAACAATCTCCTTCTTGGTCAAATAGCCCTTACACAGTCTGGAGGTGTGTTTGGGGTCATTGTCCTGTTGAAAAATAAATGATGGTCCAACTAAATGCAAACTGGATGGAATAGCATGTTGCTGCAAGATGCTGTAGTAGCCATTCTGGTTCACTATGCCTTCAATTTTGAATAAATCCCCAACAGTGTCACCAGCAAAGCACCCCCACACCATCACACCTCCTCCTCCATGCTTCACGGTGGGAACCAGGCATGTAGAGTCCATCCGTTCACCTTTTCTGCATGCAAAGCAGTAATCAAAGCAATAGGTGGCTACTTTGAAGAACCTAGAATATAAGACATATTTACAGTTGTTTCACACTTTTTTGGAAAGTGTAATGTATAATTCCACATGTATTAATTCAAAGTTTTGATGCCTTCAGTGTGATTCTACAACTTTCATAGCCATGAAAATACAGAAAAATCTTTGAATGAGAAGATGTGTCCAAACTTTTGGTCTGTACTGTATGTGCCCTGAAGGACTCAGTGGGGAACTCTGAATGTGCAACCTTCACCCTACAGTGCTCCGGGATGTGCCTGCAACATCTTCAGTAAAGGTACCAAAGTGACTTGTGTGTGTGTGTCCTATTTCTGACCTCTAACTGCCGGGTTCCCCTCTGTCCTGCTTCCCCATATAACTATCTGCCCTGAAGGACTCAGCCTCACCTCTGGGAGGCTTAACACCTATAGCTGCACAACACCAACCCTTCAGTGGATCTGCACTGCAGCGCTGGTCACCCTGACCAGGTACCACAGGTGGCGTCACGAATCCCCATACCAACATTCAATTCCCCTGAAAATATCCCACATTAAAGGGTGAGCGCCAGAGCCACGGACTGACCTGTGTTGCCGTGACATCCCCCATAGAAGTCTGTAGGCTCAGATCCGAGTTCCCATTGCTCTGGAGGGCGACTCATCTAAACTTGGCATCACGAACAGGATTGCGTGCCCTGCAGCAACGGAGTAATTTGTGCCCATTGCCACCGGGTACTGTGTGCCTTAATGAAAGACTGTGATTTGTATTGTGGTGAAGATTTCCCACCATTGCCCAACATTTACAGCGCCACGGTGCGAAAAACTAGTGGGCATACCTGCAAAAGCGTGCTGAGTCCTGGACACGCCCCCAGCGCTGACGCGGCGGCAGGTCCTGCGGAAAGCTTCAGTGAACACTCTGACGTCAGAGCGCCGGTGACGCAGATCCTTCTAGCAACTGTGCCCTGCGGAGCTGCGGCCTACAGGAGGAGGTAGGCCACATTTAACTAGGGGGGCACAGAGATGTCGCAGAAGCAGGTCGACGGCGTGGCCCAGGCTGACAGCCCCAATGACTTACCCACGGGCGCTGCCACGCAGGCTGGAAACGCTGGCCCCACACCTGGGCCTGTGGCCCCGATAGTACTGCTGACATTGCCATACATGCCTGGAGCAAAGTGGCTCCCTCAGTACAGCGGCAAGCCAGACACCCTGTCGGGATTTAAGCGCAAAATATGCAGTATAATGGACTTGTACCCTATGTCAGTAAAGCAGAGAGCTGCAGTGGTAGTGGGGCAATTGACTGGTGCTGCAGAGAGAGAAATAGAGACTTGGTCGGCTGCAGACCAGGAATCAGTGCTCACAATTTTCTTAAAGTTACAGACTATCTTTGAGGATCACACTGAGACAGACCTCCGGATGAGGTTTTACCAATGCTCCCAGAAACCAGATGACAGTATTCAGGACTACGCCTGCCGACTGCAAGGAGCCCTGCGAGCACTCAAACAGGTTAACCCTATGAGTGTCGCCAAAGAGAATAAAATGTTAAAAGAACAATTTGTATGGGGACTGAGGTCCCAAGCTGAAAGCAGGACTGTGCATTGGTGGTCCTTGGATCATCCTGATGCTACCTTTGATGCCCTTAAGGATATGGCTATAAAAGGACTGCGACCCCTGGAAACACCTGAGATGGCAACCCAGCATCACCCTGGTGAGACCACTCTAGTGCCCGCAGCATCCACCTTCTCCCCGCTGGTTGCTGAAGCCAAAACGCAGGTGGCACCCCCTACTGAGCTGGACTGTCTACGCTCGGAAGTGCATCAGCTGACCAAAAACCTGGCCACTGTAATGAGTGCCCTGCAACTGCCGACGGAGGAAGAAGGAAAGATCCTGCTAGCTGACTGCCCAGAGGATGTCCCTTGGATGAACCGGAGGAGAAGGAGGACGTCGCCCCACGGAGGAGGACAACACCACCCCCTGGAAGGACCCGCGACCAGCAACATCCTCGCTGAGAGATCCTCTGCTACCGCTGCCACAGAGAAGGTCACCCAGCACGTCGGTGTCCTTTAAACAAGCAAATCCTGGGTCCGAGGGCCAGCACCCAGGAATAGACTCCTCAGGCCCCTCAGACTGGAACCGCAGGTTTGTGGGAGGACGACAATACCTGTCCATCATACTGGACGGGATCGCAATCCCTGCCCTGCTGGACACCGGATCTCAGGTAACCATCATACCTGATGTTCTTTACAATAGATACTGGTCCATGGACGGTCTCCAACCCCCAAACCCCGACTTTGCAGTATACGCCTCTAATGGCCTCCCTCTTGACTTATTGGGGGCTAAAAACGTAGACGTAAAAGTGGGGAGAGTGGAGCTAAAGGATCAGGGACTTCTTGTAGTGAAGACTGTTAATGAGGAAAATGGGTTGAATGTGGTTTTAGGCACTAACATTATTAGTAACTGTTTGAAGGAGATTGTGTTTCTACTCCAACAGCTCGCCAATGTTGCCAGACCAAAGCAAAAGGGAGCGATCCAGAAGGAGATCCGGGCCCTGATGTGCCAGCAGCAAGTGAAACTGACCAGTGGTGAGATTGGTAATGTACGGGTAACAGACCCGAACCCCATTGTGATACCCCCAATGAGTGAAATGCTTATTTGGTGTAGAGCAGCAATAGGTCTGAGAGGACAGAACTACCAAGCAGTAGTAGAGCCCCATTGTTCAGAACACAGACCTACACTCTTGACTGCCAGAGGGGTAGTGGAGGTACATAATGGGAGGGTGCCAGTGTGTCTTCTTAACTGGGGAGAGGATGAAGTCAAATAACCACGTTATGCCACTGTTGCTAAGTTGCATGCTGTGGATAATAACTCCATTCACCCGACGGAGCCCTTAACCTCCCCACAACCAGTGGAGTATAACGGCCCGACCACCAAGGTGGAGGATTGGTGTCAACAGCTCCATGTCGGGACGAACACCACTCCAGCCCACCAGAAACGTGGAGTACATCGAGTTGTTCAGGAGTACGCACAGGTATTCAGCAAACACCCGCTTGACTTTGGGAAGATAAAAGGGGTCCAACATCACATCCCCACAGGCAATCATCCCCCATTAAAGAACGGTACAGGCCTATACCTCCAGCAAACTAACAGAAAGCCAAGGAGATGTTGCGTGACATGAAGGAGGCAGGGGTGATAAGGGATAGTTGTAGTCCCTGGGCAGCACCTCTAGTTCTAGTCAGGAAAAAGGATGGAAGCATGAGAATGTGTGTAGATTACAGACAAGTAAATCGCATTACACATAAAGATGCATACCCTTTACCACCCATTGAGAAATCCTTAGCTGCCTTAAAGACTGCTAATTACTTTTCCACCCTTGACCTCACTAGTGGGTACTGGCAAGTAGCTGTGGCTGAGGAGGATCGGGAGAAGACGGCTTTCACCACCCCGATGGGACTCTGAGAGTTCGACAGGATGCGTTTGGACTCAGCAGTGCCCCTGGAATGTTCCAGAGAGTGATGGAGAGCTGCCTGGGACATCTCAACTTTGAAACTGTATTACTGTACCTGGACGACGTAATTGTGTACTCCAAGACGTATGAAGATCACTTGAAGCACCTGGCGGAGGTATTCGAGTCACTGTCCAGGTATGGGATGAAACAAGCTTTCAAAGTGCCACCTGCTCAAACAAAAGGTACAATATCTGGGACATATTGTCAGCTCAGAAGGAGTAGCGCCAGACCCCGAGAAGGTCACCGCCATCCAGAAATGGCCGGAGCCGAAGAACCTCAAAGAGGTGCGACAGTTCCTGGGACTGACAGGATACTACCGGAGGTTTGTAAAGGACTACACTAAGAAAGCAGCGCCTCTGCAAGACTTCCTGGTGGGACAGTCCCTCAAGAGCAGAAATTCTCTGTTCCACTGGGGTAAAGAACAGGCTGAGGCATTCAAAGAATTGAAGGAGATCCTGACAGGTGACGAGATCTTAGCCTATCCTGACTACAGCCAACCGTTCCTGCTGTATACGGATGCCAGCAATGAAGGATTGGGAGCTGTCCTCAGTCAGAAGCAAAATGGCCTGGAGAAAGTCATCGCCTATGCAAGCAGGAAGTTCCGCCCGACCGAGAGGAACCCGGAGAACTATAGCAGCTTCAAGTTGGAGTTCCTGGCACTGGTCTAGGCCATCACGGAGAGGTTTAAGTACTACCTAGCCTCCAGCAAGTTCACTGCCTACACTGATAATAACCCCTTGACGCATCTTGAAACAGCTAAGCTGGGAGCCATGGAACAATGCTGGATGGCTCGGCTGTCAAACTACCAATTCACAATCAAGTACTGAGCGGGCCGCAAGAATGCCAACGCTGATGCCCTGTCCAGGATGCCTCATGGGTCGGACACAGAGGAAGAAGTGAACGACCTGGAAGAGATTGAACAACCTGCCTTTCACAAGAATGGGATGATCCACGGCAACGAGCCTGCAAGAGGCAGCGTTGTAAGACGCTAAATCCTTTACCTCACCACAGCTGGAAGGAGACTCAGGACAGCGATCCAGTTGTCAGCCGTATCAAGGAGCTGATAACTCAAGAAGGTTCCTCCTTGGAGAAGGATGCGTCTCCACAAGCAAGGCAGCTGTGGAATGAGAGAAGCCGGCTGTTTATCTACCTTGAGAAGCTGTGCCGGAGGTACGTCAATCCAAAGACCCATGAGATGGTATGGCAGATAGTAGTCCCCAGAACGGACGTGTAATGTATGTAGTACAGTTCATATAGCGTCTTGTGCTTGGGTGCGATGAACATACATGAGACACAGGTTTGATATAGAAAAGTCCTGTATTACTTCATACAAGTTGGCAGAAATAGTCACACAGTTTGCAGACACAGAAACAGGAGACACAGCAGGCCAGAGCAATCCAAGCTCAGCAATCACTCTCCAATACAGATTCAGGATCTTCTTCTCTGTTACCGTAAGTCCATGCAAACGTGGGTCTTTCAAAGAGCAGGGTTCAGAGTCCACAAGTGCTTCAGAGTTCCTCAGTAGGAATAGCTGGAGTACAAGGTCCAAGGCTCACAGGAGTCAAGTCACAGGTTCACTGCAGGCTAGATTCTGAAGCACTGATTGCTCAGCTGTGGCTGCTTAAGAAGCAAAGGAGAGAATCAGGGTGGGAACATGCAAGCTGGAAACTCCATTTTGACTGAGGGCAAGATAGCTGCAGCAAGACAGAAAGTAAAATGGCTGACGAACAAACTGAGTTTCAGGAATATATACATAGAACCTTACATTACTCCCCCCTTAAGGACAACCTCCGGATGACCTCAGACCAGGCTTGTGTGGGTACCTCTGATGAAACTGACGGAGCAAGCGAGGAGCATTAACGTTATTGACCGGTTCCCATGAGTTGTCCTCCACTGGGTAGCCCTGCCATTTAATCAGATATTGTAACTGATTTCTATACAACCTGGAATCTAAAATCCTTTCCACCACAAATTCTTCCTGACCATCGACTAGCACTGGGTCAGGGCAAGGAGAGGAACGTCCAGGAAACGTATTGGGTGTCACAGCCTTTAGTAGGGATACATGAAAGACAGGGTGGATTCTCATAGTTCTGGGCAGTTGAAGACGACAAGCAACGGCACTTATAATTTTACTGATTTTATAGGGTCCAATGTACTTATGTCCCAACTTAGACGATGGAATCCTTAACTTAAGATTTCTGGTTGACAGCCAGACCAAGTCTCCTACCTTGAAAGCTGGTGCAGGTTTACGAAATTTATCTGCTGCTTTCTTGTACCTTTCTTGAGCCGATTCCAGATTTTCCTTTAGAAGATCCATATTCTTCTGTAAAGACATGATTCTTTCAGCTACTGCTGGTAAAGGCGTTTCTATGGGAAATCGTGGTAGAATGTTAGGATGATAACCTAGATTAGAGTAAAAAGGAGACTGTTTAGTGGAGGCACTCTGAGAGTTGTTATACGAGAACTCAGCTAATGGAAGTAGATCCACCCAATCATCCTGTAGGTGGCAGATAAAGCAGCGGAGATACTGCTCCAGGGTTTGATTGGTTCGTTCGGTCTGTCCATTAGTCTGGGGATGAAAAGCAGAAGAAAGGTTTACTTTAATGTCCAATGCTGCACAGAAATTTTGCCAAAACCTAGAAGTGAATTGCACCCCTCGATCCGAAATAACCTCATCCGGTACTCCATGTAAGCGAAACACATCTTTAATCATCAAATCTGATGTCTGTTTTGCAGTGGGTAAGCCGACACAAGGGATAAAATGAGCTGCCTTTGTTAGACGGTCAACCACCACTAGAATGGTGTTCTTCCCCTGGGGGTTGGTAACTCCACAATGAAGTCCATAGAAATGGATCCCCACGGGCGGGACGGGGTGGGAAGAGGCTGTAACAGACCAGTTGGTGAGGAGCGAGGTGTTTTGCATCTTGCACAGACCTCACATGAAGTGACATAATTCAAAACATCCTTCCTGCAAGTGGGCCACCAAAAGAAACGAGAAAGAAATTCCTGTGTCTTTAGAATTCCTCTATGCCCAGCTATCTTGGAATCGTGAATGAGTTGCAATACTCTCAATCTGACTGTTTCAGGAATATACAGGCGTTGTCCCTGAATCCACACACCATTCTTAAAGACAAGACTTACGTCCCTTGGGGGTTGTGCCAAAAAGGAATCCGCATGGTATGCTTCCTTGATGTCCTTAAGTAGGTCTTGATTATGAATTACTCCTAGGAATCTAGAGTCAGGAAGAATAGTCTTAGGAGGAGTAATTGGACGTGTCTCTGCTGAGTAAATCCTAGAGAGTGCATCAGCCTTTCCATTGCGCGATCCTGGTCTATAAGAAATGATAAAATTAAATTGGTTTAAGAAAAGATTCCAGCGAGCCTGGCGAGGAGTCAGGCACTTAGCCGACCTGATAAACTCAAGGTTACGATGGTCTGTCAGGACGACTATTTGCTGTGCAGCTCCCTGAAGAAGGTGTCTCCATTCTTTGAAGGCGGCAATAATGGCCAACAACTCTCTATTGCCCACATCGTAGTTCCTCTCAGCCGAAGACAACTGCTGGGAAAAGAAGGCACAGGGATGCAAGACATTCTTCTCACCTGTTCTCTGAGAGAGTATAGCTCCAACGGCACAGTCTGAAGCATCCACCTCTATTATGAAGGCAAGCTCGGGGTTGGGATGTACTAGGATAGGTGCAGTGGTAAATTTATCTTTTAGACGGGAAAATGCTTCCTGGGCTTGGGGAGTCCAGGAAAACCTAGACTCTTTCCGTGTAAGTTGAGTGATAGGTGACACTACCTCAGAGAAATTTCTAATGAAACGTCTATAGAAGTTGGCAAACCCGATGAAGCGCTGTACCTCCTTCACATTTCTAGGACTTGGCCAATCCTTGATGGCTTGGGTTTTGCTTCCATCCATACTAATTCCTTGTGTAGACAGTACATACCCCAGAAATCCTTTCCACCACAAATTCTTCCTGACCATCGACTAGCACTGGGTCAGGGCAAGGAGAGGAACGTCCAGGAAACGTATTGGGTGTCACAGCCTTTAGTAGGGATACATGAAAGACAGGGTGGATTCTCATAGTTCTGGGCAGTTGAAGACGACAAGCAACGGCACTTATAATTTTACTGATTTTATAGGGTCCAATGTACTTATGTCCCAACTTAGACGATGGAATCTCGGTCCTATGGAATTCACACTTTTCAAGTTTGATGTAAAGATGATTTTGTCTTAGACGTTCCAAGACCATTCTCACATGTCCATGATGTTCCTCTGTGGAGTTAGAAAAAATTAGAATATCATCCAAATAAATTACCACGAATGTATCTAGGAGATCCTGAAGATGTCATTCACCAAGTGTTGGAAAGTGGCTGGGGCGGTACTCAGACCAAAAGGCATAACTAGATATTCAAAGTGTCCATAGCGTGACCTGAATGCAGTCTTCCATTCATCCCCAGGTCTAATACGGACTAAGTTATAGGCCCCACGAAGATCTAGTTTAGAAAAAATTTTGGCATGTCGCACTCTCTCCAATAACTCAGGGATTAAAGGCAATGGATAACGGTTTCTAATAGTAACCTTATTGAGTTCCCTATAGTCTACGCATGGTCTCAGAGATCCATCTTTCTTCTTTACAAAGAAGATGGGTGCACCTGCAGGAGATGAAGAGGGGCGTATGAAGCCCTTGGCTAGATTTTCATCTATGTAATCCTTTAAAGCCTTTAGCTCGGGCCCCGCCAGGGGGTAGATCTTACCAAAAGGTATCTCTGCTCCAGGCAATAATTCAATTGGACAATCATATGGACGGTGAGGAGGAAGCTGGTCAGCGTTCTTCTTGTCACATAAATCCACATAGTCCTGGTATACAGCTGGTAGTTCAGGGACTGACATGATTCCTTTAGGAACAGAGCAAGCTGAAACTTTTGGACTCATCTGTTTCTCTGGAAAGTGTAATTCCTTGGTCTCCCAGTTAATGGTAGGATTCTGAGCCTGCAGCCATGGTAGCCCTAGAATAATGGGAAAGTGGGGAGAAGAGATAAGCATAAAGGACAGTTTCTCTTGATGATCTTTACCCATAAGAACCCTCAAAGGCTCTGTTTCCTGATCCACTGGTCCAGAGGTCAGCAGGGAGCCATCCACAGTTTCCATCTGTACTGGAGTAGCCTTCTTCACTGAACGTATTCCCTGTTTCAGAGCAAAGGAGACATCCATAAAATTTCCACTTGCCCCTGAGTCGATCATAGCAGAGCTAGACACCCAAGCTGAGTCAACCCAGAGTTTGATGGAAAGAAAGCAATGAGAATTGTTTTTCTTACAACTCAGCTGGGACACCGCTGAGGAAACTTGAAAAATGGCAGCGTTTACACAGTCAACGTCCTCAGAGGTAACGGAGTTTAAGTCTGAGAAATCAAGATCTGTTGCTGCAGATCTCTCTGGAGCCTGAGGCTCGGACCTGACAGATCCCCTCTCGCAACACTCACAATGAATGAGTGCTGCAGTAGTCTTACGAGAACGGCTGGGGCAGTTTATAATGAAGTGCCCTGACTTACCACAATAGAAACATAGATTCTCCTTAAAACGATGTTCCTTGCGTGCATCACTAACCCGTCGTTGTAAAGAGTCTACCTGCATGGGTTCAGGTTCAGGTTCCCGTGTAATCCTACTCAAAGGTTCCTTAGCTGGAGAGGAAGGTAGGAAAAGGTTAGTACGATTGCTTTCGAACCATCTCTCTTGCCTGCGTTCAGTCAGACGAGTATCAATACGGATGCAGTAGTTAATAAAGTCACCTAACGCAGTGGGAGGGTCGGCACGAGCAAGTTCATCCTTAATCAGTGGAGATAACCCCTTTCGAAAAATAGATTTTTTGGCGGAACTGTCCCAGGTGGTATCAAGGGCCCATCTCCTGAAATCCAAGGCATATTCAGCTACCGAGTGCTTACCTTGGCGCAAAGCTAACATGGCTGCTTCAGCTGTTGCACCTCGATTGGGGTCATCAAACACCTGCCCCATGGCTGAAATAAAATCATCAAGGTGATTCAAACAATCATCCTCAGTCTCAATCAGAGGGTTTGCCCACATTAAAGCCTTGTTGGTAAGCAACATAATTATAGTAAGCACCTTAGATCGTTCAGTGGGAAATTGTGAAGCATGTGCAGAAAAAAAAAAAGATTGCATTGATTAATAAATCCCCTGAATTTCTCACGTTCACCGCCAAAACGAAAAGGGGGCAACTTGGGAATCCCAGCACTCGGGGCTACGGCAGGAGTCTGGACTCGCCCCTCTAGAATCTCAATCCTGGCTCGCAAATCCTGGGTAGTCTGTCCAACCACTTGCAAATTGTGATTATTGAGGTCCTGTAGATTTGTAAAACGGGTCTTTATATTCTGCAAATCTGCAAGGATATTATCAGTCACTCCGCAAAGTTCCTTTATGCGGGCCTCCATTTTCCAGATCTTTTAAGACAGGATTACTGGAAGAAGAGGAGAGAAAAAAAAAACAATAGTGTTCACCTGTGGCAACACTGCAGAGAGAAAAAAAAATTAAGGGAACTGCTCACCTGGAATGGTTGTGAGAAGTCACAACCACTATCATCACAGAAAGTTTCAACCAGACATCTGATATCCAGAGTTACAGCAGACAAAAAAGAGAAAAGAAAGGAAAAAAAAAAAAAACAATAGTGTTTACCTGTGGTAACACTGCAAAAAGAAAAAACTTAAGGGAATTGCTCACCTGGAATGGTTGTGAGAAGTCACAACCACTGTCATCACAGAAAGTACAACCGGACGTCTGATATCCACAGTACAGCAGACACAGCCTTCCAGACCCAGCAGACACTAACGTTTTGGCTTCAGAATCTTGTAATGTATGTAGTACAGTTCATATAGCGTCTTGTGCTTGGGTGCGATGAACATACATGAGACACAGGTTTGATATAGAAAAGTCCTGTATTACTTCATACAAGTTGGCAGAAATAGTCACACAGTTTGCAGACACAGAAACAGGAGACACAGCAGGCCAGAGCAATCCAAGCTCAGCAATCACTCTCCAATACAGATTCAGGATCTTCTTCTCTGTTACCGTAAGTCCATGCAAACGTGGGTCTTTCAAAGAGCAGGGTTCAGAGTCCACAAGTGCTTCAGAGTTCCTCAGTAGGAATAGCTGGAGTACAAGGTCCAAGGCTCACAGGAGTCAAGTCACAGGTTCACTGCAGGCTAGATTCTGAAGCACTGATTGCTCAGCTGTGGCTGCTTAAGAAGCAAAGGAGAGAATCAGGGCGGGAACATGCAAGCTGGAAACTCCATTTTGACTGAGGGCAAGATAGCTGCAGCAAGACAGAAAGTAAAATGGCTGACGAACAAACTGAGTTTCAGGAATATATACATAGAACCTTACAGGACGTCCAGATGGTGCTGGAAGCCTACCACGATCAAGCGGGGCACTTTGGCTGGAAGAAGCACCCTGTTGAAATGTCGTTTCTACTGGGTGGGAATGCGCAGCTCCATTGAGAGGTGGTGCCAGAACTGTGGACCCTGTGGCCTCAGAAGAAAAGACTACAGCAGTCAGAAGGCACCCCTGCAACCCATCAAGACGACTCGACCCTTAGAGATCGTGGCCCTGGACCATGTCAAGTTGTCACCCAGCCGGTCAGGATACTCCTATGCCCTGACCTTGGTGGATCACTACTCCAGGTTCCTGGTGGCCGCCCCTGTCAAAGATCTGGCGGCAGAGACAGCAGCAAAGACGTTCCAAGCATATTTCTGCAGACCACATGGATATCCTGAGCAGGTGTTAACTGATCAAGGCCCAGCCTTTGAGGCCGAATTGTTCAAAGAGTTCTGCCATCTGTACGGATGTAAGAAGCTAAGAACCACACCATACCACCCCCAAACCAATGGTCTCTGTGAAAAGATGAATCACATTGTCATTGACCTGCTGAAGACTGTACCGCTTGAAGAGAGGAATCGGTGGCCAGACCTACTACCTGAGCTGGTAGATCTGTACAATCACATACCTGTAAGTTCCACCAATTGCACCCCAGCCTATCTCATGTGGGCAAGACCAGGAAAGCTGCCCATGGATCTGGAGCTTGGTGTTGTAGAGCCAGAAGCAGATGTGACTACTGAAGACTGGGACACAAACAGACAGGAACAGTACAGAAAAGTATAGGCCTGCGTTGAAGATAGTCTCAATCTGGTAAGAGACAAACAAGAGGATCACTACAACAAAAGTGCCCCAGCCGAACCTTTTGCACCTGGTGAAGTCGTGCTGAAAAGAAAGAGGAGGATGCACAAACTCGACGATCAATGGGAAAGAGAGCCCTACGTTGTACAGAATTCAAGGTTTGACAACAAGAAAAAGTAGATAATAAGTAAAGATGGAGGAAGAACGACTACAACTGTATCCAGAGATCACCTAAAGTTGTGTCCGGATCCGTTAAAGCTTCAAGAGGAAGAACCTGTTGTCAATAAGGAAGAGCGTGATGAAGCAGTCATACATACAGACTTAGGAGATTTCCCCGCGGATTGGCCCCGAATTGGAGAAGCTGTTGTCACGCTGTCTAGCAGATATATATATAAATAATGTCAGTAATCTATCAAGTGGGACAACATTCTATATAACATATAAATAGGTAACATTAACATGTACATATAGCATAGTATTACCTGACATAATATCCTGTGGGTCAATACTGAATCCTTTTCACGCTGTCTCTGGCTAGAGGTGGACCGGGGTCTATGCTGACCCTAAACTGGGGTCCTGACTAGTCCCTCTACCTGGAGGTACTGTTAATGGTACAGAGGTCCAGGCCGCCAGCGTAAACCCTGTCTCCTATAAATCCCTGACCACTGTAATCTAGTCCTTAGAAGGACCCTGATTACCACCATAGGGAATGGACAGGTAAAGGTTAACAAACAGTAAAGACAAACGCGACAGACAGGGGATAAAGTAAATACTGTCTTGCATACAACAATTAAACACAGAGGGAACACCAAAGGTCTAGGAGATAAACTATAAGCAAGGAGAGGAGAAAACAACAAAGGAGCTCTTAGCTTAAGTCTTCCCAGAACCGATCCTATCTGCAGTCTGTATGAATGCTTTCACCGGCATCTAACACACAGACTGGCAGGAATATAAAGGAAGCTAATTAGAACATAATCAAAAGCAGCCGGGCGAGGCTGGACCTAGTCTTAGCAAAGAGCTAGGTAAAATTAACTCCCTCATTACCAAACACAAAGAAACAGCAACTCAGCTGCGAGAAGTCAGAATGTGCAATCGCGACGATCTTCGTGGCGATGCACCCATGACAGTACCCCCCCTTCTACGAGGGGCCTCCGGACCCTCAGGGCCAGGTCTGTCCAGGTAAGTCGTGTGGAAGGTCCGAACCAATCGATCTGTGTTAATCTCAGACGCAGGAACCCATGTCCTCTCCTCAGGACCATATCCCTTCCAATGAACCAAATACTGAAGGGACCGGCGATTCAGACGTGAGTCAATGATTTTCAACACTTGAAATTCTAAGTTACCATTGACCACCACTGGAGGAGGAGGTAGAAGTGACGGTATAACTGGCGACACGTACCTCTTAAGCAACGATTTGTGGAATACATTATGGATTTTAAACGTAGGAGGGAGGTCCAGACGAAATGCCACAGGATTAATTATAGAACTGATCCTGTATGGACCGATGAACCTGGGACCCAGTTTCCAGGAGGGAACCTTGAGTTTTATATTCTTGGTAGACAACCACACCAGATCGTTCACACCTAGGTCCGGACCAGACACTCTCCTCCTATCAGACCTCCGCTTGTAACGGTTCCCCATAGCACTCAGACCATTAAGCACTCCTCTCCAAACTGAAGCAAGTGACGACGAGAATCGTTCCTCCTCAGGAACCCCAGATGGATGGGTATGTGGGGTCTTAGAGCGAGCACAAACTCCACAGGACGCGACAAAAGTTATTACCTCTTTATTTAAGTTAGGCCACCAAAACCGGCGAGAAAGGAGATCCACAGTTGCTTTACTCCCTGGATGTCCTGCTAAAGCAGAACTATGATGTGCCTCGATAACTTTTTGTCTTAACTGATTAGGAACAAACAGTTTCCCTGGAGGTCCTACAGGAGCGTCCCCCTGAGCCTCCAATACCTCCTCCTCAAGCTCAGAGCATACAGCCGACACTACCACTCCCTCCTGAAAGATAGGAACCGGGTCATCCGTCTTTCCGGCCCCTGGGAAACTACGAGATAAGGCATCAGGAAGCAATTTTATTGAGCAGTCATACGCGCGATGAGGAGGTAACTCTTGACACCCCTCCTCTGAGAACACCTCCTCCGAGCCCTCCAGAAAAGGAGGCAAGGTCCTAGGCACGACCGCACCGATGACCGTATTCATGCAGTTATTCTTGCAAAATTCACCCCACTGGCTTATCTCTCTGGATTGCCAATTAATCACTGGGTTATGTATAGCCAACCAAGGAAGTCCCAACACAATAGGAGTAGGAAGACCCTCCAACACATAACAAGACAACTGTTCTTTATGTATTGCCCCTACTTGAAGGTCTATGTTATGAACAGCTTGTACAAAGCTACCTTGACCGAGAGGCCTGGCGTCAATAGAGCATATAGGGATCGGTTTGGCCAATACACTCAGTTGCATACCTTGCACCTGGGCAAACCGAGCGTCCACCATATTAGCCCCAGACCCACTATCAAGAAGAACAGAAATCCTCTCAACTCTCGTACCAACCACCACCTCCGCAGGCACGAGAAATTGAGACGGACCTGGGGACGAAATACCTACTCCCAGGTTGTCGTCCACAACACAACCTGGGATTAACAGTTTTTCGGTGACTTTTTTGCTCAATGAGGCACGGGAGGGACACCCCCCAACAAAATGTCCCTCTCTCCCGCAGAAGAAACACCTTCTTGTCTTGCGGCGCACCGCCGATTCCCTCCTACCCAATGATGTCCCTCCCAACTGCATAGGTTCCTCAGAACAGACCAGGGGAACCTCCATATAAGGGACTTTAGTAGTGGGTGGAGTCATAACAGGGGGCGGAGTTACCTCGCACCTCCCCGAAGCCGTCTATCAATACGAATAGCAAGGGCCATAGCAGCCTCCAGTGACGGAGGAGAATCATACTGAGCCAAAACATCTTTTAATTTGTCAGATAACCCTTGACAAAACTGGCTCCTAAGAGCTGGGTCATTCCACTGAGTATCTGTGGCCCATCTACGGAACTCAGAAGAAAATTCCGCCGCCGGACGATCTCCCTGCTGTATCCTACGTAACTTCGTTTCAGCAAGGGAGACCCGATCCGGGTCATCATACACCAGACCCAGGGCTGTAAAAAATCGATCTACTGACTGGAGAGCCGGGGAGCCCGGGGGGAGAGAGAACGCCCAGGATTGAGGGTCCCCTTGTAAGAGCGAGATGACAATTCCCACTCTCTGCTCCTCACTCCCCGATGACCGAGGCCGTAGTCGAAAGTACAATTTACATGCCTCCCGGAAGGTAAAAAATTTGTCCCGCCCACCAGTGAACCTGTCCGGGAGAGCAACCTTAGGTTCAGATCTGGTTTGCTCCGGGGGGGACAAAACCTTGGACTTAATGTCCGTAAGCTCCATGGACAACTTCTGCAACTGCAGGGCAAGCTGGGCCACTGGATCCATGGTAGCTGGGGAGAATCTTTAGTTGGGCCGGTGAAAATGTCACGCTGTCTAGCAGATATATATATAAATAATGTCAGTAATCTATCAAGTGGGACAACATTCTATATAACATATAAATAGGTAACATTAACATGTACATATAGCATAGTATTACCTGACATAATATCCTGTGGGTCAATACTGAATCCTTTACACGCTGTCTCTGGCTAGAGGTGGACCGGGGTCTATGCTGACCCTAAACTGGGGTCCTGACTAGTCCCTCTACCTGGAGGTACTGTTAATGGTACAGAGGTCCAGGCCGCCAGCGTAAACCCTGTCTCCTATAAATCCCTGACCACTGTAATCTAGTCCTTAGAAGGACCCTGATTACCACCATAGGGAATGGACAGGTAAAGGTTAACAAACAGTAAAGACAAACGCGACAGACAGGGGATAAAGTAAATACTGTCTTGCATACAACAATTAAACACAGAGGGGACACCAAAGGTCTAGGAGATAAACTATAAGCAAGGAGAGGAGAAAACAACAAAGGAGCTCTTAGCTTAAGTCTTCTCAGAACCGATCCTATCTGCAGTCTGTATGAATGCTTTCACTGGCATCTAACACACAGACTGGCAGGAATATAAAGGAAGCTAATTAGAACATAATCAAAAGCAGCCGGGCGAGGCTGGACCTAGTCTTAGCAAAGAGCTAGGTAAAATTAACTCCCTCATTACCAAACACAAAGAAACAGCAACTCAGCTGCGAGAAGTCAGAATGTGCAATCGCGACGATCTTCGTGGCGATGCACCCATGACAGCTGTAATCATTCCCGTACTCCAATTCTATCAACAACAAGGAGAACCTCTACATCCAGTTGAGCCGGTTGTTGCAGTAGAGTCAGTTCCAGAAGAACCTGTTCCAACAGAATCTCAGGAAGCCGAATCACAGGAAGAAGAGTCCCCTGCTGAGACAGAACCGGATCACCCAGATGAAAGTATACTTGCCAGATCCCTAGAGAGGTTAAGGCAGTACTACAACCTACCTGCACGCAGGACAGACAGGTTAACTGACACCTCACCTATCACTACACCACGTAGGTCAGTACGCATAACAAGGGGACAATTACCTGTTAGGTACAAAGAGTAAGACTTAATAAATGTAGAGGATTGCTTATAGCATTGTACATAAATGTAGATATTGTTGCTTACATTATGTCTTAACCATTATTTATTAATTTGTTTTTCTTTTTGGTTACTAAAACAAGTAAATGGACATTATTTTTACTTGTTCCCACTACTCTTTGAGCAGCCATTTTCCAAAAGAGACTAGGACTTTTTCAGTTGCTCATTTCCTTATTGCTTTTACTTATGTATATATGTCATGATCCATTCTTGGGTTTAGTCTGTCTGCCCTTGGTCCGGGCGGATCATGTCAAGGGTTAACTTTGCTCTGCCTCATTCTGGGTTCAGGTTGGCTATTTAGCTCTCACACATCCTGCTAGCAGTGTGAGCTATACTGCTACCTTCGGCTTGTGAACCTGACTGGTAACCCTTGATTTGTCCTGCTGTTATCCCTGACTTGTCCCGTGTCTGTTGTTTCCCTCTGTCTGCCCTGTTCCCTGCATTTCCCTGCTTGTCTGTTTGATTCTCTGGTTTTTGACTCGGCTTGTATTCGGACTCGTTTCTGCTTTCTGTCTTTGTCTTATCTGCTTCTGACCGTTGCTGACATCCTGGTTTCTCCTGACCAAGCATATTGCTTATTCCTTTTGTCCTGCTGCCTCCGTACGGTTTTGACTTGGCTTGCCTGACCACGCTCACGCCACTTGGTGGCGCCTGTGTTTCTGCTCTGTAGAGGACTTGCTGAGACCTGTGATTCTTCCTGACTCAGTTTTGGACGTTTTTGCTGCTACCTGGTGGTGGTTTTGGCTGCTGCAGTGCAGGCCTACTCTGGTAGTGTGTAATCCCTTCTCCCCTCTGTAACCTACAGGTGGAGCACACACTACCCTGCATTACAGCTGCTTGACAATATAGTTATATATATTACCTGTTATGCAACAGTTCAAGATCCTCACCTCCCGTAAGGGAAGAGTTAAATTGTACAATGTTTAATGTTTCGTTTTGAAAAATGTCTTTCAGCCCGGGAGTGCTGAGTTCTACTTGGGGGGAATGTGGAGCCCAGCTGCGTCTGGATTCATATCTCCCAGACGGGTGTTCAGAAGGAATTCACCACTAGAGGTCACTATATACATTCACACACCTTCACCCATCCCTAAGACCACCAGAGGGAGCTCCGATAGTGATATAAAAGGAGGGTGAAGACAGGAAAGAGAGCTCAGTCAGTCAGATTAGAGAGACTGCAGAGCAGTTCAGTTCAGCAAAGTGGAGGCTAGTAAAGTGGAACTGAATCCACTCCAGTCTAGTCAGAGCTGAAATAAGCGAATAGTCTGCAGACAGAGCAGACGAGTGGAGTTTGCAGCAAGGGACTCCAGAGCTCAAGTTGAGAGCCAGGAGCGTGCCGACGCTCAGAGAGCGGTGAAGTGGCGGCCCACCAACTGCCCGTGTGTGTAATCGTGTGAGGGCCCGTGTAGGCCGAAGGCGAGTGGAAAGAGAAGTGAAAGAGGCAGAGGAGCCTTTGTAGCTCACCTCAACAAGTATTTACCGGACGCCGGGGTCCGAGCCTATAGGGATCTCCACGACCCATTAGGAGAACACCGGAGTTCCTGGAGGACTACAAGTCCCAGGATTACCACAGAGCTGATACGCAGCAGGATCAGGAGCACGGAGTACGGCAGGATCCGCCATCAGAGACCCTGTCCTTTCAGAGAAGGTCCAATCACAAGGTCTGCCAGGTACGAGACGGAGACTAAGTTAGGCCCAGCTACATGCAGGCCAGGACTTCATTGCAGAAAGGCAAGGAACAGGAAGCCACACACCTACTCAGTGGGGAACTCTGAATGTGCAACCTTCACCCTACAGTGCTCCGGGATGTGCCTGCAACATCTTCAGTAAAGGTACCAAAGTGACTTGTGTGTGTGTGTCCTATTTCTGACCTCTAACTGCCGGGTTCCCCTCTGTCCTGCTTCCCCATATAACTATCTGCCCTGAAGGACTCAGCCTCACCTCTGGGAGGCTTAACACCTATAGCTGCACAACACCAACTCTTCAGTGGATCTGCACTGTAGCGCTGGTCACCCTGACCAGGTACCACAGGTGGCTTCACGAATCCCCATACCAACATTCAATTCCCCTGTAAATATCCCACATTAAAGGGTGAGCGCCAGAGCCACGGACTGAGCTGTGTTGCCGTGACATCCCACATAGAAGTCTATAGGCTCAGATCCGAGTTCCCATTGCTCTGGAGGGAAACTCAATAGCAAGATACAGCAGAGCAGACGTTGTCACAGAAGTTACCTGGCTACTGGCTTGGGACAATGATTTTGTGGTGTTGGCAGGACGTAGAGCCGAGTAATTGTACAACATCAGACGAGAGAGAAAGGAACATATTTTAAGGAGTCCTGGAAAGGTGTGTTCACAATGTACCAGTGACTTTGCTGAGCCCCTCACCTTGAGGACAACGTAGCGAACGTCCTTGCGTGCACACCTCAACTCTGAGCAAAGCCTTGGAAAATGTACATCTCTTTAAGATCCCTGATGATGACTCTTTGCTCCTTCATCCACTGACATTCACAGGCGAATCCTCATCGCACAGTAAATGGTGACTAACAAAATTGAATAGCTGTTGGTGTAGTTGGAGAACAATAGGTAATTTTTAATGCAAGGATATTTTGGGGTGGCTTACATTGCAGCACTAAACAGATAAGGATTTTGAATGAAATTTAGTGTGACTATTTGTTAACTGTAAAGTAATAATCAAATGGGTAGTCCAAATGCAAATTGGCGAGTCATATCTATGACTTATTGATTTTAGGCTTGACGTTAGTGTACTGCCTTTGACATTTTTCCATTTAGCGGGCTTGTGTGCACACCTTAACTCCGAGTAAAGCCTTGGAAACTGCACCTGAATGTGTGATCTCAATTTCTGCCTGCAGCACCTAGTACAAACTGCTACATCTAACAGCACCATTCATGTTCCTTCCAATACATAATTCTGCCCTGATCCAACAAGCGTGGCCTGTGGAGAGATATTCTAACTCTGCTGCATCAACACCTGTCTCTGAGGCTCTGCTCTGCAGCGCTGGTCAACTTTCAACAGAAAGCAAAGGTGGCGTCAACAGTTTAATACAAAATCTCCATATCTCATGAAAATATTTCCTCTTTTCATTGAATGCCCAAGGCCACGTACCGTGTCACTGCTCATGTGACACATCCCTTGAACCGACCTTCCCGTTACCGAGGACCACAGTGCCCTGGCAGTCGATCCACTTGCAGGACTCTATAGGGCAAATTGCCAAACTTTTGATGTTTTTGGTGGACATGTAGATGTAAGACAAAAATAGATACATTTTTTAAGTGATGTTGCCCAGAGCAAGCATGTTGTGCCCACTTGTGGCCGACGGCACTGGCACAGGGCCCCTCCAAGTACGGAGTTGTGTCTAACAGCGAGTGTGCACCCCCACCGTCAGACACACTTTTTGTACTATGAGGGGCCCTATGCCAGTGCCGTCGCCCAACAGTGGGCCCCACCACCTGCTCAGAGCACCGTCACTTGGCAGGGTGCACAAGTTGTTTATACCAGACCTGGGGGGGAGGGTTAGGACAGTTATGGACTGGTTTCCAAAAATTGTATATGTTGACCTGTAGGCTGGAGGTTCAGCAGCTGCAAATGGAGGAATTGGAGGAGTACGATCAAGAGGCGGAGAAAGTGAGCCATTATGCTGCCAACCTATGTGTGATGAGGGGAAGGTGGGACAAAATCTTTTGAAATCCATGCATGGTTCATTTTAATGAAGGTTAGATCTTCCACATTTTGGTTGGACAGACGTGTCCTTCTTTCTGTCAGGATTGATCCAGCAGCACTGAACACTCTTTCAGATAACACACTACCAGCAGGGCAAGCGAGCTCCTGTAAGGCATATTGTGCCAATTCAGGCCAGGTGTCCAGTTTACAGGCCCAGTAGTCAAAGGGGAATGACCCGTGAGGGAGAACATCAATATGAGAGGAGAAGTAGTTTTTTACCATAGTTGACAACTGCTGTCTCCTGTCAGTTGCCATAGATTCCTGATGATGACCTGTCGTGTGAGCGGTAGTTGAGAAATCAGTCCACAACATGGTCATGAAACCCCTGTCTCCAACCCCACTTCGGCTGTGTGTAGCACGAACACCTCTTCCATTTGGCCCAGTACGGCTCGTGGTAGAACCTGCACCGCTGCTGTGTGATGGGAATGCCTCTAACAAACGGTTTACAACAGTTGCTTGTTTGTTCACCAATATTAGCTCTAGGTTCTCCTGTGGCATGATGTTCTGTAATTTTCCTTTATAGCGTGGATCAAGGATGCTGGCCAACCAGTAGTCGTCATCCTTCATCATTTTGGCAATGCGGGGGTCCTTTTTTAGGATGCGCAAGGCATAATCACACATGTGGACCAATGTTCCAGGTGTCAATGATGCACTGACACTGGTGGGTGGAGGAGCACTATCTGAAATATCCACATCCCTCCAGTCCCGCACAAACCCTGTACCTGACATTGGCACGTCAACATTTGATCTTGCCCTGAGAAGGCTCCTCTTCCCCAAATAATCATCCCCCTCATCCTCCTCATCCTCTTCTTCCTCCCCATCGTCCTGAACATTTCCCTGAGGAGACAATGGCTGACTGTCATCAAGGGTTCCCTCCTGCTCCTCCTCTTCCTCCTGCGCTGCAGACTCCTGAACCTTCATGTGCGTCAAAGTTTGCATGAGCAGACGCATAAGTGGGATGCTCATACTTATGATGGCGTCATCTGCGCTTACCAGCCGTGTGCATTCCTCAAAACACTGCAGAACTTTACAGAGGTCTTTGAGCTTCGACCACTGCACACCCGACAACTCCATGTCTGCCCTCGTACTGCCTGCCCGTGTATCCTGCCACAAATGCATTACAGCCTGCCTCTGTTCGCACAGCCTTTCAACCATGTGCATGGTGGAGTTCCACCTTGTTGCAACGTCTATGATTAGGCGGTTCTTGGGGAGGTGTAGCGATCGCTGAAACCTCTGTATCCGACTGGAGTCTACGGGCGATCGACAGATGTGCGAGCACAGTCTTCGCACCTTATTGAGCAGGGCTGTTAAGTCAGGATAATTTTTTAGGAAGCATTGCATCACCAGGTTCAAGGTGTGAGCCAGGCAAGGTATGTGTCGGAGCAAATTAGACATATAGAACAAAAACCAGTGCATAAGTCCATGTAATGAAAAAACTGATTATTTTATTGATAACAAAGATAAAAGGTAATAGGAGCAGACAAAAAAGGGGCTAAAAGAGTAGTACACAATTACAAAATAATCAAAAATAATCCCAATACTTACTGGGCACTAGAAATAGTATTGATGAAACATTTATTATAAAGCGTATTTTTCCAAAATGCCCAGGTGTGTATGGATAATTAGTTTCTTTGTAAACTCCAAAAATATTAAACAACCGCAAAAAAAAACAAAAAAAGGAGTTCTATACAAATAAGATTATATATAAAATATATGCTTTATTGTATACAATCAAAAATAAATTAAAAGACCAATAACAAAGAATTCATAAAATGTAACCCTACCAATTATGGGTTATAATATGGGCCCAGGGCATATGGATACACTGTATCTAAACAATTATTATCTCCTTATATAACTCAAAAACATATATATAATACCATAGTGATGCCACAATTGCAACAAATTATAAGTGTGAACACGATAAATTATATATATGAACTGCCACGTGCAACAACAATATACATATACGTGCCTGTGATATATGATGAAAAAACAGAAAAACGCCAGTGCTAATTAATCATAAACACTTGATTGGTTCAGAAGAAAAAAATCGCTTAGAGTGTCAAATTAAAATAAAGTGCCACAGTGCTTACCCATAAGAGTGCAGTACAGCGCCCAAGTGCCGAGGGTCCAAACGTTACCCCTGACATACTTTTCGCATAAGCTTTATCGAAGGGCTATTACAAAATAGCCCGGGTGGACAATGAACACACACAGTAACCTGTGCACTGCAGATGATGATATAAATCTGTCTCAGAACAGGGCAAATATGCAAGGATAATACATGGATACATGAGAATCGCTCAATCATATAATGAAGTCACTTATCAGTCTCATAAGTACCCATTAGGTCCACATAACGGTACATTTCAGCCCACCCGGGGCGGGTGACACATCATTACCTGGTATGTAAGCATTATCTCTATTTGCCTGCTGTTACATATGTTTCATCTTGGGCTGAAATGTACCGTTATGTGGACCTAATGGGTACTTATGAGACTGATATGTGACTTCATTATATGATTACATGACATTACATGATGTCAAGTTCATTTTACTGTGTTCAGGATACTGCAGCCCTATTAGAAACTTAAAGGGAATCTGTCACCTGGTTTTTGATAACTAGTCTTAGAGCAACATAATGTAGATACAGAGACCCTGATTCTAGAGATGTATCACTCAATACATGCTTGCTATAGTTTTGATAAAATCAGCAGGAGATTATGACTGTGTAGGCCTGCATATTCATGAGCTATGTAAACATCCGCCCCCACTACT
The DNA here is from genome assembly GCA_033576555.1 of Oophaga sylvatica. Lineage (NCBI taxonomy): Eukaryota > Metazoa > Chordata > Amphibia > Anura > Dendrobatidae > Oophaga > Oophaga sylvatica. Next base: position 254,852,290 of record JARQOD010000003.1, on the reverse strand, counting down.
GATTGGTAGTTTTCTGTGTACACTGTGCATAGGCAGATAGCTGCCAATCGGTGATGTGGGTGGGGTTATACAGAGCTCGGTATTCAGAGAACTGGTAAATCTGCAGCAGGTAAAACAGTGATTTCATCAAAACTGCAGCAACCAATAAAGTGACACATTGCTGGAATCAGTGTATCTGCCCCTAGATCATACAACTATCAGATTGGGCAACAAAAACATGGTGGCATATTCCCTTTAAACTTGGGCAAAGTGAGGCTCACTTGCCCACTGCACAGCATTTCACTTTCACAAGTATCTACACCCTCTGCAAAAAAAAGTGAATCTCATATATTATATAGAGTCATTACAAACATAGTGATCTATTTCAAGTGTTTATTTCTGTTAATGTTGATGATTTTGGCTTACAGCCAATGAAAACCCAAAAGTCATTATCTCAGTAAATTAGAATACTTTATAACACCAGCTTGAAAAAATTATTTTAAAATCCGAAATGTTGGCCTACTAAAATGTATGATCAGTAAATGCACTCAATACTTGGTCGGGGCTCCTTTGGCATCAATTACTGCATCAATGCGGCGTGGCATGGAGGGGATCAGCCTCTGGCACTGCTGAGGTGTTATGGAAGCCCAGGTTGCTTAGATAGGAGCCTTCAGCTTGTCTGCATTGTTGGGTCTGGTGTCTTTCATCTTCCTCTTGATAAGAGGGTCAAGAGGAAGATGAGGATGGGGTTAAGGTCAGATGAGTTTGCTGGCCAGTCAAGCACAGTGCTACTGTTGTTTTTAAACCAGGTATTGGTACTTTTGGCAGTGTGGATTCGACGCCCCCAGGGCCATGGGGTGCTCGGTCTGAGTCAGACAGTCCTTTGGGGGGTTTGGTCACGGCAGCAATGACCCGGTTCGTGGCTCTGGGCGTGCAATAAAAATTGTTGGGGGAAAGAAAAATAAGTTTATAGGGGAGTAAGTTTGGATATCCCGCCAGGGCAGTGAGATACTCGGTACCGGGCCGGTGTATTGAAGGGACGTGTCACAGCGTCAGTGACCCGGTCCGTGGCCCTGGGCGTCCAATGAAAGGGGAATATTTACAGGGGATGTTTAGAGTTTGTAGTAAGGTATTCGTGACGCCACCTGTGGTATCTGGTCAATGGTGACCAGCGCTGCGATGCAGATCCTCTGGGATAGATGATGAGATGCGGCAGAGTTGGTACAGCCTCCCACAGGTGAGGCTTCGATATCCCAGTACAGGTAGATGTAGTAAAAGGTGGTAATGGTGCTGGGAGATGTAGCTGAGTGTAGTTGTTGACGCAGGAAGAAATTGAAAAACAATCAGCGAGTTGCAGTTTCCAAAGCTTTACTCACAGTTCAGGTGTGCACAGTACAGGTGCCTGCTTGGTGCCATGTCCTCCAGGTGAGGAGTCCAGCCAACTCCCAGGTGGATGGAGAACACTAGTCCAAAGCTCCCTGTCAGTATATGCCTTCTCTGGCCGTCTCCCTGGGCTGATTTCCCACTCCTTTCTTCCTTCCACCACCTTCACAAACAGTGTCCCAGGTCAGCGGCTGCGAATCCTGTCGGACAACGTCTTATCTCTGCGTTTCCTTGATTCTATATAGCTGCCTCTCCGGAGAAGATGAATGTGGTTGTTGTTTGTGATCCCTAAAGTTACCACAGCAGTCAGCTTGCTAGCTGAGTCATAAAGTTTTACCACTAGTCTAGGGGCCGAGTTCCCTTCTGCGACCAGCCAGCGTCTGCCAGTCCTGGAATGAGCCCCTGTAGCTTTCAGCTCAGCCGTGTCTCTCTGTAAGAATCCCTTTTCTCTTCTAGGGAACCTCTCTTCTTTCTTTCTATGAGCAGCTCCTTACGACTGGAGCCTGTTCCACAATCCTATCTCCGTCCCCTCTCCCCTAAGGGAGAGCTTACTCAAACACATCTGCTCTCTTCCTCCCCCAAGGGGAACTCCCCTCTAACTTCCCTCTAACTCCTGCTCTGACCCACAAGCTCCACCCACCATCTACACCCTTTGCTAGCTGAGGCTTGCTAGATGAACTCAACTAGTGTGTGTGATGGATGCAGTGTTGCCAGAGCCTGGTATAATGTCTACACCTTACCTGAAAGTTGAAATACCACATCCCTGACTGGAATGCAATACCTCTGTGGCGACTGGACCCACAGGGGCGCCACATACCCCCCCTGTTAAATGCAGCACATCTGCGGGCTGAAACAGAGTAAATGATGCTACAGGAAAACATACAAAACTTTTGGTAATGCATTACAACAGATTCAATAGAACGCAACTTCCCTTTCTAGGAGGCACTTGTTCTTAAACATTACATAATAACTTACACTATCTACCATAAAAGTGCATTTGGCAGCAACCGTTAAAACTTTCAAGTTCGCTACCAGATGGAACATAATTTTCTCTACCAAAAATACAAAAATACTATAATATTTACATTTGGCTCCTCTTCTCTATAAAAGGCGTTATCGTATTTGCACTAACTTATTTTCCTATAAACGTACTGTCACTACATTAACACTTATTCTTCTTCTTTACTAGTACAAGCCCTGTCCGGGGTGTTCTCTGAGTAGCAACCATTGCTAAGTGGTTTGCCACTGAATTTGGACTGCTCTGTCCCTGCAACAATACTTTTCTAAGTATTATTACTCTTAAAACATATTTACAAAAAGTGCTTTCAGTTCTCAAATGACTATCTGTCTGTACATATTTACACTAAGTGGTCTCTATTACCCAAAAGCTATCACACACATAATCTTCACGTATTCTTCTATGACTCTGCAATATAAAACATTTCAAGATAAAACAATACTTACTTCACTCTAAGCATACTGTACAAATATAACAACACTTTTATTTTTACACAATCATAACGGTCATCAAATGAGGTAGATGGCAGATACTTTCCCAGCCGGGGTATCTTCAAGTGTCCTTGGATTGTGGGGGACCCGCTCAAAACCCCCAACGTTGGTCTTGGTTGGACTGCAAGACATAAGCCTGGCCCAGTAGACCCTGTCTTCAGTCACACCTAACTGGTTTTTCTTCGGATCTGTGGTTGCAATGATGAGACTTAAAACATTTTCCTAAAGTGCATGTAAAACCAAGCTGGAGCACCTAAATAGATGCAAGAACTATTTACAAAAAGAGTTCTGGATTAGTGCTTTATCCATACTCTCGCAGTCTGTCAGTGATTACAGTGCAACAAAACTTGAACAGGTAGAACACTTTTTTTGAAGGACCCCTCCTGGGGTGAACTATATACAGTCCTTTGCCTGAAGGTAAAACACACAACTCTTGCTTTCACTTTCCTGGAGATTAATCATCTAGAACTCCAGTCTGGGTGGAAACATTTGACTTCTGTTTTGCCAGGGCAGCAATTGTTTACCACTCCTGTCTGTCGCTATGGGAGCTGTGGCATGTGAAGGCACTCCCTGGGTAAATGTAGCAGTAGCCTGCACAGCCACCTGAGTCACTTCCGGTTTCTGTTTCACAGCAGCTACCTGGTTAGGAGCCGTAGATTGTGGAGCGCCCGCCACTGATGTCGTTATTGGTTTTGGTGAGGCCGTCGCATTTGCTTCCCCCTGGTGATGGCGTGGTGTAAACTCGTCTGGGACACTACGCACATGAAGAGCGTACCATCCCCTCGCATCAAGATGGCGGGTGAAGGAGACAAGCTCTCCCGGAAACAGGTCCCGTTCTGGATGCCCCAGGATAAGATGGGCCTCAACATCCCTCCGGTTAACAAACAGATCAGGGGCTTTGCGGGAATCTTGGATGAAGCCGAATCCTGCTGCAGTTCGAAGCTAAGAACCCGGCCCCATCCAGACGGATGCAGACGTTCCAGAGACCTCTCCCTGGCCTGGCTCTTGCCTGCCAAATCTCTTTTCTGCAGGATCTCTCGTCGGGCCTGCCGGTCGCTCTCCTCCTGCGCAAACTGCTGGATTTGCCGGCAGCAGATTTCTTCTGTCGTCAAGGGAAACCCCATCAATTCTGCTCCGCCCTGGTCTCCCCATTCTAAGATCTCTGGTTTTGGCTTCACTAGCGCCGGCGGCTGCTGGATTGGAACCAGCTCTAGGATCCCCCCTGCCTTAGTGGTTGGTGGCATCCCTATGGGACCCAGCCAGGCGTCCCACGACCCAGGGGCGCTATCCGTACCTGCGCTCCTGGGTTCACCGTCCTCTGATGTTGTCTCCGGTGATATGGTGGCGTGGTCCGAGGGTACCGGCGATGAAGGCACTGGGGAACCAGATCCGGTGGCAGCGGTTTCTGAAGGTACTGATCCAGGAGCTTTGGGTACCGGTGGTGAGGGTGCCTGTGTTTCAGTAGCTTGCTGTCTGGCGGCCTGCCTCCTCTTCTCCAGCAGCGCCTGCTTTTCCTCCAGACGCTGAGCCAGCTACTTGATCTCCTGCTCCACACTGGCCAAGTTCAACCTCCTCTTAAGAGCTTGAGCCTGTCTCGCCGGAGCCGGGGTGAAGCTTCTCATGCTTCCCGCGCTCCTCAGGCCTCCCTCCGCTCTGCATCATGGCTGCCTGGTCAAGTGCCTTCTTCTTCCTCGCTCTCTTTCCCGCTTCTAAGCGTCTCTCCACCTCCAAGGGGCTGGGTCTTTTCCCTTTGTCGCCATACCATGCTAGGACACGAACTCCCCTTTAGGTCGGCCACGATGCTGTTTCATAGAAATACAGGCAGGTGAGGTTCGCTACTTTTCGCGCTTTTCTTTGGGTGCCACCCACGATGGCATGCCTTTCTGCACTCCTCGTGGAACGAACGGCCATGTCCACCATCTTTACAGTCCAAATCACACATCAATGGGTTTAATCTTTGCACATTCTGCTAGGCACACAGGACTCTTATTCAAGGGTCGGTTCATCCTGTTCGTGATGCCAAAATGGATCGCCTGCCAGAGCAGTTGGATACTCGGTAACGGGCTGGTGTATTGAAGGGACGTGTCACAGCGTCAGTGACCCGGTCCGTGGCCTTGGGTGTCCAATGAAAAGGAAATATTTAAAGGGGATGTTTAGAGTTTTTAGTAAGGTATTCGTGACGCCACCTGTGGTATATGGTTAATGGTGACCAGCGCTGCGATGCAGATCCTCTGGGATAGATGGTGAGGTGCAGCAGAGTTGGTACAGCCTACCACAGGTGAGGCTATGATATCCCAGGGCAGGTAGATGTAGTAAAATGTGGTATTGGTGCTGGGAGATGTAGCTGAGTGTAGTAGGTGACGCAGGGAGAAACTGAGAAACAATCAGCAAGTTGCAGTTTCCAAAGCTTTACTCACAGTTCAGGTGTGTACAGTACAGGTGCCCGCTCGGTGCCACGTCCTCCAGGTGAGGAGTCCAGAAAACTCCCAGGTGGATGGCGAAAACTAGTCCAAAGCTCCCTGCCAGTATATGCCTTTTCTGGCCATCTCCCTGTGCTGATTTCCCACTCCTTTCTTCCTTCCACCACCTTCACAAACAGTGTCCCAGGTCAGCGGCTGCGAATCCTGTCGGACAACGTCTTATCTCTGCGTTTCCTTGATTCTATATAGCTGCCTCTCCAGAGAAGATGAATGTGGTTGTTGTTTGTGATCCCTAAAGTTACCACAGCAGTCGGTTTGCTAGCTGAGTCATAAAGTTCTTCCACTAGTCTAGGGGCCGAGTTTCCTTCTGCGACCTGGATTCTCCCAGCCGGCATCCACGAGTCCTGAAATGAGCCCCTGTAGCTTTCAGCTCAGCCGTGTCTCTCTCCAAGAATCCCTTTTCGCTTCTAGGGAACCTCTCTTCTTTCTTTCTATGAGAAGCTCCTTAGGACTGGAGCCTGTTCCACAATCCTATCTCCGTCCCCTCTCCCCTAAGGGAGAGCTCTCTCAAACACGTCTGCTCTCTTCCTCCCCAAGGGGGAACTCCCCTCTAACTTCCCTCTAACTCCTGCTCTGACCCACAAGCTCCACCCACCATCTACACCCTTTGCTAGCTGAGGCTTGCTAGATGAACTCAACTAGTGTGTGTGATGGATGCAGTGTTGCCAGAGCCAGGTATAATGTCTCCACCTTACCAGAAAGTTGAAATACCACATCCCTGACTGGAATGCAATACCTCTGTGGCGACTGGACCCTCAGGGGCGCCACAAGTTTGTGACGCTACCCATGGTATTCGGCAATAGATGGCCGATGCTGCGATTCAGGTCCGCTGGGGCGGTTGGTGACGCAGCAGCGATGTTACAACTCTCCATGGGTAGAGCTAGGCCCCAGGGCAGTTTAAAGTTAAATGTGATGGTGGTAACAGTTGTAGTGCAGGGTAGGTGGCGCAGTAAATTAATCTGAGGACACAGCAGGGTGCAGTCTTCACACTTTACTCACAGTCTTTAGGTTACAATCACCAGCTGGGTGCTGTGTCCTCCAGGTCGGTGGTCCAGTTTCCACAATCAGTGATGGTTTGGGGAGCCATGTCATCTGCTGGTATAGCTCCACTGTGTTTTATCAAGATCAAAGTCAGCGCCACCGTCTACCAGGAAATTTTACAGCATTTCATGCTTTCCTCTGCCGACAAGCTTTTTGGCGTTGGAAATTTAATTCTCCAGCAGGAATTGGCACCTGTCCACACTACCAAAAGTACCAATACCTGGTTTACAAACAGCAGTATCACTGTGATTCATTGGCCAGCAAACTCGCTTGACCATAACCCCATAGAGAATCTATGGGTATTATCAAGAGGAAGATGAGAGAAACCAAACCCAATAATGCAGACCAGCTGAAAGCTGCTATCAAAGCAACCTGTGCTTCCATAACACATCAGCAGTGCCACAGGCCGATCGCCTTCATGCCACACCACATTGAAGCAGTAATTGATGCCAAAGGAGCCCCGACCAAGTGTTGAGTGCATTTTTACTGAACATACATTTCAGTAAGCTAACATTTCAGATTTTAAAATCTTTTTTCAAGCTGGTGTTACAAATTATTCTAATTTACTGAGATAAAGACTTTGGGGTTTTCATTGGCTGTAAGCCATAATCATCAACATTAACAGAAATAAGCACTTGAAGTACATCACTCTGTTTGTAAAGACTGTTATGATTTGGTAGAGAAACAGGTTGCCATAGAACAGGAGCAGAAGTGAGTTGCCGCTTAAGCTCCTGAAATGCAGAAACTGCCTCAGGAGACCAATTCACTACATCAGAACCCTTTCTGGTCAAATCAGTCAATGGTTTCACAACACCAGAGAAATTACATATAAATTAGCAAAACCCAAAAATCTCTGGGTTCAACCCACTTCATTGAAGGCTCTTCAATCACAAATGGCCTGAACCTTGACCGGGTCCATTTCAATAGCAGACGGCGACAAAATGAATCCCAAAAACGAAACCATCTGTACTCCAAAGAGACATTTTGATCCCTTAACATACAAGGCATTTTCTCTCAAAATCCGAAATACCATTCGAACATGTTCCACATGAGAATCCCAGTCATTGGAAAATATCACCCAAATAAACGATCAGAAATTTATCCACAAAATCCCGGAAAGTATAGTTCATGAAAGATTGGAAGACGGAAGGGGCATTAGTGAGCCCAAAAGGCATCACTAGGTACTCAAAATGCCCCTCTGGGGTATTAAACGCCGTCTTCCATTCATCTCCATGCTTGATGCGAATAAGGTTATACGCCCCCCTGAGGTCAAGCTTGGTAAACCAACTAGCACCTTTCAGTCTGGAAAATAAATCAGAAATCATGGGTAACGGAAATTGATATTTAACAGTGATCTTATTAAGGAGACGATAGTCAATACATGGCCTCTATGAACCATCCTTTTTGGCCACAAAGAAAAAGCCGGCACCCAAGGGTGAAGAGGATGGTCTGATATGACCCTTCTCCAAGGACTCTTTGATAAAAGATCGCATAGCATCATGCTCAGGTACAGACAAATTGAAGAGCCGACCCATGGGAAATTTACAACCGGGTACTAACTCAATCGCGCAATCATAACTCCTGTGGGGAGGTAAGGATGCAGATTTACTCTCACTAAACACATCAGAAAAATCAGCCAAATAGTCAGGGACATCCTGAGACTGGGGAGAGGCAGAGAAAACAGGAGTGTCATTACGAACACATTGACAACCCTAACTGACCACAGACACGGACTTCCAATCCAAAACAGTATTATGAGTCTGCAACCAAGGAAAACCCAGTACAATAATGTCATGTAAATTATGCAACACCAGAAATTTACAATTCTCTTGGTGGTCCGGGTCTACCGGCATTATCACCTGGGTCGAAAACTGGGGTTTATTCTCCACCAAAGGGGTAAAATCAATGCCCAGCAAAGGAATAGACCTCCGCAGGGGTGCCATGGGAAAACCACAACGTTTGGCAAAATCAAAATCCATCAGGTTTAGGGCTGCTCCTGAATCAAAAAAAAGCCTGAGCAGAAAATGTGGACACGGAGCAGACCAAGGTAACAGTCAAGAGAAATTTAGTCTGAACATTACCCAAAACAAATGAGCGCACAAAACGTCCTCCCCTCTTAGGGCAGACGGAAATAGTATGAGAAGAGTCTGTCACGCTGTATAGCAGATATATATATATATGATGTCAGTAATCTATATCAAAAGGGCAACATACTATATAACATGCGCATAGATATATGATAACATAGAATTACCTGACAGAATGTCCAGTGGGTCAATACGGAATCCGTTATACGCTGTCTCCGGCTAGAGGGTGACCGGGGTCTATGCTGACCCTAAACTGGGGTCCTAACTAATCCCTCTACCTGGAGGTACTGTTGAAGGTACAGAGGTCCAGGCCACCAGCGTAAACCCTGTCTCCTATCAATCCCTGCCAACTGTAATCTAGTCCTAAGAAGGACCCTGATTACCACCAAAGGGAATGAACAGGTAACGGTTAATGAACAGAAAGACATACAAGAAAGACAAGAAACAAAGTAAATAAAGTCTTACATACAACACTCACACACAGTAGGAACACCTAAGGTCTCAGAGATAAACTATAAGCTGTAAGAGTTAAAACAACTAAGGAGCTCTTAGCTTAAGTATTTTATCCAGTCTGCTAGACTACATGAATGCTTTCACCGGCATCTAACAAGCAGATTGGCAGGTATATGAAGGAATCTAATTAGAACATAATCAAAAGCAGCCGGGCGAGGCTGGACCTAGTCTTAGCAAAGAGCTAGGTAAAATTAACTCCCTCATTACTAAACACAAAGAAACAGCAACTCAGCTGTGAGAAGTCAGAGTGTGTAATCGCGACGATCCTCGTGGCGATACACCCATGACAGTACCCCCCCCTCTACGAGGGGACTCCGGACCCTCAGGGCCAGGTCTGCCCGGGTGAGTTGTGTGAAAGGTCCGAACCAATCGATCTGCGTTAACATCAGACGCAGGGACCCACGTCCTCTCCTCAGGACCATACCCCTTCCAATGAACCAAGTACTGAAGGGATCGGCGACTGAGACGTGAGTCAATGATTTTCGACCCATGAAATTCCACGTTATCATTGACCACCACTGAAGGAGGAGGTAGAGGTGACGGTATGACTGGTGCCACATACTTTTTAAGTAATGACTTGTGAAACACATTATGAATTTTAAACGTAGGAGGGAGGTCCAGACGAAATGCCACAGGATTAATTATGGAACTGATCCTGTACGGCCCGATGAATCTGGGACCCAACCTCCAGGAGGAAACTTTAAGTTTTATATTCCTGGTAGACAACCAAACCAGATCGTTCACCTTCAGATCTAGACCAGAAACTCTCCCCCTATCAGCCATCCGTTTGTAACGGTTCCCCGTAACCTTCAGTCTTAACCGATCTGGAACTATCAGTCTCCCTGGAAGTCCCACAGGGGCTTCCCCCTGAGCCCCCAATACCTCCCCCTCAAGCTCAGAGCATACAGCTGACACTACAACTCCCTCCTGAGGAATAGGAACCGGATCATCCGTCTTCCCGGCCCCTGGGAAAGTACGAGATAAGGCATCAGGAAGCAACTTTATTGAGCAGTCATATGCGCGATGAGGAGGTAACTCTTTACACCCCTCCTCTGAGAACATCTCCCCAAAGTCCTCCAGAAAAGGAGACAAAGTCCTAGGCACAACCGCACCGATGACCGTGCTCATGCAGTTATTCCTGCAAAATTCACCCCACTGGCTTATCTTTCTGGATTGCCAATCAATCACTGGGTTATGTTTAGCCAACCAAGGAAGTCCCAACACAATAGGAGTAGGTAGACCCTCCAACACATAACAAGACAATTGCTCTTTATGTATTGCCCCTACTCGAAGATCTATGTTATGAACAGCTTGTACCAAGCTACCTTGACCGAGAGGTCTAGAATCAATAGAGACTATAGGGACCGGTTTGGCCAATACACTCAGTTGCATACCATGCACCTGGGCAAACCGAGCGTCCACCAGATTAGCCCCGGACCCACTATCAAGAAAAACAGAAATCCTCTCAGTTCTAGTACCAATCACCACCTCCGCAGGCACGAGAAACTGAGAGGGATTTGGGGACGAAATACACACTCCCAGGTTAACTCCTTTGCTCAAAGAGACCCGGGATGGACACCCCCCAACAAAATGTCCCTCTCTCCCGCAAAAGAAACACCTTCTAGTCTTGCGGCGCACCGCCGATTCCCTCCTACAAAAAGATGTCCCTCCCAACTGCATGGGTTCCTCAGAACAGACCAGGGGAACCTCAGTATAAGGGACTTTAGTAGTAGGTGGAGTCATCACGGGAGGCGGAGTTACCTCGCGTCTTCCCCGAATTCGTCTATCAATGCGAATAGCGAGGGCCATAGCAGCCTCCAGTGATGGAGGAGAATCATACTGAGCCAACACATCTTTTAATTTGTCAGACAACCCTTGACAAAACTGGCTCCTAAGAGCTGGGTCATTCCACTGAGTATCTGTTGCCCATCTACGGAACTCAGAAGAATATTCCTCCGCTGGACGATTTCCTTGCCGTATTTTACGTAACTTTGTTTCAGCAAGGGAAACTCGATCCGGATCATCATATACCAGACCCAGGGCAGTAAAAAATCGATCCACTGACTGGAGATCTGGGGATCCTGGAGGGATAGAGAACGCCCAAGATTGAGGGTCCCCTTGTAAGAGCGAGATAACAATTCCCACCCTCTGCTCTTCACTCCCAGATGACCGAGGCCGCAGCCGAAAGTACAATTTACATGCCTCCCGGAAAGTAAAAAATTTGTCCCGCCCACCAGTGAACCTGTCCGGGAGAGCAACCTTAGGTTCAGATCTGGTTTGCTCCGGGGGGGACAAAACCTTGGACTTAATGTCTGCAAACTCCATGGACAACCCCTGCAACTGCCGGGCCAGCTGGGCTACTGGATCCATGACAGCTGGGGAGAATCTTTAGTATGGGCCGGTGAAAATGTCACGCTGTATAGCAGATATATATATATGTGATGTCAGTAATCTATATCAAAAGGGCAACATACTATATAACATGCGCATAGATATATGATAACATAGAATTACCTGACAGAATGTCCAGTGGGTCAATACGGAATCCGTTATACGCTGTCTCCGGCTAGAGGGTGACCGGGGTCTATGCTGACCCTAAACTGGGGTCCTAACTAATCCCTCTACCTGGAGGTACTGTTGAAGGTACAGAGGTCCAGGCCACCAGCGTAAACCCTGTCATCTATCAATCCCTGCCAACTGTAATCTAGTCCTAAGAAGGACCCTGATTACCACCAAAGGGAATGAACAGGTAACGGTTAATGAACAGAAAGACATACAAGAAAGACAAGAAATAAAGTAAATAAAGTCTTACATACAACACTCACACACAGTAGGAACACCTAAGGTCTCAGAGATAAACTATAAGCTGTAAGAGTTAAAACAACTAAGGAGCTCTTAGCTTAAGTATTCTCAGAACCGATCCAGTCTGCTAGACTACATGAATGCTTTCACCGGCATCTAACAAGCAGATTGGCAGGTATATGAAGGAATCTAATTAGAACATAATCAAAAGCAGCCGGGCGAGGCTGGACCTAGTCTTAGCAAAGAGCTAGGTAAAATTAACTCCCTCATTACTAAACACAAAGAAACAGCAACTCAGCTGTGAGAAGTCAGAGTGTGTAATCGCGACGATCCTCGTGGCGATACACCCATGACAGAGTCCCCACAATAAAGCACAACTTATTACGCTTACGAAACTCTCAACGCAGAGCCCAGAAACAACTCCATCACACTGCATGGGCTCAGAGGTTTGCTCGCAAGGCATCACCACCTCTCGCATAGTTTTACGTTCACGCAAGCGTCTGTCAATCTGAATAGCTAATGACATAGAGTCATTGAGACCAGAGGGGACAGGAAATCCCACCATAACATCTTTTACAGTCTCTGCCAGACCCTTCCAAAAAAGAGCTGCCAGGGCATCATCGTTCCATTTAGTAAGGACTGCCCACTTTCGGAATTTCTCACAATATAACTCTGCGGCTTCCTGACCCTGGTTCAATGCCAACAAAGTTTTCTCAGCTTGATCAGTAACATTAGGTTCATCATACAATAACTCCAGAGCTTGAAAAAACACATCAACATTAGTCAAAACAGGATCTCCAGGTGTCAAGGAAAAGGCCCAATCCGGAGGGTTGCCGCGCAACAGGGAGATGACAATTTGGACCTGCTGCACTGCGTTCCCCGAGAAGTTAGGTTTCAAGGCAAAAAACAACTTACAATTATTTTTAAAGTTAAAAAATTTAGACCGATCCCCAAAAAATAAATCCGGAATAGGGATCTTAGGTTCTACAGCAGTCAACCGAGTGAGATAGGTAGCAATACTCCGAACTTCAGCAGCAAGCTGCTCAACACGATCAGACAAATGCTTAATTTCCATTGCAGTAAAACTCCTCCTACTGCCCCCAGAGATAAAGAGGAAAAATACACACAAAAAAATTCTGACTACTTTTTTATTTACTATTTTTTACTTCTGTTGAGTACCATAGAATTTACAGTCAGGCCGGTGATTCTGTTATGATTTGGTAGAGAAACATCAGGTTGCCGTAGAACAGGAGCAGAAGTCATCTCCAAAGTGTTCACAACAAATGACTCTATATAATAAATGAGTTTCATTTTTTGTATTGAAGAACTGAAATAAATTAACTTTTTGATGATATTCTAATTTTGTGAGCTGCACCTGTATACAATGATAGAACAAGACTCCTCCAGCTCCCAGTTCTATAATTTAGCCTGTACAACGGAGTCTCTGTTCAAAGGGTGTTATAACATCACCAGATTGCACTTGTTGTGCAGATATTCAATACCCACAGTGTAAAGAGCGGAACAGGGCATAGGAGGGAATGTGGTGATGCGATTAGTTTTGGTTTTTTATGTTAATTATCGGTTAGTACTTGCAAGGGGGCAATGTGAGGGGCCATAGTACTGTGTGAGTGACTATGAGGCTATAGTACAATGTGAAGGACTATGGGGCCATAATAATACATAAAGACCTGTGGGGATGTGGTATGGGGCCAGGACCGTAGTCATAGCCGAAGACACCGGGGCTCTGGTGTCCTGACCTCCATCCACAGACACACAGCGGTGTGACGCAGCTCCTGCACACTTAGTTCCAGTGCTCAGGGTTGAAATAACGGACACAGATACCGGTTCTGATGATAAATCAACAACGTTACTTTCTTCTTCAACAGACTTGGACACATCAGTTACATCACAGTCCACAAAGCCTTCCTCCTGCTCTTTCCCTTTCTTACTTTCTTCGCCCTCACATGCATTACGGGGTAATAGCGCCTTAGGCGGTACCGTAGCTTCACTAATGTAGGACCTCAGTACATAGGGGATCCCGCTCATCCGCTTCGCCTCGGACTTGCCAGCCTCAGCCCTATTGAGCATCTGCCACATCATGAATATTCTGCACCCTGCACGACTCTTGGACTACGTCTCCTTCTCCCTTCCTGCTGTTGCCGTGAACTGTAGCTACTCCATCCTCATACAGCACCCATCTGACTGTGCCTGGGCTTCTCGGATTTTCTCACAACATTGCGCAGCTGCTATGGTGTCCAGGGCACAGAGCCCTTGTGGACACTTCGGGCGTGCCGCCCTTTCTGAGCTTTTCCTAACACCTACTCTAACTTAACCCACAGCAGCTCCTCCTACATCTAGAAATTTCCTACAGCTATACCTGCCAAGGCCCACTAGTATACCCCATCTAGTGGCCCTTTGCCAAACTACACTTACCCAGTCTATAAACTCTATATTACAAGTGCCCTCCTCTAGTGTTCCCAAAGTATGCACTAACTTTCCTTAATCAATGCTGCAATACAAAAGATAACTGTTGTGAATGTTTTAGAAATGAATTCTGAGCAGAATCTCCCTTTGGTGGTTACAAACAGTACTGAACCATTCAATGAGGATTGGCAATCAGGAATCACAGACTGGTCTTATATAAGGGAGGTTCCCTCCCATCATGGTTGCCGGTGATCAATTTTTCTTGTCTCAACTTTGTTTCCTGGTTCACTTGGAAGCTTGCTGAGTCTTGCCTCTTCTCCTGCTCTCAGATAAGATATTTTCAGTTTTTTGTTTTTGTGCTTACCATTTGCATATTTCTCTGCATTTCTGTGAAGTTAGCCAGTTCCCCCTCCCCAGGGGGCTTGGGCTCCTCTCAGTTCCTCTGGAGCCACTGTTATTTGTTCATTTGCCTTTTCCAGTTTTTTCAGTGGCTGCGGCTTAGTTTTGTTACACCAGAGAACTAATTTAGGTGGTAGAGGTCGTGTGATCTCAGGTGTTTTTGCAATTAGTAGCGTTGGTTTTTTAGGGTTTTTTTGGATTACAGTAAGTATCCTTCCTATCCTTTTTCTGTCTAGGCAGATTGGGCCCCAACGTTTGCTCATACTATTTTCTGTCTGTGTCTGTATTTCCTCTTGTCTAACCGCCATTACATGTTTGGGGGCTTCCTATGTTCTTTGGGGATCTGATCCGGGGCAGATAGCTTTCCTCTTTCTATCTTTAGGTGTAGTTAACCTCTCAGGCTGTGACGAGGCGTCTAGGACCATCGTAGGAACGCTCCACGGCTGCCTTTAGTTGTGGTGGTTAGTCAGGGTACTGCAATCCAGTAGATTCCAACCTCTCTGGTGTTCTGCCGTTTTTGCCTGCTCTCCTCAGCTACCAAAACATAACAGATAACAGTGAGATACATAACAATTATATACATGTGAATATAAATAACAACATACATACAGGCTATGCAATTTACACAAATACGTTACAGCAAGATAAGTGACAAATATACTGTATACATAGTAACATAAACATTTAAAGGGTTAACCCTTGACCCACCTTGCATTCCCCCTTCCTTTAACCACAACAACATTAGCAGTTCTTTAGAAAAACATATATATACATAAAAAAAACTTTTTTTTTTTTACAACGAATACTCCACGCAGGGAGGACAATTATGAGGCATCTCAATATGAGGCAGGAACACACAAAAAGTAATGTCCACTTTTCTTTTAGTTTGACGACGTCCATATAGAAACTTCTTATGACCAGGTGCCTCTCTCCCTTCCTTTTAGGGGAGCACAAACTATTCACAAGCTTCAAGCTGGTGTGCTGAAACAGTCCTCCCAGGCACACCGTCAGTCCATTTTTACAACATATCTACACTTCAGCAATTCTTAAAGTGGTACACCCCATTCCTTGGTGTACAACACATTTCATGCTGAACACAGTGGGCTGTTATACGCTACACAGTCCGTCGACATAGCCCAAGATATGCCCAAGCGTAGTTCTGCAGCAGGGGCGCAGTAAAACAAACAAAAAAAAACAAGATTCTTCAGCTCTCTCATAGAGCGTGTCAGGATTCCTTTACTGTCAGGGGACATGGAACAGTCCCTGAGATGTGCAACTAGCACTTAACCCCTTCACCCCCAATGGTGGTTTGCACGTTAATGACAGGGCCAATTTTTACAATTCTGACCACTGTCTCTTTATGAGGTTATAACTCTGGAACGCTTCAACGGATCTTCACGATTCTGAGACTGTTTTCTCGAGACATATTGTACTTCACGTTAGTGGTAAAATTTCTTCGATATACCTTGCGTTTATTTTTGAAAAAAACGCAAATATGGCGAAAATTTTGACAATTTTGCAATTTTCAAACTTTGAATTTTTTTTCCCTTAAAACAGAGAAATATGTTACACAAAATAGTTAAGAAATAACATTTCCCACATGTCTACTTTACATCAGCACAATTTTGGAACCAAAATTTTTTTTTGTTAGGAAATTATAAGGGTTAAAAGTTGACCAGTGATTTCTCATTTTTACAACAAAATTTACAAAGCCATTTTTTTAGGGACCACCTCACTTTGACGGGTCTATATAGCAGAAAATACCCAAAAGTGACACCATTCTAAAAGCTGCACCCCTCAAGGTACTCAAAACCACATTCAAGAAGTTTAATAACCCTTCAGGTGCTTCACAGGAGCTGAACCAACGTGGAAGGAAAAAATGAATATTTAACTTTTTAGCCACAAAAATGATCTTTTACAAACTTTTTTTTATTTTCACAAGGGTAAAAGGAGAAAATGGGCAGATAAAGTTGTTGTGCAATTTCTCCTGAGTACGCCAATACCCTATATGTGGGGGAAAACCACTGTTTGGGCACACGGCAGAGCTCGTAAGGGAAGGAGCGCCGTTTGACTTTTTCAAACTAAAATTGGCTGGAGTTGAGATTGGACACCATGTCGTGTTTGGAGAGCCCCTGATGCGCCTAAACAGTGGAAACCCCCCACAAGTGACACCATTTTGGAAACTAGACCCCTAAGGAACTTATCTAGATCTGTTGTGAGCACTTTCAACCCCAAAGTGTTTCACAAAAGTTTATAATGCCTGGGTGTGAAAAAAAAAAAACAATTTTCCACAAAAATTATTTTTTAGTCCCAAATTTTTGATTTTTCCCAAGGAAATTGGACCCCAAAAGTTGTTGTCCAATTTGTCCTGAGTACGCTGAAACCCCATATGTGGGGGGGAAACTGTTTGGGCGCACGGCAGGGCTTGGAAAGGAAGCAGTAACGTTTTGGAATGCAAACATTGATGGGGGTCATGTTCCGTTTGTAGTGCCCCAGATGAGCCTAAACAGTGGAAACCCCCCACAAGTGACCCCATTTTGGAAGCTAGACCCCCTAAGGAACTTATCTAGATCTTTGGTGAGCACTTTGAACCCCCAAGTGCTTCACACAAGTTTAGAATGCCCGGGCATGAAAATAAAAAATCCTATTTTTTTCCCACAAAAATTATCTCTTAGTCACTAATTTTTTATTTTCCCATAGGTAACAGGAGAAATTGGACCTCAAAAGTTGTTGTCCAATTTGTCCTGAGTACGCTGATACCCCATATGTGCGGGGAACCACTGTTTGGGCGCATGGCAGAGCTCGGAATGGAAGGAGCACCATTTGACTTTTTCCAACCAAAATTGGCTGGAATTGAGATTGGATGCCATGTTGCATTTGGAGAGTCCCTGATGTGCCTAAACAGTGAAAACCCCCCACAAGTGACCCCATTTGGGAAACTAGACCCCCTAAGGAACTTATCTAGATCTTTGGTGAGCAATTTGAACCCCCAAGTGCTTCACACAAGTTTATAACGTAGAGCCATAAAATTAAAAAATCATATTTTTTCCACAAAATTGATCTTTTCACCCCAATTTTTATTTTCCCAAGGGTAACAAGACTCCAAAAGTTATTGTGCAATTTGTCCTGAGTACGCTGATACCCCATATGTGGGGGTAAACCATTGTTTGGGTGCATGGCAGAGTTTGGAAGGGAAGGAGTGCCGTTTGACTTTTTCAACGCAGAATTGGCTGGATGCCATGTCGTGTTTGGAAAGCTCCTGATCTGCCTAAACAGTGGAAACCCCCCACAAATGACACCATTTTGGAAACTAGACCCCTCAAGGAACTTATCTAGATGTGTGGTGAGCACTTTGAACCCCAAAGTGCTTCACAGAAGTTTATAACGTACAGCTGTAAAATAAAAATCCTTTTTTTTTTACAAAAATGATTTTTTCGCCCCAATATTTTATTTTCACAAGGGTAATAGGAGAAATTGGACCCCAAAAGTTGTTGTCCAATTTGTCCTGAGTACGCTGATACCCAATATGTGGGAGTAAACTACTGTATGGGCGCACGTCGGGGCTCGGAAGGGAAGTAGTGACGTTTTGGATTGCAGACTTTGATGTAATGGTCTGGGGGCGTCATGTCGCATTTGGAGAGCCCCTGATGTGCCTAAACAGTGGAAACCCCCACAAGTGACCCCATTTTGGAAAATAGACCACACAAGGAACTTATCTAGAAGTTTGTTGAGCACTTTGAACCCCGAAGTGCTTCACAGAAGTTTATAACGTACAGCTGTAAAAATAAAAAATCTTTTTTTTTTTTTACAAAAATGATTTTTTTCGCCCCCAATATTTTATTTTCACAAGGGTAACAGGAGAAATTGGACCCCAAAAGTTGTTGTCCAATTTGTCCTGAGTACGCTGATACCCAGCATGTGTGAGAAAACGACTGTATGGGTGCACGTCTGGGCTCGGAAGGGAAGTAGTGACGTTTTGGATTGCAGACTTTGATGGAATGGTCTGGGGGTGTCATGTCGCATTTGGAGAGCCCCTGATGCGCCTAAACAGTGGAAAACCCCCACAAGTGACCCCATTTTGGAAAATAGACCCCACAAGGAACTTATCTAGAAGTGTGGTGAGCGCTATGAAGACCCAAGTGCTTCACAGAAAATTTATAACATACAGCCGTAAAAACAAAAAAATCATTTTTTTTTTACAAAAATGATTTTGTCGCCCCCAGTTTTTTATTTTCCCAAGGGTAACAGAAGAAATAGGACAAATTGCACAATAACTCTTGTGGTCCAGAGTACGCTGATACCCCATATGCGGGGGTAAACTACTGTTTGGGCGCATGGCAGAGCTCAGAAGTGAAGGAGCACCGTTTGACTTTTTCAACGCAGAATTGGCTGGAATTGAGATCAGACGCCATGTCACATTTGGAGAGCCCCTGATGTGCCTAAACAGCGGAAACCCCCAATTCTAACTCCAACCCTAACCCCAACACAACCCTAACCCTAGTCCCAACCCTAACCACAAACCTAACCCTAACACACCCCTAACCCTAATCCCAACCCTAACCCTAATCCTAATGTTAGCTCCAACCCTAACCCTAACTTTAGCCGCAACCCTAACCCTAATGGGAAAATGGAAATAAATACATTTTTTTAATTTTATTATTTTTCCCTAACTAAGGGGGTGATAAAGGGGGGTTTGATTTACTACTTATAGCGGGTTTTATGATTGGCAGCTGTCACGCTAAAAGACGCTTTTTATTGCAAAAAGTAGTTTTTTGCATCACCACATTTTGAGAGCTATAATTTTTGCATATTTTGGCCCACAGAGTCACGTGAGGTTTTATTTTTTTGCGGGACGAGGTGACGTTTTTATTGGTATCATTTATGACCACGTGACATTTTTTGATCGCTTTTTATTTCGATTTTTGGGAGGTTAGAATGAACAAAAATCAGCAATTCATGAATTTCTTTTGGGGGAGGCGTTTATACCGTTCCGCGTGTGGTAAAATTGATAAAGCAGTTTTATTCTTCGGGTCAGTACGATTACGGTGATACCTCATTTATATCATTTTTTTATGTTTTGGCGCTTTTATAGAATAAAAACAATTTTATATAAAAAATTATTATTTTTGCATCGCTTTATTCTGCGAGCTATAACTTTTTTATTTTTTTGCTGATGATGCTGTATGACGACTCGTTTTTTGCAGGACAAGATGCCGTTTTCAGCGGTACCATGTTTATTTATATCGGTCTTTTTGATCGCGTGTTATTTCACTTTTTGTTCGGCGGTATGATGATAAAGCATTTTTTTAAGGGGTTCACTAAAGGGGTTAACTAGTGGGACAATTTTATAGGGGGTTCGTTACGGACGCGGCGATGCCAAATATGTGTGCTTTTATTGTTTTGTTTTTTTTATTTACAGGAAGAAATGAATTTATTGGGGAATATTTTTTTTTTTTTATGATTTTTTTTACCACTTTTTATTTTTATTTTTTTTACTTTTTTACTTTGTCCCAGGGTGGGACATCACAGTATTTTAGCAGATCGCTGGTGTGACAGTGTGCACAGCACTCTGTCACACCAGCGATCGCTCTGGCATCACTGCAGGCTTCTCAGTGCCTGCTCTCAGCAGGCACTGAGGAAGCCGCCTCCCTGCAGGACCCCGGCGCCATCTTGGATCCGGGGACCTGGAGGGAGGACGGACCCTCGGAACAGCGCGACACACCGTGCTGCTCTGAGGGTTTCAGGGGAGCGCGCAGGGAGCCACCTCCCTGCTCGATCCTCCCCTGTGCCCCCGGTACACCGCGATCATGTTTGATCGCGGTGTGCCAGGGGTTAATGTGCCGGGAGCGGTCCGTGACCGCTCCTGACACATAGTGCTGGGTGTCAGCTGTGATAAACAGCTGACACCCGGCCGCGATCAGCTGCGCTCCCCCCGGGAGCGCAGCTGATCGCCCATGACGTACTATTCCGTCCATGGGAATTAGGTCCAGGGTCACATGGACGGAATAGTACGTCTGATGGAATAAAGGGGTTAAAGGGAAAGGACCCAGGAGAGTTCAGCACATGCTGCGCCGTCCTTTCACTTGATGCCCGGGCCCTGGTGCGGGCTGACGGGGACTCTGCAGCCGCAGAGTCTCCGGAACAATTATGTCGGCTATCCACACCGACGGACATGTGGATGACGTGGGCACGGTGTTTTCCTCAGACGCCTGACGGGAGTGCGGGAGCGAGGTGGCACTGGTCTTGGGCCTAGAGTCAGCACTGCCCCGGGAAGGTGTAGGTGCAGGGGCTGCAGGACCCGTCGCTCACTGGGGTTGAGGCTCACTCAACTCTAATGCACTCGCTAAACTGCTCAGGCTGGCCTTCATCTCCTCTAGGTATCGCCTCATGCGTGAGGCCAGAGACTCCTCCGGTTCTACTTCCTCCTCTCCACAGATGTCACCAGCACTCTTGAGCATGGTAGCAGCTCTCTCCTCTCTCATTCCTCCCGGTGGAATGGGTCCCGTTGGCTCGTTGGTGCTACCGGAACTTGCTCCCGGGGAGCGCGGGTGTTCCGCCTCCTGCCGTCCGGCAGGAACAGCTTCCGAGCAAGATGGTTCCTCGGTGGAGGCCAGCGGTGCTTTGCTCCTCCGTTGCTCTGGAACAGCCTGTGCTGCGGGCGGACGCCTCTCCGACATGCTGTTGGCTCCAGCTCCGCAGGCCCAGCTGTCACGGACACTGTCCCCAGGTAAGTGTCTTGTCCTTCTGCAACTCTTTCCAGCTACATGTGGGGCGTCTGGATTCGTGGTCCCGCCACCACCGCCATTCTGTTTGCCCGAAGCCTCTGCAGCTGTTACCGTTCCAGGTTGGGGCTCTCGTTGGCCTCTCCACCCATTTTCCAGCATTAGGTGGGAAGGAGCGTATGTCCATCTGTACATACCCCTCCTTCCAGGGGCGGACCCGACATTGTTGACAACTCTTGTTTGGTGCCATGCAGACGCGGTCACGCCCATGAAGCGCTCCTTATAAACAGAGACAGTCCTTTTTGGTGCCAAAGCTCTCCATCTTGATAGCCGCCATCTTGGTGTCC
Organism: Oophaga sylvatica; assembly: GCA_033576555.1. NCBI lineage: Eukaryota > Metazoa > Chordata > Amphibia > Anura > Dendrobatidae > Oophaga > Oophaga sylvatica. Next base: position 254,830,604 of record JARQOD010000003.1, on the reverse strand, counting down.
ACAAAGTCACTCTCAGTTTCTTCTTTTGTCGGCTCCGGTATTTTTGTCACAATCAGTCTAGGTTTCTCATTGCCACAATCTTCAACCTGGTCACTACGGGTCACTGTAATCACAGTCTCCTCCACATTTAATTCTTCAGTCATATCCAGTAATTCACTCACGGTTGTAGTATTTTAGCCCGCACTCCTGGGGCCAAACTTGTCACATCTAGATGTATATCAGCATCCTTTTTCATCTTCTTGCTGTACTCATCAGCTACTTCACCTTTTGCGGTTCTCGGCTTTTCTCACAACATTGCGTAGCTGCTATGATGTCCAGGACACAGAGCCCTTGTGTACACTTCGGGCGTGCCGCCCTTTCTGAGCTTTTCCTAACACCTACTCTAACTTAACCCACAGCAGCTCCTCATACATCTAGAAACTTACTATAGCTATACCTACCAAGGCCCACTAGTATACAACCCCTGGCAAAAATTATGGAATTACCGGCCTTGGAGGATGTTCATTCAGTTGTTTTATTTTGTTGAAAAAACAACAGATCACAGACATGGCACAAAACTGAAGTCATTTCAAATGGCAACTTTCTGGCTTTAACCCCTTACTGCCATCGGACGTACTATCCCGTCCATGGTACCTGGGTCCGTATGACCATGGACGGGATAGTACGTCTCGTGCGATCGGACCGCTCCTGGCACATTAACCCCTTGCACACCGCGATCAAACATGATCGCGGTGTACTGGGGGCACAGGGGAGGATCGCGCAGGGTGGGGGCTCCCTGCGCGCCCCCCTGAGACCCTCAGAGCAGCGCGATGTGATCGCGCTGTTCTGAGGGCTTCCTCCCTCCCAGGACCCGGATCCAAGATGGCGCCGGGGTCCTGGAGGGAGGCGGCTACCTCAGTGCCTGCCGAGAGCAGGCACTGAGAAGCCTGCTGCACTGCCTGAGCGATCGCTGGTGTGACAGAGTGCTGTGCAAACTGTCACACCAGCGATCTGATAAAATACAGTGATGTCCCACCCTGGGACAAAGTAAAAAAGTTAAAAAAATAAAAATAAACATGTTTTAAAAAAAAAATCCAAAATAAATAAAAAAATATATATATATTCCCCAATAAATTCACTTCTTCCTGTAAATAAAAAAAACAAAGCAATAAAAGTACACATATTTGGTATCGCCGCGTCCGTAACGACCCCCCCTATAAAATTGTCCCACTAGTTAACCCCTTTAGTGAACCCCTTAAAAAAAAAAAAAACGAAGCAAAAAATCAATGCTTTATCATCATACCGCCGAACAAAAAGTGGAATAACACGCGATCAAAAAGACCGATATAAAAAAACATGGTACCGCTGAAAACGTCATCTTGTCCTGCAAAAAACGAGCCATCATACAGCATCATCAGCGAAAAAATAAAAAAGTTATAGCTCGCAGAATAAAGCGATGCAAAAATAATTATTTTTGATATAAAATTGTTTTTATTCTATAAAAGCGCCAAAACATGAAAACATGATATAAATGAGGTATCGACATAATCGTACTGACCCGAAGAATAAAACTGCTTTATCAATTTTACCACACGCGGAACGGTATAAACGCCTCCCCCAAAAGAAATTCATGAATTTCTGATTTTTGTTCATTCTAACCTCCCAAAAATCGAAATAAAAAGCGATCAAAAAACGTCACATGCTCAAAAATGGTACCAATAAAAACGTCAACTCGTCCCGCAAAAAATAAGACCTCACGTGACTCTGTGGGCCAAAATATGCAAAAATTATAGCTCTCAAAATGTGATGATGCAAAAACTATTTTTGCAATAAAAAGCGTCTTTTAGCGTGACAGCTGCCAATCATAAAAACCCGCTATAAATAGTAAATCAAACCCCCTTTATCACCCCTTAGTAAGGGAAAAATAATAAAATTAAAAAAAAGTATTTATTTCCATTTTCCCATTAGGGTTAGGGTTAGGGTTGCGGCTAAAGTTGGGGTTAGGGTTGGCGCTAAAGTTAGGATTAGGGTTAGGGTTGGGATTAGGGGTGTGTTAGGGTTAGGTTTGTGGTTAGGGTTGGGACTAGGGTTAGGGGTGTGTTGGGGTTAGGGTTGGAGTTAGAATTGGGGGGTTTCCGCTGTTTAGGCACATCAGGGGCTCTCCAAATGTGACATGGCGTCTGATCTCAATTCCAGCCAATTCTGCGTTGAAAAAGTCAAACGGTGCTCCTTTACTTCTCAGCTAAGCCATGCGTCCAAACAGTAGTTTATCCCCACATATGGGGTATCAGCGTACTCTGGACCCCAAGAGTTATTGTGCAATTTGTCCTATTTCTTCTGTTACCTTTGGGAAAATAAAAAACTGGGGGCGAAAATATCATTTTTGTACAAAAAAAAATATTTTTTTGTTTTTACGGCTGTACATTATAAACTTCTGTGAAGCACTTGGGTCTTCATAGCGCTCACCACACATCTAGATAAGTTCCTTGTGGGGTCTATTTTCCAAAATGGGGTCACTTGTTGGGGATTTCCACTGTTTAGGCACATCAGGGGCTCTCCAAATGCGACATGACGCCCCCAGACCATTCCATCAAAGTCTGCAATCCAAAACATCACTACTTCCCTTCCGAGCCCTGACGTGCGCCCATACAGTAGTTTTCTCCCACATATTGGGTATCAGCGTACTCAGGACAAATTGGACAACAACTTTTGGGGTCCAATTTCTCCTGTTACCCTTGTGAAAATAAAATATTGGGGGCGAAAAAATCATTTTTGTAAAAAAAAAAGATTTTTTATTTTTACGGCTGTACGTTATAAACTTCTGTGAAGCACTTCGGGGTTCAAAGTGCTCACCACACATCTAGATAAGTTCCTTGTGGGGTCTATTTGCCAAAATGGGGTCACTTGTGGGGGTTTCCACTGTATAGGTGCATCAGGGGCTCTCCAAATGTGACATGACGCCCCCAGACCATTCCATCAAAGTCTGCAATCCAAAACGTCACTACTTCCCTTCCGAGCCCTGACGTGCGCCCATACAGTAGTTTTCTCCAACATATTGGGTATCAGCGTACTCAGAACAAATTGGACAACAACTTTTGGGGTCCAATTTCTTCTGTTACCCTTGTGAAAATAAAATATTGGGGGCGAAAAAAAATCATTTTTGTAAAAAAAAAAAGATTTTTTATTTTACGGCTGTACGTTATAAACTTTAGTGAAACACCTGAGGGTTAAAAGTTCTCACCACACATCTAGATAAGTTCCTTGAGGGGTCTAGTTTCCAAAATGGTGTCATTTATGGGGGTTTCCACTGTTTAGGCAGATCAGGAGCTCTCCAAACACGACATGGCGTCCAGCCAATTCTGCGTTGAAAAAGTCAGACGGCGCTCCTTCCCTTCCAAACTCTGCCATGCACCCAAACAGTGGTTTACCCCACATATGGGGTATCAGCGCACTCAGGACAAATTGCACAATAACTTTTGGAGTCTTGTTACCCTTGGAAAAATAAAAATTGGGGTGAAAAGATCATTTTTGTGGAAAAAATATGATTTTTAAATTTTATGGCTCTACGTTATAAACTTGTGTGAAGCACTTGGGGGTTCAAATTGCTCACCAAAGATCTAGAAAAGTTCCTTAGGGGGTCTAGTTTCCCAAATGGGGTCATTTGTGGGGGGTTTCCACTGTTTAGGCACATCAGGGGCTCTCCAAATGCAACATGGCATCCAATCTCAATTCCAGCCAATTTTGGTTGGAAAAAGTCAAATGGTGCTCCTTCCATTCCGAGCTCTGCCGTGCGCCCAAACAGTGGTTCATGACCACATATGAGGTATCTGTGTACTCAGGAGAAATTGCCCAACAAATTTTAGGATCCATTTTATCCTGTTGCCCATGTGAAAATAAAAAATTAGTGACTAAAAGATAATTTTTGTGGGAAAAAAAATGGATTTTTTATTTTCATGCCCGGGCATAATAAACTTGTGTGAAGCACTTGGGGGTTCAAAGTGCTCACCAAAGATCTAGATAAGTTCTTTAGGGGGTCTAGTTTCCAAAATGGGGTCACTTGTGGGGGGTTTCCACTGTTTAGGCTCATCTGGGGCACTGCAAACGGAACATGACCCCCATCAACGTCTGCATTCCAAAACGTTACTACTTCCTTTCCAAGCCCTGCCGTGCACCCAAACAGTTTCCCCCCCCCACATATGGGGTATCAGCTTACTCAGGACAAATTGGACAACAACTTTTGGGGTCCAATTTCCTTGGGAAAATTCAAAAATTTGGGACTAAAAAATCATTTTTGTGGAAAATTGTTTTTTGTTTTTTTTCACACCCAGGCATTATAAGCTTTTGTGAAACACTTGGGGGTTCAAAGTGCTCACAACAGATCTAGATAAGTACCTTAGGGGGTCTAGTTTCCAAAATGGTGTCACTTGTGGGGTTTCCACTGTTTAGGCGCATCAGGGGCTCTCCAAACACGACATGGCGTCCAATCTCAATTCCAGCCAATTTTAGTTTGAAAAAGTCAAACGGCGCTCCTTCCCTTACGAGCTCTGCCGTGTGCCCAAACAGTGGTTTTCCCCCACATATTGGGTATTGGCGTACTCAGGAGAAATTGCATAACAACCTTATCTGTCCATTTTCTCCTTTTACCCTTGTGAAAATAAAAAAAAAGTTTGTAAAAGATCATTTTTGTGGCTAAAAAGTTAAATATTCATTTTTTCCTTCCACGTTGCTTTAGTTCCTGTGAAGCACCTGAAGGGTTAATAATCTTCTTGAATGTGGTTTTGAGTACCTTGAGGGGTGCAGTTTTTAGAATGGTGTCACTTTTGGGTATTTTCTGCCATATAGACCCCTCAAAGTGACTTCAAATGAGAGGTGGTCCCTAAAAAAAATGGCTTTGTAAATTTTGTTGTAAAAATGAGAAATCGCTGGTCAACTTTTAACCCTTATAACTTCCTAACAAAAAAAAATTTTGGTTCCAAAATTGTGCTGATGTAAAGTAGACATGTGGGAAATGTTATTTCTTAACTATTTTGTGTGATATATTTCTCTGTTTTAAGGGAATAAAAATTCAAAGTTTGAAAATTGCAAAATTTTAAAATTTTCGCCATATTTGCGTTTTTTTCAAAAATAAACGCAAGTTATATCGAAGAAATTTTACTTCTAACGTGAAGTACAATATGTCACGAGAAAACAATCTCAGAATCGCCAAGATACGTGGAAGCGTTCCAGAGTTATAACCTCATAAAGAGACAGTGGTCAGAATTGTAAAAATTGGCCCGGTCATTAACGTGCAAACCACCCTTGGGGGTGAAGGGGTTAAGAAACACTAAAAGAAATCAAGGACAAATAATGTGTTAGTCAGACTGGTTATATTTTTAACCAAGCATACAGAAAAAATTATGGAATCACTCAATTCTGAGGGAAAAAATTATGGAATCATGAAAAACAAACAAAAAAAAGACACTCCAACACATCACTAGTATTTTGATGCACCACCTCTGGCTTTTACAACAGCTTGCAGTCTCTGAGGCATGAACTTAATGAGTGTCAAACAGTACTCTTCATCAATCTGGCTCCAACTTTCTTTGATTGCTGTTGCCAGATCAGCTTTGCAGGTTGGAGCCTTGTCATGGACCATTTTCTTAAATTTCCATCAAAGATTTTCAATTGGATTGAGATCCGGACTATTTGCAGGCCATGACATTGATCTTATGTGTCTTTTTACAAGGAATGTTTTCACAGTTTTTGATCTATGCATTATCATCTTGAAAAATGATTTCATCATCCCCAAACATCCTTTCAATTGATGGGATAAGAAAAGTGTCCAAAATATCAACATAAACTTGTGCATTTATTGAAGATGTAATGGCAGTCATCTCCACAGTGCCTTTACCTGACATGCAGCCCCATATCATCAATGACTGTGAAAATTTGCATGTTCTCTTCAGGCAGTCATCTTTATAAATCTCATTAGAATGACACCAATCAAAAGTTCCAGCATCATCACCTTGCCCAATGCAGATTTGCAATTCATCATTGAATATGACCTTCATCCAGTCATAGACAGTCCACGATTGTTTTTCCTTAGCCCATTGTAACCTTGTTTTTTTCTGTTTAGGTGTTAATAATGGCTTTTGTTTAGCTTTTCTTCATGTAAATCCCATTTCCTTTAGGTGGTTTCTTACAGTTCGGTTACAGACGTTGATTCCAGTTTCCACCCATTCGTTCCTCATTTGTTTTGTTGTGCATTTCCTGTTTTGGAGACATATTAAGTTTCCGGTCTTGACGCTTTGATGTCTTCCTTAGTCTACCAGTATGTTTGCCTTTAACAACCTTCCCATGTTGTTTGTATTTGGTCCAGATTTTATACACAGCTGACTGTGAACAACCATCATCTTTGGCAACATTGCGTGATGATTTACCCTCTTTTAAGAGTTTGATAATCCTCTCCTTTGTTTCCATTGACATCTCTCTTGTTGGAGCCATGATTCATGTCAGTCCACTTGGTGCAACAGCTCTCCAAGGTGTGATCACTCCTTTTTAGATGCAGACTAATGAGCAGATCTAATTTGATGCAGGTGTTAGTTTTGGGAATGAAAATTGACAGGGTGATTCCATGATTTTTTGCCTCAGGATTGAGTGATTCCATAATTTTTCCCCTATGCTTGGTTAAAAAAATAACCATTACTGACTACCACATTATTTGTTCTTGATTTCTTTTAGTGTTTCTTAAAGCCAGAAAGTTGCCATTTGAAATTACTTCAGTTTTGTGTCATGTCTGTGATCTGCTTTTTTTTTCAACAAAATAAAACAACTGAATGAACATCCTCCAAGGCTGGTGATTCCATAATTTTTGCCAGGGGTTGTATCCCCATCTAGTGGCCCTTTACAAAACTACACTTACCCAGTCTATAAACTCTATACTACAAGTGCCCTCCTCTAGTGTTCCCAAAGGATACACTAACTTTCCTTAATCTATACTGCAACACAAAGATCACAGTGAGATACATAACAATTATATACATGTGAATTAAATAACAACATACATACAGGCTATGCAATTTACACAAATACGTTACAGTAAGATAAGTGACAAATATATACATAGCAACATAAACATTTAAAGGGTTAACCCTTGACCCTCCTTACAGGGACATCATGCTTATGTGGGAGGGGGACATAATACTGTGTGAGGGGCTGTAGGGACATCATACTGAATGAGGGCTGTGTAGATACAGTATCATAGAGTACATGTGTTTGGGGCTATTATACTGTTTGAGGCACTGTGGGAACATATTACTTGTGTGGAGGGCCTTAATACTGCATGATGGACTGTGGGAACATCATACTTGTGTGAAGAACTGTGGGATATCATACTGTGTGAGGGGCTGTGGAGACATCATACTTTTGTGTGGGGCAATTAACCTGTGTGAGGGGCTATGGAGATATAATTCTGTGTGAGAGGTTGTGGGGACATCATACTTGTGTGGAGGGTCATAATACTGTGTAAGGGTTTTGGAGACATCATACTGTACGAGGGGCTATGTAAACATCATACAGTATTTGTGTGGGGGGCTATTATACTGTGTAAGAGGCTTTGTCGACAGAATTCTGTGTGAGAGTCTGTTGGGACATATTAGTTGTGTGTGGGGCCATTATATTGTGTGAGGAGCTGTGGAAACATCATATTGTGTGTGGGTCCATTAACCTATGTGAAGGGCTCTGGGAGCATCATACTTATGAGAGGCTATAGGGACATCATACTTAAGAAAGGCTATAGGGACTTCAAACTTGTGTGGGGGGACATCATACTATGAGGGGCAGTGGGAACATCATACTGGGGAGAGGAGCTAATACAAGGCCTTAAAAACAGGATCAGTATGATTTATAAAAAGCAGTAAATTATATGGTGCTGGTTAGCTGATACAGGTAAGAGCACATTAAAATATCCCCTATTGATACATAGTTTACTACTAGCTGCTGCTCAACATACTTAATTCTGATCAATCAAGTGCTAAAAATATAAAATAATAATAAGCAAATTAAGTTCAGCCTGTTGGTTCAGCCTCCACAACAGTTACGGTCTCTCATGTGGCCCCTTGGGAAAATTAATTGCTCACTGCTGCTATATAAGAATTGCTGCAAATATATTAGTGAATGCAGACAACCTGGTCTGCACCCTGTTGAGTATGGGCGGTGTCTTTTTTTTTGCTTTTATAGTGTATACACTGCTAATATCACTTGGCCTATTAACTAGAGTTTCTCATAGTCTTTAATAATGCTCTGCTGATGGCGGCTGACACCACAATAACCTGAACTGGTTACACTGGATATTAACGCTCTGTCATTCCTTCTCATACATTTGCTCTCTAGCTCAGTGTTTTCTGAACTCATGGTGAGTTAGCTAAATTCTGAAGAATGTCACCAGATTTTGTACTTACTGTTGTAAAGTGGAAGTAAATCCTGCATTGCTGCAATACTGAGGGGAACCCTCTGATTTGCTAATGGCACGCAGTATATATGCACGGTGCTCAGTGGTTAGCACTAGTGCTTTGCAATGCTTGGATCATTTCCCACCAAGGACAACACCTGCAAAGAGTTTATATGCTCTCCCCCAGGAGCGGACATGCCGCCGGTGCAGCTGCACCTGGGCCTGGAGGTGGCTAATAATGAGGGCAATCTGGCCTGTTTCTCGAAATCCAAGGCTCCTGTGGGCCCATGGACAGATTGCTCTCATGTGCAACGGCTCTGCTGCCTTCTGAAGAAAATGGCAGCAGAGTTGCAGGAATCCTTCCTCTGCTTCCTGCCCGGAACTTTCTCTCTGACACAAGCTCGCACGGCTGGATGACTTCAGCAAGCAGCATGTGCCTGTGTCAGAAAGTTGGCAGTGACGACGATGCTGCAGGAAAATGGACGGAGAGGTGAGTGGTGTTGTTTTTTTTTTACCAATACATAGTGGAGGACAATGATGGAGGTGGGGGAAAACAATCATGGGGGTGGGAAGAACAATGATGGAGGTGAGGGAGAACAATGATGGAGGTGGTGAACAATGGTGGAAGATTGGGTGAACAATGATGGGGGTGGGGAAGAAGACAATGATGGAATGTGGAGGAGATGACAATGATGGGATGTGGGGGAGAGAACAATGATGAAGGTGGGGAAAGAACAATGATGGGGTGGAGAGAACAATGTTGGATGTGAGGGAGACGACAATGATGGGCTGGGGAGAGGACAATGATGGGTGGGTAGAACAATGATGTAGGTCGGATAGAACAATGCTGGAGGTCGAGGGGACAATGATGGGGACCTGCTCAATAGGACATGCTCAATGTGTCTGTTAAAGCCGGCAACACACTGACACTGAACACGGATACAGGAATTTAGCCTTATTATGTATAGCATAATCTCTTAGTATATAGTGTCCTCACTAACTATGTATAGTACTGTCCTTAGTTACATACAGGTGCTTCTCACTAAATTAGAATATCCTCAAAAAGTTAATTTATTTCAGTTCTTCAATACAAAAAGTGAAACTCATATTTTATTACAAATATTACAAACAGAATGATGTATTTCAAGTCTTTATTTCTGTTAATGTTGATGATTATGGCTTACAGCCAGCGAAAACCCAAAAGTCATTATATCAGTGAATTAGAATACTTTATAACACCACCTTAAAAAATAATTTTAAAATCCAAAATGTTGGCCTACTGAAATGTATGTTCAGTAAATGCATTCACTTTTTGTATTGAAGAACTGAAGTAAATTTACTTTTTGATGATATTCTAATTTAGTGAGAAGCACTTGTACCTCCCACTGAGAACCGCTTGTCGTTGTCTCTGGCCAGCCTAGCACACATGAGCCAATGCGTTCTGCAGTGCTATTGTCGCCAGTGCCGATTACTGGGTGGTCACCCTGCTGCATCCCTGCTACAATAACAGTGTACCATCATTACTTCCGTCACTGAAGCGGGAGAGAAAAATGCTTGTATGCAACCACACACCAGTTGAGGAACTACTGATAGCTTTCCCACTTGAAAACGAGGGCTCAAGGGAAGAATAAGGCAGAGGCAGAGGAGGAAGTCGACAACGCAGCTGGGTCACCACCAGAAACTTGGAAGGGAGGGTTAGCATGGCCGAAAGATGACAAAACTTTATGAACATCATGCCACAACATACAGCATCACCATGTAATAGGGTCCTTATTAGCAGAAGCAAGCATTACAACAACATGGTGGAAGAGTACCTGTCCACAGGTCTTCATGTACTAACAGATGGAGCAATATGCTGAAAAAGAGAATGGACAGCACCTCCAAAATCATACATTGATCTAATGCTGCTTAGTTTAACATTCTGATCAGACTGTATGAAGACCTCTCAGTGGGTCCTAACTTTTATTGCCTTAAAGGAGTGCTGCTGTGCGCTAACCACCTCTGCAGCGACAATGAAACAGCAGGAAGGGAGGCCTGGTTCCTTACAGTGCCCATGCTGCAAGACTGAGTCACCATGAATCCATACCGCTCTACCCCACAATGCTGGTGCATTGTCGCTGCAATGGTAGTTAGCGCATGACCTCGCTCTTTTAAAGCTATAAACCTCCATTACTAATCTGTGAGCTTGATGTCAGCTGGTATTACAAACCTGACCATCAACCGCACAAATATTATCCCACTTGCAACCGCAACAGGGCAAGTGGGAAGAGGCGGGCAAAGTGTTGCGGGCTGCTATTTTAAGGTTGGGGAGGGCCAATATACTGACCCCTCCTTGTCTGATAATACAATCCTCGAACTGTCTTCTTTAGCTTGACTGGTTGTCAAAAATGGGGGTCTTCCTACACTGTTTTTTGTAATTATTTATTTAAATAATTATATAAAAAAAAAAAACTGGGACCCCTCTATTCTTGATAACAAGCCATGATAAATCTGGGGGCTGCAGTCTGCAGCTATCAGTTTTGCCTGCGATGGTTACCAAGGATAGAAGAGACCCCACTCCAATTTATTTATTGCACAGGCGCCAGCTGGTGAATACTCTCATCAACCTAGCCAGCTTTCTACAAGGTGTAGGATGATAAGAGTAGTACTGTGACCAGCGGAAACCTTAATACTGCCGGTCAGAGATGCTGGCTCACATGCTGTCATCTGTGTAACAGTATGGGAACCGCAACACTCTAACTGGCAGTAATGAACTTACCACCAGTCAGAATCGGTGTTTCTCGTGGTGTCACACAGATTGCAGTGTGAGAAACGATGGATGTTCGGGCTGGCAAACCCAAACAGTAACACAAACTTCAGGGAGAAGTTTGGGGTCTGTGCACAGACACTAGGTGTTCGGTACGGACCCTGAACTTTACCATTCGGGTTCACCCATCCCCAAGATATGTGCGTCTAAACAAAATTTTCTACTCTTATGCACCAATGTCTCTGATAGTACTGTGCATCAAAACAAATTTTTATACTATTATGCACCTATGTTTGTGATAGTACTGTGCATGCAAATTTTTTAAATTTTTAAAACTTTATGCACCCATGTCTGTGATAGTACTGTTCCTTTAAGCCACTGTGTGTACTCTGCAACCCTGCCTGTGGGAGAACAGTACCAAAACCCGCTGTGTGTACTCTGCAACCCCACCTGTGGGGGTAATGTTCTCCAATAACTGGGGGTGAAATTTTTAATTAGCTTCTGTGAGGCTACTGTACCCCAAGCTCTGTGGGTGAAATTTTTAATCATCTTCTGTGTGGTTACTCTGCCCCATGGTAATGTTGTGGACAAAGTCGTGTGTGCACTGTGCAATGTTTACGTTCTGCGTAATTTAACCCCTTAACGACCGCCGATACGCCTTTTAACAGCGGTCATTAAGGGTACTTAAACCACAGCGGCATTAATTAACGGAAAAAGTGAATAGCGCCCCCCCAGAGGCGCATTTACCCCACAGAACATGAATCGGGTCGGTTTTTACCGACCCCGATGTTGCGATCGCCGTTATTAACCCTATAACGGCGATCGCAACAAAAAAAAATGGTTGTGCCATTTAATTTCTCTCTCCTCTGATATGATCGGACATCAGAGGAGAGAGAAAAAGGGTCCCCGATCCCCTCCATGTGGCCCCCGGGCCCTCCAGTGTCCCCCGGGGGTGATCTGCCGTGGGGGTGGGCAATTTTCTCTGGGGTCTCGGCTGCCGAGGGTAGCCGAGACCCCAGAGAACATGATCCGGGTTAGTATTTACCGATCACGGAGTCGCGATCGCCGTTATACTGAGTATAACGGCTACCGCAAAAAAAAAAAAAAGATTTCTCTCCCCTCTGATGTGATCGCACATCAGAGGGGAGAGAATTAGGGTCCCCAGTACCCCCGATACCCCCCTGTACCTCGCGGTGTCCCCAGTCCTCCGGCAGGTCCCAGGCTCCCGGGTCTTCTTCCTGTAAAAAAAAAAAAAATTGCGGGCGCATGCGCAGTGCGCCCGCCGAATCTGCTTGGCGGCAGATTCAAAAAATTTTCATTCATTCTCCTAAAAGTACATTTTGATCACTGATAAACTATCACAGTGATCAAAATAAAAAAAGGGCTATGGTTAGGGTTAGGGTTATAATTAGGGTTAGGGTTAGGCTGAGTTCATACTGCATTATGGCAGTCCATTAGACGGACTGCATTACACCGCGGTATAACGCGGTGTACCCCAGTCCATTAACGCTGCAATTCACCCCCATTTGAGGGCGCATCGCGACGCATGCCGTAAAGCGGCATGCATTTGCGACGTGCCATCATTCAGTGACGGAGCCTCGGACGCGGGCTGCAGCGTCTGGGCTCCGTCACCACTAGCGCAGATTAATCATCTGCTGATTCCTCTGCGCTAGTGGGTATAGCATAACGCGTTATGCTATACCGTTACCAGCCCGTCAACGCTATGTGTTGAATGGGCTGGTAAAACGCAAAATGAACCTAGCCTTAGGGTTAGGGTTATAATTAGGGTTTGGGTTACAATTAGGGTTAGGGTTACAATTAGGGTTGAAATTAGGGTTGGGATTAGGGTTAGGGTTGAGATTAGGGTTAGGGGTGTGTTGGGGTTAGGGTTGGAGCTAGAATTGAGGGGTTTCCACTATTTAGGCACATCAGGGGGTCTCCAAACATGATGTGGCGTTCAAAAAGTCAAATGGTGCTCCCTCTCTTCCGAGCCCTGCCGTGCGCCCAAACAGTAGTTTACCCCAACATATGTGGTATCAGCGTAGTCAGGACAAATTGCACACCAATTTTAGGGTTCTAATTTCTTTTGTTACCCTTGGGAAAATTAAAAATAGCTGGCTAAAAAAATCATTTTTGAGGATAAAAATAATTTTTTATTTTCACGGCTCTGCGTTTATAAATTTCTGTGAAGCACTTTGGGGTTCAAAGTGCTCACCACACATCTAGATAAGTTCCTTAGGGGGTCTAGTTTCCAAAATAGGGTCACTTGTGGGGGTTTTCCACTGTTTAGGCACATCTGGGGCACTGCAAACAGAACATGACCCCCATCAACGTCTGCATTCCAAAACGTTATTACTTCCTTTCCAAGACATGCCGTGTGCCCAAACAGTTTCCCCCCCACATATTTGGTATCAGCATACTCAAGACAAATTGGAAAACAACTTTTAGGGTCCAATTTCCTTGTGAAAAATAAAAATTTTGGGACTAAAAAATCATTTTTGTGGAAAATTGTTTTTTTTTCACACCCAGGCATTATAAACTTTTGTGAAACACTTGGGGGTTCAAAGTGCTCACCACAGATCTAGATAAGTTACTTAGGGGGTCTAGTTTCCAAAATGGGGTCACTTGTGGGGGTTTTCCACTGTTTAGGCACATCTGGGGCACTGCAAACGGAACATGACCCCCATCAACGTCTGCATTCCAAAACGTTATTACTTCCTTTCCAAGCCATGCCGTGCGCCCAATTAGTTACCCCCCCCCAACATATTTGGTATCAGCGTACTCAGGACAAATTGGACAACAACTTTTAGGGTCCAATTTTCTTGTGAAAAATAAAAATTTTGAGACTAAAAAATCATTTTTGTGGAAAATTGTTTTTTTTTTCACACCCAGGCATTATAAACTTTTGTGAAACACTTGGGGTTCAAAGTGCTCACAACAGATCTAGATAAGTTCCATAGGGGGTCTAGTTTCCAAAATGTTGAAGAAATGTTTGAAGAAGTCAAACGGCGCTGCTTCCCTTCCAAGCCCTGCCGTGCACCCAAACAGTGGTCCCCCCCCATATATGGGGTATCAGCATACTCAGGACAAATTGGACAACAACTTTTGTGGTCTAATTTCTCCTGTTACCCTTGGAAAAATAAAAAATTGGGGACTAAACGATCAGGTTGCGGAAAAAATATGATTTTTTATTTTCACGCCCGGGCGTTGTATACTTCTGTGAAGCACTTGGGGGTTCAAAGTGCTCACCACACATCTAGATAAGTTCCTTATGGGGTCTAGTTTACAAAATGTGGTCACTTGTGGGGGGTTTCTACTTTTTAGACTCATCAGGGCCTCTACAAATGCGACATGGTGTCCAGCCAATTCTGCGATGAAAAAGTCAAACGGCGCTCCGTCCCTTGCGACCTCTGCCGTGCGCCCAAAAAGTGGTTTACCCCCACATATGGGGTATCGGCATGCTCAGGACAAATTGCACAAAATCTTTTGCAGTCTTGTTACCCTTGGGAAAATAAAAATTGGGGTGAAAAGATCATTTTTGTGGAAAAAAAAATGATTTTTTTTTCACTGCTCTACGTTATAAACTTGTGTGAAGCACTTGGAGGTTCAAAGTACTCACCACACATCTAGATAAGTTATTTAAGGGGTCTTGTTTCCAAAATGGGGTCACTTGTTGGGGGTTTCCACTGTTTAGGCACATCAGGGGCTCTCTAAACGCGACAGGGCATCCAGCCAATTCTGCGTTGAAAAAGTCAAACTGCGCTCCTTCCCTTGCGACCTCTGCCCTGCGCCCAAAAAGTGGTTTACCCTCACATATGGGGTATCGCGTATTCAGGAGAAATTGCACAACAAATTTTGTGGTTCATTTTTTCTTTAACACTTGTGAAAATAAGAAAAATTGGTTCCGAAATAAAGCTTTTGCAAAAAAAGTTAAATGTCAATTTTTTCCTTCCACATTGCTTCAGCACCTGTGAAGCACCTGAAAGGTTAATAAACTTCTTGAATGTGGTTTTGAGCACCTTGAGGGGTGCAGTTTTTAGAATGGTGTCACTTTTGGGTATTTTCTATCATATAGACCCCTCAAAGTGACTTCAAATGTGATGTGGTCCCTAAAAAAAAATGGTGTTGAAAAAATGAGAAATCGCTGGTCAACTTTTAACCCTTATAACTTCGTAACAAAAGAAAATTTTGTTCCCAAAATTGTGCTGATGTAAAGTAGACATGTGGGGAATGTTATTTATTAAGAAATTTGTGTGACATATCTCTCTGGTTTAAGGGCACAAAAATTTCAAGTTTGAAAATTGCGAAATTTTCTAAATTTTTGCCATATTTCCGTTTTTTTTCATAAATAAAAGCAAGTCATATAAAAAAATTTTTACCACTAATGTGAAGTACAATATGTCACGAAAAAACTATCTCAGAATCAGCTGGATTCGTTAAAGCGTTCCAGAGTTATAACCTCATAAAGTGACAGTGGTCACAATTCTAAAAATTGGCCCGGTCATTAAGCTGCAAAATAGCTCTGTCACTAAGGGGTTAATAGGCCCAAGTACCACACTACTAATGGTGACAGGCAGAACAAATAGAGGCCCCATGGGTGAAATTTTTAACTGGACTGGCATTAGAAAGTCTCAGTTTCTGTGTGGAGCACTATTAAAATGTTTATGTTATTCATTTACTTCCTATTTTACCATGATTGCTATGGTGACAGATACCCCTTTATGTAATTTCCCTATCCACATTTCTTTGCAGGGCAATTGTCTAGCTCTTACCCCGATTTAGCTTCCTTTTGGATTTGGGTCCGAGGTCAACTTTGAGGTAAAATTCGATCTCAAACCAAACTTTTACTTCTGGTTCAGCAGAACCCACCAAACCCGAACATCCACGGGTCCACTCATCCCTACTTCTGACTTGAGTAATATGGTGTTTTAGTTCACCATTGAATGACCTTGTGCCAGCACAGTACAATCCAATGACACGGTTATTGCTACATCAAATGGATACTATCCAAGATTTTTTTTTATCACTCGACCCAGGATAATGTGGAAGGGATTTGAAAGTTTTATCTCCACTGACTTACACAGACCTCTTTAGTGCAAATTGGTTACTACGTTATAAGAACAGAAAATCACTATACCATAAATAACTAGTGTAGAACAAAGAGAATTGATTAAAAAATGAATCAAGTTTTATTGAAAATACATAAATAAAAAAAAATAGGCATAATTTTTGGACAGGTGTAAAAAATATATAAACATGCAATGAGAAACCAGGAAAAAGGGAGGCTACCTGTACTCAGACTGAAGTGCAATGTAATAAATAGTAAAGGCTATAGTATGCTATGTATGGAACGTCATAAGATAGTGATATAAATACAAAGATCTATATACCTGAAAATATAACTAACATATTCATGAATATTTTGTATAACAATGTGAGTCCAGGAAGCCACCAACACCCGACGCAGAATGTTTAGCGTATATGCTTCATCAACGAGATGGCTGTATGGTGACAAAAACTTATTTTTATATTACTCAAAGCCAATTAAATAATGCTGAAACACGCGTTTGGGAGGACGTTTCCTTGTGGCAAATCCTCGCTGACCTCACAGCTACATTATAATCGATTACCTTAACTGTTACCATATTTTTACACTTCCTGACAACTCTGTGTGATTATAGACATCCATGCACTATTGTACTTTACTTGTACAATGGGATACTTGCACGTACCTATTTATACCTGCGCATTGCTGTATATGTCTAAACTAGGTCAATCACAACTGCACCTGGCTAGAGTAATTGTCTCGACCACGCACCACAATTGTGGGTTACCAGGGCAATGGGGTACTCAGAGCCGAGCCCATGGAAGTCTATGGGGATGTCACAGGTAGCGGTGGCTCGGTCTGTGGCCCTGGCGGTCAGGCGTATGTTGGGGGAATATTTACAGGGGATAGATATATTTACAGTTCGTGACGCCACCTGTAGTCTCTGGTAATTTGTACCAGCGCTGCTGTAGATCTCTGAGGGGATGGTGAGGCAGCTAGATGTCGGGTCCCCTACAGGTGGGACTCTTCCCTCAAGTCGATGGTTATGATGGGGTAGTGCAGGGATGCAATCAAATAACACAGTCTCACACATCAGCGTCTTTCCATACCTCTTTACTTGTTAGATGGTTAGGCAGGTCCCAGGGAGGCTGATCCAATGGAGGATGTGTTTCAAGATAGCAGCTGGACAAGTTAGGGGCCTCCTTTACTTTCACAAAGATGAGTCTGTATCGACCCGCCACCACAATTGTGGATTACCAGGGCAATGGGGTACTCAGAGCCGAGCCCGTAGAAGTCTATGGGATTGTCACAGGTAGCGGTGGCTCGGTCTGTGGCCCTGGCGGTCTGGCGTATGTTGGGGGAATATTTACAGGGGATAGATTTATATACAGTTCGTGACGCCACCTGTAGTCTTCTGGTAATTTGTCCCAGCGCTGCTGTAGATCTCTGAGGGGATGGTGAGGCAGCTAGATGTCGGGTCCCCTACAGGTGGGACTCTTCCCTCAGGTCGGTAGTTAGGTAGGGATTGTGCAGGCATGCAATAATAACTCAGTCTCACACGGTCAGCGTCTTTCCATACCTTTACTTGTAAGATGTTCAGGCAGGTCCCAGGGAGGCTGATCCAAGGAGAGTGTATCTTGAGACAGCAGCTGGACAAGTTAGGGGCCTCCTTTACTTTCAACACAATGAGTACAACCAGCCTGAAGCGTAGTTCCCTCAATAGCTCCAGCTAATCCATAGCTGTACTGCCCAGT
This sequence comes from Oophaga sylvatica, assembly GCA_033576555.1. Lineage (NCBI taxonomy): Eukaryota > Metazoa > Chordata > Amphibia > Anura > Dendrobatidae > Oophaga > Oophaga sylvatica. Next base: position 254,812,650 of record JARQOD010000003.1, on the reverse strand, counting down.
CAGTTTTGTGGTAGGGGCCTTCCTGCGAGAGAGCTGAATTCCTATCTTGCTGATCAGGCTCAAAGTCTTCACTCCCCTGACCCCAGTTACGTACTGACTATATGGGGCTGTTTGCCGCGACCTAAGGTCCGGTAAATCCCTGGTTTTCTTACCACTATGCTTGAAGCTAATAGTGATCCTTCGGTCCCCAGTGACCGGTTGCAATGTGCAGGACTTCTTCAATCCAAAAGCACTATTCCAATAAACTTTCCACTGTGCCTTTCGCCTTGTCCTCGCTGGTAGCATAAGCACTCACACTTGCATAAAGTCGGGTAGTTACTTCCTTCATTCACTTCCTTCAGAGCTAGTTACAGATTCTCAGTTATCACTAGGCAGGAGCACGTCTCTGAACCTTTCACTGTCCTTTAGACAGGTGACTGAAGTCTTTCTGCACTAAGCTTCTTCTTTCTTTCAACGTATTCAGGTGAGGTACAGCTCTGACTAGGCTGAGGTGAATTAGACCACCTGTACTAGCCTCCACGTTCTGAACTGATGATAGAGCAATCTGGACAGCTTCCTCCCTCCAGCTAGACTCCAGACGTCTGCTCTGTCCGAAGACAGGAAACAGACTCCCTTTCCTCTAAAATCACTCAACACACATACACCTTGACCACTCCCTAACAAGTAAACTACACTACCCTAAGGGTGTGTCTAGTGTATGTTGAGTGAATGGTTATTTAGCATTAAACTGCTGTCTCGCCACACACTCTCCAGGGTACTGCGTGTGCCTAACACCAGGGCTACACATTCCCCCATGGTAAAAGACAGCACTCCCGGGCTGTAAAATACAAAGAGACATTTTGTTTATGCATGAAAACATTAAACAATAACATTAATTCGTCCCATCCGGGAGGTGAGGATATCTTGAACGTTGCGAACAATAACATTATAAAGAAATACAAATATTAAATAGCATTCAATAAATATACAGTATTCTTGTGAAGGACCCGCACCAAACCTTCAACGTAGGTCCTGGGTGGGCTGCAGGACATCCGAATGCAGACCTCACTCAGTGCCACACCACACGGGTTTTTGTATTCAGAGGTAGTTGTGCTGGTTTTATGTAAAACCAAGATAAAGCACCGAAGCGCAACTATTTACAAGTAAGTTCTGGGCTGGCACAGTCCTCAACCTCAAAGTCCATTGTTAAACGAAGACATATTATATCACATTTTAATAATAATAAAGTGCGAAACTTTTTCTATTTACCCAGCCGGGCATTCTACTGTTAGAAATATATATATGCATTATATGCATTACACTCTTTAACTTGTGCAAAAATTTTGTAAAACATTTCTGAAACTTTCTACAATATTACTTATGGTAGACCCTATATGGATCTCACCGATTCTTCTTTACTATTTATTCATTTTCAAATACACTTTCCACCCCGGGGGCTGGAACAATGCAATGGGCCCTAGATCCCAGGACTAGCAAATCATGCGCTGCAATTAGGGTCTGGGTCGCCACAGTTCTCGTGCGAACCTCTAGGGGCGCAACGGGTACATTCTCCTCACGAGACACCGATTGCGTTTCAATCACAGTTAACGATATGGACCGTGTCATGGATTGCGATTGAGACTGGGTCGCATGTTGCGATGTAGGTATGACTTTCATTTGCGATGAATTTGCAGGGGGCGATGCTGGGGCACGGCCGGATACTGCTTGAGCTGGAGACGGGGACGCTGCGGTAGTGGTGACGTTACCTGCGTCGGGGACGGGGTCACGGACGATGGTGACGTTAAGGGCATACCATCCCTTCATTCCCCAGTGCGTGTGTACGTGACGATGTCTCCATTTACTAAGTCCCTCCCGGGATGGCCTTGCGGTAGGTGGGATTCTACGTCCCTGCGACTAACAAAGACCCCTGGGTAGAGGCCCGGTTCACGGATGAAGCCCCAGCCCTTCGGAGCTGGAACTCAGTCACACACCCCTGCCGCCGCGGTTCCCTCAGGGTACCTTTCTCTCTCCGGACACTCTCCTTGTCCGCGATCAGCTCTGCATGTTGTCGCTGACGGTTCCGCTGAGCTTCCCGCTCTTCCTCCTGCTGGCGTTTCTGCTTCTCCTCACGACGCTGCCACTCATGTTCCCACTGGGCGGTATAGGCGACGTCATCCAGGCGCGCCATCTCGTCCCAGTCGACGTCTGGTAACGACGGACAGGACCCTCCGGTGTCCCTGTCGGGGACCGATCATCTGCTGCGGCCTCCTGGCCGGGCGGGCGTTCCGGAACTGGCGGTACCTCCTCAACCTCCTTCGCCTCCACCGCTTCACCGATGGGATCAGGATTGGTACTTTCGGGGGCAGCCTCCGGTTGCTCCTTCGCCTTGGGCAGCAGAATCTTCGGTAACTCGAATCGTGGGGGGTCGTTGAGGGGAGAGATCACCGTGTCCCACAGCCTCCGCTGCTCCAGGGTACGCCGGCGTCTCTCGATCTCTTCAAATCCAGGTTGGTGCTGGACCATCTTCTTCAGGCGTGCATTTTCTTCTTTTGTTTCTAGCAACGCCTGCTGCAGGTGCAGGAGCACGGATAACTCCGGTGCTGGTGGCAGCTTGGCTGGGGCACGGGGCCTGCCTTCCTCCGCTTCCCTGCTCGGCTGCACACGTCCTGCTTCCATGATGTTCCAGAAGATTCTTTCTTCTTCCTCCAGAGACATCCGGTCTCTTCCGTGGAGGCGGGGTTTGCGTCTCCTCCTCCTCGCAGGGAAGGTGAAGAGGAGGCGGACCTCCTTTGCTGTAGGGCAGGATCGCATATTGTAATAGCACTTTGAGAGGGCAGGCATTTTCTTCGCGCCACAGGGGGGTACACGCCCACGAAGGTACGCCCACGTTCTTCTCCAGCGCCTGAGGGCGCGAATATGGCGACAAAAATGGCGATTTTGGCGCCAAAAGTGCAAACAGTCCTTTTTCACAAAAACAATTCCATAGGCACACAGGGCTCGCAATTTTGCGAGTTTCGCATCCTGTTCGTGACGCCAAATTGTATCGACCCGCCACCACAATTGTGGATTACCAGGGCAATGGGGTACTCAGAGCCGAGCCCGTAGAAGTCTATGGGATTGTCACAGGTAGCGGTGGCTCGGTCTGTGGCCCTGGCGGTCTGGCGTATGTTGGGGGAATATTTACAGGGGATAGATTTATATACAGTTCGTGACGCCACCTGTAGTCTTCTGGTAATTTGTACCAGCGCTGCTGTAGATCTCTGAGGGGATGGTGAGGCAGCTAGATGTCGGGTCCCCTACAGGTGGGACTCTTCCCTCAGGTCGGTAGTTAGGTAGGGATTGTGCAGGCATGCAATAATAACTCAGTCTCACACGGTCAGCGTCTTTCCATACCTTTACTTGTAAGATGTTCAGGCAGGTCCCAGGGAGGCTGATCCAAGGAGAGTGTATCTTGAGACAGCAGCTGGACAAGTTAGGGGCCTCCTTTACTTTCAACACAATGAGTACAACCAGCCTGAAGCGTAGTTCCCTCAATAGCTCCAGCTAATCCATAGCTGTACTGCCCAGTCAGTTTTGTGGTAGGGGCCTTCCTGCGAGAGAGCTGAATTCCTATCTTGCTGATCAGGCTCAAAGTCTTCACTCCCCTGACCCCAGTTACGTACTGACTATATGGGGCTGTTTGCCGCGACCTAAGGTCCGGGTTTAAATCCCTGGTTTTCTTACCACTATGCTTGAAGCTAATAGTGATCCTTCGGTCCCCAGTGACCGGTTGCAATGTGCAGGACTTCTTCAATCCAAAAGCACTATTCCAATAAACTTTCCACTGTGCCTTTCGCCTTGTCCTCGCTGGTAGCATAAGCACTCACACTTGCATAAAGTCGGGTAGTTACTTCCTTCATTCACTTCCTTCAGAGCTAGTTACAGATTCTCAGTTATCACTAGGCAGGAGCACGTCTCTGAACCTTTCACTGTCCTTTAGACAGGTGACTGAAGTCTTTCTGCACTAAGCTTCTTCTTTCTTTCAATGTATTCAGGTGAGGTACAGCTCTGACTAGGCTGAGGTGAATTAGACCACCTGTACTAGCCTCCACGTTCTGAACTGATGATAGAGCAATCTGGACAGCTTCCTCCCTCCAGCTAGACTCCAGACGTCTGCTCTGTCCGAAGACAGGAAACAGACTCCCTTTCCTCTAAAATCACTCAACACACATACACCTTGACCACTCCCTAACAAGTAAACTACACTACCCTAAGGGTGTGTCTAGTGTATGTTGAGTGAATGGTTATTTAGCATTAAACTGCTGTCTCGCCACACACTCTCCAGGGTACTGCGTGTGCCTAACACCAGGGCTACACAAGTCCAACCAGCATGAAGCGTAGTTCCCTCATAAACTCCAGCTATCTCCAAGCTGTACTGCCCGGTCAGTGTTGTGGTCGGAGCCTTCCTGTGATGAAACTAGGTTCTTCTCTGCTTGGCCTAGCTCAAAGTTCCTATTCCACCTGACCCCAGTTACGTACTGACACTCCAGGGGCTGCTTGCTGTTACCTAAGGTCCAGTAAGCCTCTGGGTTTTCTACCACCATGCGTGGAGCTATGGTGATGCTTCGGTCTCCAGTGACCGGTGACAATGTGCAGGACTTCTTCAATCCTAAAGCACTCAGAATTCCTACCACTGTGCCTTTCGCCTTGTCCACGCTGGTAGCATAAGCATTTCTCACTTCACAGGTTAACAAAGTCAGTCCCTTTCTTAATTCCTTTCTTGAGCTTGTTGCCAGAAACTCAGTAATCTTCTAGGCAGGAGCACGTCTCTGAACCTTCACTGTCCTTGGGACAGGAGACTGAAGTATATCTGCAACTCACTTCTCTCTTCTTAATAGAATGTCTCAGTCTGTCTTCTAGTGGAGCACAGCTCTGACCAGGCTGAGGTGATCTGGCTCACCTGTACTGGACTCCACTTTCTGAACTGCACACAGATTGCACTCAGCTCTGCTGCTGACTGACTCACTGAATGACTGAACTGAACTCGACTCCCCTCCTCACTGAACACTCCCTGACTGTGACTAGACTTTATACCAGTGGGCGTGTCTAAGTGCATGTTGAAATGAATGTTCATTGAGCATTAAACTGCTATCTCTCCACACATCCTCCAGGGTACTGCGTGTGCCTTCACACCAGGGCTACACATTCCCCATGGTAAACGACAGCACTCCCGGGCTGTGAAATACAAAAGAGACAGAAATTTTGTTTATGCAATAAACATTAACATTAACTTCTTCCCATCCGGGAGGTAAGGATTTCTTGAACGTTGCAAACAAAACATTAAATATAGAAAAATGCAAAATATTAAATATACATATTCATATATATAGACGACAATATTCTTGTGAAGGACCCGCACCAAACCTTCAACGTGGGTCCTGGGTGGGCTGCAGGACATAGGAATGCAGACCTCACTCAGTGCCACACCACACGGGTTTTATTATTCAGAGGTAGTTGTGCTGGCTTTATGTAAAACCAAGATAATGCACAAGGTGCAACTATATACAAAATCAGTTTTTGGGCTGGCTCAGTCCTCAACCTCGAAGTCCATTGTGAAACACGATAAGAAAAGACACAGATATAAATACATTTCTAATATGCATTAAATTTTCAACTTTGGTACCCAGCCGGGCATTCTACTAATATAGAAAAGACATAGAAATTATCTCTGGCAATAAAGTGCAAAATTGGCAAACATTCTCAAACTTTTTACAACATTACATATGGTAGACCCCTGTCTGGATCTTACCGGTTTTTCTTTTACTGTTTAACTATTTCAACTACATTTTCCACCCCGGGGGCTGGAACAATGCGATGGTCCCTAGATCCCATGACTAACAAGTCGTGAGCTGCTATTAGGGTCTGGGTCGCCACAGTTCTCGTGCAAACCTCTAGGGGCGCAACGGGTACTTTCTCCTTGCGAGACACCGATTGCGTTTCAATTTGCGTTACAGTTAGCGATATCGATCGTGTCATAGATTGCGATGGAAACTGGGTCGCAAGTTGCGATGTAGAAGGATGACAAGATAATGAAGAGTATGTAGACGTTGCTTCCATTTGCGAGGAGCCTACAGGGGGCGATGCTGGGGCACGGCCTGATGCTGTTTGAGCTGGAGACGGGGACGCTGCGGTAGTGGTGACGTTACCTGCGTCGGGGACGGGGTCACGGACGATTGTGACATTAAGGGCATACCATCCCTTCATACCCCAGTGCCGTGTATAATTGACAATGTCTCCATTAACTAGGTCCCTCCCGGGATGGCCTTGCGGTAGGTGGGATTCTACGTCACGTCTGCTGACAAAGACCCCTGGGTAGAGGCCCGGTTCTCTTATGAAGCCCCAGCCCTTCCGGAGCTGGAACTCTGTCACACACCCCTGCCGCCGCGGTTCCCTCAGAGTACCTTTTTCCCGACGGACACTCTCCTTGTCCGCGATCAGCTCTGCATGCTGCCGCTGTCGGTTGCGCTGAGCTTCCCGCTCTTCCTCCTGCTGGCGTTGCTGTTTCTCCTCGCGACGCTGCCACTCACATTCCCACTGGGCGGCGTAGGCGACGTCATCCAGGCGCGCCATCTCGTCCCAGTCCACGTCTGGTAATGACGGACAGGACCCCTCCGGTGTCCCTGCCGGGGATCGATCATCTGCTGCGGCCTCCTGGCCGGGCGGGCGTTCCGGAACTGGCGGTACCTCCTCAACCTCCTTCGCCTCCACCGCTTCACCGGTGGGATCAGGATCGGTACTTTCGGGGGCAGCCTCCGGTTGCTCCTTTGCCTTGGGCAGCAGAAGTTTTGGCAACTCCAGACGTAGGGGGTCATCGAAGGGAGAGATCACCGCGTCCCACAGCCGCCGTGCTCCAGGGTACGCCGGCGTCTCTCGATCTCCTCAAATCCAGGTTGTGGCAAAATCATCTTTTTCAGTCGTGCATTTTCTTCTTTGATTTCCAGCAATGCTTGCTGCAGGTGCAGGATCACGGATTGTTCCGGTGCTGGTGGCAGCTTGGCTGGGGAACGGGGCCTGCCTTCCTCCGCTTCCCTGCTCGGCTGCACACGTCCTGCTTCCATGATGTTCCAGAGCGTTCTCACATCTTCCACCAGAGACATCCGGTCTCTTCCGTGGAGGCGGGGTTTGCGTCTCCTCCTCCTCGCAGGGAAGGTGAAGAGGAGGCGGACCTCCTTTGCTGTAGGGCAGGATCGCATGTTGTAATAGCACTTTGAGAGGGCCGGCATTTTCTTCGCGCCACTGGGGGGTACACGCCCACGAAGGTACGCCCACCTTCTTCTCCAGCGCCTGAGGGTGCGAATATGGCGACAAAGATGGCGATTTTTGGCGCCAAAAGTGCAAACAGTCCTTTTCACAAAAACAACTTCACAGGCACACAGGGCTCGCAATTTTGCGAGTTTCGCATCCTGTTCGTGACGCCAATTTTGTCTCGACCACGCACCACAATTGTGGGTTACCAGGGCAATGGGGTACTCAGAGCCGAGCCCATGGAAGTCTATGGGGATGTCACAGGTAGCGGTGGCTCGGTCTGTGGCCCTGGCGGTCAGGCGTATGTTGGGGGAATATTTACAGGGGATAGATATATTTACAGTTCGTGACGCCACCTGTAGTCTCTGGTAATTTGTACCAGCGCTGCTGTAGATCTCTGAGGGGATGGTGAGGCAGCTAGATGTCGGGTCCCCTACAGGTGGGACTCTTCCCTCAGGTCGATGGTTATGATGGGGTAGTGCAGGGATGCAATCAAATAACACAGTCTCACACATCAGCGTCTTTCCATACCTCTTTACTTGTTAGATGGTTAGGCAGGTCCCAGGGAGGCTGATCCAATGGAGGATGTGTTTCAAGATAGCAGCTGGACAAGTTAGGGGCCTCCTTTACTTTCACAAAGATGAGTCCAACCAGCATGAAGCGTAGTTCCCTCATAAACTCCAGCTATCTCCAAGCTGTACTGCCCGGTCAGTGTTGTGGTCGGAGCCTTCCTGTGATGAAACTAGGTTCTTCTCTGCTTGGCCTAGCTCAAAGTTCCTATTCCACCTGACCCCAGTTACGTACTGACACTCCAGGGGCTGCTTGCTGTTACCTAAGGTCCAGTAAGCCTCTGGGTTTTCTACCACCATGCGTGGAGCTATGGTGATGCTTCGGTCTCCAGTGACCGGTGACAATGTGCAGGACTTCTTCAATCCTAAAGCACTCAGAATTCCTACCACTGTGCCTTTCGCCTTGTCCACGCTGGTAGCATAAGCATTTCTCACTTCACAGGTTAACAAAGTCAGTCCCTTTCTTAATTCCTTTCTTGAGCTTGTTGCCAGAAACTCAGTAATCTTCTAGGCAGGAGCACGTCTCTGAACCTTCACTGTCCTTGGGACAGGAGACTGAAGTATATCTGCAACTCACTTCTCTCTTCTTAATAGAATGTCTCAGTCTGTCTTCTAGTGGAGCACAGCTCTGACCAGGCTGAGGTGATCTGGCTCACCTGTACTGGACTCCACTTTCTGAACTGCACACAGATTGCACTCAGCTCTGCTGCTGACTGACTCACTGAATGACTGAACTGAACTCGACTCCCCTCTTCACTGAACACTCCCTGACTGTGACTAGACTTTATACCAGTGGGCGTGTCTAAGTGCATGTTGAAATTAATGTTCATTGAGCATTAAACTGCTATCTCTCCACACATCCTCCAGGGTACTGCGTGTGCCTTCACACCAGGGCTACACATAATCCTATGTTTCTTTATACTATTTTTACACTGGTATATTCTTTTTGACCCATATTGAAAAAGTTGTACATGCCTCTGTATGTTTTTGCAGCTACTTAATGGCATTTTTATGTATTTGAATACATTTAGCTATATACTGTTTATTGATTTCTCACTTCGAACAGTGCTCGCTTTTCATCTGGTTGTTTTTCCCACCCTGTAATACCAAATTCTTGATCAATAAAGTTTTTATATTTTTGACAATCACTATTGACCTGTTTGTCAGTTTCTCTCCTCTTTTTATTTCTTTGATGAGTCACCATTTAGTCCTTAGTACACATGCACTTATAGGATGAGAATTCTTCCCATTTGTAGTTTGGTAATACTTACATCATATATTATCTGAATGTATTATTATTATTTTTTACTTTTGAGTTTGTCCCTAAGGGTAGTCAGGAGGTCCGGGGTCAGATACCAGGGAGGCATGTAGCACAGACGGACAAGAGAAAGGCGCGGTAAGGTAACAGTATGGGGTGAACTGCCAGGAGGGTACATCAAGACAAGCAAGTAGTACAAGGGGGTAGTCAGAGGCAAAGTCCAGGGTCAGGTACAAATCCTAGGTCTGGAAACAAAAATCAGATAAATAGTCACACTGCTAAGCACACATACCAAACCTAGCTAAGCTACAGCTGACACTGGCCTGCTCACATCTATCCAACTAAAAAGCCTGCAAATCAGTGAGGACGGGAGGCACATGGGGAAACACCTGCAGGCTAGTCCAGATTGAGCAGCATGGCTGTCAAAGTGCTGACAGCCAAGCACACCCCAGCATCAGATTGGATGATTGGACTGTCACTTATAATACTCACAGTCCAGAACATTCTAGATCCCTTAGGGCGACTGAGCTTTCCCTAGGCAACAATGATGAAACCATGACAAATTTGATGATGATACTTGCTCATAGTTCCGTTATGTTATCGCCCCAAAATACCAGTCTCCAGTAGTGTAAATGTGATACAATAACGTAATTTCCTATACGATGCAGAAACTACTTGCAGTGCAAACTCAGGTACTCTAGGTGCGCTGTTTGTATTTTGGTCACAGTGCAATTGATAACACAGCTTAGCCAGGAGGAACATGTATGCACATAGCACCACCATAAATCAGAAACTTATGAGTGTATGAATGGTTACATTACACCCATTCATAAAGACGAAATAATAAACAATTGCACTTTATAACTCCAGATTAATGGGTGCAGGGCCGGCTCCAGGTTTTTATGGGCCCCGGGCGAAAGAGTCTCAGTGGGCCCCTTTAACAGACTACGATTCATGATGCACAGATACTGCAGAGAAATATAGGTACAGTACAATGCCAAACACTTCACTTCTTCCATTACATGAGTGATATCTATTGTAAATTGTACAATAGCTCAAAAACCGCCAAATCCTCACAGCGCACAGTACAGACTGGACAGTACAGTCCTCCATACAATATTATGGGCACCACATAGTCCTCCATACAGTATTATGGGCCAAATATAATGCTCCATAAAGAATATTGGACCCCAAATAATGCTCCATACAGGATACTGGTCCCCATATACTGCTCCATACAAAATATGGAGCTCTCCTCTGCACTGTGCTGCGTTCTGCGCTGTTATGGCTCAGGAAAGGGCGCTGTGGAAAAACTCCCTATCATCATCATCATTGACTCCCCATCATCATCATTGCCTCCCCATCATCATCACCTCCCCATCATCATTGCCTCCCCATCATCATCACCTCCCCATCATCATTGCCTCCCCATCATCATTGCCTCCACATCATCATCACCTCCCAATCATCATTGCCTACCCATCATCATTGCTTCCCCATCATCTTCGCCTCCCCATCATCATCGCCTCCCCATCATCATCATCATCGCCTCCCAATCATCATCGCTTCCCCATCATCATCACCTCCCCATCATCATCATCATTGCCTCCAGGCCCCGGCTCACCACCATCACTGCCTCCCCCCACCACCATCACACATACAGCACCACACACAGACAGCACCGCAGCACACACACACACACATCTCACCTGTCCGGTGTCCGCGCTCTCTCTGCCACACAGCCGGCCGCTGAATGATGATGTCATTCAGCGGCGCTGCTGTGAGAGGAAGCGCCGGTGCCCTGCAGGCGCCCCCTGGAGCCCGGAGCTGCGGCAGCGGAGGCACGGGACGAGGTGAGTATTTTGCCGGCTGCTGCCGGGGCTCTGAGCAAGCAGGGGGGGCCCAGTGGCGGCGCTGGCACCGCTCTCCTCCGCTGTCGGGCGCCGGGGTGCCTGACAGCGAGTGGGCCCCCCGCCTGCTCAGGGCCCCGGCACTTGCCCGGGTATGCCGGGTGCTGACGCCGGCCCTGAATGGGTGAATTAAATAAATATACAGTAGAAATTAAGACAGAATGAATATATAAAACAGCGATAAAATGAAAGAGCAAAAGAATTTCACATGTCAATGAAATGTTATTGAAGGGTGTTAGAATATACAGTATATGAGATATATATCTACATATAGCCCTGGCAAAAATTAAGAGACCACAGCAAAATTTTCAGTTTGTCTGATTTTTCTCTTTATAGATATATTTTTGAGTAAAATGTAAATTTTTTCTTTATTCTATAAACTGCTGACAACATATCTCCGAATTTCCATGCAATAAATTTTGTATTTATTTTCAGAAAATGAGAAATGGTCAAAATAACAAAAAAATGCAGTGCTTGCAGACCTCCAATAATGCTAAGAAAACAAGTTCATAATCATTTAGAAACAACAACAATACTAATGTTTTAACTCAGGAAGAGTTCAGAAATCAATATTTTGTGGAATAACCATGATTTTTAATCACAGCTTTCATGCGTCTTGGTATGCTTTCCACCAGTCTTTCACACTGCTTTTGGGTGACCTTATGCCACTCCTGTTACAGAAATTTAAGCAGTTCTTCTTTGTTTGATGGCTTTTGACTATCCATCTTCCTCTTGGGCTGGCCATGATAGGGATTTGATGTGGTGGTCCTTCATCCACACATTGATTGACCTAGCTCTGTGGCATGGCGCATTGACCTGCTGGAAAAAACAGTCCTCAGAATTGGGGAACATTGCCTGAGCAGAAGGAATCAACTGTTTTTCCAGGATAACCTTATATGCGGCTTGATTCATACATCCTTCGCAAAAATTAACCTGCCCAATTCCAGCCTTGCTGAAGCATCCCCAGATCATCACCGATCCTCCACCAAATTTCACATTGGATGCAAGACACTGTGGCTTGTACGCATCTCCAGGTCTCCCTCTAACCATTGGACAACTAGGTGTTGGGCAAAGCTGAAAATTAGACTCATCATAGAAGATTACCTTACTCCAGTCCTCTATGGTCCAATCCTTATGGTCTTTGGCAAACTTCAGCCTGGCTCTCCTTTGCTTCTCATTGATGAAAGGCTTTTTTCTAGCTTTACATGACTTGAGCCCTGCCCCTAGGAGGCTGTTAGGAACTGTTCTTGCCATGCACTTCACCCCAGCTGCCATTTGCCATTCCTTTTGTAGGTCACTTGATGTCATCCTGCAGTTGCTGAGTGACATTCAAATAAGATGACGGGCATTTCGGTCAGTGGAGAGTCGTTTTCGCCCTCTGCCTGTCTGTAGCTTTGTTGTCATCAATGTCTGCTGCTTGACCTTGTTGTAATGGACGGCCGTCTTAGAAATTTTAAGGATAGAGGCAACATGATGCTCACTGTATCCCTCTGCTAGTAAAGACAGAATTGAGCCCTTCTTTTCCTCACTCAAGACTTTTCTTTTCAACTCCTTTGGCATGGTTGAAAGTTATTTTTTCATTTCTATTACTTTTGTCATATTACTAGCACTTGTTTTGCCATCCAGCTTATCTTATTGCAAGAGGATTGTGAACACCACAGCAGTGTTTTTTATACTTTCCTTCGTTAAATAAGATTTGGTTCAGTTGATCACCTAATCAGAAGCACATTAAGTAGATGTAGATGTACTCTGGTTGGAATTCAACTGACACTGGAATGGAATGGCTCTCAGACATGTAGAGAAGCTGATTTTTATAAAACTGTGCAGTGGTCTCTTAATTTTTGCCAGAGCTGTATATATATATATATATATATATATATATATATATATATATACATATATATATATGTATGTATTATATATATATATATATATACACATATATATAATTAATAATAATAATAATATTATTATTTATTATTATGAACCCGCAATACTGTATGGACTATTTACTTTTTGCTTTCACTCTTTACCAGAAATGGCTCTCTTATTGTTTGGTTATACTGAGCGGTTTATGAGGTTTTAATAAACCAGCCTAGACATTTTACTGAAACTTCTTTATGTGCCTACCTCAACCACAGCTGAATGACTAGAAATGGGCATGAATCCCTAGGGGCAGTCTAAATGCCGCAGAGATGCCGCATGTCCTGGCTAAAAGCAACAGCAGGAGCGAAAGGCGACATCATGGAGGAGTTGATAAAGCAACTGGTGCTGGCTAATCTCCAGCAACATCAGCTATGGCATCAGCAGCAACATCCTTGATCTGGAGGTCTCAAGTGGAAACTTTGGAACAGCCCAACCCAGAGACTTAACTCTATAAGGGCTATTTGATAATGCAGCTGTAGTTAATGGTGTTGCTCAAGAGCCGGGGCTGACACCCGATATCCACATTTTGCCAGAAATAGGGAGTTACTATATCGGGTCACAAAGCAGAGAGGTGAGGTAATCGAGCAGTTATTGGTGCCAAGGCCATACAGACATAAGGTAATCAAGCAGTTATTGGTGCCAAGGCCATACAGACACAGAATGTTAGACATGTCCCATACGCATGTGATAGGTGGTCATCTGATTGTAGGAAAAACCCAAGAACATATCCTTCATAGGTTTTACTAGCCTGGTTGTCACCAAGAAATCCTGAATTATTGTAGGTCCTGTCCCACCTGCCAGATGACCTCCCCAGTGGCTCATTTCCATATCTCCTTAGTACCGCTGACCATCATTGAGGTCCTGTTTGAAATAAAAGCCATGGATCTGGTGGGACCCCTGGTCAATTCCACCAGAGGGCATTAGTATATCCTGGTGGTCCTTAACTATGCTACACAGCATCCGTAGGCCACACCACAACGTAACTCCTCCACCAAGTGTATAGTTCTGGAGTTGGTCCATATCTTTTTCAGAACAAAAGTGATAAGAGAGCTGTGAAAAACCCTGAAAATTGCACAACTCAGGACCTCAGTCTACCATCCACAGACAGATGGTTTGGTGGAAAGGTTTAATAAAACCTTGAAGGCTGTGTTGAAGAAGGTCGTAGAGAAGGAAGGCCGAGACTGGGACTGTCTACTGCTGTGCCTTTTGTTCTCCATCAGGGAAGTCCCATAGATATCTACTGGTGTCACGATTGGCTGCAGCCGTCGAGAAGCGACCCAGGCCATAATCGCCCCCACGCTGACCGACCACCACGGCGTGGGGCGGGCATCCCCCGGGGACACAATATGGACCCTCCATACCGCAGAGGGGGACCCGGACCTACCCGAACTAGGGAAGGGCAGAGACTGGGGCTCTGTGGCAGCTGAGCATGTGGACAAGGAAGAGACACGTAGAACTTGATTACACCGCACAACTTCAAGTATAGAAGAAATAAAGTTTACTAAAGTAATAAAGTAAAGACACACAGTACATAAATCAAACATGACTATGCAAGGCTCCCGATTCCATACCTCCCAGAAGGGTACCACCCAGAGGACCCCAAGGCACCAACGGATCACCGCGGCACACATAGGTGGGACATCAGGACACAGGCATGACATCAGGGCACATGCGGGCATCAGGACGCAGACAGGACACATGAGGACATCAGGATCACAAACTCAGGAACACGGACTGGATCTCAGGAACACGGACTCAGGAACATGGAATCAGGAACACGGACTGGACATCAGGAACATGGACACAGGAACACGGACTGGACATCAGGAACACGGACACAGGAACACGGACTGGATCTCAGGAACACGGACTCAAGAACATGGAATCAGGAACACAGACCAGACATCAGGAACATGGACTGGACATCAGGAACACGGACCGGACATCAGGAACATGGACACAGGAACATGGACTCAGGAATATGGAATCAGGAACATGGACTGGACATCAGGAACACGGACACAGGAACATGGACTGGATCTCAAGAACATGGACACAGGAACATGGAATCAAGAACAAGGACCGAACATCAGGAACACGGACTGGATCAAAGGAACATGGACTGGATCACAGGAACATGGACTGGATCTCAGAAACATGGACCGGACATCAGGAACACGAACACAGGAACACGGACTAGATCTCAGGAACATGGACTCAGGAACATGGAATCAGGAACACGGACTGGACATCAGGAACACGGACCGGACATCTGGAAGTGGTCCTCAGACATCGGAAATCAGGCGTGGTTATCAGGCTCTGGGCAAGAGGCCACGGTCATCGGACTCCGGACATCTGACAGCGACCTAAAAAGGAATCCAAGCGGTCTGTTGCAAGCCCCACCGGTTTGAACAGGAGCCGGCTGGGGATAGCACCGAATAACAAGCTGAGCACAGAGTAGCAGAATCTCAGCAGACACACCGCACTCCTACTTCCAAGATGAACCCAGGTTATATCACAGAAAGTCAGTTAGCAAAGAGTCACAGTCACTGGGCACAGGGTTCAGGACACAGAAGGACTTCCAGGAACATAACTCAGCAGACACAGTTCAGACAGAGTCAGGTACAGGACAGGTACAGGATCAAAGATTTAAGCCTGGATATACCGCCTCCAGGGCAGGCGCAGGGACAGGTACAGGATCAAGGATTCAAGCCTGGATATACCGCCTCCAGGACAGACGCAGGGACAGGTACAGGATCAGTGATTCAAGCCTGGATTTACCGCCTCCAGGACAGGCGCAGGGACAGGTACAGGATCAAGGATTCAAGCCGGGATATACTGCCTCCAGGACAGGCGCAGGAACACACAACACACATGGCAAGATTCAGAAGCTATGTGAGTAGCTAAGGCCCTGCCCATAGGGCAGGGAGCCTTTATATAGGAGCTGCCCCTCAGCAATTGGCTGGGGACAGCATTTCAAGTACACACACTAACCCTGATAAAAGCAGGGTAGGTGTGGCCACTCATGCCCTTAGCAGAATCAGAAACCATTACACACAATCAGTGAAGGAACTGAGGTTCAGGGCACCTGGCAGCGGCTGCACGCCCAGACACACGTGGAAAGTCATGCACCAGCAGCAAATAACCTTGCAACCCGCGGACAGCTTCCACAGCGGCAACCAGGGACCGCACATGTGGATGGTCATGCAGCAAAGCAAAGACCTAACACCACATGAACAGCTACGTAGCAGAGCAGGGAACTGAGCAGGCTCCATACAGGTAACAGCCAACAGTATCCCAGCTCAATTAGGGGGAATGGAGCAAAGGGTTAAAGCAAAGACATGCATTGTCACGCCGACAACCAAGTACAGACAGAACAGCATGACAACTGGTTTCTCCCTTTTTGAACTCTTGTATGAACGACCACCCCCCCCCCCCCCCCCGTTGACTCCTGGGTGTAGCAAAGGAGACCTGGGAGGAGAAGTCTACACTCTACAGAAGAGTAATCAAATATGTTGTCTAGATGCAAGAGAAAATAGCCGAAGTGATACCCATTGTGAAATAATACTTACTCAAAGCACAAGTGTAATACTATTGTAGGAACTCGAGGATTCTGATAGCGTGGGGCAATGAACAATCAGAGACGGGTTTCTTTGAATGCAAATAATGTATTTGTGAAACAGCAAAACACCCAAAAACAATATTCAAACAACCCGTAGTGACATGCAATGAGTCCATATATATATACACAAGTCCAGTTATATGAATCCGGATATATAAGTCCTTGAACTTCTATAGCGAGGGTGGTAAAGTTCTTACGACGGAGTCCTCACACAAATGTGACCACAAGGTAAGTCTGATGCACAGGTAACGTGGCTGGATTTACACACTGCTGGTGTGTGAAGAGTCAGATCCAGGTATGCAGAAAACACAGGGAGGTCCAGGAACAAGTTAATCTCAGTTGTGGCTTAATTCAGAGAAGTCCAACAACAAGTTCATATGTCAGTAAGGTTCCAGTAACAGTTCCAACAGCTCTCACCAGAGGTAATGCACAAAGGGTTAAACAGCAACAGTTCAGAAACACAGTTCTTATCAGATGGAGTGAACCAAGGGTTAAATTCCCAAGTCAACAGTTTAGTGATAACACAGTACGTGCAACTTACATATGCAGAGAATGTCCAGAGCCATGGGTAGAAACTGCTGTGGCTGAGAAACACCTGAAGATAAGGCTATGCACTTTCCTGGTAAATACACAAAAGATCTGTGAGGAACAAAGCAGCTGGGTTGCAGGGAAACGGAAGCAGAATATTCCAGCAGTGAAGCCAGCACCTGAGCCGGGTTTTAAACAAACGAACAGGAAGTAGGGCACAGAAAACAGCAAACTCCATTTTAACAAAGGGCAAAATCATTGACAAAGTTACCTAGAAAACCCGGAATACTGACATTACTCCCCCCCTAAAGACGGCCTCCGGACGGTCCTGGACCAGGCCTGTCCGGGTATCTCCGATGAAACTGAGCAATCTTCAGAGGCGCATTGATGTTACTTACTGGTTCCCAAGAATCATTTTCAGGAGAGTAACCTTGCCATCTAACTAGATACTGAAGCCGGTTTCTATGAAGTCTCGAATTAACAATATCCTGTACCACGAATTGTTCTTCGCCATCAACCAACACTGGTGGAGGGGGAGGTACGATACGTCCCTGAAACGTGTTAGGAGAGACTGGTTTTAATAAGGAAACATGAAATACTGGGTGTACCTTTAAAGTCCGTGGTAGCTTCAACCGACAGGCAACAGAGCTCACAATCCCAGTGATCTTGAATGGACCGATGAATTTCTGTCCCAGTTTCTGCGAAGGAACACCCAATTTTAGATTCTTGGTGGACAACCAAACTGAGTCTCCTACCTTATACATAGGTGCTGGTTTCCGGAATCTATCGGCCGACTTCTTGTAACGCTCCTGTGCTGTGGTCAGGGAGTCCTTCAAAACTTCAAGATTACGTTGCAACGCCGTCACTCTGTCTTCAACCGCTGGTACCGAAATCGTAACCGGAGACCTAGGCAAAATACTTGGATGATAACCCAGGTTGGCAAAAAAAGGCGTTACCTTCGTGGAACTGCTTTGGGAGTTGTTGTACGAAAATTCCGCTAGAGGAAGTAGCTTCAGCCAATCGTCCTGCAAATGACTGACGTAACAGCGTAGATATTGCTCCAAGGTTTGATTTGTCCGTTCGGTCTGCCCGTTGGTCTGAGGATGGTATGCAGAAGACAAGCAAACATTAATGTGGAGCGCAGAACAAAATCCTTTCCAAAATCTAGAGGTAAATTGTATTCCCCGGTCAGAAATGATGTCATCTGGTACCCATGCAGCCGGAAAATGTTCTGGATAACTAGATCTACTGTCTCTGTAGCTGAGGGAAGACCAGCACACGGAATGAAATGAGCAGCTTTCGTTAAACGATCTACTACCACCAAAATAGTATTTTTACCACCAGAGGTGGGTAACTCCACAATAAAGTCCATCGAAATAGACCCCCAAGGGCGAGACGGTACAGGTAGCGGTTTAAGAAGACCAGTAGGTGAAACGCGAGGAACCTTGTACCGGGCACAAACTTCACAAGAGCGGACATAGTCATTCACATCCTTCAAGCAGGTAGGCCACCAAAAAAAACGAGTTAACAATTCCTGCGTCTTCTGTACCCCCCTATGACCAGCCAATTTAGAGTCGTGGACCAATCTGAGAACTCGAAGTCTTACAGCCTCTGGGACATAAATACATCGATCTCTAAGCCACACACCATTCCGAAGGACAAGATTCACATTGTCAGGTGGAGCTGCAAGAAATACGTCACCGTCATAGGCCAGCTTGATCTCCTGCCACAAGTCCCGGTTCCGGAGCACTCCAACGAAATTGGCCTCCGACAAGATGGTCTTCGACGGGGTCCCAGGCACGGAATCCACGGTATGGATTCGGGATAATGCGTCAGCTTTCCCAT
Source organism: Oophaga sylvatica (assembly GCA_033576555.1). Classification (NCBI taxonomy): domain Eukaryota; kingdom Metazoa; phylum Chordata; class Amphibia; order Anura; family Dendrobatidae; genus Oophaga; species Oophaga sylvatica. Next base: position 254,793,729 of record JARQOD010000003.1, on the reverse strand, counting down.
TACGTGAACCTGGGCGGTACGAAATAATAAAATTAAACTGGTTCAAGAACAAACTCCACCTAGCTTGTCGAGGAGAAAGACACCTGGCAGACTTAAGGAATTCCAAATTGCGATGATCCGTGAGTACTACTACCTGCTGAGTTGCCCCCTGCAAATGGTGTCTCCATTCCTTAAAGGCAGAAATAATTGCCAAAAGTTCCTTATCTGCCACATCATAGTTCAGTTCTGCAGAAGATAACCTACGAGAGAAGAAGGCACACGGGTGCAGCAAACCTTTGTCTCCGGTACGTTGTGAGAGGATAGCTCCCAATGCACAGTCAGACGCGTCCACCTCCACGATAAAAGGCTGTGCAGGATCCGGATGCATCAATATTGGAGCCGTGGTAAAACAACCCTTCAGGCGATCAAAGGCTTCCTGAGCTTGCGAAGACCATTCAAACTTCTTCCCTTCTTGGTGAGGAGAGTGATGGGACGGACAATTTCTGAAAAATTTCGGATAAACCGTCTATAAAAGTTAGCAAAGCCAATGAATCGTTGTACCTCCTTAATGTTTCCTGGTACCGGCCAGTCCAAGATTGCCTGGATCTTGCTGGACTCCATATTCAATCCCTGAGGCGAGATAACATAGCCTAAAAATTGAATTTCAGAACAATGGAACTCACACTTTTCGAGTTTGATGTACAAATGATTATCTCTCAAACGTCTAAGTACGGTCTTGACATGTTCCTGATGTTCCTGTAAGGAGTCAGAAAAGATTAAGATGTCATCAAGGTAAATTACCACATATTGGTCCAATAAATCCCTGAAAATGTCGTTGGCTAAATGTTGAAAAGCAGCAGGAGCGTTACAGAGTCCGAATGGCATCACCAAATATTCAAAATGTCCATACCGGCATCTAAAAGCTGTCTTCCATTCGTCTCCGGGCCGTATACGGAGTAAATTATATGCCCCACGAAGATCTAATTTGGTAAATACTTTGGCCTGGCGAACTCTTTCCAACAATTCTGGAATTAGGGGCAACGGGTACCTGTTACGAATGGTTACCTTATTTAACTCCCGGTAGTCAATGCAGGGTCTTAGAGTACCATCCTTCTTCTTTACAAAGAATATTGGAGCTCCCGCTGGTGAAGAAGATGGTCGGATAAACCCCTTGGCTAAATTCTCATCTATATACTCTCGTAAAGATTTTAATTCCGGAGCCGCCAACGCGTAAACATGGCCGAAAGGAATCGCTGCTCCAGGAAGCAATTCTATGGGGCAGTCATACGGTCTATGTGGGGGAAGTTGATCTGCCTTCCTTTTATCACAAATGTCTGAGAATTCCTGATAAATCAGAGGGAGAGTAGGTACCTGTATCACCTCTTCCAAGTTCTGGGTAACTGGAGCCGCCACAGTTGGACTGATGGTAGAACTGCACTTCGGGAGAAAGGTTATCTCCTTGGTTTCCCAATTGATGATTGGATTTTGTGACCGTAACCAGGGAATTCCTAAAATTACAGGAAAATGAGGAGAAGATATTAACATGAATGAAAGTGTTTCTTGATGGTCTGGTTCCATCTTACACTCCAGAGGCACTGTCTCCCGATCTACTGGTCCAGAAACTAATGGGGAACCATCCACCGTTTCCATAGTGATTGGTGAAGCTCTTAGTTGTGTCTTTATACCATGTTCCTCTGCAAAAGAAGAATCCATGAAATTCCCACCTGCTCCAGAGTCTATCATGGCAGAACTTGATATCCACTGTTCCTCCCACTGAATCTGTATAGGAAGAGAACAATGTGAATATTTCTCCCCTTGATCTTTAGGGGAAGTCGGCATCAGTATTGGGGGAAAAAACCGCATCTAGATGTAGACTGGTTTCCGAAACTTCAGACTCAGCGTCTGTGTTATCATAATCCCCTACTACCGCCAACACCTTGTTGGGTCGCCTAGGACATTTAGGACAATTGATGAGGAAATGGTCCGATTGACCACAATAGAAACATAAGCGCTCACGGAGACGGTGTTCGCGGCGTTCATTATTCTCATGTCTCTGCAGTGAGTCCACCTGCATAGGCACCTCCTCAGCCTCTCGCGGGTTTTTGCCTGTGGTTTCCCCGGACGGAAGAGAGTAATTAGTAATGCGATTTACAGCGGCCCATTTTTCTTGTCTGCGTTCAGTTAAACGGATATCAATACGTACACAGTGCTGTATAAACAATTCAAACTCCTGTGGAGACTCTGAACGAGCTAGCTCATCCTTGATTGCATTTGACAAACCTTTTCTAAAGATTGGTAATAAAGCATTGTTTTCCCACTGGGTGTCCACCACTAACCTTTTAAATTCAGTAACATATTCTATGACTGACCGTTTCCCCTGGCGTAAGGAAAGCAAGGCAGATTCAGCGGTAGCACGGCGGTTGGGATCGTCGAACATTTGCGCCATGGCTGCCAGAAAATTGTCCAAATTATTTAGACGGGTATCATGACTTTCAACCATAGGATTTGCCCAAGCCAGTGCACGTGATGTCAACAACATAATAATACATAGAACCTTAGATCTATCAGACCGGTAGTAGGAGGCATGTACATCAAAAAATAATATACATTGATTAACAAACCCACGGAATTGACTTCGGTCAC
>JARQOD010000003.1:254545927-254791007 GCA_033576555.1 Oophaga sylvatica | reverse complement strand
GCTTCCCACGGCTGTGGGGCGCCGGGACATGGCATAGCTTGCCTAGCTAGCCAATGCTCCCACGCCGCCAGTCCACGACGACGTGAGGCATGGGTCCCAGATGATGAGAATGTGGACCCACTGGACCACGGAGGGAGACCCGGGCCTGCCCGGACTAGGGAAGGGCAGCGACCGGGATCCGTGGCAGCTGAGCATGTGGGCAAGGTGGCGACCTGCAGGACTAGACAACACCGCACAACTTCAGGTAAGAAGAAACATAAAGTTTACTTAAAGAAACACAGTACATAAAACAGAACATAAGACCGGGCTCCCGATTCCGCACATCAGAGAAGGGTACACGACTCAGGATCACAGACAAGTGCTGGAGGACATCACGGGTAGATGCAGTCCAGGGTTATCTGGCACGGGCATACTTGGACGGCCTCTCTCTCAGGCCTTAGGCGTAGCACAGGCTCAGCAGGAGAACATCAGACACCGACCTCAGACAGACTTCAGACGATGGCGGGGTCATCACGGGTTGATGAAGTCCAGGATCATCTGGCACGGGCATACTAGTATGGCCTCTCTCTCAGGCCTCAGGCGTAGCACAGGCTCAGCAGGAGAACATCAGACACCGACCCAGGACAGACGTCATCACAGGGTAGACCAAGGAGGAACCGGCAGGACAGGCAGGTTGTCACGGCAAGTGACCAAGGCAGTCTCTGGGACAGGCAGGTTGTCACAGCAAGTGACCAGGCAGTCTCTGGGACAGGCAGGTTGTCACGGCTAGTGACCAGGGCAATCTCTGGGACAGGCAGGTTGTCACGGCAAGTGACCAGGGCAGGCAGGTTGTCACGGCAAGTGACCAGGCAGGCAGGTTGTCACGGCAAGTGACCAGGCAGGCAGGTTGTCACGGCAAGTGACCAGGCAGGCAGGTTGTCACGGCAAGTGACCAGGCAGGCAGGTTGTCACGGCAAGTGACCAGGCAGGCAGGTTGTCACGGCAAGTGACCAGGCAGGTTGTCACGGCAAGTGACCAGGCAGTCTCTGGGACAGGCAGGTTGTCACGGAAAGTAACCAGGGCAGTCTCTGGGACAGGCAGGTTGTCACGGCAAGTGACCAGGGCAGTCTCTAGACAGGCAGGTTGTCACAGTAAGTGACCAGGCAGTCTCTAGACAGGCAGGTATATACGACCTGATATGGTGGAGCCTCCAGGTAGGCTGCAGTCGGATGGCAGATGATCGCTCCCAGGTGAGCAGGCAAGAGCCGGGGATCTCTGCAGATGATGTCCGAACTTCCGGATGGAGCTGCAGTCGGATGGCAGATGATCGCTCCTAGGTGAGCAGGCAAGAGCCGGGGATCTCTGCAGATGACGTCCGAACCTCTGGAAGGAACTGCAGACGGATGGCAGACAGGCAAGCCGACAGGTAACAGACAGGTAACTGGAATCAGGAGCTGATGGCTGAAACAGAGTTAGACTGCACAGGAACAACAGGAACACGGATTGGATCTCAGAGAGTCAGGAACACAGACAGGAACACGGACTGGGTCTCAGGGAGTCAGGAACACGGACAGGAACATGGATTGAATCACAGGAACATGGACTGGAACACAGGCCTCGGACTCCGGACATCTGGCACCGATCAGCAGGCTCCGGACATCTGGCAATGATCGGCAGGATCCGGACATCAGGCAAGAAGGATGTAATGTATGTGGTACAGTTCATATAGCGTCTTGTGCTTGGGTGCGATGAAAATACTTGAGACACAGGTTGATAAAGAAAGTCTTGTATTGCTTCATACAAATTGGCAAAAATAAACACACAGGTTGCAAACACAGAAGCAGGAGACACAGCAGGCCAGAGTAATCTAAGCTCAGCAATAACTCTCCACAACAGATTCAGATCTTCTTCTCTGTTACCGCAAGTCCATGCAAACGTGAGGCTCTCAAGAGCAGAGTTCAGAGTCCACAAGTGCTTCAGAGTTCCTCAGTAGGAATGGCTGGAGTACAAGGTCCAAGGCTTCAGGAGTCAGAACACAGGTTCACTGCAGGCTAGATTCTGAAGCACTGATTGCTCAGCTGTGGCTGTTTAAGAAGCAAACGGAGAGAATCAGGGCAGGAACATGCAAGCTGGAAAACTCCATTTTGACTGAGGGCAAGATAGCTGCAGCAAAACAGAAAGCAAAATGGCCGACGAACAAACTGAGTTTCAGAAACAGATACACAGAACCTTACATTACTCCCCCCTTAGGGACAACCTCCGGATGACCTCAGACCAGGCTTGTGTGGGTACCTCTGATGAAACTGACGGAGCAAGCGAGGAGCATTAACGTTATTGACTGGCTCCCATGAGTTGTCCTCCACTGGGTAGCCCTGCCATTTAATCAGATATTGTAACTGATTTCTATACAACCTGGAATCTAAAATCCTTTCCACCACAAATTCTTCCTGACCATCGACTAGCACTGGGTCAGGGCAAGGAGAAGAACGTCCAGGAAACGTATTGGGTGTCGCAGCCTTTAGTAGGGATACATGAAAGACAGGGTGGATTCTCATAGTTCTGGGCAATTGAAGACGACAAGCAACGGCACTTATAATCTTACTGATTTTATAGGGTCCAATGTACTTATGTCCCAACTTAGACGATGGAATCCTTAACTTAAGATTTCTGGTTGACAGCCAGACCAGGTCTCCTACCTTAAAAGCTGGTGCAGGTTTACGAAATTTATCTGCTGCCTTCTTGTACCTTTCCTGAGCCGATTCCAGATTCTCCTTTAGAAGATCCATATTCTTCTGTAAAGTCGTGACTCTTTCAGCCACTGCTGGCAAAGGCGTCTCTATGGGAAATCGTGGTAGAATGTTAGGATGATAACCTAGATTAGAGTAAAAAGGAGACTGTTTAGTGGAGGCACTCTGAGAGTTGTTGTAAGAGAACTCAGCCAATGGAAGTAGATCCACCCAATCATCCTGTAGGTGGCAGATAAAGCAGCGGAGATACTGCTCCAGGGTTTGATTGGTTCGTTCGGTTTGTCCATTAGTCTGGGGATGAAAAGCAGAAGAAAGGTTTACTTTAATGTCCAATGCTGCACAGAAATTTTGCCAAAACCTAGAAGTGAATTGCACCCCTCGATCCGAAATAACCTCATCCGGTACTCCATGTAAACGAAACACATCTTTAATCATCAAATCTGATGTCTGTTTTGCAGTGGGTAAGCCGACACAAGGGATAAAATGAGCTGCCTTTGTTAAACGGTCAACCACCACTAGAATAGTGTTCTTCCCTTGAGAGGTTGGTAATTCCACAATGAAGTCCATAGAAATGGATCCCCACGGGCGGGACGGGGTGGGAAGAGGCTGTAACAGACCAGTTGGTGAAGAGCGAGGTGTTTTGCATCTTGCACAAACCTCACACGAAGTGACATAGTCCAAAACATCCTTCCTACAAGTGGGCCACCAAAAGAAACGAGAAAGAAATTCCTGTGTCTTTAGAATTCCTCTATGCCCGGCTATTTTGGAATCGTGAATGAGTTGCAATACTCTCAATCTGACTGTTTCAGGTATATACAGACGTTGTCCCAGAATCCACACACCATTCTTAAAGACAAGACTTACGTCCCTTGGGGGTTGAGCCAAAAAAGAATCCGCATGGTATGCTTCCTTGATGTCTTTAATTAGGTCTTGATGATGAATCACTCCTAGGAATCTAGAGTCAGGAAGAATAGTCTTAGGAGGAGTAATTGGACGTGTCTCTGCTGAGTAAATCCTAGAGAGTGCATCAGCCTTTCCATTGCGCGATCCTGGTCTATAAGAAATAATAAAATTAAATTGGTTTAAGAAAAGATTCCAGCGAGCCTGGCGAGGAGTCAGGCACTTAGCCGACCTGATAAACTCAAGATTACGATGGTCTGTCAGAACGACTATTTGCTGTGCAGCTCCTTGAAGAAGGTGTCTCCATTCTTTGAAGGCGGCAATAATGGCCAACAACTCTCTATTGCCCACATCGTAGTTCTTCTCAGCCGAAGACAACTGCTGGGAAAAGAAGGCACAGGGATGCAAGACATTCTTCTCACCTGTTCTCTGAGAGAGTATAGCTCCCACGGCACAGTCTGAAGCATCCACCTCTATTATGAAGGCAAGCTCTGGGTTGGGATGTACTAGGATAGGTGCAGTGGTAAATTTATCTTTTAGACGGGAAAATGCTTCCTGGGCTTGGGGAGTCCAGGAGAACTTAGACTCTTTCCGGGTAAGTTGGGTGATAGGTGACACTACCTCAGAGAAATTTCTAATGAAACGTCTATAGAAGTTTGCAAACCCGATGAAGCGCTGTACCTCCTTCACATTTCTAGGACTTGGCCAATCATTGATGGCTTGGGTTTTACTTCCATCCATACTAATTCCTTGTGTAGACAGTACATACCCCAGAAATTGAATTTCGGTCTTATGGAATTCACACTTTTCAAGCTTGATGTAAAGATGATTTTGTCTTAGACGTTCCAAGACCATTCTCACATGTCCATGATGTTCCTCTGTGGAGTTAGAAAAAATTAAAATATCATCCAAATAAATTACCACGAATGTATCTAGGAGATCCCTGAAGATGTCATTCACCAAGTGTTGGAAAGTGGCTGGGGCGGTACTCAGACCAAAAGGCATAACCAGATATTCAAAGTGTCCATAGCGTGACCTGAATGCAGTCTTCCATTCATCCCCAGGTCTAATACGGACTAAGTTATAGGCCCCACGAAGATCTAGTTTAGAAAAAATTTTGGCATGTCGCACTCTCTCCAATAACTCAGGGATTAAAGGCAATGGATAACGGTTTCTAATAGTAACCTTATTGAGTTCCCTATAGTCTACGCATGGTCTCAGGGATCCATCTTTCTTCTTTACAAAGAATATGGGTGCCCCTGCAGGAGATGAAGAGGGGCGTATGAAGCCCTTGGCTAGATTTTCGTCTATGTACTCTTTTAAAGCCTTCAGCTCGGGCCCCGCCAGGGGGTAGATCTTACCAAAAGGTATCTCTGCTCCAGGCAATAATTCAATTGGACAATCATATGGACGGTGAGGAGGAAGCTGGTCAGCGTTCTTCTTGTCACATAAATCCACATAGTCCTGGTATACAGCTGGTAGTTCAGGGACTGACATGGTTCCTTTAGGAACAGAGCAAGCTGAAATTTTTGGACTCATCTGTTTCTCTGGAAAGTGTAATTCCTTGGTCTCCCAGTTAATGGTAGGATTCTGAGCCTGCAGCCATGGTAGCCCTAGAATAATGGGAAAGTGAGGAGAAGAGATAAGCATAAAGGACAGTTTCTCTTGATGATCTTTACCCATAAGAACCTTTAAAGGCTCTGTTTCCTGATCCACTGGTCCAGAGGTCAGCAGGGAGCCATCCACAGTTTCCATCTGTACTGGAGTAGCCTTCTTCACTGAACGTATTCCCTGTTTTAGAGCAAAGGAGACATCCATAAAATTTCCACTTGCACCTGAGTCGATCATAGCAGAGCTAGACACCCAGGCTGAGTCAACCCAGAGTTTGATGGAAAGAAAACAGTGAGAATTGTTTTTCTTACAACTCAGCTGGGACACCGCTGAGGAAACTTGAAAGATGGCAGCATTTACACAGTCAACGTCCTCAGAGGTAACGGAGTTTAAGTCCGAGAAATCAAGATCTGTTGCTGCAGCTCTCTCTGGAGCCTGAGGCTCGGACCTGACAGATCCCCTCTCGCAACACTCACAATGAATGAGTGCTGCAGTAGTCTTGCGAGAACGGCTGGGACAGTTAATAATAAAGTGCCCTGACTTACCACAATAAAAACATAGATTCTCCTTAAAACGATGTTCCTTGCGTGCATCACTAACCCGTCGTAGTAAAGAGTCTACCTGCATGGGTTCAGGTTCAGGTTCCCGTGTAATCCTATTCAAAGGTTCCTTAGCTGGAGAGGAAGGTAGGAAAAGGTTAGTACGATTGCTTTCGAACCATCTCTCTTGCCTGCGTTCAGTTAAACGAGTATCAATACGGATGCAGTAGTTAATAAAGTCACCTAACGCAGTGGGAGGGTCGGCACGAGCAAGTTCATCCTTAATCAGTGGGGATAACCCCTTTCGAAAAATAGATTTTTTGGCGGAATTGTCCCAGGTGGTATCAAGGGCCCATCTCCTGAAATCCAAGGCATATTCAGCTACCGAGTGCTTACCTTGGCGCAAAGCTAACATGGCTGCTTCAGCTGTTGCACCTCGATTGGGGTCATCAAACACCTGCCCCATGGCTGAAATAAAATCATCAAGGTGATTCAAACAATCATCCTCAGTCTCAATCAGAGGGTTTGCCCATATCAAAGCCTTGTTGGTAAGCAACATAATTATAGTAAGCACCTTAGATCGTTCAGTAGGAAATTGTGAAGCATGTGCAGAAAAAAAAAGATTGCATTGATTAACAAATCCCCTGAATTTTTCACGTTCACCACCAAAACGAAAAGGGGGCAACTTGGGAATCCCAGAACTCGGGGCCACGGCAGGAGCCTGGACTCGCCCCTCCAGAACCTCAATCCTGGCTCGCAAATCCTGGGTAGTCTGTCCAACCACTTGCAAATTGTGATTATTTAGGTCCTGAAGATTTGTAAAACGGGTCTTTATATTCTGCAAATCTGCAAGGATATTATCAGTCACTCCGCAAAGTTCCTTTATGCGGGCCTCCATTTTCCAGATCTTTTAAGACAGGATACTGGAAGAAGAGGAGAGAAAAAAAAAACAATAGTGTTCACCTGTGGCAACACTGAAGAAAGAAAAAACTTTAAGGGAACTGCTCACCTGGAATGGTTGTGAGAAGTCACAACCACTATCATCACAGAAAGCTTTCAACCAGACATCTGATATCCAGAGTTTCAGCAGACAAAAAGAGAAGAGAAAAAAAAAAAAAACAATAGTGTTTACCTGTGATAACACTGCAGAAAAAAAAACTTAAGGGAATTGCTCACCTGGAATGGTTGTGAGAAGTCACAACCACTGTCATCACAGAAAGTACAACCGGACATCCGATATCCACAGTACAGCAGACAAGCCTTTCCAGACCCAGCAGACACTAACGTTTGGCTTCAGAATCTTGTAATGTATGTGGTACAGTTCATATAGCGTCTTGTGCTTGGGTGCGATGAAAATACTTGAGACACAGGTTGATAAAGAAAGTCTTGTATTGCTTCATACAAATTGGCAAAAATAAACACACAGGTTGCAAACACAGAAGCAGGAGACACAGCAGGCCAGAGTAATCTAAGCTCAGCAATAACTCTCCACAACAGATTCAGATCTTCTTCTCTGTTACCGCAAGTCCATGCAAACGTGAGGCTCTCAAGAGCAGAGTTCAGAGTCCACAAGTGCTTCAGAGTTCCTCAGTAGGAATGGCTGGAGTACAAGGTCCAAGGCTTCAGGAGTCAGAACACAGGTTCACTGCAGGCTAGATTCTGAAGCACTGATTGCTCAGCTGTGGCTGTTTAAGAAGCAAACGGAGAGAATCAGGGCAGGAACATGCAAGCTGGAAAACTCCATTTTGACTGAGGGCAAGATAGCTGCAGCAAAACAGAAAGCAAAATGGCCGACGAACAAACTGAGTTTCAGAAACAGATACACAGAACCTTACAAAGGATAGGATCCGGACATCTGGAAGTGGTCGTCGGACATCGGACATCAGGCCATGGTCATCAGGCATAGGAACCGGACATCTGGCAGCGACCTGAAAAGGAACCCCAGCGGTCTGGTGCAAGCCCCGCCAGGCTCAACGGGAGCTAGCCGGGGATTGCACAGAGGCTGAGCACAGAGTAACAGAAACTCAGCACACACCGGACTCCTCCTTCCAAGATGAACTCAGGTTATATAGCAAGGATTCACAGTCACTGGCACAGGGTTCAGGACACAGCAGGATTTCAGGAACATAACACAGAGGACACAGTTCAGAAAGTCAGGTACAGGATGCGATCCAAGATCAGGGGTTCAGGTAATTAGACACAGCAGGAACAGGCCTGGATATACAGCCTCCAGGAACGGCGATCTGGGTAATCAGCCCCCAGCATAGGCGGAAACACAAGACACAGTTCAGACGTTCAGGTACAGGATGCGATCCAGGATCAGGGGTTCAGGTAATTAGACACAGCAGGAACAGGCCTGGATATACAGCCTCCAGGAACGGCGATCTGGGTAATCAGCCCCCAGCATAGGCGGAAACACAAGACACAGTTCAGACATTCAGGTACAGGATGCGATCCAGGATCAGGGGTTCAGGTAATTAGACACAGCAGGAACAGGCCTGGATATACAGCCTCCAGGAACGGCGATCTGGGTAATCAGCCCCCAGCATAGGCGGAAACACAAGACACAGTTCAGACATTCAGGTACAGGATGCGATCCAGGATCAGGGGTTCAGGTAATGAGACACAGCAGGAACAGGCCTGGATATACAGCCTCCAGGAACGGCGATCTGGGTAATCAGCCCCCAGCATAGGCGGAAACACAAGACACAGTTCAGACATTCAGGTATAGGATGCGATCCAGGATCAGGGTTCAGGTAATTAGACACAGCAGGAACAGGCCTGGATATACAGCCTCCAGGAACGGCGATCTGGGTAATCAGCCCCAGCATAGGCGGAAACACAAGACACAGTTCAGACATTCAGGTACCAGGTTAGATCCAGGATCAGGGAACAAGACACAGCAGGAACAGGGAATCAGCTCTCCAGAGCTGATCAAATTCAGAGCAGGAGCTGAACACACAACCACATATGGCTAGGTTCAGGGAATCAGTGTGGATTCAATGTGAAGCTCTGGCAACGCCCACTAGGGCTGGGGAACTTTATATATGAGCTGCTTCACAGCGATAGGCTGGAGCAGTAATTCTAGTAAACACCCAATCCACATAAAAGCAGGACAGGTGTGGGCCGCGCCCCCTATGCAGAGCCAGACAGCACAACACAGAGGGAACCCAACAATGGCTGCTGCCAACCACGCAGTAAGTCATGCACCACTGCAGAGGACTTTGCAAGCTACGGACGGCTTTCACAGCAAGTCAGGAACCGCACATGCGGGCGGTCATGCAAAGCAGCGGAGCCACTCACGCAAGTACGGGTACGCAGCAGAGCCGGGAACTGAGCAGCATCCATATAGGTAACAGACAACAGTATCCCAGCTGGTTAGGGGAAAGGAGCAAAAGGGTTAATGCAAAAAACATGCAAAGTAACGCTGGAAAACAAAGTACAGACAATACCAGCGTTACAGGGGTCTGTACCACAGGACTGGCATATAGCAAATGTGGTGCCAATATTCAAAAAGGGGACAAAAACTGAACCTGGAAATTATAGGCCAGTGAGCTTAACATCTACTGTGGGTAAAATCCTGGAGGGTTTTTTAAGGGATACTATATTGGAGTATCTGAGGCTGAATAACCTCATGACACAGTATCAGCATGGGTTTACGAGGGACCGTTCTTGTCAGACTAATCTGATAAGCTTTTATGAAGGGGTAAGTGCAGGACTGGACCAAGGGAATGCAGTGGACGTGGTGTTCATGGACTTCTCAAAAGCTTTTGATACAGTGCCACACAAAAGGTTGATACATAAAATGAGAACAATGGGGATAGGGGAAAATATGTGTAAGTGGGTTAAGAACTGGCTCATGGATAGGAAACAAAGGGTGGTTTTAATGGAGCACACTCGGACTGGGTCACGGTTAGCAGTGGGGTACCACAGGGGTCAGTATTGGGGCCGCTTCTCTTTAACATATTTATTAATGACCTTGTAGGGGGCATACAGAGTAGTATTTCAATATTTGCAGATGACACTAAACTCTGCAGGGTAATAAATACAGAGGAGGACAATTTTATATTACAGGAGGATTTATGTAAACTAGAAGCTTGGGCTGATAAATGGCAAATGAACTTTAATGGGGATAAATGTAAGGTCATGCACTTGGGTAGAACAAACAAGATGTATAATTATGTGCTTAATTGTAAAACACTGGGCAAAACTGTCACTGAAAAAGACCTTGGTGTATGGGTGGACGACAAACTCACATTTAGTGGCCAATGTCAGGCAGCTGCTGCCAAAGCAAATAAAATAATGGGATGCATTAAAAGAGGCATAGATGCTCATGAGGAGAACATAATTTTACCTCTATACAAGTCACTGGTGCGACCACACTTAGAATACTGTGTGCAGTTCTGGTCTCCGGTGTATAAGAAAGACATAGCTGAACTGGAGCGGGTGCAGAGAAGAGCGACCAAGGTTATTAGAGAACTGGGGGGTCTGCAATACCAAGACAGGTTATTACACTTGGGTTATTTAGTTTGGAAAAACGAAGGCTTAGGGGTGATCTTATTACAATGTATAAATATGAGGCGACAGTACAAAGACCTTTCTAATGATCTTTTTACTCTTAGACCTGTGACGGGGACAAGGGGGCATCCTCTACGTCTGGAGGAAAGAAGGTTTAGCCATAATCACAGATGCAGATTCTTTACTCTAAGAGCAGTGAGACTATGGAACTCTCTGCCGTCTAATGTTGTAATGAGTGATTCCTTACTAAAATTTAAGAAGGGACTGGATGCCTTTCTTGAAAAGTATAATATTACAGGCTATATCCACTAGTTTCCTAGATACTGCGTTGATCCAGGGAGCTAGTCTGATTGCCGTATTTGCTGTTTTGCGGCAGTGAGCGTGGACTTGAAGCTGGTGAGGGGCTGCTTGCATGCGATTAAGTGCTCGGCAGAGCAGGATTTTTTCCAACTCCTCTCAGCAACCCTTGAAGCCCGTCTCAGTTCTTTGGTGAGGCTGGTCAGCCAGGGCTGCCTGTTGATTGTACAAGTTTTGCTATGTGTGAGGGGGGCGGCCGAATCAAGTTCTGCTGTTATTGTAGTGTTATAAAAGGTGGCAGCAGAATCTGTGTCATGAAGTGAAGATATGTCTGTAAGAGGGAGGAGGGACTCAGAAAGCAATGGTAAATTGAGGTGTTTGAGATTTCTGCGGGGGTGAGTGAGTTTGTGGAGTGGGGGTTGTGCAGTGGAAGAGGAGAGGGAAGAGAATGTCAGTAGGTTGTGGTCAGACAGGGGCAGGGGTGAGCTAGTGAGATTAGGAAGGGAGCAGAGGCAGGTGAAGATAAGGTCCAGTGTGTGACCATCTTTGTGAGTGGCCGCAGAGGACCATTGAGTGAGGCCAAAGGAGGCAGTGAGCGATAAAAGTTTAGAGGCAGCTGGGGTGGAAGTGTCAGTGGGGATGTTTAAGTCACCCATGATGATAGTGGGGATGTCAGCAGAGAGGATATGAAGTAGCCATGTGGTGAAGTGGTCGAGAAAGGTGGAGATGGCTAGTTCTGGGGGACGGTAGATGACAGCCAACTGGAGGCTGGAGGGGGAGTAGATGCGGACAGAATGCACCTCAAACGAGGGAATAGTAGCAGAGGGGGGTAGTGGAATTGGGGTAAAGGAGCAGGTATCAGACAGGAGCAAACCAACTCCTCCACCACGTTTGTTGCTGGGGCGGGGGGGTGATATAGGTGGAACCAATGTATGAGAGTGCAGCTGGTGAGGCTAAGTCAGAGGGGGTGAGCCAGGTTTCGGTGATGCCAAGGAAGGAGAGTTTGTTGGTGATAAACAAGTCATGGATAAATGAGTTTATTGCAGACAGAACGTGCGTTCCATAGTGCTCCAGGTAGTGGGACCGGGGAGTGGGGGCTGGGTGAATGGGTATGAGGTTATCATGGTTGCAAAAATGTGTAGAGGATCGTGACAGGGCGTTAGAAGTGAGTGTGGGGATGTGTTGAGGAGGGCCAGGATTTGGGGATATGTCACCAGCAATGAGGAGTAACAGACATAGCGTTAGAAGGTGGGAGCAGGATAAGACATGGTGTCTGGAGAAAAAGGATTGTACATGGAGGAACAGTTTTGAGGAAAAGGTGAGATGGCTGGAGAGGATGGAGGGGGAAATGACTACTTCCTTACTAGGTGGGGGGATTACAGAGGATAGGAAGAAAGTAAGTAGTATGGGGGTGAAAGTGAAAAGAAAATGAAACATGGTAGTGGTTATATATTCTGTCAAATTCCAGTCCAATTCTAGTCTAATTCAGAGTATAGTAATTAGAAATCTGTAATTTGAAAGATGGAATATATGTGCAGTTGAGAGGGATCAGCTGTGAGGGGGGTTGTGGGTGTGATTACCCAGACCACATGTTCACAGTTAAGCAGAGGTGATAAAAAAGGGGGGAGGGACTGACTACTCCGGTATGCATGGAAGACACAAGGGGAATGGATACATTGTGGAAACAGAAAGATGGGTAAGTAGTGAAATGCTAGAGATTATATGCACTTCATAGACAGTCAAAAGCAGGGGAAAAGCTGGGTAGATGATAGCATACCAGAGAGAGACTATATGCACTTCATAGACAGTCAAAAGCAGGGGAAAAGCTGGGTAGATGATAGCATACCTGTGGATAGAGAGGACAACTCGGTTAAGATATAGATGATCATGATAATACAGCAGTGATGAATGGCTAAATGCATCATGGAATTCTAGTCTAATTCAGAGTATAGTAATTAGAAATCTGTAATTTGAAAGATGGAATATGAAAGATGCATGGTCAGACACGTCTGGTCAGACTCATGTCCCAGAATTCATTCCATCCCTGTTCATTAAAGTTAATTCCTCGTTGGACAACTGTTGCTGTTTGTACTCTAATTCGCCTGGACTACCGTGGAAGGAGAGGAAACAAGGTAAACTGTGGGAAAAGCTGTGTTGGTCCCTTCTATCTATGTGCAAGGGCCTAGGGAGTGATCACTAACCGATTGCTCAGTGGACTCTGTGTAACATCTGCTCACTGCAGGTCTGAACTGCAGGTAAGACAGTACCCCGAGAAACCCCGAGACCCTTTACCCCTATACAGGGATCTGGAATTACAGCGAAGCCCAGGGGGTAGCTGCCTATGAGAGCAGTGGACCGGAGTAGGAAGGACGCTAGGAAGGGAATAAAAAGCGAGACCAAATGCGAAGTCAGGAGTCCTAGGGTCAAAACCAGGAGGGCGGCAAAGGTACAAAATCGGCAGGCAGAAGGAGGGTCAGAAATTCAGGCTAAAGGTAAAGTCAAAACCAGGCGGGCAGCAACGGTACAAAATTGGCAGGCAGAAGAAGGGTCAGAAATTCAGGCAAAGGTCAGAACTACAATAGCAAAACAAACTAGCACACTGGGGAAACCAAGACTACATCTGGCGGCTTCCAAGCCAGGCTCCAAGGCATTTGAAGGGCATGGCTACTTCTCACAGGCTCACAGTCTGATGACCTCATCTGGACTGTCCCCAGAACCAGGCCAGATGGTGATGCATGACTGACACCAACCACTTCACCTCTGACAGAAGAGCGAAGCCTACGCCCACCAGACGCCTGCGCAGGGACCCCCTCTCTGTCACCAACATTACCCACAGGCAAAACATGGCGATGCGCAGCGACAGAGACCGGCGTCAAAGGAGCGGAACCATATGAGGATACCGTTCTCCTATCACTGGCACCACCAGCCGAAGGAGTCCGGCGCCTCCCAGCGGCCGAGGCAGGAACACCAGCCACTGAATCCAATGGCGATGTGACAGTACCCCTCCCTCTAAGAGGGGTCTCTGGACCCTCAAAACCCGGTTTGTTGGGATGAGGGAGATGAAACTTCCTGATCAAGCCCTTGGCATGGACATTACTGGCAGGCACCCAAGACCTTTCCTCCGGACCATAGCCCTTCCAATGCACCAGATACTGCACGGATCCTCTCACTAAACGGGAATCAAGGATCCTTTGGACTTTGTATTCCAAAGCAGCCCCTACCAAAACCGGAGGAGGAGGGGACTGGACAGGACGAATCGGAGAGCGGTACAATTTGAGAAGGGACTTATGGAATACATTGGGCAGTTTAAATGATTGAGGGAGCTTCAGACGAAAGGCTACTGGATTAATCATCTCAATAATTTCATACGGACCAATAAACCTTGGTCCTAGTTTGTCAGACGGCACTTTGAGCTTAATATTCCTGGTAGAAAGCCAAACTTGTCCCCAACTCCCAGGTTCGGGCCCTTGGAGCGCCGTCTATTAGCAGACGAAGCCTGTCTAGTCTGAGCCCCTTTCAAGTTTACGTTGACTTCTGACCAGATAGTTTTTAACTGGTCTATGGTCATTTCTACCCCAGGGACATCTGACATCCTAGAAGAGAACGAACCAAAGCACGGGTGCAGCCCATGATTACAGTAGAAAGGGGTAGTTGATGAACTCCTGGTACTGATTATTCATGGCAAACTCTGCTAGCGGTAGGTGTTCCATCCAATCGGACTGATGCTCAGAAACATAACAAAGTAGATTCTGCTCAAGCGCTTGGTTGGTGCGTTCGGTTTGACCATTGGTTTCAGGGTGATAGGCAGAGGAAAAGGACAATTCCATTCCAATTCGTTTACAGAATGCCCTCCAAAATTTCGAAACAAACTGGGTGTCCCTATCGGACACGATATTCACAGGAATACCATGCAATCGCACAACATGAGTAATGAATAATTAGCTCATGGTCTCGGAATTAGGTAATCCGGACAGAGGAACAAAATGACACTGCTTGCTGAATCTATCCACCACCACCCAGATACACGTCTTCCCTTCTGAAAGTGGCAGATCAGTAATAAAGTCCATGGAGATATGGGTCCAAGGACTCTCAGGGGCAGGCAAGGACTGGAGCCACCCGGCAGGGAGATTATGGGGAGACTTAGCCCGAGCACAGGTTTCACAGGCCAGTACATAGTCCTTACAGTCCTTTACTACAGTTGGCCACCAAAAATTCCTAGTTACAAGTCTGATAGTGTTTTTGATGCCTGGATGCCCTGCAAGGACGGAATCATGTGATTCCTTCAGAACTTGAAGGCGGAATGTGGCCGGGACAAATAGTTTTTGGGGAGGAGTAGTGTCAGGTTCCTGCTCTGGGGATCTACGGATTTCTTCCAGAAGATCCAAGGATACAGCTGACATAATAATTCCCTTGGCTAGTATTGGAGTCGGTTCAGAGTCCTCGACCTGTGAGGGGCAAAAACTTTGAGAAAGGGCATCAGCCCTTACATTTTTAGTACCCGGTTGAAAAGTAATCACAAAATCAAACCTAGAAACGAACAAGGCCCACCTTGCCTGTCTTGGATTCAGTCTTTTTGCTGACTCCAAGTAGGTCAGGTTCTTGTGGTCAGTAATTACAGTGATCTTATGTTTGGCACCTTAGAGGAAGTGGCGCCATTCCTCAAAGGCCCATTTGATTGCCAACAATTCCCGATTACCTATATCATAATTACTCTCGGAAGAGAATTTTCGGGAAAAGAAGGCACACGGACGAAGTTGAGTGAGGGATGCAGTGCCTTACGATAGCACTGCCCCGACTCCAACTTCAGAGGCATCTACCTCTATAATAAAGGGGCGGTCCAGATCAGGCTGAACCAATATCGGGTTAGAGGAAAAACATTTCTTTAAGGCAGAAAATGCATGAATTGCTTCAGGCTTCCAGTTAACCACATCCACCCCTTTCCGAGTCAAATCAGTGAGTGGTTTGGCTATCTCGGAAAAACCTTTAATAAATTTACTATAGTAGTTAGTGAAACCCAAAAATCGCTGCAGTGCATTTAGAGACTGGGGTTGTACCCATTCCTTAATGGGTTGAATTTTAGAAGGATCCATGCGAAACCCTTCAGCCGACAAAATATACCCCAGAAACTGTATCTCCTGTGTCATGAAGACACATTTCTCTAGTTTGGCGAATAAAGAATGCTCTCTGAGTCTCTGGAGGACAGAGCAGACGTGTTGGACGTGCGTCACAATGTCAGAAGAGTAAATCAGGATGTCGTCCAAATAAACGACCACATAAACACCACTAATGTCTCTGAAAATCTCGTTCACAAAATTCTGAAACACTGCGGGTGCAGTACTGAGCCCGAACGGCATTACGAGATACTCAAAGTGGCCACTCATCTCCCTTTCTTATCCGGACAAGTATATATGCTCCACGGAGGTCAAGTTTAGTAAACCAACGGGCTCCCAACAGCTGATTATAAAGATCAGGAATGAGTGGAAGCAAATACTGATTTTTCACAGTTATTGCGTTTAAATCACAGTAATCAATGCAAGACCTGAGACCACCATCATTCTTTTCCACAAAAAAGAACCCGGCCCCCACTGGTGAGGTGGATGGTCTAATAAACCCTTTTCGCAAACTGTCTGTTATGTAGTCTTTCATAGCCTGACGCTCTGGACCAGAGAGGATAAAATATTCTCCCCTTAGGGAGGCAAGAATCTGGTACTAAGTCTATGGGGCAATCGTACTTTCTATGAGGGGGAAATTTCTCGGATTCCAAGACAGAAAATACATCCTCGTAATCTCTGAACGCATAGGGTTCACTGGTACACTGGTACCTATGGTGGATAGCAAATTTCTGGCCAAATGGTAGGGCTCCTAAGAAGTAGTTGAAAAGGTTTACGATGTCAACTATAAAGTTCACCAACCAGGGAGAAGTAAACCCCCAACAGTGTCACCAGCAAAGCACCCCCACACCATCACACCACCTCCTCCATGCTTCACAGTGGGAACCAGGCATGTAGAGTCAATCCGTTCACCTTTTCTGCGTGCAAAGCAGTAATCAAAGCAAAAGGTGGCTACTTTGAAGAACCTAGAATATAAGACATATTTTCAGTTATTTCACTCTTTTTTGTAAAGTGTAATGTATAATTCCACATGTGTTAATTCATAGTTTTGATGCCTTCAGTGTGATTCTACAATTTTCATAGTCATGAAAATACAGAAAAATCATTGAATGAGAAGGTGTGTCCAAACTTTTGGTCTGTACTGTAGGTCTAGTGGCATGGTCTGCTGGATTTAGCTCAGATGGGATATAGTGCCACTGCTCAGGCTTGGAAGACCTCCTTATTCTCTCGATGTGGTTACTGACGTACACGTAGAAGCGCCTTGTTTGGTTGTGGATGTAACCTAAGACGACCTTACTGTCAGTGTAGTATTGTACGTCATCTATGTTGGTGTCCAGCTCATGCTGTATAAAGTCTGCAAGTTCTACCGCAAGCACAGTCCCACAGAGTTCGAGCCTGGGAATAGTGTGGTCCAGGGGCGGAACTATAGTGGAAGCAGGGGAAGCAGCTGCCACAGGGCCCGGGCTAGAAGGGGGCCCGTCCCTGCTGCAGCTGCCCTGTGATTTAGGAGCAAAAAGGGGGGCCCGAGCACGCTGGCAAATGGATCCGCGCTCGGGCCCCCTCCCAACATTTTGTTCAGGCTTCTGACTCTGAACGCTGATGCATAACAACACTGTGTTGTTTTAAAGAGACACTACAGTGTTGTAAATGCAGACAGCGAACAGAAATGAGCACTGTAGCTTTAAGCTGCGGCCCAGTGCATTATGGTCCGTCTGTCACAGCGTGTGTGCATGTGGGGGCGGACGGCAGACGGCCAGGCAGACCACATGAAGCAGCAGACTGACTGGACAAGCAGGTGGAAGCCCGGGCGAGCAGGGTGAGTACCTTGAGTCTCTCAACAGTGAGAAGAGGCTTGGCTGCTCAATGGTGACTGGGAGGGCAGGTGCAGGCAGGATCTAACAGGGCCCACATTCAACAGGGCCCAGGCCCCAGGCTGCAGTGCAGGGGGCCCACATTCAACAGGGCCCAGGCAGCAGGGGGCCCACATTCAACACAGGGCCCAGGTAGCAAGGGGCCCGCATTCCAACAGGGCCTCGGGCTCCTGGGCCCTGTTTGACGCAAGCCTCAAGTCACCACTAACCTCCCCCTGGGCCCTGTTGGGCACGGGACCTCAGTCACCAGTAGCCTCCCCCTGGCCCAGTAACAGCCTCATGGTTGCTACAAGTGACGAGTGACACCCTGATCTCTGCTACATGTGACAAGTAACAACCTCAGCTCTGCTACATGTAACAAGTAACAACCTCAGCTCTACTACATGTGACAAGTAGCAACCTCGGCTCTGCTACATGTGACAAGTAGCAACCTCAGCTCTGCTACATGTGACAAGTAGCAACCTCGGCTCTGCTACATGTGACAAGTAGCAACCTCAGCTCTGCTACATGTGACAAGTAACAACCTCAACTCTGCTACTTGTGACAAGTAGCAACCTCAGCTCTGCTATTTGTGACAAGTAACAACCTCAGCTCTGCTCATGTGACAAGTAATAACCTCAGCTCTGCTCATGTGACAAGTAGCAACCTCAGCTCTGCTACATGTGATAAGTAACCTCAGCTCTGCTACATGTGACAAGTAACCTCAGCTCTGCTACATGTGACAAGTAACAACCTCAGCTCTGCTACATTTGACAAGTAACAACGTCAGCTCTGCTACATGTGACAAGTAGCAACCTCGGCTCTGCTAGATGTGACAAGTAACAACCTCAGCTCTGCTACATGTGACAAGTAGCAACCTCAGCTCTGCTCATGTGACAAGTAACAACCTCAGCTCTGCTCATGTGACAAGTAACAACTTCAGCTCTGCTACATGTGACAAGTAGCAACCTCAGCTCTGCTACATGCGAGGAGTGACAGCCTCATCTCTGCTACATGCGCGGAGTGACAGCCTCAGCTTTGCTATACAAGTAGCAGAGCTGAGGCTGTCACTCCTCATATGTTGCAGAGATGAGGCTGTCACTCCTTACATGTAGCAGAGCTGAGGCTGTCACTCCTCGAATGTAGCAGAGCTGAGGCTGTCCCTACTCACATGTAGCAGAGCTGAGGCTGTTCCTCCTCACATGTAGCAGAGCTGAGGCTGTCACTCCTCACATGTAGCAGAACTGAGTCTGTCACTCCTCACATGTAGCAGAGCTGAGGCTGTCACTCCTCACATGTAGCAGAGCTGAGGCTGTCACTCCTCACATGTGTAATTGGTGAGGGCGTGGTGCAGAAGTACGGTATACAGAACAATCTTAGATTATTCTGTATACCGGACTGTTGTTCTACTGAATAAATCATCTGTTTTGAAAGCAATTTGCAGGCTGGATTACAAGTTTCTTCACATATTTACTCTGGAGAAAGCCTACCTTTGTCACTACCTCAGTTGCTTCCTGGGAGTTGGTTCCTTTCTGTTATTTCACTATCATTACTCCAAAAACCTCTAATTTTGGATAATAAAGGTATCTTTCTTAACACAACTTGGGTAGACCGGGATTGGCAACGCACGCGAGGGGGGGGGGCCCATTGTGAAGTTTGCTGTGGGGCCCTGCCGTTCCTAGTTACGCCCCTGGTGTGGTCAGGCTTGGGAGCCAACTTAGCCTTGCCGAAGACGAACCCAACGTGATCTTGATTGTCGAATCCGGTCACCTTCAGATAGGCAACGGCTGCAATTGCCTCCATGGATGCATCCGAGAACACATGGAGTTCTGTCCTAGTGCTAGCGGCAAGTGAGGTTGTAGCGTAGCATCTTGGTATGTGGATCTCATCCTAGGCACACAAGGACTGCTTCTAGGTTTCCCATTTTGGTTCCTTATCAGGAGGGAGTGGGGCATCCCAGTTTTTGACGGTTTCGGAAAGCTGTCTCAGAAGGGATTTACCTTGTATGGTAATTGGTGCTACAAATCCCAGTGGATCGTATAAGCTGTTCACCACTGACAGGACACCACGTTTAGTGAATGGTTTGTCTGCACAGTTGATTTGAAACCCGAAGGTGTCGGCTGACAGGTTCCACCTCATGCCTAAGCTTCTCTGCACAGATGGACGGTCTGGTCCCAGGGCTATGTCCTTGAATCCTGGTGCGTGGTCACTTGACTCAAACAGCTGGCTGTTTAAAGCAATTTTGTGCAGTCTAAGCTTGGTTCGGTACAGCATACCTTGGGTCTTCTTAAGCAGGTCAATCACTGCTTCCTCTGTGGGTAGAGATTTCAGTCCATCACCTACATAGAAGTCTTTCTCTAAAAAGTCTCTGGTGTCTGTTCCATATTCGGATTCTCCTTCCAGTGCAGTTCTCCGCAGGCCATAGGTTGCCACAGCGGGCGAAGGGCTGTTCCCAAATACGTGCACCCTCATGCGATACTCCACCATGTCTTTGCTGGGGTTGTTGTCCTTGTGCCACAAGAACCTGAGGAAATTCCTGTTGTCCTCTCTGACTATGAAACAGTGGAACATCTGTTCAATGTCGGCAGTGATGGCGATGGGCTCTTTCCTGAACCTCATCAACACTCCTACTAGGTTGTTTGTTAGATTAGGGCCCGTGAGGAGGACATCGTTGAGAGATATGCCTTGATGTTTGGTGCTTGAATCAAAGACAACTCTAATTTGCTTAGGCTTTCGCGGGTGATATACTCCGAATGAGGGTAGGTACCAGCACTCCTCATTTTCCTTTAAGGGAGGGGCTGGCTCGGCATGGTTATTATGGAATATTTTGCCCATAAAGGTGACAATGTGCTCTTTCATCTCCGGTTGTTGTTGCTTAGTGTGCGCTGGAGAGAGTTGAATCTGGACAACGCTTGTTCACGGTTGTTCGGGAGCCTTACCCTGGTAGCTCTGAAGGGTAGGGGAAAAACCCAGTGATTAGTCTTGTCCTTAAGTAACTCATTGTCCATTATCTTGACAAATTCCTTGTCTTCCATTGACGGGGCTACTTTGTTGTCATCCTTAGTGGTACAAAACACTGATCTTCCCAAGTCGTCTGCATAGGGAGAAGGGATGACATCAGGCAGCTGTACGTGACCTGGAGGCTTCTCTTTCACCTCATAGTGAAGAGGGCATGATTTGCAGAAAGTAGTGCGTCCATCCTGGCGTACATAGGTCTTAAAGGAATTGACTCCTGTTCGGTCCAAGCATACATTTCCTATGACTACCCACCCCAAGTTGAGTTTCTGGGCATAGGGGGTGTAGTCAGGACCATTACACTGTTGGCGGACCTAATGTATCCTTAAATTGTCTCTGCCGAGCAGAAGATTTCAGCATCTGTGTCCATAGGTGGGATAATGCTGGTTAAGTGCCTTAAGTGTGGTTGGTGGAACGCAGCTTCTGGGGTAGGGATTTCATCCCTTTGGTCGGGTATTTGATCGCATTCGATTAATGTAGGTAGGGGTATTTCTATGCCTCCGTTGATAGGGGAAGCAATGAAACCTTGTGCCCTTCTACCGCTAGTCTCTATGCGACCCAAGCAGGTATTTAGAGTGTGGGGCATTGCTGGTCCCCTGATACCAAAGGCTTCAAAGAACTTAGGTCCAGCTAGTGATCGATTGCTCTGATCGTCAATGATGGCATACATTTTTACTGCCTTCTCTGGATGCCCTTCTGGATAAACTCTGATTAGGCATATCCTGGCACAGCATTTAGCACTTTGGTTCTCCCCACATACCTCTGAGCATGAGCAGGAGACAGCCGTGGTAGACTTGTCGTGGTTCTGTGGCTCCCCGCCATGGCTTTCTGCTGGACTAGGGGTCACTGCAACTGCTGGATTGCTGGTGGCTGAGGTTGGATGCAAGGCTGATGGGTGTTTGTCGCTATGACACTCTTCACACTTAATGGAAGATTTACAGTCCTTGGCCATGTGTTCTAATGAGGCGCAGCACTTGAAACATACGCCAAGTTCACTGAGGATTTTCTTGTGCTCCTGCATGGTTTTAGACCTGAAGCCTCTACATTTGTTCAATGAGTGTGGTTTTTTGTGAATGTGACACTCCCGATTGAAAGATTTATCCTTCGATGGAATAGTGTACTGCTTATTAGCGGATACTGCAGGTGGTGGCAGATTAGTCTTCCTGACACTTACACTGTTCCTCAAGTCCTTGCGTCTGTGTGTGATGCTTTCATACCTTGATGAGGATGTTGCTGGAGCTGCAGTGTTGGACTCCAGGAAGTCTAGACTAGGGTCATTCCTCATTTGGGCCTGTTCATCGACGAACTTGCAGAACTGAATGAACGGAGGAATGGTGACATCATGTGACCTTTTGTACTTGGAAACGCACACTGCCCACTTCTCTTGCAGACTATGTGGCAACTTTGAGACCATTGGGTTCACCCCATGGGCAGTGTCCAGGTAGCACAGTCCAGACAGATGGGGGTCTCTTTTCGCAAGTTCCAGCTCATAAGCAGATCACTTAAGTCCAGAAGTTTGTAGGCTTCCTTAAGATTGATCCTTGGAACATTCTGCAGTCTCTTAAATAGGGACTTTTCTATGGCTTCAGCACTGCCGTAGGTTCTTTCGAGTCTCTGCCAGGCAGCAGCCAGACCTGCTTCAGCTTGTCCCACATAGACGGTCCTAAGACTCTTGATATTTGGTTTGTGGATTCTGGACCCAACCATTTGACCATGAGGTCGAGCTCCTGCTCCGCGGATAGGTTGAGGTCAGCAATGGCGGCCTTGAAGGTTGCTTTCCAGGCTCTGTAGTTCTCTGCACGGTCGTCGAATTTTGAGAGACTGGTGTTGATTAGCTCTCTGCTCACCATGAACCTGGCAAACTTGGACATTTCTGATCCTTCACTCCTTGTTAGCTTGTTGTGCCCCTTGGGCGTAAAGGCTGTGTGGCGTGGAAGGGTGAATTGTTCCCGGGTAAAATGATGTTGCTGCAGGGTTGAGCTGTGGTGGCTTAATCTCTGGATATTCTGATGACTGCTGCTTGAACTGTGGAGGCGGGCTGGAGTGCGCCTTGTGGTCGTCTTGTGGTGATGACTGCTCCTGAGGGGATGTATCATGGCGTTGGTCTTGGGTTTCTGTCGAGGCTGTTGGTGCCACTGGCACCGTAAGTTGGGCCAACTTGGACGTTTCCACAATGTTGGGTTGAACGTCGCTGGAGAAGGTGTGCGCTGCAGATATCTGTTTCTGCACGTAGTCGCTGGTACGAACAGCTGGGTCGTCTTCTTCCTGTGGTGGTAGGCAAATCGGTTTGAGGTTTTGCTTCAATGCTTGCTCAAGCATTTTTACTTCGGCTAGCGCGATTTCTTCCTCCATTTGTGTTTGAAGAATCTTTGCTTGAGCCTCTGCTTCTGCCTCTGCTTTCTTGGCTTCAGCCTCTGCTTTCTTGGCTTCTGCCTCTGCTTCTGCTTTCTTGGCTTCTTCCTCTGCTTCTGCTTTCTTGGCTACTGCCTCTGCTTCTGCTTTCTTGGCTACGGCCTCTGCTTCTGCTTTCTTTTCTGTAAAGGAACGACTTAGTTTGGATCTCTCTGCATTTAAACGGGCCTCTAGAATTCTGTCGCTGAGGGCTGAAGTTCTTGAGCAGGATGATTTGTATGACCGAGAAGAGCGTCTGGATGAACCTGACCTGTGTGATCTTGATTCTTGCAGATGAGCAATACGGAGCTCCGCTTTATCTTTTGCGTCTTGCACGGCAGCGTTCCTTTCTCTGTCTGTGGAATCTACTTTGCATAACTCTGATGAGGCTTCGTCAATATTAGAGTCTTTTAGGAAGGCGGCATACCTTGCGGACAGTATCTTGTATCTACCATGGGCCATTTCTAGCCGTCTTACAGTATCCTGTAAACTCACTGCATCATCTTTGTGGCATTGGACGCTTGACATGAGGGAGGTAACTCGCTCCCATAGGTCGTCCAGTTTGTCATTGAACTCATCCTTCGTATAGTGATAATTTTCGACAGCTTTTATGGTTGGTTTGACAGAGCGTTTTTGTCGAACGACTTGGTCTCCTGGAAGCGTGGGTTCTGATTCCTGGTCTTCATGATGGGCAGTGTCAGGTTGTATTTGCTCTGTTTCAGCAGTGGGAGGCTGTGCAGGGTCTTTTTCGGCCATTTTGATTTAAGGTGCGCTGTCTCTTTAAGAAACTGAACTTTTGAATTGGGGGCTGGAAATCGCAGTGCAGCTTAGTTAAGACGTCCTTGTAAGATTCCCAAGGTGTTTTTAGCGAATTGTTGGGTTTTCCAGTCCGACGATCTGCAGCGATATAGTATAAGGCCTCTTTCACACATCCGTTGTGCGCCTGACAACGCCCTCCGGCATTTTTTTGTCCAACCGCATCCGGCGAAATGTGATGCCGGATGCGTTTTTTTTGCATTGACTTTCATTAGCGCCAGATGGCGCCGCATGTCAATGCGTTTTTGTCCGGATCTGGCGGAAATGTACATTCCGGCGGCCGGACACAACGCAGCATGTAACGTTTTTATTTTTTGCCGGAGCTGCCTGATGTGCCTGAAGCGGCGCATCAGGCAGCCGCAAACAATAGAATTCAATGGAACCGGATCAGACTTTTGTGCAATCTGGCAAAAGTCTGATCCGGATTCTGGAAATCGAGGACTACTATACTACTACTACTACTACTACTACTACATACATTTTCCAGTGTCTCCGGGCATCAGAAACCCTCTTTTTGTGGGTTCGAAAGTTCAGGTCGGATCCTGCAAAAAACCGGATGCGGCGCATCCGCTTTTCATACTGGATGCCGGATGCGGCGCTGCGGCAAAATGTCGGGGGGGCGTCAGGCGCACAACGGATGTGTGAAAGAGGCCTAACATACAGAGTCTCTACAGTCATGGACAAAAGTTTTGAGAATGACACAAATATTAATTTTTACAAAGTCTACTGCTTCACTTTTTCTAATGGCAATTTGCATATACTCCAAAATGTTATAAAGAGTGATCAGCTTAACAGCAATTACTTGCAAAGTCAATATTTGGCTAGAAAATGAACTTTATCCCCCAAAACACATTTTAACATCATTGCAGCCCTGCCTTAAAAGGACCAGCTAACCTCTTTTCAGTGATTGCTCCATTAACACAGGTGTGGGTGTTGATGAGGACATGGCTGGAGATCAATTTGTCATGATTAAGTAAGAATGACACCACTGGACACTTTAAAAGGAGGCTGGTGTTTGGCATCATTGTTTCTATTCTGTTAACCATGGTTATCTCTAAAGAAACATGTGCAGTCATCATTGCAATGCACAAAAATGGCCTAACAGGGAAGAGTATCGCAGCTAGAAAGATTGCACCTCAGTCAACAATCTATCGCATCATCAAGAACTTCAAGGAGAGAGGTTCCATTGTTGCCAAAAAGGCTTCAGGGCGCCCAAGAAAGACCAGCAAGCGCCAGGACCGTCTCTTAAAAGTGTTTCAGCTGTGGGATCGGGCTACCAGCAGTGCAGAGCTTGCTCAGGAATGGCAGCAGGCAGGTGTGAGTGCATCTGCACGCACTGTGAGGCGGAGACTCTTGGAGCAAGGCCTGGTCTCAAGGAGGGCAGCAAAGAAGCCACTTCTCTCCAGAAAAAACATCATGGACAGACTGATATTCTGCAAAAGGTACAGGCAGTGGACTGCTGAGGACTGGGGTAAAGTTATTTTCTCTGATGAATCCCCTTTTCGATTGTTTGGGACATCAGGAAAACCCCTCATTCGGAGAAGACAAGGTGAGTGCTACCACCAGTCTTGTCTCATGCCAACTGTTAAGCATCCTGAAACCATTCATGTGTGGGGTTGCTTCTCAGCCAAGGGAATCGGCTCTCTCACAGTCTTGTCTAAAAACACAGCCATGAAAAAGAATGGTACCAGAATGTCCTCCAAGAGCAACTTCTCCCAACCCTCCAAGAGCAGTTTGGCGATCAACAATGCCTTTTCCAGCATGATGGAGCACCTTGCCATAAAGCAAAGGTGATAACTAAATGGCTCAGGGAACAAAACATAGAGATTTTGGGTCCATGGCCTGGAAACTCCCCAGATCTTAATCCCATTGAGAACTTGTGGTCAATCATCAAGAGACGGGTGGACAAACAAAAACCTAAACATTCTGACAAAATGAAAGCATTGACTGTGCAAGAATGGACTGCTATCAGTCAGGATTTGGTCCAGAAGTTGATTGAGAGCATGCGAGGGAGAATTGCAGAGGTCCTGAAGAAGGGTCAACACTGCAAATATTGACTTGCTGCATTAACTCATTCTAACTGTCAATATAAGCTTGTGTTACTCATATGTTTGCAATTATTATATTTCTGTCTGTGATAAAAACATCTGTCAAACACACACAAAAACCAGAGGGCAGCAGATCATGTGAAAATATAATATTTATGTCATTCTCAAAACTTTTGGCCATGACTGTATGCACAATGTGGTCTGGGGTGACGCTGCAGTTTATTAGCAGAGCAGGGCTGGAGTATATGAGCAGGCAGAGCGCAGGACATGTGGATAGGGATATAAGGGTAATTCTGGCCGGGCTTCAAGGCCGTTTTTGACTGTTCTGTCCCCACATGAGGCGAATGGAGGTATAGTTCATTGGGGCTGGGAGAATTTTCCTACCTTCCGCTTCCTCATGCAGAGCAGACAGGACCAGTGCTGTTCAGCGTCCAGAGAGATGAAGCACACCAGGGATTGTGAAGTCCAGATTTGTTTATTTGGAAATCTGAACATACAGCTTATGATTGGTATACAGTAACTCCTCCAGAAATGCAGGTGAAAACGAGGTGCAGGAAGATATAGCATCAAGTACGGCTGCAAGTGTGACCAGCAGGAGTGAGTGGTCGAAAACTGATGCCTTTCACAGCTCGGTGCAAAGCGTGTCTCTCCCATAAAGAACTAACAAAGTAAATGGCTGCTAACAGGAAAAAGAAGCAGTGACCTCAGCACAGGAAGTGAAAGGCATGTACCAGAATTAATTAGTTACAGGCTGCCACACAGAAAGGGCCACCAGGTGACAGCAGAGAGCATGCAAGAATAGATTATACACAGCATGGAAATAATACAATACATAAACCAGACAAACGGAACAGCACAAGGAATTGTACATAATTAAAGCATAGTGATTAATCACAAAATCGATATGTAATTATATATTGTGAAATATTTATTTCTCATTACAAATAAATGACATTTTGTTTTGATCCATTCGTCTTCAGCTCCACCTGGAGCCACGTCTGCAGTCTCACCTCTCCAAACCACAACACAGAGGAAAAAAAAATAGTGGCTGTACATTTAACTTCCCAGCCACACCCTTGAGGTGGAGATATGGTGAGTAGACATCCCGCCCATCTCTGACCTACTCACCTACAAACCCGTCCCTTATCATGGCTGATTAAGTCATTCAGCACATAAGAGAAATGTATGGGTTTCTAGATCACGGAAGAAAGCAATCTCCGTGACACGTATCTCCCCTCGTGTACTGTGCGAGTGACTCTGTCACACTGTATTTAGACATAATAAAAAACAACCTGGAAAACCATGTTTCACAAAGATATGTTGTGGGAAATGGAAGAAGAAGGCGCAACCCAGTCTCAGACAGAACACAATATGACTGCAAACACTTGATCCAGAATTTTGTAATTGGCATTGTAGAGAAATCCATTCTTGTTGCATCGCTATTAATAAGTTCAATGAACTCCTCTTGTGCTGTCTCGAAAACATCTTTGACTGTGAATGGGATTTTGGCAAGTGCAAATAAGGTGTCAGGTACAGTGATGGCCAAAAGTTTTGAGAATGACACAAATATTATATTTTCACATGATCTGCTGCCCTCTGGTTTTTATGTGTGTTTGACAGATGTTTTTATCACAGACAGAAATATAATTGCAAACATATGAGTAACAAAAGCTTATATTGACAGTTAGAATGAGTTAATGCAGCAAGTCAATATTTGCAGTGTTGACCCTTCTTCTTCAGGACCTCTGCAATTCTCCCTGGCATGATCTCAATCAACTTCTGGACCAAATCCTGACTGATAGCAGTCCATTCTTGCACAATCAATGCTTTTATTTTGTCAGAATTTTTAGGTTTTTGTTTGTCCACCCGTCTCTTGATGATTGACCACAAGTTCTCAATGGAATTAAGATCTGGGGAGTTTCCAGGCCATGGACACGAAATCTCTATGTTTTGTTCCCTGAGCCGTTTAGTTATCACCTTTGCTTTATGGCATGGTGCTCCATCATGCTGGAAAAAGCATTGTTGATCGCCAAACTGCTCTTGGAGGGTTGGGAGAAGTTGCTCTTGGAGGACATTCTTGTACCATTCTTTATTCATGGCTGTGTTTTTAGGCAAGACTGTGAGAGAGCCGATTCCCTTGGCTGAGAAGCAACCCCACACATGAATGGTTTCAGGATGCTTAACAGTTGGAATGAGACAAGACTGGTGGTAGCGCTCACCTTGTCTTCTTCGAATGAGGCGTTTTCCTGATGTCCCAAACAATCAAAAAGGGGATTCATCAGAGAAAATAACTTTACCCCAGTCCTCAGCAGTCCACTGCCTGTACCTTTTGCAGAATATCAGTCTGTCCATGATGTTTTTTTCTGGAGAGAAGTGGCTTCTTTGCTGCCCTCCTTGAGACCACGCCTTGCTCCAAGAGTCTCTTGCTGGTCTTTCTTGGGCGCCCTGGAGCTTTTTGGCAACAATGGAACCTCTCTCCTTGAAGTTCTTGATGATGCGATAGATTGTTGACTGAGGTGCAATCTTTCTAGCTGCGATACTCTTCCCTGTTAGGCCATTTTTGTGCATTGCAATGATGACTGCACGTGTTTCTTTAGAGATAACCATGGTTAACAGAAGAGAAACAATGATGCCAAGCACCAGCCTCCTTTTAAAGTGTCCAGTGGTGTCATTCTTACTTAATCATGACAGATTGATCTCCAGCCATGTCCTCATCAACACCCACACCTGTGTTAATGGAGCAATCACTGAAAAGAGGTTAGCTGGTCCTTTTAAGGCAGGGCTGCAATGATGTTGAAATGTGTTTTGGGGGATAAAGTTCATTTTCTAGCCAAATATTGACTTTGCAAGTAATTGCTGTTAAGCTGATCACTCTTTATAACATTCTGGAGTATATGCAAATTGCCATTAGAAAAAGTGAAGCAGTAGACTTTGTAAAAATTAATATTTGTGTCATTCTCAAAATTTTTGGCCATGACTGTAGATTTGAAAAGTGTGATTAAATTTCATCTGCAAGCATGTGCAAGTGTTCTTTCACATCAAATACATCAAATACATCAAGTGCAGTAGTTGTTTCAAGAGGTTTGCAAAAAAAAAATAAACTCATCTTCAAAGTCACCATCACTAATATACCTCTCGTAAACCAGTAACTGTTAACAATTTTCAATGTCTGTAGATTCCTCAAGCTGGATACTAAATATTGGAAGTGGAGCAGATATCCTGGATGACCTGATCAAGAATATCAGCAGACATGATATCTATTCTTCTGCGGACAGTGTCGTTAGATAAGGAAATTGCAGTCAATTTGTAACAAATTCATCTCCTATCATAACGCGAACAATGTCTTTGGCTGTTGGCAACAGTAAATCCTCAGCAATGGTGTGAGGTTTCATAGCTCTGAGTGCCACCAAATATGAAGATTTGACGGCTGCTATGTTTTGTTTGCGGCACTTGCCACCAGTGTCAAATCTGGCTTTCTTGAGTCCACCAGCTTTGATTTCAAAATAGTTGGTATCCTTGCCGGCAAAGCTTGGATGCTTGCTATCAAAATGGCATTTTAGCTTGTTCGGCTTCATAGATTCGGCTGATAGAACTTCACAACAAATAACACATTAAATTTTCTCAATTCCTGCTGTAATTGAGGTAAAACCAGACTGTAAAAAATCCTCACTATATTTTCTTTTTTTAACGTTCTTCTCTACTCGATCCATTGTCATGGGATGGTATGCTAATGAAAATAATATATAACAATAGCTTTGAAAATACAAAAGATGATACGTGGCATAGTTCAGTCAATACAGTTCATTAAGTTTCCTATAATTTACCATTCTGTTGTTTTATTTTATATTCCTGTTACTATCACAATGTGGCAGTATTCACATCAACCACAGCTGAGTATAAAAAGACCAATCAGCATCCAGATTAGGCTCCCATGGTACAGATTTTTTTTGTTGCAGTAGTTGATGATTTTACATTTACCCAGTAATTATAATTTATGAAGTGTCGTTTTACCTTCAATACTGCTGCTTTCAATACTACAGCTGCTCTCTACATGTGTGACTGGTCCGCATTAGTACATTTTGGCGCCAACCCTGTCACATACACCTGTATTTGTACGGGGAATATGTGATGGGTTGGCGCGATCATGTCATCACGACGGGTACTCGTGTGTGGGCGTATCTGCATGTGGGACGGATAGAGGAGCAGTGTCTCGGTTCCTAAGACCATCGGAAATATGTTTTCCAATGGTCTTAGGCGACCCCTGTGAAAGGGTCATTCAACTACCAAAGGGGTCACTACCCACAGGTTGAGAATCACTGATATACGCGAAACGTGTGGGCTTTTGGTGGCGTCTTGGACTCATATTGCTACTTTGTAATATCCATCATTGTGTTATTTACATTTTTAGATATATACATCTCTGTGCATAGAAGATTGAGTGCAACCAGCTCACCTGTTTGACTCAAAAGCGTGCAGGAGTAAGGAAATGTTTGACAAAATTCCAAAGTTTATTCCAAGATCATAAAAACAATGGATCAAAACATGATCAGAGCAATGCGTTTCAAACGCACACAGGCGTTCTTTATTTGAGCTACCTCGCTGTATTTAATGTATATCACTACGTTCTGAATTTCTGTATCTATCATAATATAGCCTTTACTATTTATTACATTGTACCTGAATCATTGTCCAAGTAGCCTCCCTTTTTCCTGGTTACCCAGTTTTACCCCTTTTCTACAATCGTGTCTCTTTTTTAATTTATTTATATACAGTTTATTATCAATACTTTTCGTCCTGCACCACTTCTGAGTTTATATAATAGGTGCCTGCATATGTTCACGTAATGCTGGATGATTGGTTGATTTCTCGTTAGAAAGAACAGGCGACACTTTTTTCAACTTGAAAACATAAAACATTTTAATTGAGTTTTATTAATACAAAAACATTACAGTGACAATTACAGGAATGTTTATTCTACAGTTTTAATAAGTGAGGCCTATTTGCGTTTTGAGGTGATGGGTCGCTTATTGCGCTTCTCAGATTTCAAGTATTGGCTGAGTTTTGGCCGGGACGCAACTCGTTCTACATAGGCGGAGAGAAGAGGGAATGAGGCTAAACATTTTGGGTCAAGGTCAAGATGACACTGAAGGATATCCAAGAGGTTGAAGTCAGCGTACGAGATCTGTAATAAAAATGAGTGGTAACATTAATTCTGGTCGTTACAAGCTGAGACCTTCAGCTTCTCAGCCACCTTAGCCTTCACATCTTGACTGCTAAGCTATTAGGTAAGCTCAGTAAACATACTCAGCTGCCCCTCCTGTCTTTGCTATGTTTAGTAGGTAGGATCACTTTACATGTGCAAATAGCAAAACAGTGGGTAGGTAAGAATCTTGTTTCACACCAGCAATAACATTAGCTCTACTGAGAACCTCCAATCACTGAGCCTAATTATGCCACCGGTACCCTACTATTGCTCCTCAACTAATCCCCATTCTGACTGTCCAGCATTGCTATCCTTATGACTGTCACCATTTTGCTCCTTATTTACTTATTTTTCCCTTACATAAATCCTTGATCCTCAGTAAATACTTAGGCTTATTGGAACTAGTCCAGTTCATCACCTCCTTTTAACATATTTACCTTATCTCCAACCACAAATTTGGTTCCATTGGAATTGTTAGAAAGTATTCTTTCGAATGCTGACAGGTGATTGGGCAGATCACTTATGTATTTCTCCTTACCCGTCTCCTGTAAAGTAAAGATCATTGGTTTTTGTATGTATGAAACACATGTTCAGCAGGATATGACTACTTTATAACAGCTGTCCATCCGCTATTGGGAGTCCTATAGCCGTATCCAGCCCTAAGGGAGGTACCAGAACATGACAACGGTAGTGATATGCAGCATTGAGCTTGTATGTAATCTCCCTTGTGATTTTTGTCAACATGGCAATCCTAAGTGTAAAGTGAAACTAAACAGTTATCAGCCTGTTATGAAGACTAATAGCCAGTGAGATAATATTTTAGTTTTCTACTTATTTCAGATGTTGTCTTGGGATAGACATTGACGGCATATTGCTAGCGTAATAAGCAATATTAGATGGGAGAAGGCTTGGCTGCTGGAAACCCTACGGATTACTAAAAGTGGCAGTGGTCCTAGGACAGACATTTCATTTTAAATAAATCCTATATTGCACCTACATATTCATAGAAAATCAGACGGCGTATTTCAGTCTCAAGTCCTCCACGCCATCATTCACCATGTCGATAAGCGCACTCTCCTGATTGCTGCTGCCGCTGATCTCTTTGTGAATAATAAGAGCACGTTAGAAAATTTACATGCAGCAACATATAACAGATATAATGCTCTGAAATACAATGTGTAAATAACCCAAAGAAAGGCACTGAAGTCTCACCATATATGCGGCCCAGTATCTCAGGATGGCGTTGCTCTGATACAGAACAAAGTCTCCATGTTGAAATTGAGGTAGTTGTCCAAAAACCTGTATGGCACAATGAGCATTAATGAATAAAATAAAAAGGGCAAGTAAACACCTCTACAATAGAAATAACAACCCTTTATACTACTAGTACAAAAATTCATCATTCCCTTAACCCCTTAATGACCGCCGATACGCCTTTTAACGGCGGTCATTAAGGGTACTTAAACCACAGCGCCATTAATTAACGGCGCTGTGGAAAAAGTGAATAGTGCCCCCCAGAGGCGCATTTTCTCCGGGGTCTCGGCTACCGGGAGTAGCCGAGACCCCAGAGAACATGAATCGGGTCGGTTTTTACCGACACCGATGTTGCGATCGCTGTTATTAAGCCTATAACAGCGATCGCAACAAAAAAAAATAAAAAAATCTGATGTGCCATTTAATTTCTCTGTGAGAAAAAGGGTCCCCGATCCCCCCCTTGTGGCCCTCAATGCCCTCCATGTGGCCCCCGGGCCCTCCGGTGTTTCCCGGTGGGCGCCGCCATCTTTGAGGCCTACTAAATGGCAGGCACATGCTCAGTGCGCCCGCCGCGTTCTGCCGGGGGATGGGCAATTTTCTCTGGGGTCTTGGCTGCCGAGGGTAGCCGAGACCCCAGAGAACATGATCCAGGTCGGTATTTACCGACCCCGGTGTCGCGATCGCCGTTATACCGTATAACGGCGACCGCAAAAAAAATGATTTCTCTCCCCTCTGATGTGATCGCACATCAGAGGGGAGAGAATTAGTGTCCCCAGTACCACCATCCCCCCCCCCCCCTGTACCTCCCGGTGTCCCCCGTCCTCCGACAGGTCCCAGGCTCCCGGGTCTTCTTCTTGTAAAAAAAAAAATGCGCCCGCCGAATTTGCCTGGCAGCAGATTCAAAAAAGTTTTCATTCATTCTCTTAAAAGTACATTTTGATCACTGTGATAAAGTATCACAGTGATCAAAATAAAAAAACCAGTACATAACCCCCCCTTTATCACCCCCTTAGTTAGGGACATATAATAAAATATAGAAATTATATTTATTTTCATTTTTCCGTTAGGGTTAGGGCTAGGGTTATGGCTAGGGTTAGGGTTATAATTAGGGTTAGGCTGGGTTCATACTGCGTTATGGCAGTCCATTAGATGGACTGCGTTACACCGCGGTATAACGTGGTGTAACGCAGTCCGTTAACGCTGCCATTCACCCCCATTTGAGGGCGCATCGCGATGCATGCCGTAAAGCAAAATGAACCTAGCCTTAGGGTTAGGGTTATAATTAGGGTTAGGGTTACAATTAGGGTTAGGGTTACAATTAGGGATGGAATTAGGGTTGGGATTAGGGTTAGGATTAGGGTTAGGGTTGGGATTAAGGTTAGGGGTGTGTTGGGTTAGGGTTGGAGCTAGAATTGAGGGGTTTCCACTGTTTAGCACATCAGGGGGTCTCCAAACACGGACGTGGCGTTCAAAAAGTCAAATGGCGCTCCCTCCCTTCCGAGCCCTGCCGTGCGCCCAAACAGTGGTTTACCCCAAATATGGGGTATCAGCGTACTCAGGACAAATTGCACACCAATTTTGGGGTTCTAATTTCTTTTGTTACCTTTGGGAAAATAAAAAATAGCTGGTTAAAAAAATCATTTTTGAGGAAAAAAATATTTTTTTATTTTCACGGCTCTGCGTTTATAAATTTCTGTGAAGCACTTTGGGGTTCAAAGTGCTCACCACACATCTAGATAAGTTCCTTAGGACGTCTGCATTCCAAAACGTTATTACTTCCTTTCCAAGCCCTGCTGTGCGCCCAAACAGTTTCCCCCCACATATTTGGTATCAGCATACTCAGGACAAATTGTACAACAACTTTTGGGGTCCAATTTCCTTGTGAAAAATCAAAAATTTGGGACAAAAAAATCATTTTTGTGGAAATGTTTTTGTTTTTTTTTCACACCCAGGCATTATACACTTTTGTGAAACACTTGGGGGTTCAAAGTGCTCACCACAGATCTAGATACGTTACTTAGGGGGTCTAGTTTCCAAAATGAGGTCACTTGTGGGGGTTTCCACTGTTTAGGCAGATCGGGAGCTCTCCAAACACGACATGGCATCCAGCCAATTCTGCGTTGAAAAAGTCAAACGGCGCTCCTTCCCTTCCAAGCTCTGCCATGCACCCAAACAGTGGTTTACCCCCACATATGGGGTATCAGCGTACTCAGGACAAATTGGACAACAACTTTTGTAGTCTAATTTATCATGTTACCCT
Organism: Oophaga sylvatica; assembly: GCA_033576555.1. NCBI lineage: Eukaryota > Metazoa > Chordata > Amphibia > Anura > Dendrobatidae > Oophaga > Oophaga sylvatica. The sequence continues at coordinate 254,756,468 of JARQOD010000003.1, read as the reverse complement.
TGGGAAAATAAAAAATTGGGGACTAAACGATCAGGTTTGTGGAAAAAATATGATTTTTTATTTTCACGCCCGGGCGTTATAAACTTCTGTGAAGCACCTTCCCTTGCGACCTCTGCCGTGCGCCCAAAAAGTGGTTTACCCCCACATATGGGGTATCGGCGTATTCAGGAGAAATTGCACAACAAATTTTGTGGTTCATTTTTTCTTTCAACACTTGTGAAAATAAAAAAAATTGGTTCCGAAGTAAAGCTTTTGCAAAAAAAGTTAAATGTCAATTTTTTCCTTCCTCATTGCTTCAGCTCCTCTGAAGCACCTGAAGGGTTAATAAACTTCTTGAATGTGGTGTTGAGCACCTTGAGGGGTGCAGTTTTTAGAATGGTGTCACTTTTGGGTATTTTCTATCATATAGACCCCTCAAAGTGGCTTCAAATGTGATGGGGTCCCTAAAAAAAAATGGTGTTGTAAAAATGAGAAATCGCTGGTCAACTTTTAACCCTTATAACTTCGTAACAAAAGAAAATGTTGTTCCCAAAATTGTGCTGATGTAAAGTAGAGATTTATTAAGAAATTTTTGTGACATATCTCTCTGATTTAAGGGCAAAAAATTAAAAGTTTGAAAATTGCAAAATTTTCTAAATTTTCGCCATATTTCCATTTTTTTCATAAATAAAAGCAAGTCATATCAAAAATTTTTTACCACTAACGTGAAGTACAATATGTCATGAAAAAACAATCTCAGAATCAGCTGGATTCGTTAAAGCGTTCCAGAGTTATAACCTCATAAAGTGACAGTGGTCAGAATTGTAAAAATTGGCCCGGTCATTAAGCTGCAAAATGGCTCTGTCACTAAGGGGTTAAAGTGGCCATTCTACTGATTCTGAAACAGTTTGTCTTTTTCATCTGTGCCGTTCTGTTCCAAGGTTATGCCCTAAAGTAATTAAGGGACAAATGTTTCCTTCAAACCAGTTAGGCGTAGGCCACCATACTTTGTGGGCGGGTCTGTATATTGGTTGGTTAGCATCACAGAACAAAAAACAAACGCCCAAAGAGAAGTTCGGTGGTATACACCCGGTTGGACGAATGGAAAATGTACATCTTAATTTCTGGGATGTATAACTTTGGAATGGAGGGGCACAGAAGACAAAGAGAAACTGTTCCAGAATAAGTGGAGCAGCACCAACTGGAGGAGGTCGTACTTTGAAAATAAAAAATCCAGTAAAAGGTCCTCTTTAAATGCGATTGAAACTCAGTTCTATACACACCATCTGGACAGAAAAAAATGTGCTAATCTGTATACACAGATTAAACCCAATTAGAATAGACCTATAACCAATTAAAAATGTTGACTCAGTCCCAAGAATTAAGTTACAAGTTACAACATATGAAAGAAACAGTTTGTTAGGGTTCGATTTCCCGCTGCTGCACAAGGGGAGTCTCGAACCCGTCCCGCTGCGGTCTCCCATTCATCTCCAGCCGCAGTGGAGCCTGCTCAGCAGAGACGTCGGTCCAGGCGTCTTGCCCACTCCTCTACTGTGCAGTGACTTGCTGCTGCCTTTCCTGGATCTGCTATTATAGCCAGTGCTGGAGCAGTCGTCTTTGAGACAAAGTCCTGCGTTTTCCCATCTGAGCATGCCCAGAGTGAGATTTCTCATTGGAGATCAGGGGTCACATGTTCAGGTGCTGCAGCGGCTCTTATTGGTCTGCCAGGAAGGTCATGTAGCTACGTTTGTTTGTAACAGCTTCTCATTGGTCCTTGTTCCTGGAAGGTCCTGTAGCTGTTGCTATAAAAGGGTAGCATGGCTGGGCCGCCATGCGCTAATATTAATCATTGTATGCTATGCGCCAGTGTGGTCATGTGTATGTGTGGATAGGGACCCGGCTGAAATAAGCCACTAGAATACCGACTTAATCGGTGAGGAGTTTGGTATGGTAGCTGGTCAGGGTCGGTGTCCTAGATGCCCTAGATTACCGGCATAACCGGTGAGGAGTTTGATTGCCGTATTCAGGGTCTGGCGTTCAGACGCCATAGATTGCGGGTGACTCCCGCGAGGACATTAGCGCATGATCACGCTTTATGTGCGCTTAGCACTTAACTGTGTATCTGGGAGCCTTACAGGACACAGTGCTTTTTCTCAGCGGCCCTGTGACGTAACAGGGTTCGCTTTCAACGCTAGTCAGCGCCCTAGCGTGTTTTCTTTGCCACTCAGTTGTGTCTAGTGAGTGCGCACACATCGCCATATTGCGTTGCGGCTCCTCTTCTAGCGGCTCTGTGGAATAACAGAGTTCGCACTCATTGCCACAGCGCATTACGGCGTTTATGTTGGCAGCTCTGCGGGATAACAGAGTTTGCTTCTTGCGCCTTTTTGCCAGCAGCGGGCTTCGCCTGCACGGTGGACCCCGGGCTGCGAACGCACTTATTATTTATATTATTTTGTGCGTTCCGCCAGCCATAACATAATATTAGCGCCAGGGTCTGGCTGGTAAAATGGCGGACGACCAGCGTCTGCAGCGGTATATCCAGCAGCTGGAGGGTAGGTTGGCGACTCTAGAGCGCACAACCTCAGCGGTGGATGTTACCGCAGTCGCGGTTCAGGCTGCTAGTGTGGCCGCCGCCAGTTTGTCCTCTGCTACCCCTGCTCCGACTATTTCCCGCCTCCCACTTCCAGACAAGTTTACCGGTGATAGTAAACAATGTCGGGGTTTCGTCAGTCAGTGCTCCATACATCTAGAGCTTCTGGCTGCACGTTATCCCACGGAGCGGGCGAAAGTGGGTTTTATCATATCCCTTTTGTCGAGCAGGGCGTTGGAGTGGGCAACGCCGTTATGGGAGCGCGATGATCGTGTGGTGCAGAGTGCTCCTCTCTTCTTGGACACTCTTAAACAGGTCTTTTTAGGACCTCGTGTCACCCACGATACGGCTCTTCAATTGTTGGCTATCACTCAGGGTTCATCCATGGTCAGCCAGTTTGCCGTCCAATTTCGGACTCTGGTCTCTGAGCTGGATTGGCCAGATAAAGTTCTTATACCCGTGTACTGGAGGGGACTGGCAGACCATGTGAAGGACGCCTTATCCACCAGGGAGATTCCTGCCACACTGGAGGAGCTCATTACCATATCTACCCGCATCGACCTTCGTTTTAACGAGCGGAGGTTGGAGCGGGCCCAGTGTAGGCAGAGGTTCCGGCTGGCGCCCACCTTCGCCAGACCTCTGGAATCTTCCATTCAGGCGTCCGATTCCCCTGAGGCCATGAGAGTTCTCGTGTGAGACCTAAATCTCGGGCTGCTCGAGTATCTGTGACCTGTAATGCCTGCCAACAAATAGGGCATTATGCTAACAAATGTCCACGGCGGTCGGGAAACGACCGCGTCTAGTAACCATTGGAGGGGGTTCACTAGTCACAGCAGTACACGCCTCCAAGTTGTCCTTTAGGGGGACAATCAATTTTGGCTCATCCACTTTAACAGTCACGCTTTGTGTGGATTCTGGAGCCGAAGGAAATTTCATGTCTTCTACCTTCGCTCTCCGCCACTCTATACCTCTGGTGATGCTCGCCAAACCCGTGACTGTTCGAGTAGTGAATGGGTCGACACTGCCTTCACCAATCACACATCAGACCATCCCTTTCACGTTGTCAATGTCACCTTCCCATCAAGAGATTATCTCACTTTTAGTCATTCCCGAGGGAATAGACGAGATCTTGTTAGGGATGCCCTGGCTCCATTTCCATTCCCCATACATCGAGTGGAACTCTGGGAGGATATTGGGTTGGGGTGAGTCATGTAAAGGCAGATGTATGAGGGAATGCATTCAGGTGGCCACTACAGAGATGCCCGCAGATTTTACTTCTTTTCCTAATTACTATTGGTCATATGCAGACGTATTCTCCAAAAAGGCTGCAGAAGTCCTTCCACCTCACCGTCCCTATGACTGTCCTATTGACCTCTTGCCTGGAGCAGAACCTCCTCAGGGACGGGTCTATCCCCTTTCTCTCCCGGAGACGGAGGCTATGTCCCAATATATCCAGGAGAACTTGGCAAGAGGATTCATTAGGAAGTCAGTGTCACCTGCAGGGGCGGGGTTCTTCTTCGTGCTGAAGAAGAAACGGAGAGTTACGTCCATGCATCGATTACAGGGGTCTTAATGCCATCACCGTTAAGAATAAATACCCATTGCCTCTAATTTCTGAGCTATTTGATAGGCTACGGGGGGCAAGGATATTTACGAAGTTAGATCTGCGGGGTGCTTATAACCTGATACGCATCCGTGAGGGGGACGAATGGAAGACGGCTTTTAATACCAGGGACGGGCACTATGAATATCTGGTGATGCCCTTCGGGCTCTGTAATGCCCCAGCCGTCTTCCAAGACTTTGTTAATGACATCTTCCGGGATATGCTCTCCACCTCAGTCGTAGTCTATCTGGATGATATTCTCATCTTTTCCCCAGATATTGACTCCCACCGGAGAGATGTTTGCAGAGTCTTCGACCTCCTATGGGCAAATTCCCTCTACGCAAAGTTGGAGAAATGTGTGTTTGAGCAGGAGTCCTTACCTTTTCTGGGCTATATCATCTCCGCCAGGGATTGGCTATGGATCCTGCCAAACTACAAGCGGTGATGGACTGGCAAGAACCTCATTCTCTAAAGGCGGTGCAGCACTTTATGGGGTTCATTAATTACTACCGCCAGTTTATTCCTCACTTCTCAACTTTGGTAGCTCCCGTGGTTGCCCTCACCAAAAAGGGAGCTAATCCCAAATTGTGGTCTGAAGAGGTCTCCAAGGCCTTCACGTCTATTAAGTCCCATTTCGCTAGCGCTCCCATCCTACATCGCCCCGATGTTGATAAGCCATTTATATTGGAGGTGGATGCCTCGTCCGTTGGTGCTGGAGCAGTCCTCTTCCAAAAGGATGCTCAAGGTCGGAAGCATCCATGCTTCTTTTTCTCCAAGACCTTCACACCAGCAGAGAGGAATTATTCCATCGGGGACAGGGAGTTGCTAGCAATGAAGTTGGCCTTCTCGGAGTGGAGACATCTGTTGGAGGGGGCTTGCTTTCCCTTCCAAGTCTTCACGGATCACAAAAATTTGGTATATCTTCAGACAGCCCAGCGGCTTAATTCTCTCCAGGCCAGATGGTCCTTGTTCTTCTCCCGGTTTCATTTCACACTGCATTTCCTCTCGGGAGAGAAGAACATTCGTGCCGACGCTCTCTCTCGCTCTGTGGTGTCCTCGGAGGAGGAGGTGGAGGAGCCTCGGCTTATCGTCCCTACAGAGAGCCTGAGAACAGTGGCTCCGGTTTCGCTAGAGTCTGTGCCCCCGGGCAAGACTTTTGTGCCTACCAATTTGCGACCGGAGGTACTCTCTTGGGCACATTCGTCCAGGGTGGGTGGACACTTTGGGACAAAGAGGACATCTGAATTGCTGGCGAGGACATACTGGTGGCCGCATATGGTCCGTGACATTGGGGACTATGTTCGGGCGTGTGTCTCCTGTGCCAAGAATAAGTCTCCACGACAACGGCCAGCTGGGTTACTTTACCCTTTGCCGGTGGCAGACAGGCCCTGGGAGATGGTTGGGATGGACTTTGTGGTGGGCTTGCCCAAGTCTCAGGGTTGCACCATCATTTGGGTAATCACCGACCATTTTTCCAAAATGGTGCATTTGGTGCCGCTTCCACGGTTACCTTCTGCACGGGCTCTGGCAGCGTTGTTCGTTAGGCACATCTTCCGTCTACACGGCATGCCGGACAAAATTGTCAGTGACCGAGGTCCCCAGTTTGCGTCTCGGTTCTGGAGAGAGCTTTGTCTTCTACTCAGTATTGAGTTAAATCTCTCTTCAGCGTATCATCCTGAGACGAATGGGTTGGTAGAGAGGGCCAACCAGACCTTGGTCACCTATCTACGACATTTTGTCTCTGCCAGGCAGGATGACTGGGCATCCTTGCTACCATGGGCTGAGTTTGCATTAAACAATGCTGTGGCTGACTCCACCGGACAGACTCCTTTCCTTCTGAACTACGGTCAGCATCCGCGGGTTCCGGTGCCCATGCCCGTGTCTTCCGCCGACTCCAGGGTGGCAGACTGGGCTGTGGAGGCACGGGACATTTGGGACCGTACCCAGGATGCCATTCAGGCATCCAAGGAGAGGATGAGGTCCTCCGCCGACGCACATCGGCGCCCCGCTCCAACATTTGCTCCTGGGGACTTGGTGTGGCTCTCCGCCCGTAACATCAGGCTGCGAGTTGAGTCCACTAAGTTGGCACCCCGCTACCTGGGTCCTTTCAAGGTCCTCGAGCAGGTTAACCCTGTGGTATACCGTTTGGCTCTTCCACCACGCCTGGGTATCTCCGACACCTTTCATGTATCCCTCCTGAAACCCGTGCTCATGTCCCGGTTTTCTGAGTCATCTGCCGGGACATCGGGTTCATCTACGGATGACCATGAGGTGAACACCATCGTAGGGTGTAAGGTGGTACGGGGCAAAAAGTTTTATTTGGTGGACTGGAGGGGCTATGGGCCTAAGGATAGGTCTTGGGAGCCTGCCGAGCATATTCACGCTCCGCAGCCTTTGAGCGCAGCGAGGCCCAAAGAAGGGGGGGCCCTAGGAGGGGGGTAATGTTAGGTTTCGATTTCCCGCTGCTGCACAAGGGGAGTCTCGAACCCGTCCCGCTGCGGTCTCCCATTCATCTCCGGCCGCAGTGGAGCCTGCTCAGCAGAGACGTCGGTCCAGGCGTCTTGCCCACTCCTCTACTGTGCAGTGACTTGCTGCTGCCTTTCCTGGATCTGCTATTATAGCCAGTGCTGGAGCAGTCGTCTTTGAGACAAAGTCCTGCGTTTTCCCATCTGAGCATGTCCAGAGTGAGATCTCTCATTGGAGATCAGGGGTCACATGTTCAGGTGCTGCAGCGGCTCCTATTGGTCCGCCAGGAAGGTCATGTAGCTACGTTTGTAACAGCTTCTCATTGGTCCTTGTTCCTGGAAGGTCCTGTAGCTGTTGCTATAAAAGGGTAGCATGGCTGGGCCGCCATGCGCTAATATAAATCATTGTATGCTATGCGCCAGTGTGGTCATGTGTATGTGTGGATAGGGACCCGGCTGAAATAAGCCACTAGAATACCGACTTAATCGGTGAGGAGTTTGGTATGATAGCTGGTCAGGGTCGGTGTCCTAGATGCCCTAGATTACCGGCATAACCGGTGAGGAGTTTGATTGCCGTATTCAGGGTCTGGCGTTCAGACGCCATAGATTGCGGGTGACTCCCGCGAGGACATTAGCGCATGATCACGCTTTATGTGCGCTTAGCACTTAACTGTGTATCTGGGAGCCTTACAGGACACAGTGCTTTTTCTCAGCGGCCCTGTGACGTAACAGGGTTCGCTTTCAACGCTAGTCAGCGCCCTAGCGTGTTTTCTTTGCCACTCAGTTGTGTCTAGTGAGTGCGCACACATCGCCATATTGCGTTGCGGCTCCTCTTCTAGCGGCTCTGTGGAGTAACAGAGTTCGCACTCATTGCCACAGCGCATTACGGCGTTTATGTTGGCAGCTCTGCGGGATAACAGAGTTTGCTTCTTGCGCCTTTTTGCCAGCATCGGGCTTCGCCTGCACGGTGGACCCCGGCTGCGAACTCACTTATTATTTATATTATTTTGTGCGTTCCGCCAGCCATAACACAGTTTGGCAGATGATAGCAAACATCTCACCGCTTTCTTCTTTATGTCACTTTTTCCAGAAAACCAGTCTTCCTTCTGCATTTCATTTTCAGTCCATGAAGCCCCCTGATCAGCTAGCAAGAGTCTGATAGATTCAGCCTTTCCTGGAAAAAAAGCAAAGCATAAAATGATAACTTTTCCGTCCTACTTAGTACAGTCATTAGTTTTTTAATTAAACCAAAACCATGGGTAACATGTCTTAACATGGTTCCAAAATTGGACCAGGGCAACTCCCTACATACTCATCCCTTACAAGAAAATCGGAGCATTAAGCCCATATTAAATGAAAAATATGAGAATTTTAATAATAAGAATAAAATTTATTGAAAACTATATAAAAACATTTGTTCACAACAATCAAATAAATGTAAGTGGAATAGTGACAGAGCAAGAAAAAACAATCCTGGAGCACAAAGATAATAAATACGCACTTCACTAAACATATATCCTCAAAATGAATGAAGAGGAATAATGATAACAATAATATTGAGATATGAGGGTGGATTCAAAAATACCGACAGACTATTACAGAAAAAGGTAAAGCCCCAAAGGGGTTAATTAATATCTAATTCATACGATACTTATCATAGATCAAGAATGTGATCGCAAGCCAAATGGCAGAATGCACCACTAAACATACTCAAAAAATATGCATACCGTAATGGCAAGAGTTAAGTGTGGTAAATATTAGGTCAATGCCTCCTACAGATGCCATACAGGGTGCATATCAAAGTGCCGAAGTGCTTACCCATAGTGGGAAAAAGATGTGCAGTGCCAGGAACGTGCCCCAATTCCTCTTCATTCATTTTGAGGATATATGTTTAGTGAAGTGCGTATTTATTATCTTTGTGCTCCAGGATGGTTTTTTCTTGCTCTGTCACTATTCCACTTACATTTATTTGATTGTTGTGAACAAATGTTTTTATATAGTTTTCAATAAAATTTATTCTTATTATTAAAATTCTCATAATTTTCATTTAATATGGGCTTAATGCTCCGATTTTCTTGTAAGGGATTAGTACAGTCATTAGTGAAGTATTATCTGACCATAGACATGTTCTCCACTCTTTACAATCCCATGTTAGTAAAAGAGACCAACTAAATAGGGGTCCTGCTGCTGGGATCTCAGATCAGCCATCATTTTTGAATAAATGTAAGATCCTGTCGTGCCAGAGGGCAAATGAAGCATTACATGGAGCTTATTGAAACCCAACAGGCTGGCCATCTAAAGTCAACTCTTCCACTGAACCATAGTGAAGTCAACGCAGAGTCCATCCTATTTTTTCATATGCCACTAAATTCATATCGAGACACGGACATAAATAAAAACAAATTGCACAGTTTTGATAGTATTCCTCCTTAGAACCATTTCCTCCATAATACAACACCATACAAACCATGACACAATATGGTAGCATTTAATGTTCATGCCTCAGATATCCAGAGAGCAGTGGCTTGACTTCCCTAACTCTCCACAATAATGGGACTTTAGGGAGTTACGAGTTGGCAGCTTACTGTCTATTTATAATGTAGAAAAAAATCAATGGTGCCATCAGAGATAGTGAGAGCCCAACCCTAGGAAGATTAGTACGTTATGTAGAACTACTATGGAAACCCTCTTGTTCATAGTCTCGTTCCAGTATAGTAGCGTAGCTACCGGGGGGCAAAGGAGGAGGGGCCCCGGGCCCCGCGCTCTGATGGGGCCCACCCGGAGCTACGCTACTGTAACTGTATCGGCGTGCACAGCGCGCCGATACAGTTACATTCTGCGGCAGAGCAGGGAGAATTGCTCTCCCTACTCTGCCGCCCGGCCGCTATGGGGCCCCTGAGCAGGTGGTGGGGGGCCCGGTGCCGCCCGGCATCGCATTGAGAGAGAAGGAGCGAGCGCTCCTTCTCCCATCATCCTCCTCTCAGCATCTGACAGCGGGCGCGATGACGTCACTGCCGGGCGCCCGCTGTCAGACGTTGAGAGGGAGAGCAGTGAGCAGCGCAGGAGCCAGGAGCAAGAGAGGCGAGTACTGGATTTATTATTTTTGTAATGGGGGTGGTGCATTATATTACAGAGCAGAGGCTCCATATGGGGGTGCATTATAATATAGAGGCTGCCTATGGAGGTGCATTATAATACAGAGGCTGCCTATGGGGGCGCATTACAATACAAAGGCTGCCTATGGGGGCACATTACAATACAGAGGCTGCCTATGGGGGCGCATTACAATACAGAGGCTATCTATGGGGGCGCATTACAATACAGAGGCTGCCTATGGGGGCGCATTATAATACAGAGGCTGCCTATGGGGACTGCATTACAATACAGAGGCTGCCTATGGGGGCGCATTACAATACAGAGGCTGTCTATGGGGGCTCATTACAATACAGAGGCTGCCTATGGGGGCTCATTACAATATAAAGGCTGCCTATGTCGGTGCATTATAATATAGAGGCTGCCTATGGGGGCGCATTACAATACAGAGGCTGCCTATGGGGACGCATTACAATACAGAGGCTGCCTATGGGGGCGCATTACAATACAGAGGCTGCCTATGGGGGCGCATTATAATACAGAGGCTGCCTATGGGGACTGCATTACAATACAGAGGCTGCCTATGGGGGCTCATTACAATACAGAGGCTGTCTATGGGGGCTCATTACAATACAGAGGCTGCCTATGGGGGCTCATTACAATATAGAGGCTGCCTATGTCGGTGCATTATAATATAGAGGCTGCCTATGGGGGGGCATTACAATACAGAGGCTGCCTATGGGGACTGCATTACAATACAGAGGCTGCCTATGGGGGTGCATTATAATACAGAGGCTGCCTATGGGGGTGCATTATAATACAGAGGCTGTCTATGGGGGCGCATTATAATACAGAGGCTGTCTATGGGGGCTGCATTACAATACAGAGGCTGCCTATGGGGGCGCATTACAATACAGAGGCTGCCTATGGGGAGCATTACAATACAGAGGCTGTCTATGGGGGCGCATTATAATACAGAGGCTGCCTATGGAGGCACATTACAATACAGAGGCTGCCTATGGGGGCACATTACAATACAGAGGCTGCCTATGGGGGCTCATTACAATACAGAGGCTGCCTATGGGGGTGCATTACAATATAGTGGCTGCCTATGGGGGGCGCATTACAATACAGAGGCTGTCTATGGGGGGCGCATTACAATACAGAGGCTGTCTATGGGGGTGCATTATAATACAGAGGCTGCCTATTGGGGTGCATTATAATACAGAGGCTGTCTATGGGGGCACATTACAATACAGAGGCTGTCTATGGGGGCGCATTACAATACAGAGGCTGCCTATGGGGGCTCATTACAATACAGAGGCTGCCTATGGGGGTGCATTACAATATAGTGGCTGCTTATGGGGGGCACATTACAATACAGAGGCTGTCTATGGGGGGCGCATTACAATACAGAGGCTGTCTATGGGGGTGCACTATAATACAGAGGCTGCCTATTGGGGTGCATTATAATACAGAGGCTGTCTATGGGGGCACATTACAATACAGAGGCTGTCTATGGGGGCGCATTACAATACAGAGGCTGTCTATGGGGGCGCATTACAATACAGAGGCTGTCTATGGGGGTGCATTATAATACAGAGGCTGCCTATGGGGGTGCATTATAATATAAAGGCTGCCTATGGGGGTGCATTATAATATAGAAGTTGCCTATAGGGAGTGCATTATACTATATTGAGGACTATCTGGTGTATTATGCTATATGGAGGCTATCTAGGGGGCCATCATACAGTGTGGGGATTATAGTGGCGGGGCCATCATACAGTGTTGGAGCCATTAAATAGTTTGGGGATATTAAGGGGTCAGTATATATCCAGTGAGGGGCATTATATGGTGTATAGGGGGAGCTGTACAGGGGGGAGACTTGGGACATTATTAAATGTAAAGTGGGCACTTATTGTTATAGGGGAACTGGGGTTACTGTGACTGTCAAAGGGGCACACGGGGCATTATTACATTCTAGGGGCACAATGTGGGCACTGTTTTCTAGGGCACTTGCACCCGGCATTACTATACTATAGAGGGGTGCTTTAGATTTTAGAGGTCACACAGAACCACACAATAGGTGCAGTAATAGGGACACATACGGCAGCAGCGGCTCAGTATTGAGGTATCAGGTGCAGTAATAGGGACACATACGCAGCAGGCTCAGTATTGAGTATCAGGTGTAGTAATAGGGACACATATGGCAGCAGCGGCTCAGTATTGGGGCATCAGCAGGATGAGGGGTTTGTGCAGATTGGGGATAGATGTGGACAGTGCTGAAAATGAGAAGTGAAACGTGTCTTTGTTGTATTCTCTGAGCCAGATGGAAAAGACATGAAAAGTGAACAATTCCTTCAGAAAGAACGTCAGCGGTAAGTCATTATCTGTACCTCTGCTGTAATCTATTATATGTTCTGTACAGTAGGACTGGTATAACTTACCACAGACCATATGGCGGTGATGTCAATATTGGTCTTTTTATATATAGATTATTTTTGGCAACAGCGCGGTCATTTGCTGAGGTTCTCTGGTTAGGGGCCCACTCAGATGTTTCGCCCCCCCTATACCAAAACCCTAGCTATGCCTCTGTTCCAGTACATTAGTTTTAACTTAAATAAGGCTGATCTGCAATACTATGCACAGGCCATGGATGTAGAGCAGCAGTGGTTTGATTTCCTACAATCCCTATAACTTTCTATGGCAGAAAAAGCCCTTGTTGGCAAGACAAATAGGGTGTAATTTAATGATTGAATATTTTCCTATTAGAAGTTAGTAAAAAAAATTCATAACCTCAATTAAAATGGTACTCACCTCTAACAGGGAAATAGGTCAGCGTGTATTCAGACACTACAAAGAAAAAAAGATATGAAATTAAATTATCAAAGCATGACAGTTATTGTGCAGGATTTGTGCACAACATGAGCCAGAATACCAAACACTGCCAATGTGGAGATTCCTTTATATCTTAGATTATCAGACTTTATAAGGATTAATCTTACATCTAGGGATGGGCGGATTGGTGGAAGTTCGGATTCTGGTACCAGATCAGTACACTACCCGAACTTCCACCTGAACCCAAACCCCATTGAAAATAATGTATACCTGAACTGCTAAGAAAAGAAATCTCTCCTTCTACTCTGTCCCTCTTCTCTGTCCCTGTTCTCTGTCCCTCACCGAGGACTTACCCCGAACACTGCACCCTACCTCAGCAGAAAGTCAGTGTTTGGCGTTCAGTCCTAAACAATGACTGTCCAGTACGAATGCCGAACATTTCTGCTCGTGTTCGCCCATCTCTACTTACAACAAATACAAAAAAATAACAAATATAAAATACCAATACAAAAAAATATTCAAATGGAAAAAAATACATACATAAACCGAAGAGCTTCTAGTCATCAAGGGGAACTATACTGTGCCAACTTCCTAGCACCACTTAATTGATATCGGTACCAATTCGTTGACTAGGATGCCAGCTGCAAACTGGGCTTGGAGGAAGATAATAAAAACCTGTCTGCAATGGAAAGATGTACTGTAAAAGAAGCTATGTAGACAATGACCACAGCTCTAGAAATTAGTGGCTCCAAAGACTGTCCATGCTCTGTAAATTGCATTGCAGCTACAGTGAATAGGACTGATCTGCAATACCAGACACAGCCATTTAAGGTAAGTGGCACTGTTCCTGGGAAAATTCACATCCTGGATTCCCATCTGCAACTATAGAAAATCGCATGCCAATGTGAATTTAGCTGTTCTGTGTTTCTTCTGGACCTGTACGCAGAAATGCTAGAAAACAAACTCATTGACAACATTTCTTTTCTTACTTGTTATGTTGAGTGAATCTTCTCACAGAGCTTTCTTGAATCTTGAACTCGTCTGCTCTGTGCCTTTGAGCTGCTGGTTTATATAGGATGGGATGTCTGCTGAGTCACCATGATAGCAACACAGCATATAGGGGAGGGGGCATTCCAGCTGTAGGAATGAGAGACAGGCAACAGGTCCTATTATCCTAGGTAATCACGTCCACAAAGCTCATGTAACCAAGAAAGAAAATGAGGTTATGTGATATCACCATAGGGGAAAGAGCAGGAGAACAATAAGCGACCACTAATAACTCAGCGCTAAGCTTTTTGCCACACCATAAAACATGTCGTCTACTGTATTTCTCCTTCCTTCATCCACATGGCATGTGTCTGAGCATGAAGCATCAAAGACAGACCTCCGCCTTTCAGCCCATCACCATGATGGCACCATTCCAGAAGTACTGTACAACTGCAGAGAAAGAGAAAAGGGTATTAGCTTGAACCCTCATTGATTCCAATTCCCACGTGAGGCATACTCATAATGGGAGATTACCCAAGAGGAAATCATTTGATCCTTCGTGAAAAATTGAAAAAAAGCTCTCTCATATTTCAGAAAAATGTTTTACCATTTGTTCATTGTCTATCTTGTAATTTGTGATGCCTTAAAAATAATAGTTATCTGTTTCACGATTGATAAATGTAATGCCACTTAGTGAAATTATACTATTTACAATGCAATGTAGGTGCGCATTCACACTCTGGCCACATAACAGAGATTTTTTCATTAGAAAAACTGGTTATGGCAGCATATATTAAGTTTTGAAACATGAAGTATCCATGCAAACCACCAATGTGTAGTCCACTATGTGGGCCTGTGGCTCTTCCTTCCATAGGCCCATGATATTGGATTTTCAAAGCATCAATTTTCTGTACACTTAAGGGCCTGTGCACACATTGCGGATTTGCCTGCGGATTTTTCCGCGCCGAAACCGCACCTCTTGGCAGAAACCGCAGGCGCGGTTTTTGGCGCGGTTTTGACGCGGTTTTTCTCATGCAGTTTTGTATGCGGTTTTGACAGCTAAATAAAGATATGTTGTTTAACAAAAAAAAAAGATTTGTGATGTCATTTCTTGTCCAACCTCCTCTTTTACATTTGTGCAACCCACACTCCATTACACACACACAGATAGAGATAGGCCGGCGTCACACTTGCGAGTGTGATGCGAGTAAGTCGCATGACTTTCTCGCATCAACACCCGGCACGGCCGCCCGCTCTCGGACCCGAGTGTGCGGCTGCATGTATTTCTATGCAGCCGCACACTCGGGTCCGAGAGCAGGCGGCCGTGTGACGCCGGCCATAGATAGATAATAGATACCAGTAGTTAGTGTAAGGTGGCAGTGTTCACACCGTGCAGTAACTGAGGCAGTGACCCAAGCAAGTCCAACATAAACAGCTTTTATTCAGCAACTCACGGGTTAAACAGAAAAGTCCTCCGGTACGCAGCCGGGTTAACATCAGTCCATAAACAACGGTTGCTGGGAACAACGGCCGCGCCGGGCCTAACAGAGCCTGACAGGTGCAGAGCAGCGCCAGGTGTGGGTTCAGCTACACACCAACCTGCGTAGCTTTTCTGCTATGCTCCTAGCAGGGTCAAAACATAGAACCACTCTAATCCTTAGTGCAGGAGTTTTAAAGACCTGTGGCAAAAGCCACTGGAAAACCTGGGTTGGAGGGAGGAGGCCGCCCCACTGCCTCCTGTGACCTCCTCCAAGAAATAAAGGCCCTGCCGGACTTTACTTAATCTGCCTTAGCCAGGTAGTCTGGCCAGGTCACTGCTCACCTTCATTCCTGCATTGCAGCCGCAGCTGTGTGTGTGACTGCAATGCACTCCAATGGTTTTAATAGGTCTCTGTACACATTCTGGGGGAAATATAACGTCCCTCGTAAACGATCCCGGTCACTGCCTCACATTAGATAGATAGAAAATACATAGATAGATGGATAATAGATAGTTAGAAATATATATATAGAAAGATAGATATATAGACAGAAAGATATATAGGTAGATAGATAGATAAAATGGTACATAAATAGTTAAAGACACGCGCACACACACAAAATAATGCAATAGTTAATAAAAAAAAAAATAGGAAAAAAAATGCGCCAGAGGGGGAAAGCCGACAGCCGGGGCCAATATTTCTAGCCTGGGAAGGGGTTAATACCCATGGATCTTCCCAGGCTATGAATATCAGCCCACAGCTAGCCTTCACTGGCTATTAAAATAGGGGGACCCCCCAAAAAAAATGACGTGGGGTCCCCCTATAATTTATAGCCAGAAAGGCTAGGCAGACAGCTGCGGGCTGATATTCATAGCCTAGGAAGGGGCCATGGATATTGGCGCCCCCCCTGGCTAAAAATACCAGCACCCAGCCGCCCCAGAATTGGCGCATCTATACAATGCGCCAATTCTGGCACTTAGCCCCTCTCTTCCCACTCCCCTGTAGCGGTGGGATATGGGATAATAAGGGGTTAATATCACCTTGCTATTGTAAGGTGATATTAAGCCCGGATAATAATAGAGATGCGTCAATAAGACGCCTATCCATTATTAATCTTATACTAAGAAAGTGTTAAAAAAACACACACGCATAAGAATAAATTATTTTAATGAAATAAAACACAAGACGGTTTTCATTACTCTTTATTACACGCTCAGATCTAAGCGACGCCCTCGATCTCCTGTAATTAAACGTAAAAAAATAAAACAACCGTATACTCCCTGTCCGACGCAGTCCAATTAATAACGAATGTCCCACGACGGTCTCCCCTATAGAACAGTGACATCAGGTGATGCCACTGCTCTGTAGGGCCTCCCAGTGATGCACTGACAGGAGACAATGGCTCCTGCAGTGCATCACTGAGGTTACCTGAGTTCAGAGTCTCTCTTTATGGCAATGCTGCGTGGAAATTTTCTCACCCAGCATTGCCGTGAGAGAATGAACTGTAGTGACGTCATTCTCTCCCGGCGGCAGAGGCAGAGCGGTACACAGATGGATGGCGTCGGGGAACAGGTGAGTATATACTCTATGTTCTGTGTTGTATGTCATGTGTATGTTATATGTTCTGTATGTCATGTATGTTATATGTTCTGTATGTTATGTGTATGTTATATGTTCTGTATATCATGTGTATGTTATATGTTCTGTATATCATGTGTATGTTATATGTTCTGTATGTCATGTGTATGTTATATGTTCTGTATGTCATGTGTTATATGTTCTGTATGTCATGTATGTTATATGTTGTATGTTATGTTCTGTATGTCATGTATGTTTTATGTTCTGTATGTAATGTATGTCATGTATGTTATATGTTCTGTATGTCATGTGTATGTTATATGTTCTGTATATCATGTGTTATATGTTCTGTATGTCATGTATGTTATATGTTGTATGTTATATGTTCTGTATGTCATGTATGTTATATGTTCTGTATGTCATGTATGTTCTATGTTCTGTATGTCATGTGTATGTTATATGTTGTATGTCATGTATGTTATATGTTCTGTATGTCATGTATGTTATATGTTGTATGTTATATGTTCTGTATGTCATGTATGTTATATGTTCTGTATGTCATGTATGTTCTATGTTCTGTATGTCATGTGTATGTTATATGTTCTGTATGTAATGTATGTCATGTATGTTATATGTTCTGTATGTTATGTGTATGTTATATGTTCTGTATGTAATGTATGACATGTACGTTATATGTTGTATGTCATGTATGTTATATGTTCTGTATGTCATGTATTTTATATGTTGTATGTCATGTATGTTATATGTTCTGTATGTCATGTATGTTATATGTTCTGTATGTCATGTATGTTATATGTTCTGTATGTTATATGTTGTATGTCATGTATGTTATATGTTCTGTATGTCATGTGTATGTTATATGTTCTGTATGTCATGTGTTATATGTTCTGTATGTCATATGTTGTATGTCATGTATGTTATATGTTCTGTATGTCATGTATGTTATATGTTGTATGTTATATGTTCTGTATGTCATGTATGTTATATGTTCTGTATGTCATGTATGTTCTATGTTCTGTATGTCATGTGTATGTTATATGTTCTGTATGTCATGTATGTTATATGTTCTGTATGTCATGTATGTTATATGTTCTGTATGTCATGTGTATGTTATATGTTCTGTATGTCATGTGTATGTTATATGTTCTGTATGTCATGTGTATGTTCTGTATGTAATGTATGTTATATGTTCTGTATGTAATGTATGTCATGTATGTTATATGTTCTGTATGTCATGTATGTTATATGTTCTGTATGTATGTGTATGTTATATGTTCTGTATGTAATGTATGACATGTACGTTATATGTTGTATGTCATGTATGTTATATGTTCTGTATGTCATGTATTTTATATGTTGTATGTCATGTATGTTATATGTTCTGTATGTCATGTATGTTATATGTTCTGTATGTCATGTATGTTTATATGTTCTGTATGTTATATGTTGTATGTCATGTATGTTATATGTTCTGTATGTCATGTGTATGTTATATGTTCTGTATGTCATGTGTTATATGTTCTGTATGTCATATGTTGTATGTCATGTATGTTATATGTTCTGTATGTCATGTATGTTATATGTTGTATGTTATATGTTCTGTATGTCATGTATGTTATATGTTCTGTATGTCATGTATGTTCTATGTTCTGTATGTCATGTGTATGTTATATGTTCTGTATGTCATGTATGTTCATATGTTCTGTATGTCATGTATTGTTATATGTTCTGTATGTCATGTAGTTAGATGTTCTGTATGTCATGTGTATGTTATAGTTCTGTATGTCATGTATGTATATGTTCTGTATGTCATGTATGTTATATGTTCTGTATGTAATGTATGTCATGTATGTTAATGTTCTGTATGTCATGTAAGTTATATGTTCTGTAGTAATGTATGACATGTACGTATATGTGTATGTCATGTATGTTATATGTTCTGTATGTCATGTATGTTATATTTCTGTATGCATGTATGTTTTATGTTCTGTATGTATGTATGTCATGTATGTTATAGTTCTGTATGTCATGTAGTTATATGTTCTGTATGTCATGTGTATGTTATATGTTCTGTATGTCATGTGTAGTTATATGTTCTGTATGTCATGTGTATGTTCTGTATGTAATGTATGTTATATGTTCTGTATGTAATGTAGTCATGTATGTTATATGTTCTGTATGTCATGTATGTTATATGTTCTGTATGTTATGTGTATGTTATATGTTCTGTATGTAATGTAGACAGTAACGTTATATGTTGTATTCATGTATGTTATATGTTCTGTATGTCATGTATTTTATATGTTGTAGTCATGTATTTATATGTTCTGTAGTCATGTATGTATATGTTCTGTATGTCATGTATGTTATATGTTCTGTATGTTATATGTTGTATGTCATATGTTATATGTTCTGTAGTCATGTGTATGTTATATGTTCTGTATGTCATGTGTTATATTGTGTTTCTGTATGTCATAATGGTTGTATGTCATGATATGTTTATATGTTCTGTATGTCATGTATGTTATATGTTGTATGTTATATGTTCTGTATGTCATGTATGTTATATGTTCTGTATGTCATGTATGTTCTATGTTCTGTATGTCATGTGTATGTTATATGTTCTGTATGTCATGTATGTTATATGTTCTGTATGTCATGTATGTTATATGTTTTCTGTATGTCTGTGTATGTTATATGTTTCTGTATGTCATGATGTATGTTATATGTTCTGTATGTCATGTGTATGTTCTGTATGTAATGTATGTTATATGTTCTGTATGTAATGTATGTCATGTATGTTATATGTTCTGTATGTCATGTATGTTATATGTTCTGTATGTTATGTGTAATGTTTAATGTTCTGTATGTAATTGTATGACATGTACGTTATATGTTGTATGTCATGTATGTTATATGTTCTGTATGTCATGTATTTTATATGTTGTATGTCATGTATGTTATATGTTCTGTATGTCATGTATGTTATATGTTCTGTATGTCATGTATGTTATATGTTCTGTATGTTATATGTTGTATGTCATGTATGTTATATGTTCTGTATGTCATGTGTATGTTATATGTTCTGTATGTCATGTGTTATATGTTTCTGTATGTCATATGTTGTATGTCATGTATGTTATATGTTCTGTATGTCATGTATGTTATATGTTGTATGTTATATGTTCTGTATGTCATGTATGTTATATGTTCTGTATGTCATGTATGTTCTATGTTCTGTATGTCATGTGTATGTTATATGTTCTGTATGTCATGTATGTTATATGTTCTGTATGTCATGTATGTTATATGTTCTGTATGTCATGTGTATGTTATATGTTCTGTATGTCATGTGTAATGTTATATGTTCTGTATGTCATGTATGTTATATGTTCTGTATGTCATGTATGTTATATGTTCTGTATGTAATGTATGTCATGTATGTTATATGTTCTGTATGTCATGTGTATGTTATATGTTCTGTATGTAATGTATGACATGTACGTTATATGTTGTATGTCATGTATGTTATATGTTCTGTATGTCATGTATGTTATATGTTCTGTATGTCATGTATGTTTTATGTTCTGTATGTAATGTATGTCATGTATGTTATATGTTCTGTATGTCATGTATGTTATATGTTCTGTATGTCATGTGTATGTTATATGTTCTGTATGTCATGTGTATGTTATATGTTCTGTATGTCATGTGTATGTTATGTGTTGTATTCATGTATGTGTTTTTTGGTTTTTTACATTCAGCACATTAGCCAGATGATAGGACTACTACTGTCCCATCATTGGCTAATGTGTCAGTCACTGTCACTGTAGCAGGCATCGCCGGATGGGACTTGTAGTCCCATCCGACGATGCCTGCATACACGGAGACATACACACAGCCCCACACACACACCGATCACACACACAGCCCCACACACACATCGCCGCATAGGGCAGCACGGTGGCTCAGTGGTTAGCACTGCAGCCTTGCAGCGCTGGAGTCCTGGGTTCGAATCCCACCTAGGACAACATCTGCAACGAGTTTGCATGTTCTCCCCGTGTTTGCGTGGGTTTCCTCCGGGTACTCCGGTTTCCTCCCACACTCCAAAAAAACATACTGATAGGGAATCTAGAATGTGAGCCCCATCGGGGACAGCGACGATAATGTGTGCAAACTGTAAAGCGCTGCGGAATATGTTAGCGCTATATAAAAAATAAAGATTATTATTATTATATACACCGATCCCGCACACAACCCCGCACATACACCGATCACGCACACAGGCCCGCATACCGATCACCGCCCAACCACCCCACACTACCGCCATGCACCGCACACACATAGCGCCGCACATACACGCCCAGCACCCCCACACACATAGCGCCGCACACTACACGCCCACGCACCACCCACACACATAGCGCCGCCCACACACATAGCGCCGCACACTATACACGCCCACACACTTCCCTCCTCCCGAACTGCAGCGGTTTCACCTGCAGTAAAACCACTGATCTTTTTTAGACCTGCGGTTTTGCTGCGGAAGTGCCCGACTCAATGCAAATCAATGGGCGCCGAACCGCTGCAGTTCCGCACAAAGAATTGACATGCTGCGGAAAATAAAACGCGGTGAAACCGCACGTTTTTTTCCACAGCATGTGCACAGCAGATATGCGGTTCCCATTAGATTACATTGGTAGTGCACTGTGCTGCGGGTTGGATGCGTTTCCGCACGTTGAAAAACGCAGCGGAAACGCATCTAAAAACGCAAAGTGTGCACATGGCCTAAGAGTGATCTCACCAAATATTGATGTGATTTCACATTCCTTTTTGTTCATTCACTTTGCATTTTGTCAATAGGTTGTTCTTTGTCAATTAACACTTCTATTTTTGAAAGCATTCTTACTTTGCATGATTTTTTTTTGCCTTAAACTTTTGCACAGTACTGTATATATATTTTATTTCTCATATTTGTCTCTAAAGTAATTTAGTAGCCAGTGTTCAATTTCCATTGGTATTTAATTTATAATTACTTTGATAGCCAGTGTTCAATGTTCTTATGCTAACACATGAAGCAATAATGTGTGCATTGAAAAAAGTAATGTAGTGTGCTTGTATAGTCCATTATGGATAACATTATGAGGTGTGTAATGTTTATTACTGGTCATTTTATAAAGAAATTATTTGGTTTTGCAAATCAGGCTTCTGACCATGTCTATTGACAGTTGCTAAACCAGGATTTTACACCCTTCATATTATTTTTTTGTGGTGTCCGCCGCCATCAGCAGAGCATTATTAAAGACAATGGGAATCTCCAGTTAATAGGCCAAATCATATTTAGGAGTATTTGCACAATGAAAGCTGGTTTTAAGGCTCCTATAAAGCTACAGGTTCCAGGTTAGATACATTGTGTATTTTATTCCAGCAGTCCTACAGACAACGAAGAGAGTGGCAATGCTTATGTGCAAATATGTCATTCTTGCCATTTCTGAGCTTATGGCACTGCTAGCACTCTTTCATCTGCTTCACTAAGTTTCCTGGGCCGAACACTGTGTCTACATTACTCAATGCTGACCATTTCTTGGTCGCTTCACTGCTGAGAAATACAGGCAGATACTTATGCATCATGAAATACCATTAAGGAAGCATCTGATTGGTTCCAAATTTGTTCTTTAGCAGGACAATGACCTCAAACATACAGCCAATGTCATTAATTATCTTCAATGTAAAGAAAAACAAGTGCTCCTAGAAGAGATGAAATGGCACCCACGGAGCGCTGAACTCAACATAATCGAGTCTTTCTGGGATTATATGAAGAGACAGAAGGACTTGCACAAGCCTACGTCCACAGTTCTGTGGTTACTTCTCCCATACTCTCTGCCAAGTTCCTTCAAAAACTATGTTCAAGTGTACCTAGAAGGATTAATGCACCTATTCCAGCTGGTTGTGCGTTTGAAGACACACATTCAGCTGAGGTGCATTACGGCGCATAGACCTGATGTCTCACTGTACTGCAGTACACGCTGGTGGCCAATCAGAGGCCATCAGCTGACGTCCACGTGTCCGTCACAAACGGTGCATGACACCCCGCAATCGCATCTTTGCCTACCTCTAGCGCTCATGGCCATGTTCCAATTTTGCTTCTTTCTGGTAGAGACAAAATTACATGGTGTGTGATCGGAAGTGATGACTTATGTGTTCCAAATACCGGAACACTCTTGCGTTGTACGGTAACCAGAAGTGATGACAGGTGTGTGTTCTATAAAGGTACTGCTCTGCAGGAGGTGAGTTCATACCCAGAGCAGTACTAGTATGGCGCCACAATCGCACGGCCTCACGCTGAGCGCCGCGGAAATCACATGCGAGTGTCAGCTGTATGTGACAGCTGATACCACGCAGCAACGCCTACGTGGGCATTTAATCCCTCTGATGCCTCTGTCAGTAGTGACAGCGGCATAGAGAAGCATCGCCCAGGGAGGGGGCTCCGATCGCGATGTCCTGGTGGTCTCCATGGAGACCCCCTGCACCAAGATGGCCACGGGGTGCTACCGGGTCCTGTAAGGAAGGTGGCTTGCAAGTATCTGCTGAGAGTGCATGCCTCCTTCCCTGCCTGTCAGATCGCTGATCTGATACTCTGCAGTGCAGAGTCAGATCAGCAATCTGATGTAATATAGTAATTAGGGTTGAGCATTCCGATACTGCAAATATCGGGTATCGGCCGATATTAGCTGTATCGGAATTCCGATTCCGAGTTCCGATATTTTCGTCATATCGGATACCGGAATCGGGATTGTCACTTTCACTGTCAGTGTCCGTCGGTCGGGTCTGTCAGGAGTCAGCGGCACTTACCTGGCAGAAGATCTCCGGCGGTCACGGGCTGGACTGCTTCATGGCCGCAATCTTCTTTCCCCGGCGGTCACATGCAGTTTCTCGCGATAACTGCAGTGACTGCTGGGTAATCCCGGCCGTAAAGCAGTCAGTCCGATGACGTCACCGCCGGGGAACCAGGTAATCAGCTGTGCTGCGTTGCGATGACAGGCTCTGCCTGTCATTGTGATGTAGCAGAGCTGGATCGTCGTGGGACTGTCGTTATGGACTGCGTCGGACAGGTGGTATACTGTTGGTTTGTTTTTTTTCTTTTTTTACAGGAGATCGATGGCGTCGCAGGAATGAGAGTACAATAAAATTAATGAAAACTGTGTTGTCTCTTTTATTTCATTAAAAGACTTTTTTCTTGCTGTGTCTTTTTTTTAAACATTTAAAAACTTTGGGATTAATAATGGATCGGTGTCTTATTGACGCCTCTCCATTATTAACCGGGCTTATTGTCACCGTGCAATCAACGGTGACAATAACCCCTTATTACCCCACTTTCCACCGCTACAGGGCAAGTGGGAAGAGCCGGGTAAAGTGCCACAATTGGCACATCTTTTGATGCGCCAAATGTGGGGCTGCTGTAGCCTGGTATTATCAGGCTGTTGAGGGCCAAAATCCATGGGCCTTGACAGTCTTTTAATACCAGGCCACAGCAGTCTGCATTTTACTTGGCTGGTTAACAAAAATAGGGGGATCCCCACGCCGTTTTTTTTTCGAGGGGATCCCCTATTTTTGTTAACCAGCCAAGATATGCAGACTGCTGTGGCCTGGTATTATCAGGCTGGCAAGGTCCATGGATATTGGATCCTTACCAGCCTGAAAAACCAGGCCTCAGCGGTCTGCTTCATCTGGCTGGTTAACAAAAATAGGGGGGACCCCACACCAATTTTTTTCGAGGGGATCCCCTATTTTTGTTAATCAGCCAAGATATGCAGACTGCTGTGGCCTGGTATTATCAGGCTGGCAAAGTCCATGGATCTTGGCTCCTTAACAGCCTGAAAATCCAGGCCTCAGCGGTCTGCTTCATCTGGCTGGTTAACAAAAATAGGGGGGACCCCACGCCAATTTTTTTCGAGGGATCCCCTATTTTTGTTAATCAGCCAAGATATGCAGACTGCTGTGGCCTGGTATTATCAGGCTGGCAAGGTCCATGGATCTTGGCTCCTTAACAGCCTGAAAAACCAGGCCTCAGCGGTCTGCTTCATCTGGCTGGTTAACAAAAATAGGGGGGACCCCACGCCAATTTTTTTCGAGGGGATCCCCTATTTTTGTTAATCAGCCAAGATATGCAGACTGCTGTGGCCTGGTATTATCAGGCTGGCAAGGTCCATGGATCTTGGCTCCTTAACAGCCTGAAAATCCAGGCCTCAGCGGTCTGCTTCATCTGGCTGGTTAACAAAAATAGGGGGGACCCCACGCCATTTTTTTTTCGAAGGGAACCCCTATTTTTGTTAATCAGTTCCCTCTGACGTCATTGATTGTGTCCCTGGCTGACCTGAAGTGAAAGTGGAAAGCAATCAATTAAGCTTTCCACTTAAGGGCCCGTCTCACATAGTGATATCGCTACCGAGATCGCTGCTGAGTCACTAGTTTTGTGACGCAGCAGCGATGTCCCCAGCGATATCGCTGTGTGTGACATTCAGCGACGATCAGCCCCCCTGCCGGGTATCGCTGATCGTCGCTGAAATGTCAGGACCTTTTTTTGATAGCTGGTTTCCCGCTGACAGGCACGCATCGCTGCGTGTGACAGGCGGGAGACCAGCGATCCGCTGGTAACCAAGGTACACAGCGGGTTTCCAGGCGCGGGGCTGTGCCTAGAAACCCGCTGTGTACCTTGGATACCAGCGCCCTGATGCAGGGAGCTGGTATCCAAGGTACACAGCGGGTTTCCAAGCGCTGCGCGGTGCCTGGAAACCCGCTGTGTACCTTGGTTACCAGCGGATCGCTGGTCTCCCGCCTGTCACACGCAGCGATGCGTGCCTGTCAGAGGGAAACCAGCGATCAAAAAAAGGTCCTGACATTTCTGCGACGATCAGCGATACCCGGCAGGGGGGCTGATCGTCGCTGAATGTCACACACAGCGATATCGCTGGTGAGCTCGCTGCTGCGTCACAAAACTAGTGACTCAGCAGCGATCTCGGTAGCGATATCGCTATGTGAGACGGGCCCTTAAGCGATGTTACCCGCAGTTTCGCTGTCCCAGATCGCTGCCTGAGCTGCCTGTTTGGCAGCTCAGCAGCGATCATGTAGCGATACACCAGCGATCCTGACAAGTGCATATCGTTGTCGGGATCGCTGGTGTATCGTTATGTGACACCCAGCCTTTACTCTCCTGTCAGCCAGGAGAGGAACTCATTCATTTGGGGGTTTACTGTGAGGCTGCAGCAATAGCTGCGGTCCCTGCAGTAAACATTAACCCTTTCTGAAGGATTACACCGCGGGACCTGACTGTGCATGGGATAGGTAAGAATAATTTTGCTTTTTTATTTTATTTTTATTACAGGAAATGGTTTTTGCAGTAAAATAAAAGATGGTCAAAAACATGTGTCTTTATTTCATTAAAATGATTTTTAATTAAAGTGTGTGTGTTTTATTTTTATTTCATGCAATAGGATTAATAATTGATAGTTGTCTAATTGACAGCTCTCAATTATTAACCTGGCTTAGGCCTCTTTCACACATCCGGCGGGCGCCTGGCGGCGCCCCCGGCATTTTGCCGCAGCGCCGCATGTGAAAAGCTTTCACACATCCGGCGGCCAAAATGCGTTTTTTTGCCGGATGGTTTCTGATGCTTGGAGAGATAAGAAACCATCCGGCAAAAACAAAAAACGTTACATGCAGCGTTTTTCCCCGGACGCCGCAATGCAAATGACACTTGGTGTACATAGGGTTAACCATGTCTTTTCATGTCCTTTGCTATCTAATTTGCACAAACAATTAAATCAGTCTATGTGTGCAAAATTTCACACCTGTAGGGGTTAATTAAAGGTGTAAATTCGTAGCAAAAAAGTCCGTTTTTTTTACAACGAATTTACACCTTTAATTAACCCCTACAGGTGTGAAATTTTGCACACATAGACTGATTTAATTGTTTGTGCAAATCAGATAGCAAACGACATGAAAAGACATGGTTAACCCTATGTACACCAAGTGTCATTTCATGTCGGGTGCTTCTGTCTTTTCACAGAAGCCGGCTTTACCCGGCAATTGAATCAGAGGATATTTTACTATGTAGAAGTGTATAAACTATACATATATGTATATATACATGTCACAATGACATGTATATATATATATGTATTCTATGTGTGTATATTTAGTGTTTACAAGGAAAGAATGGGTTTTTTTAGTTACGATATTTTGTTCCCATAGACTTACATGGGACTTCCGGTATCGGGTATCGCCGATATTTTTTGAGTATCGGCGATACCATTCCGATTCCGATACTTTTGGATATCGGAAAGTATCGCTCAACTCTAATAGTAATGTACATTACAGTAATGTCTCTGTCAATGTAACATGTAACCCACAAACAAGTGCAGAAAAATCTGCACTGTAATATGGCGCTACTTCCCTTCTGAGCTTTGCACTGTGCCTCAAATGAAGTTTTCGACCACATATGAGGTATTGTGAACTCAGGAGAAATTGCACAACAAACTTTAGTGTCAATTTTCTCCTTTTGCTCTTGTAAAAATACAAAATTTGTAGCTAAAAAAGATTTTTGTGGGAAGAATGTGATTTTTTTTATTTTCATGGCTTAACACTATAAACTTCTGTGAAGCACCTGGAGGTTCAAGGTGCTCAATATACAGTTGTGCTTAAAAGTTTACATACCCTTGCAGAATTTTTGCTTTCTTGGACTTTTTTCAGAGAATATGAATGATAGCACCAAAACTTTTTCTCCACTCATGGTTAGTAGTTGGGTGAAGCCATTTATTGTCAAACTACTGTGTTTTCTCTTTTAAAATCTTAATGACAACCCAAAACATCCAAATGACCCTGATAAAAAGTTTACATACCCTATTTCTTAATACCGTGTATTGCCCCCTATAACATCAATGACAGCTTGAAGTCTTTTGTGGTAGTTGTGGATGAGGTTCTTTATTTTCTCAGATGGTAAAGCTGCCCACTCTTCTTGGCAAAAAGCCTCCAGTTCCTGTAAATTTCTGGGCTGTCTAGCATGAACTGCGCGCTTGAGATCTCCCCAGAGTGGCTCAATGATATTGAGGTCAGGAGACTGAGATGGCAACTCCAGAACCTTCACTTTGTTCTGCTGTAGCCAGTGACAGGTCATCTTGGCCTTGTGTTTTGGATCGTTGTCATTTTGGAACGCCCAGGTACATCCCATGCGCAGCATTATTTGCTGATAACGTGCTGCATTCATCTTTCCTTCAACTTTGACCAAGTTTCCTGTGCCTTTGTAACTCACACATCCCCAAAACATCAGCGATCCACCTCCGTGTTTTACAGTAAGAATGGTGTTCTTTTCATGATAAGTAGAAAAACACGTCACTCCTTATTTTTTGTTACGGTGCTCAGATAAGGGATGCCAAGCCCAATTACATAAAGAACTAAATAAATCCGGCACTCGAATAAATGAAAATGGTGAAGATTTATTAAACAATCCAAACATGTGACGTTTCGATCAAATTCCTGACCTTCTTCAGACTAAGAAACATAAGAGATATATACAGAAAATCAAAATAACTCAGTTATAGAGTCCAAATATAGTCATACCTTATAATTATAATAAACATAATGATATATTGCCTATAGTGAACCAATACATTCACAATGCATATATTGTAGAACTATCTCCTAGTAGTCACAAAATATGGCGATCAAATAACGCGCTCAGGTACTAACAAATAGCAGAGTGACCTAAGAGACTCACAGGTGTCAAAATAAGAAAACGTTCCATTGACAAAATCTGATCCACTTTATCATGTTGAATATATGTCATAAGCCAAAATTATTAGTGCCCAAAGTGAAAGGTAAAATCCTTACCAGATTGTGGTAGAATAAGGAATATGGTTCTTTGGAGAAAACC
Source organism: Oophaga sylvatica (assembly GCA_033576555.1). Lineage (NCBI taxonomy): Eukaryota > Metazoa > Chordata > Amphibia > Anura > Dendrobatidae > Oophaga > Oophaga sylvatica. Next base: position 254,727,904 of record JARQOD010000003.1, on the reverse strand, counting down.
GCATGTATAAGCAACCGGTACCGTAATAAGATGTCCCAATTAAATAAAGAAGTGGTCCACCATTGCAAAAACCAGACAAATAGTCATACTCACGTTGCCTTGCAGCGCTAACAGAGAATGCAATGTGAAAATTGCTACAGGTAATGGCTCTGTGTGAGCTGTGCACGTGTGGTATAGATATACTCCGGCGTTCATGGAGAACTGGAAGTGACATAGAATGTCTGTGCCCGAATGGTGAAACGCAAGTGGAAAGCATTCTTAGTCGTCAGCAGGAAGTGAGTCATGATCGGTTGTCACAGGGCGGTGTTTGGTAAGTGGAACGCTCCTGGAACGCAAGCAGGAAGTGCACAGTGATCCATAGTGAGGAATAGAAGAAATTGCAGCCCTGGAACCGTGCGGAGGTAAGTATCAGTGCAGGCAGTGTCAATTGTTTGCCTGAAATGATACAATAATCATATTTAGTGATACAATAATAAATAAAGCAAAATAAATCTTCGGAACAAACTAGTGAGGGCTGACATAGGCTCCACCCAGACCATTCCACGACAAACCTTCCTTCGGACACAGCGTAAGGGTACTTTTCCCTGCTTACATTGTGCGCAGTGTACCAACATTCTTAAAGGACCATATCTTGCACACCCATGTACTGGCATTAATATTCCTATAAAAAACTATTTTACTTGTGATTCTTCTTCGGTCATAAATGCTATCAAATGTCCATGTGGTAAATTGTATATAGGGGAAACTACGCAAGCAATCAGAGATAGGATTTCTCATCATAAGTCTGACATTAGATGCCAGAAGAATCATCTTCCCATTCCCTTCCATTTTAATACATCAGGTCACACAATAGCTCAGCTACATTTTATGGTGTTAGAACAGGTGCAACTGAATAGAAGGAGTGGCAGCCTAATCAAAAAACTGCGTTATAGGGAAGCATACTGGATCCACTCTTTACAGACCCTAGAACCTAGGGGACTTAATAGAGATTACGATGTCTCCAGCTTATATTGAGTATAAGCCATAAATTCATAGCTTTCAATTCCATAAGAGATCCAGAATACTTTCCGTCTTTATATTCATATTTATTTTGCTTTATTTATTATTGTATCATTTCAGGCAAACAATTGACACTGCCCGCACTGATATTTACCTCCGCACGGTTCCAGGGCTGCAATTTCTTCTATTCCTCACTATGGATCACTGTGCACTTCCTGCTTGCGTTCCAGGAGTGTTCCACTTACCAAACACCACCCTGTGACAACCGATCATGACTCACTTCTTGCTGACGATTAAGTATGCGTTCCACTTGCGTTCCACCATTCGGGCACAGACATTCTATGTCACTTCCAGTTCTCCATGAACGCCGGAGTATATCTATACCACACGTGCACAGCTCACACAGAGCCATTACCTGTAGCAATTTTCACATTGCATTCTCTGTTAGCGCTGCAAGGCAACGTGAGTATGACTATTTGTCTGGTTTTTGCAATGGTGGACCACTTCTTTATTAATTGGGACATCTTATTACGGTACCGGTTGCTTATACATGCGGTTTTCTCCACAGAACCATATTCCTTATTCTACCACAATCTGGTAAGGATTTTACCTTTCACTTTGGGCACTAATAATTTTGGCTTATGACATATATTCAACATGATCAGTGGATCAGATTTTGTCAATGGAACGTTTTCTTATTTTGACACCTGTGAGTCTCTTAGGTCACTCTGCTATTTGTTAGTACCTGAGCGCGTTATTTGATCGCCATATTTTGTGACTACTAGGAGATAGTTCTACAATATATGCATTGTGAATGTATTGGTTCACTATAGGCAATATATCATTATGTTTATTATAATTATAAGGTATGACTATATTTGGACTCTATAACTGAGTTATTTTGATTTTCTGTATATATCTCTTATGTTTCTTAGTCTAAAGACAGTCAGGAATTTGATCGAAACGTCACATGTTTGGATTGTTTAATAAATCTTCACCATTTTCATTTATTTGAGTGCCGGATTTATTTAGTTCTTCTTTTCATGATAGGCCTTGTTGACCTCTCTCCAAATGTAACATTTATGGTTGTGGCCGAAAAGTTCAATTTTGGTCTCTTCACTCCAAATTACCTTGTTCCAGAAGTTTTGAGGCTTGTCTCTGTGCTGTATTGTGTATTGTAGGTGAGATACTTTGTTGCATTTGCGCAGTAATGGCTTTCTTCGACTCGACCATGCAGCCCATTTTTCTTCAAGTGCCTCCTTATTGTGCATCTTGAAACAGCCACACCGCTAGTTTTCAGAGAGTCTAGTATTTCAGCTGATGTTATTTGTGGGTTTTTCTTTGCAACCCAAACAATTTTCCAGTCAGTTGTGGACAAAATTTTTGTTGGTCTACCTGACCGTGGTTTTGTTTTTACAGAGCCCTGATTTTCCTTTTGTTAATCACAGTTTGAACGTTGCTGACTGGCATTATCAATTCCTTGGATATCTTTTTGTATCCCTTATCTGTCTTATACAGTTCTAAGAATAAAAAAGAAAAAATTAGAAAAATAAGGTAAAAAATCAAGTATGCTATCAAGGAGCCTTACATGAACATTATACCAGATAAAATGTATCCTTTATTATGCCTATTAAAAAACAAGACATTACCACATAAAAAAAAACAACCAACCGTGCTGCCTACCATGGCCTTACAGAATGTGCCCTGATTGCAAACTACCTAACAGCAGAGGTTGGCATCCTAAACACAAACGAGATTGGTGCCCCCGCTCCTCAGCGGCTGAACCCTAATTCTCCTACATGTCCTTTGACTGGGAAGTTTAAGGTTATCAATATGTTTTACTAGCATTTTTGTTCCGCACATGTTGATATCGGGCTATTGGCACAGTTTATGTCTCCTATGTCTATTGCATTGTTTTGCTACCCTTGTCAATGCTTATCAGTTATATCAGGGATTTCCAGGGATAGCCGCTGTGGAGCGGGGGTGCCATTCCACTGACCAGTAGGGTGCCAACCTCTGCTGACAGGAAGGCATACAGTTACAGGGAACAGTACAGTCAGATACTCATTTGTTATGCACATGTCACTTTATTGTCTGTGTCATTATCACTTCTTTTTTGCACACTGTTTTATTGTTGCCTTCCCAACTACCTTCTATTGGCAACCTCTATATGCCACTTTCCTTGTTAATTGAGTGACCACATGTTGCACCAGTCCAGGGACATATAGGAGAATTAGGGTTCAGCCGCCGAGGAGCGGGGTGCCAATCTCGTTTGTGTTTAGGGTGCCAACCTCCTCTGTTACGTAGTTTGCAATCAGGGCATGCTCTTTAAGGCCATGGTAGGCAGCACGGTTGGTTGGGTTTTTGTGTGGTAATATCTTGTTTTTTAATAGGCATAATAAAGGATACATTTTATACAGGTCAACTACCTTTTTCCGTAGATCCGTTGACAATTCTTTTTCTTTCCCCATGGCTCACAATCCAGAAATGTCAGTGGCTGGAAGAAAGATGCAAGAGTCTGTCTGGATCCCAGAATCTCACTCAACTTTTATGCACACACACTGATTACAAGCAAACAGGTCACAGGTGAGGATGTTACATTTACAGTAGGAACCATTCAAACCCATTTGTATCAACTTCTGTGCATATTATCAGGCCAAAATCACCAGGATATGTAAACTTTTGATCAAGGTCATTTGGATGTTTTGGGTTGTCATTATGATTTAAAAAGAAAACACAGTAGTTTGACAATAAATGGCTTCACCCAACCTATAACCATGAGTGGAAAAAAGTTTTGGTATTATGATTCATATTCTCAGAAAAAAGGGCAAGAAAGCAAAAATTCTGCCGGGGTATGTAAACTTTTGAGCACAACTGTACATCCAGATAAGGTTCCAAAATGGTGTCACTTCTGGGGGTTTCCACTGTTTAGGCACATCAGGGGCTCTTCAAACGCGAGACGGCGTCCGCTATTTATTCCATCAAATTTTGTATTCAAAAAGTCAAATTGAACTCCTTTCCTTCCAAGCCCTGCCGTGCGCCCAAACATTAGTATTTCCCCACATATGGGGTATCGGCATACTCAGGAGAAATTGTACAACAAATTGTATGTAGCACTTTCTCCTGTTACCCTTATGAAAATGCAAAATATGGAGCTAAAAAGATTTATTTGGAAAAAATGTGATTTTTTTTTATTTCCACGGTTCTACACTACAAACTTCTGTGAAGCACCTGTGGGTTCAAGGTGCTCAATACTCATGTAGATAAGTTCCATAAGGGGTGTAGTTTCCAAAACAGTGTCACTTGTTGGGGGTTTCCACTGTTTAGGCACATCAGGAGCTCTCCAAACGCGACATGGCAACTGCTAATTATTCCAGCATATTTTACATTCAGAAAGTCAAATGGCGCTCCTTCTGTTCCAAACCCTGACGTTTGCCCAAACAGTATCAATTTCCCCACATATGGGGTATTGGCATGCTCAGGAGAAATTGCACAATAAAATGTATAGTCCATTTTCTCCTGCTACCCTTTCAAAAGTAAAAAAATTAGGTCTAAAGGAAAATTTTTGTGAAAGAAAAGTAAATGTTTATTTTTTTCTTCCACATTCCAAAAATTCCTGTGAAGCACCTGAAGGGTTAATAAACTTCTTGAATGTGGTTTTGAGTACCTTGAGGGCTGCAGTTTTTAGAATGGTGTCATTTTTGGGTATTTTGTGACATATAGGCCCCTTAAAATCACTTCAAGTGTGAGGTGGTCCCTAAACAAAAGTAATGGCCGGAGCAGAGCCTCCCTCCCCTCAAGAAAGAGGCGTGGGCGGAGGCCGGCATGACGGGGGTTTGGAGGGGTTTAAAATGAGGGAGGAACATTTAAATAAGGGGGGGAGTGGTTGGGGGGGTTTATAAGGCAGTGATGGGGCGGTCCCAGGGCAGTTCCTGTCTTGCCCCATCAGTAGTAAGACGCAGTACAACTTACCATGTCTGCAAATGCGGCGATCGAGCGCCTCAGGGCTGCGGCCTCGTCGCAGCCTCCTGGATGGCTGGAAGCGCAGGTGGCGATTATCGTTCAGGGAGCTTCTGGTCCGTCGTCTGGGGCATCGCAAAGGGAGAGGCGGCCAAGAAGGGTGAGGCCTCCTGAAAGACTGTCGCCGGATCAGGCTCCTCGGGCCTCGCGTCGGCGCAGGAGCCCCTCACGGGCCCCTCCAGGCCGGGCGGCGCGCGGAGCTCGCGTTAGCAGGCCTCGGCCTGGGAGGAATCCACCAAGCCAGCGAGGCCCTGCGGCGGTAACTTCTCTTCCGCCGAGTGCACGTCGGGGGGCGGAGTCTTTGCGCGCCGGCCGTCAAGCGAGAGCTGCGTCCTCGGGAGGTCGCAGTGGTGAGCGATCCTTTTTGCGGCCTGTTTCAGATAGCAGCGCGGGTGCGTCGGCGTTGTGTCTCCAAGCGCCGGGCGTCATGGAAGATCTGCGTCCTCGGGGGGTCGCAGTGCTGAGTCACCTGCTGTGCGACCTGCTTCCAATCGCACTGCGGGTGCGTCGTCTTTGGAGCCGGTATGTCCCGGGCGTCGCGGGAGAATTGCGTCTTCGGGAGGTCGCAGTGGCGAGGGACCTTCTGGCGGCCCGCCTCAGGAAGCATCGGTGATGCGTCGTCGTTGGAGCTGCTAAGCGATGGGCGTTTTTGAGAGCTGCGTCAGCGGGCGGTCGCAGTTGCGATCGGCTTGCATTGCTATCTGTTCCGGATGGTCATGCAGGTGCGTTGTCAAATTACTGAACGGCCGGCTCATCAGACCAGCAATTTTCCCCCCTTGGTGATGGCGGGGTTCCAGGTTCGTCGGGGGGTCACAGCGGCAGTTTTACTGCACTGCGGCCTGCCTCTGTGGACGGCTTCAGAATTTCGGCGGCCGGGGCATCGGTCGGCACGGGTCAGCAGCTTTTACCCCCCATAGGCGGAGGGTTTACAGAGGGATCGGAGGGCCGTTGCTGTGGGGTGAACGCGGGGCGGCTTGGTTTGGCTGCTGCTGCTAATCCATCGTCGGGTGCTGCTGCGACCCAGTCTTCAATGTTGTTTCAGGATCAGCGGGCTGGATCCCCAATGGGGTTTAGGCCTTCTTCATCTGGAAGTCACGGAGCGGTTTCCGGACGTCAGGAGCAGGTCAGCGGAGTCGTGGTGTCAGATCAAGGCGGTGGCGACGCACCTTTGGAACCAGGTTATCCGGCTGGAGGGCTCACAGCTCCCTCGCAGCCCGGTGAGTATAATTCTATGTTAAGCGTTGGTCATTCATTTTTGTCTTCTTCACCGTTTGGGGTAGCTCGGCCGGGAGTTAGTAATAGTGTTGGGGGGGTGGCCGAGGTAGCCGGGGTTACGGATATGCTGGTAGATGTGCGGAATTTGCTATCCCGATTAGAGAAGGGTATAAGTTCTCCGTCTCCAGTGACGGCGTGGGTTGGATCACAGGTTGGGGGGCAGATAGTGGCGAGCGTGTCGGAACAGGAAGGGCTTAGTGCTGAACCGGTGTCTGTGTCGGTGCAGACAGAGAAGGAAAAGGAGTGTCGGGTGCGTTTAGATGATAGGGCTCACGGGGAGGTATATGTTTGTTTTGAGGGCCCCTTGGGGGCTCATTTGAAGAAGGAAGTTAAGGAGCGTATTTGGAAGGATGAGTACGTTGAAATATTCTCATTGTTGCCTTTGGAGAAGTTTAATTTGGATAAAAGTAAAAAGGAAGATAGTAAGAAGGAGGAGGAGGAGAAACGGAGGTGGCGATTAATTCCTCAGACGTTCGTCAACTGGCAACAAGCGTTTGCTATTTTAGCAAGTGTTATCGGGGAGAAAGCTTCAGACAACTGCTCGGCTTTGTTTTGTTATTTTGATGCTATTGGGGAGGCGCATAGGGTGTATGGGGGACAGGCTTGGCTGCGGTATGATGAGCAGTTCAGGCAAAGGAAGGCCGTGCGTCCGGCGATTCGTTGGGATCAGAAGGACATTGGTCTGTGGATGAGAGTCATTGCACAGAATAAGTTTGGGCATTCCTTTCTCGGGGGAACTGGGGGCGCCGGCCAGAGTGGAAATACAGCTGGGGCAGCGGGAGGAAGTGGTCAAGGCCAAGGAGGTGGGAACAAATTTGGGGTGTGCTGGCAGTTTAATGACGGCCAGTGTAAGTTTGGGGCGGGGTGTAAATTTAAGCATGTCTGCTCCAATTGCAATGGCGCCTCCCATGGAGCGTCTAAGTGTTTTAAAAAAGGGAAGCAGAAGCCTGGGGGTGGTAATTCCCAAGGGAGAGACTCCGGTGAGTTTGGAAAAGATGGTCCCTTATCTAAATAGATACGGTGACAGGGAAAAGGCGACGTTACTGTTCAATGGTTTTAAGGATGGTTTTGTTATCCCGCATCCTCCGTTTGTTATCCCGCGGGTACTTAAGAATTTGCATTCGGCTTTATTGCATAAGGAGGTGGTCAGTGAGAAATTGGCAAAAGAGGTTTTGTTGGGTCGTATGGCGGGCCCTTTCTCGTCGCCACCTTTTCAGGACTTAGTGGTTTCCCCGTTGGGCGTTGTTCCCAAGAAGGAGCCGAACAAGTTTCAGCTTATTCAGCATCTTTCTTACCCACGGGGGAGGTCGGTGAACGATGGCATTGATCCGGAAATTTGTTCGGTTATTTATTCCTCTTTTGACGAGGCTGCGCGGTGGGTGAGGAAGTGTGGTCGAGGGGCCCTTATGGCTAAGACTGACATTGAATCTGCTTTTCGACTTTTGCCAGTTCATCCTGATAGTTTGAAGCTGCTGGGTTGTTTTTGGGAGGGGTAGTTCTTTGTTGACAGATGTTTGCCGATGGGCTGTTCCTTATCATGTGCTTATTTTGAGGCTTTTAGTTCTTTTTTGGAGTGGGTGGTGCGAGAGGTGTTTGGTTGTGAATCTGTTATTCATTACTTGGACGATTTTCTGTGTGTAGGCCCAGCAAATTCTTCATGCTGCCATGGGATCTTGAAAACTGTTGAGTGGGTGGCGGAGCATTTTGGGGTTCCTTTGGCGCCAGGCAAAACTGAGGGCCCATCTTCTTGTTTGTGTTTTTTGGGAATAGTCATCGACACGGTGGCATGGGAGTTCAGATTGCCCGAGGAAAAGTTGTTGGCTTTACGGGCTGAAGTAGGTAGAGCGCGCCGGGTGAAGAAGTTGTCGTTGCGTGATTTGCAGTCGTTGCTAGGGAAGTTGAACTTCGCATGTCGAGTGATGCCGATGGGGCGAGTTTTTTCACGTAGGCTGGCTAGCGCTACGGCAGGGATAAAAGCCCCTCATCACTTCATACGTTTGTCTGGGGAACTTAAGGCGGATTTGGCAGTTTGGGATTCCTTCTTAGAAGGATATAACGGGCGCTCTTTGGTCATGGCCGAGGTTGTTGGGAGTGATGTGTTGGAGTTGTTTACGGACGCGGCCGGAGGGGTTGGTTTTGGAGCCTATTTCAGGGGGCAATGGTGTGCGTCTCGTTGGCCTGCAGAGTGGGTGGCTGAGGGCTTAGTTCGGAACATAACATTATTGGAAATTTTTCCAATTCTGGTGGCGGTGCATTTATGGGGAAGTGAGTTTCGTGATCGCAGGGTGCGTTTTAATTGTGACAACATGGGAGTTGTTTGCGCGATTAATGGGCTTACTGCGTCCTCTCCTCCTGTCGTGCGAGTTTTGCAACGTTTGGTCTTGTTATGTTTGGAATTGAATGCACACGTGACGGCGACGCACGTGCCGGGTGTGAAGAATGACATAGCTGATTCTCTTTCTCGTTCACAGTGGGATCGTTTTCGCTTATTGGCCCCGGAAGCGGAGTGCGAGGGTCTAGCCTGCCCGGAGGAGTTGTGGAAGGTGGTTTACGGTCTGCAGAGTCTCTGATTAGGGCATCGTTGGCTCCAAAAACTTGGCGGCTTATCGGGCAGTGTGGCGTAACTGGGAAGAGTTTTTAATGACAATTCCAGTTCTGGGGATGGGGTGGATTTACAAAGGGCCTTATTGGCTTGGTTGGGGCAAGGGGCGAGGGAAGGATGGTCTTGTGCCAAAGTGTCGCGGGTTTTAGCAGCACTATCTTTTGGGTTTCGTTTGCGGGGGATTAGCGATGTGTCAAAGACCTTTTTGGTGCAGCAGGCGGCAAAGGGTTTTCGTCGAAATAAGGGGTTGGGTGATACGAGGCGCCCGGTATCCTTCGCTTTGCTAGAGCGATTGGGTTTTATTTTGGACACGACGTGTTCTTCTCGTTTTGAAGTTCTGTTATTCCGTCTGGCTTTTTCGTTGGCATTCTTTGGGGCTTTGCGGGTAGGTGAGCTGGTTTCGGGTAATAGACAGGCGGCGGGGGGTTTGTTGGCTAAGGATGTATTATTGACGGCGGGTGGTGTTGAGTTTTGGCTGCGTAAATCCAAGACGGATCAAGAGGGGAGGGGCCGTCGGGTAGTGTTGGGTATTGTATCAGGGTACCCGATGTGTCCAGTGTTATGTTTGCAGCGTTTTTGGGAGTTGGGCCCCGGGTTGGGGGGCTCATTGTTGTGCCATGCCGATGGCGGTAGCCTGTCCAGGTATCAGTTCAACGCCATTTTCAAAAAGTCCATTCGAGCATTAGGTCTCGATGATTCTCGTTTTGGGACGCATTCATTCCGGATTGGGGCGGCGACTGAGGCGGCAGGTAGGGGGTTGGACGCGGCATCAATACAACGTATTGGGCGTTGGAAGTCTAATCTATTTAGGAGTTATATTAGGCCTTGATTTTTCGAGGTGGTATTTGATTGTTCTGAGGGTCTGCGTGGGAAGTTTGGAGTTGGTTAAGGGTGATCTTTTGGGATGTTTAGTGTTATTTTCTCATTTCAGGTTCCCTTCCTATGCTGATTTGGATTTTTGGTCACTCCTTCGTCCACTGGGGAGCGTTGAGAGCCGACGTCAGGACTGATGGTCGGCAACTGGGATTTCCCCGGTCTATGGCGGTAGTGCGATGGCTCGGTTTTCGAGGAATGCAGTGGAGAAGGGTGTTGCCCGAAATTCATGCGTGCGCCCGCTTGGACCGTGCTCCCGATGTTTTGGTACTCCATGTCGGGGGGAATGATCTTGCGGTGCGTCCTTTTCGTGAGTTAGTGCGAGATATCAAGCAGGATTGCTTGCGGTTATGGGTGTTGTATCCGGGGTCATTTTAGTTTGGTCTGATATTGTGCCACGCAGACGTTGGAGGAACATGAGGTCTCTGGTTAAAATCAATAAGGCCAGGATAAAGGTTAACAGGGCTGTGTCTTCATTCATGGCTCGGAATGGTAATGTGTCGGTGCGGCATTTGGATTTGGAGAAGGGGGATTTTTGGTTGGCCGATGGGGTTCATCTGAATGCTGTTGGTTCAGATATGTGGGCACTAGGGATTCAGGAAGGTATTGAAAGGGCCATGGCTTTGCGGTCTTAGGGGGTCTCGGGCCATTGAGGTTTTCAATGGGCCCTCGTTGTGGCGGCTCAAGGGGGTGGGGAGAGAGTCCTTGAAGTTGGTGGAAATTGGTTTGTGGGGACTCTGTTTAGGGTCTCCACTGTTTGAAGTTATGTGGTGGTGATCTGGTGAATGGTGGAAGGGGAGTTCACACGGAGTGGGCAGATCCCCAGGTGGTTGGGTGAACAGCACACCTCAATGGTGGTGCTCCCGAGCCTGTGGGGTAACGGCTGGGAGTAAGAGGTGGGATGTTGTTCACAGGATATTGGTTTAATTCACCATGATCTTTGTAGCTTCAAGGACTCCTCCCTGATGTGTTATTGGTATATATATATATATATTGTTATATATATATTGTTATATATTGTTATTTATTGTTATTGTTGTTTGTACTTAAATAAAGGCTGCTGTGGCCATACATATTCCAAAGAATTACTGTAATTCGTTATTGGGGTATGGATAACTGGGTATATTGATAAGGGTAAAGGGGGGGCTCAGTTCTAGAGTCCTGGGTTTCGTACGAGTAAACAACTCGACTATACCAACGTCAAGTAATGGCCGGAGCAGAGCCTCCCTCCCCTCAAGAAAGAGGCGTGGGCGGAGGCCGGCATGACGGGGGTTTGGAGGGGTTTAAAATGAGGGAGGAACATTTAAATAAGGGGGGGAGTGGTTGGGGGGGTTTATAAGGCAGTGATGGGGCGGTCCCAGGGCAGTTCCTGTCTTGCCCCATCAGTAGTCCCACCCTCCCTCCCTATTGGATGATGTTACTGGATGGTTAATTTTGGGTCATGGCGGCTCAAGGGGGTGGGGAGAGAGTCCTTGAAGTTGGTGGAAATTGGTTTGTGGGGACTCTTGTTTAGGGTCTCCACTGTTTGAAGTTATGTGGTGGTGATCTGGTGAATGGTGGAAGGGGAGTTCACACGGAGTGGGCGGATCCCCAGGTGGTTGGGTGAACAGCACACCTCAATGGTGGTGCTCCCGAGCCTGTGGGGTAACGGCTGGGAGTAAGAGGTGGGATGTTGTTCACAGGATATTGGTTTAATTCACCATGATCTTTGTAGCTTCAAGGACTCCTCCCTGATGTGTTATTGGTATATATATATATATATTGTTATATATATATTGTTATATATTGTTATTTATTGTTATTGTTGTTTGTACTTAAATAAAGGCTGCTGTGGCCATACATATTCCAAAGAATTACTGTAATTCGTTATTGGGGTATGGATAACTGGGGTATATTGATAAGGGTAAAGGGGGCTCAGTTCTAGAGTCCTGGGTTTCGTACGAGTAAACAACTCGACTATACCAACGTCATGGTTTTGCAAATTTCGTTATAAAAATGAGAAATCACTGGTCAACCTTTAAACCTTATAACTTCCTGACAAACAAAAATACTTTTTAAAAATTGAGCTTATGTAAAGTAGACATGTGGGAAATGTTATTTATTAACTATGTTGTGCCATATGACTCTCTGATTTAAGGGCATTAAAATTAAAAGTTGACATTTGCAAAATTTTTTACATTTTTGCCAAATTTCTGTTTTTTCACAAATAAACACAATTCATATAAAAAAAAACCCTGCTATCATAAAGTACAATATGTCACGAGAAAACGTTCTCAGAATCACCGGGTTCTGTTGAAACATTCCAGAATTATGACCTCATAAAGTGACAATGGTCAGAATTGTAAAAATTGGGTGAAAACAGGCTTTGTCTCAAAGGGGTTAAAAGGGCTAGTTGTGGACTGCCCTTATCAAGGTGGGAGCAATTGGGGACTATATGATATTGTCGTGCTTCTTAGGATCTCCTTGTCACAGGAGTCTATGATTATTATGTTACTAGCTTGGCCCGTGCAAAATTTTTGCACATTGGTTGTCGGGGGCGCAGGCAATTTCAGAAAAAGCAAGCTGGTCAAATGTAAATGTATTTCATGAGATGATGAACACAGACAGGTATTTATATATGTAGATTGGTAATACAATAAATTGTTTTGATAAGTAGAGGCCAAAAAATGTCGAGTTGCCACCTGCAGGTCATTGTTTCTTTCTGCAAGTTTATGAAAATTAATGTTTAAACTGTATTTAGTGATAAAATCGTGAATGTGTGGTTTGTTTGGCTCTCTTCTTGCTGACGAGTGCAAGTTTACCTTTCAAGTGGTGTATGATTTGTGTGTGTGGGGCGAAGTCATCATAGAAAAAGCAGTGCATGTTTACAAATTATTATTATTATTTATTATTATTATTATAGCGCCATTTAGTCCATGGCGCTTTACATGTGAGATGTGTTTGCATATGTGACTCACCTTCAGTGAAGTGTGCAATCCTCCAATGTGCCTAAAATAGGCTGGGCAAGCACTTGGGCAAGCTGGAAAGACCCCAAAGCAAATGTTTGGATTTGTTTGTGATATCTGTAAGCAGCTTTGTGGTAGTGTGCTTTGGGGTAGTATGCTGCCACCTGCAGGTCATTTGACCTTTCAAATGGTGTATCATTTGTTTGTGTGGGTGGAGTATGAATAGAGCAAGTGTGCAATTCAACAGGCAGTGCATGTTTACAAATGTGTTTGCATATGTAACTCACCTGCAGTGAAGTGTGCAATCCTCCAATTTGCCTTAAATAGGCTGGGCCAGCAGTTCGGCAAGCTGGAAAGCCCACAAGGCAAATGTTTGGATTTGTTTGTGAAGTCTGTAAGCAGCTTTGTGGTAGTGTGCTTTGGGGTAGTGTGGTGCCCCTGCAGGTCATTTTTCCTTACTGCAGGTTTATGAAAATTAATGTTTAAACTGTATTTTGTGATCAAATCGTGGATGTTTTGTTTGTTTGGCTATTTTCTTGCTGAAGGGGGCAAGTTTACCTTTCAAATGGTGTATCATTTGTTTGTGTGGGTGCAGCATGAACAGAGATACAAAGTAATCATCGAAAAACAGTGTTTAGAAATAATAGAATAGATTGATATGCTCGTGCTTCGGACCAGGCCTGTGGTGGGTAGTTTTGTGGAGCTCTGCTTAGCTATTCATATTGATGGCTTATGACAGGTCACTGATCCCTCCACCAAGAAGGCGCCGGAAGCGCCTGCGCAGTAGCATCTATTGGATTGCCGATAGATGTTACTACGGAGGTGCGGCCGGTGCCACTTTGAGACAGAATTTTTTTTCCTTAATAAATTTATATCAGCAAATAAAACAATTTAATGCATATTATCCATGCGATCATGCTGCACTGCAGGCAAGGTCGGACTGGCCTTGAGGGGTATCGGGAAATCTCCGGTGGGCCCTTGCAGAGGACCAGGGAGATGGCGGTGGGAAGAGGGAGAAATGAGAAGAATTAAAAAAAACTGCGTTTTTTAGGGGCAACGGACCCTTTAAAAGCGAAGGCAGATTATTTGCAGGGCGTGCGCACACAGCGTTCACTACCTGAACCATCGTGGCTCATGTCCCAATCAACACTAGTGACTAGTGTGCGCCTGTCGTCACCGGCGTATGACGTCAGTGTCATGTGCCGCATGCGACGGGTGCACCCAAGTCAGCCGTCGACCTCTGCTAGGTAGGCAGCCATCTTAATATTAGCATGCCAGACCTGCAGAGAAGGAGGACGCCGCCCAGTGTCGAGAGCGCAGGAAGGTAAGAGGAATCTTTTTTTTTTTTCTTCTGTCCAAGTAGCCAGGACAAGGGACCAGGATAGACATATGGGGGGAAGCAGCACAAGTTGCCAGGATGGATATATGAGGGGAGAGTAGCACAAGAGGCAAGGATGACTATATGGGGGTGCAGCTCAAGGTGCCAGGATGGATATAGGGGGGAGCAGCACAAGGTGCCAGGATTGATATGTGTGGGGGGGAGCAGCACAAGGTGTCAGGATGGATATATGGGGGGAGAAGCACAAGGTGCCAGGACGGATAAATGGGTGAGAGCAGCACAAGGTGCCAGGATGGATATATTGGATGGGAGCAGCGCAAGGTGCCAGGTGGATATGTATGGGGGGGCAGCACAAGGTGCTAGAATGGATATATGGGGGGAGGTGCCAGGAAGGATATATGGGGGGAGCAGCACATGGGGCCAGGATTGATATACAGTGGGGAAAAAAAGTATTTAGTCAGCCACCAATTGTGCAAGTTCTCCAACTTAATAAGATGAGAGAGGAATGTAATTGACATCATAGGTAGACCACACCTATGAGTGTCAAAATGAGAAAACAAATCCAGAAAATCACCTTGTCTGATTTTTCAAGATTTATTTTGCAAATTATGGTGGAAAATAAGTATTTGATCACCTAAAAATATGCAAGATTTCTGGCTCTCACAGACCTGTAACTTCTTCAAGAGGCTCCTCTGTCCTCCACTCATTACCTGTAGCAATGACACCTGTTTGAACTTATTATCAGTATAAAAGACACCTGTCCACAACCTCAAACAATCACACTCCAAATCCACTATGGTGAAGACCAAGAGCTGTCAAAGAACCCCAGAAACAAAATTGTAGCCCTGCACCAGCTGGGAAGACTGAATCTGCAACAGGCAAGCAGCTTGGTGTGATGAAATCAACTGTGGGAGCAATAATAAGAAATGGAAGATATACAAGACCACTGATAATCTCCATCAATCTGGGACTCCACGCAAGATCTTACCCCGTGGGGTCAAAATGATCACAAGAACTGTGAGCAAAAATCCCAGAACCACACGAGGGGTAACTAGTGAATGACCTGCATAGAACTGGGACCACGATAACAAGAGTTACCAGCAGTGACGCACTACACCACCAGGGACTTATATCCTGCAGTGCCAGACGTGTCCCCCTGCTTAACCCAGTACAAGTCTGTGCCCATCTGAAGTTTGCTAGAGAGCATTTGGATTATCCAGAAGAGTATTGGGAGAATGTCATATGGTCTGATGAAACCAAAGTAGAACTGTTTGGTAGAAAAAAAACTCTTTGCGTTTGGAGGAGACCGAATGCTGAGTTGCATCCAAAGAACACCATACTTACTGTGAAACATGGGGGTGGCAACATTATGCTTTGGGACTGTTTCTCTGCAAAGGGACCAGTACGACTGCTCCGTGTACAAGGAAGAATGAATGGGGCCATGTGTAAGGTTCTATGTATATATTCCTGAAACTCAGTTTGTTCGTCAGCCATTTTACTTTCTGTCTTGCTGCAGCTATCTTGCCCTCAGTCAAAATGGAGTTTCCAGCTTGCATGTTCCCGCCCTGATTCTCTCCTTTGCTTCTTAAGCAGCCACAGCTGAGCAATCAGTGCTTCAGAATCTAGCCTGCAGTGAACCTGTGACTTGACTCCTGTAAGCCTTGGACCTTGTACTCCAGCTATTCCTACTGAGGAACTCTGAAGCACTTGTGGACTCTGAACCCTGCTCTTTGAAAGACCCACGTTTGCATGGACTTACGGTAACAGAGAAGAAGATCCTGAATCTGTATTGGAGAGTGATTGCTGAGCTTGGATTACTCTGGCCTGCTGTGTCTCCTGTTTCTGTGTCTGCAAACTGTGTGACTATTTCTGCCAACTTGTATGAAGTAATACAGGACTTTTCTATATCAAACCTGTGACTCCTGTGTTTTCATCGCACCCAAGCACAAGACGCTATATGAACTGTACTACATACATTACAAGATTCTGAAGCCAAAACGTTAGTGTCTGCTGGGTCTGGAAGGCTGTGTCTGCTGTACTGTGGATATCAGACGTCCGGTTGTACTTTCTGTGATGACAGTGGTTGTGACTTCTCACAACCATTCCAGGTGAGCAATTCCCTTAAGTTTTTTCTTTTTGCAGTGTTACCACAGGTAAACACTATTGTTTTTTTTTTTTTTTTCCTTTCTTTTCTCTTTTTTGTCTGCTGTAACTCTGGATATCAGATGTCTGGTTGAAACTTTCTGTGATGATAGTGGTTGTGACTTCTCACAACCATTCCAGGTGAGCAGTTCCCTTAATTTTTTTTCTCTTCTGCAGTGTTGCCACAGGTGAACACTATTGTTTTTTTTTCTCTCCTCTTCTTCCAGTAATCCTGTCTTAAAAGATCTGGAAAATGGAGGCCCGCATAAAGGAACTTTGCGGAGTGACTGATAATATCCTTGCAGATTTGCAGAATATAAAGACCCGTTTTACAAATCTACAGGACCTCAATAATCACAATTTGCAAGTGGTTGGACAGACTACCCAGGATTTGCGAACCAGGATTGAGGTTCTAGAGGGGCGAGTCCAGGCTCCTGCCGTAGCCCCGAGTGCTGGGATTCCCAAGTTGCCCCCTTTTCGTTTTGGCGGTGAACGTGAGAAATTCAGGGATTATATTAATCAATGCAATCTTTTTTTTTCTGCACATGCTTCACAATTTCCCACTGAACGATCTAAGGTGCTTACTATAATTATGTTGCTTACCAACAAGGCTTTAATGTGGGCAAACCCTCTGATTGAGACTGAGGATGATTGTTTGAATCACCTTGATGATTTTATTTCAGCCATGGGGCAGGTGTTTGATGACCCCAATCGAGGTGCAACAGCTGAAGCAGCCATGTTAGCTTTGCGCCAAGGTAAGCACTCGGTAGCTGAATATGCCTTGGATTTCAGGAGATGGGCCCTTGATACCACCTGGGACAGTTCCGCCAAAAAATCTATTTTTCGAAAGGGGTTATCTCCACTGATTAAGGATGAACTTGCTCGTGCCGACCCTCCCACTGCGTTAGGTGACTTTATTAACTACTGCATCCGTATTGATACTCGTCTGACTGAACGCAGGCAAGAGAGATGGTTTGAAAGCAATCGTACTAACCTTTTCCTACCTTCCTCTCCAGCTAAGGAACCTTTGAGTAGGATTACACGGGAACCTGAACCTGAACCCATGCAGGTAGACTCTTTACAACGACGGGTTAGTGATGCACGCAAGGAACATCGTTTTAAGGAGAATCTATGTTTCTATTGTGGTAAGTCAGGGCACTTCATTATAAACTGCCCCAGCCATTCTCGTAAGACTACTGCAGCACTCATTCATTGTGAGTGTTGCGAGAGGGGATCTGTCAGGTCCGAGCCTCAGGCTCCAGAGAGATCTGCAGCAACAGATCTTGATTTCTCGGACTTAAACTCCGTTACCTCTGAGGACGTTGACTGTGTAAACGCTGCCATTTTTCAAGTTTCCTCAGCGGTGTCCCAGCTGAGTTGTAAGAAAAACAATTCTCATTGCTTTCTTTCCATCAAACTCTGGGTTGACTCAGCTTGGGTGTCTAGCTCTGCTATGATCGACTCAGGGGCAAGTGGAAATTTTATGGATGTCTCCTTTGCTCTGAAACAGGGAATACGTTCAGTGAAGAAGGCTACTCCAGTACAGATGGAAACTGTGGATGGCTCCCTGCTGACCTCTGGACCAGTGGATCAGGAAACAGAGCCTTTGAGGGTTCTTATGGGTAAAGATCATCAAGAGAAACTGTCCTTTATGCTTATCTCTTCTCCCCACTTTCCCATTATTCTAGGGCTACCATGGCTGCAGGCTCAGAATCCTACCATTAACTGGGAGACCAAGGAATTACACTTTCCAGAGAAACAGATGAGTCCAAAAGTTTCAGCTTGCTCTGTTCCTAAAGGAATCATGTCAGTCCCTGAACTACCAGCTGTATACCAGGACTATGTGGATTTATGTGACAAGAAGAACGCTGACCAGCTTCCTCCTCACCGTCCATATGATTGTCCAATTGAATTATTGCCTGGAGCAGAGATACCTTTTGGTAAGATCTACCCCCTGGCGGGGCCCGAGCTAAAGGCTTTAAAGGATTACATAGATGAAAATCTAGCCAAGGGCTTCATACGCCCCTCTTCATCTCCTGCAGGTGCACCCATCTTCTTTGTAAAGAAGAAAGATGGATCTCTGAGACCATGCGTAGACTATAGGGAACTCAATAAGGTTACTATTAGAAACCGTTATCCATTGCCTTTAATCCCTGAGTTATTGGAGAAAGTGCGACATGCCAAAATTTTTTCTAAACTAGATCTTCGTGGGGCCTATAACTTAGTCCGTATTAGACCTGGGGATGAATGGAAGACTGCATTCAGGTCACGCTATGGACACTTTGAATATCTAGTTATGCCTTTTGGTCTGAGTACCGCCCCAGCCACTTTCCAACACTTGGTGAATGACATCTTCAGGATCTCCTAGATACATTCGTGGTAATTTATTTGGATGATATTCTAATTTTTTCTAACTCCACAGAGGAACATCATGGACATGTGAGAATGGTCTTGGAACGTCTAAGACAAAATCATCTTTACATCAAACTTGAAAAGTGTGAATTCCATAGGACCGAAATTCAATTTCTGGGGTATGTACTGTCTACACAAGGAATTAGTATGGATGGAAGCAAAACCCAAGCCATCAAGGATTGGCCAAGTCCTAGAAATGTGAAGGAGGTACAGCGCTTCATCGGGTTTGCCAACTTCTATAGACGTTTCATTAGAAATTTCTCTGAGGTAGTGTCACCTATCACCCAACTTACCCGGAAAGAGTCTAGGTTTTCCTGGACTCCCCAAGCCCAGGAAGCATTTTCCCGTCTAAAAGATAAATTTACCACTGCACCTATCCTAGTACATCCCAACCCCGAGCTTGCCTTCATAATAGAGGTGGATGCTTCAGACTGTGCCGTTGGAGCTATACTCTCTCAGAGAACAGGTGAGAAGAATGTCTTGCATCCCTGTGCCTTCTTTTCCCAGCAGTTGTCTTCGGCTGAGAGGAACTACGATGTGGGCAATAGAGAGTTGTTGGCCATTATTGCCGCCTTCAAAGAATGGAGACACCTTCTTCAGGGAGCTGCACAGCAAATAGTCGTCCTGACAGACCATCGTAACCTTGAGTTTATCAGGTCGGCTAAGTGCCTGACTCCTCGCCAGGCTCGCTGGAATCTTTTCTTAAACCAATTTAATTTTATCATCTCTTATAGACCAGGATCGCGCAATGGAAAGGCTGATGCACTCTCTAGGATTTACTCAGCAGAGACACGTCCAATTACTCCTCCTAAGACTATTCTTCCTGACTCTAGATTCCTAGGAGTAATTCATAATCAAGACCTACTTAAGGACATCAAGGAAGCATACCATGCGGATTCCTTTTTGGCACAACCCCCAAGGGACGTAAGTCTTGTCTTTAAGAATGGTGTGTGGATTCAGGGACAACGTCTGTATATTCCTGAAACAGTCAGATTAAGAGTATTGCAACTCATTCACGATTCCAAGATAGCTGGGCATAGAGGAATTCTAAAGACACAGGAATTTCTTTCTCGTTTCTTTTGGTGGCCCACTTGCAGGAAGGATGTTTTGAATTATGTCACTTCATGTGAGGTCTGTGCAAGATGCAAAACACCTCGCTCCTCACCAACTGGTCTGTTACAGCCTCTTCCCACCCCGTCCCGCCCGTGGGGATCCATTTCTATGGACTTCATTGTGGAGTTACCAACCTCTCAAGGGAAGAACACCATTCTAGTGGTGGTTGACCGTCTAACAAAGGCAGCTCATTTTATCCCTTGTGTCGGCTTACCCACTGCAAAACAGACATCAGATTTGATGATTAAAGATGTGTTTCGCTTACATGGAGTACCGGATGAGGTTATTTCGGATCGAGGGGTGCAATTCACTTCTAGGTTTTGGCAAAATTTCTGTGCAGCATTGGACATTAAAGTAAACCTTTCTTCTGCTTTTCATCCCCAGACTAATGGACAGACCGAACGAACCAATCAAACCCTGGAGCAGTATCTCCGCTGCTTTATCTGCCACCTACAGGATGATTGGGTGGATCTACTTCCATTAGCTGAGTTCTCGTATAACAACTCTCAGAGTGCTTCCACTAAACAGTCTCCTTTTTACTCTAATCTAGGTTATCATCCTAACATTCTACCACGATTTCCCATAGAAACGCCTTTACCAGCAGTGGCTGAAAGAATCACGTCTTTACAGAAGAATATGGATCTTCTAAAGGAAAATCTGGAATCGGCTCAAGAAAGGTACAAGAAAGCAGCAGATAAATTTCGTAAACCTGCACCAGCTTTCAAGGTAGGAGACTTGGTCTGGCTGTCAACCAGAAATCTTAAATTAAGGATTCCATCGTCTAAGTTGGGACATAAGTACATTGGACCCTATAAAATCAGTAAAATTATAAGTGCCGTTGCTTGTCGTCTTCAACTGCCCAGAACTATGAGAATCCACCCTGTCTTTCATGTATCCCTACTAAAGGCTGCGACACCCAATACGTTTCCTGGACGTTCCTCTCCTTGCCCTGACCCAGTGCTAGTCGATGGTCAGGAAGAATTTGTGGTGGAAAGGATTTTAGATTCCAGGTTGTATAGAAATCAGTTACAATATCTGATTAAATGGCAGGGCTACCCAGTGGAGGACAACTCATGGGAACCGGTCAATAACGTTAATGCTCCTCGCTTGCTCCGTCAGTTTCATCAGAGGTACCCACACAAGCCTGGTCTGAGGTCATCCAGAGGTTGTCCCTAAGGGGGGAGTAATGTAAGGTTCTATGTATATATTCCTGAAACTCAGTTTGTTCGTCAGCCATTTTACTTTCTGTCTTGCTGCAGCTATCTTGCCCTCAGTCAAAATGGAGTTTCCAGCTTGCATGTTCCCGCCCTGATTCTCTCCTTTGCTTCTTAAGCAGCCACAGCTGAGCAATCAGTGCTTCAGAATCTAGCCTGCAGTGAACCTGTGACTTGACTCCTGTAAGCCTTGGACCTTGTACTCCAGCTATTCCTACTGAGGAACTCTGAAGCACTTGTGGACTCTGAACCCTGCTCTTTGAAAGACCCACGTTTGCATGGACTTACGGTAACAGAGAAGAAGATCCTGAATCTGTATTGGAGAGTGATTGCTGAGCTTGGATTACTCTGGCCTGCTGTTTCTCCTGTTTCTGTGTCTGCAAACTGTGTGACTATTTCTGCCAACTTGTATGAAGTAATACAGGACTTTTCTATATCAAACCTGTGACTCCTGTGTTTTCATCGCACCCAAGCACAAGACGCTATATGAACTGTACTACATACATTACACCATGTATCGTGAGATTTTGAGTGCAAACTTCCTTCCATCAGCAAGGGCATTATAATGATCCCAAGCACACCACCAGGGCAACGAAGGTGAGGCTTCGTAAGAAGCATATGAAAATCCTGGAGTGGCCTAGTCAGTCTCCAGATCTCAACCCCATAGAAAACCTTTGGAGGGATTTGAAAGTCCGTGTTGCCCAGCGACAGGCCCAAAACATCACTGCTCTAGAGGAGATCTGCATGGAGGAATGGGCCAACATACCACCAACAGTGTGTGCCAACCTTGTAAAGACTTACAGAAAATGTTTGACCTCTGTCATTGCCAGCAAAGGATATATAACAAAATATTGAGATAAACTTTTGTTAATGACCAAATACTTATTGTCCACCATAATTTGCAAAATAAATCTTGCCAAATCAGACAAGGTGATTTTCTGGATTTGTTTTCTCATTTTGACTCTCATAGTTATGGTCTACCTATGATGTCAATTACAGGCCTCTCTCCTCTTTTTAAGTGGGAGACCTTGCACAATTGGTGGCTGACTAAATACTTTTTTCCCCACTGTATGGGGGGGCAGGACAAGATGCCAGAATGAATATATGGAGGGAGTAGCACAAGGTGCCAGGATGGATATATGGGGGGCAGCACAAGATGCCAGAATGGCAGGATGGATATATGGGGGTGAAGCAGCACAAGGTAGCAGGATGGATATATGGGGGGCAGCACAAAGTGCCAGGATGGATATATAGGGGAGAGCAGCACAAGGTTCCAGGATGGATATATGGGAAGGAGCAGCACAATGTGTCAGGATGGATATATGGCGGGAGCAGCACAAGGAGCCAGGATGGATATATGGCAGGGAGGGAGGAATCAGCACAAGGTGCCAGGATGCATTTTTTTTTTTGGGGGGGAGCAGCACTTAGGGCCAGGATGGATATATGGGGGGAGCAGGACAAGGTGCCAGGATGAGTATAATGGGGGGAGCAGCACAAGGTGCCAGGATGGATATATGGGGGGAAGCAGCACAAGGTACCAGGATGGATAAATGCAAGGAGCATCACAAGGGTGTCAGGATGATCTATGGGGGAGCAGCACAAGGTGCCAGGATGGATATATGTGGGGGGGCAGGACAAGGTGCCAGGATGGATATATGGGGAGGGAACAGCACAAGGTGCCAGGATGGATATATGGGGAAGGATCAGCACTATGTGCGAGGATGGATATATGGGGAGGGAGCAGCACAATATGCCATGATAAATATATGGTGGGGGGAGGGAGCAGCACAAGGGGCCAGGATGGATTTAAGGGGGGGAGCAGCACAAGGTGCCAGGATAGATATATGGGGGAGCCAGGATGAATATATGGGGGGAGTAAAATAAAACTGACAGTGTGAATTAGGTGCAAACCAGGAGCAGCAATGTTATGTTTCGGTAGCTGAGGAGTGCAGGTTAAAAAGGCAATACACCAGAGCAGTTGGAATCTATGAGATTGCAGTACCCTGACTAACCACCACAACTAGAGGCAGCCGTGGAGCGTTCCTACGTTGGTCCTAGACGCCTTGTCACAGCCTGAGAAACTAACTACATCTAAAGATAGAAAGAGGAAAGCTATCTGCCCCGGAGCAGATCCCCAAAGAACATAGAAAGCCCCCAAACATGTAATGGCGGTTAGACAAGAAGAAATACTGACACAGACAGAAAATAGTATGAGCAAACGTTGGGGCCCAAACTACCTAAATAGAAAAGGATAGGAAGTGCACTTACTGCAATCCCAAAAAACCCTGAAAAGCACCAACTCTACTAATTTCAAAAACACCTGAGATCACACGACCTCTACCACCTAAATTAGTTCTCTGGTGTAACAAAATCAAAACAGCAGCCACTGAAAAAACTGGAAAAAGCAAATGTACAAACATCAGTGGCTGAACTAAACTGAGAGGGCAAAAGCCCCCAGAGGGGACCCTGAAGGCCCCCACAGAAGTGCAGAACAAAATGCAAAAATCAAGCACAAAAAACAAAAAGAAGAAACTGTCTTATCTGTTAGCAGGAGATGCAGACACGACACAGCAGGCTACAAAGGAAACAGGAATCAAGGATTGAGACCAGAACAATTGATCACCGGCAACCCTGATGGGAAGGCGACTCCCTTATATAAGACCAGTCAGTAACCCCTGATTCCCAATCCTCACAATCTTCACTGGACAGTCCAGTACCGCTTGTAACCACCAGAGGGAGCCTCTGCTCAGAACTTATTTCAAGTCCATTCACAACAGTACCCCCCCCTTGAGGAGGGGTCACCGAACCCTCACTTGAGCAACCAGGTCGGTCAGGATGAGTTCTATGATACGCACGGATGAGTCTCCTAGCATGGATGTCCGAAGCAAACACCCAAGAATTGTCTTCCTGACCATAACCTCTCCACTTAACCAAATACTGGAGTTTCCGTCTAGAAAAACGAGAATTCAATATTTTCTCAACCACAAACTCCATATTGCCCTCAACCAGAACAGGGTCAGGAGGCAAAGCAGTAGGAACCACTGGCTCAACAAACCTCTTCAACAAGGACTTGTGGAATACGTTATGGATCTTAAATGTCCCTGGAAGAAGCAAACGAAAAGAAACAGGATTAAGAATCTCCATGATCTTATAAGGTCCAATGAACCTAGGCTTAAATTTAGGAGATGCCACTCTCCTAGGAATATTTTTTGAGGACAACCAGACCAAGTCCCCCACTTTAAACCGAGGACCATCAGTCCTATGCCGGTTAGCAAACCGCTGGGCCCTCTCCTGAGAGAGGGACAACCTCTCCACTACCTGGTCCCAAATCTGTTGCATACGCTCCACAACAGAGTCAACACCTGGACAGACAGAAGCCTCAGTCTGTCCTGAAGAAAATCGAGGGTGAAACACAGAATTACAGAAAAATGGAGACATCAAAGTGGCAGAGCTAGCCCTATTATTAAGAGCAAACTCAGCCAAAGGCAAAAAAGAGACCCAGTCATCCTGATCAGCAGACACAAAGCATCTTAGAAAAGTCTCCAATGTCTGGTTTGTTCTCTCAGTTTGACCATTGGTCTGAGGATGAAACGCCGAGGAGAAAGACAATTGAACACCAAGTTTAGAACAAAAGGTCCTCCAAAATCTGGAAACAAACTGGACTCCTCTGTCAGACACAATGTTCTCAGGAATGCCGTGTAAACGAACCACGTGCTGAAGGAACAAAGGCACCAATTCAGAGGAGGAAGGCAACTTAGGTAATGGCACAAGATGTATCATCTTGGAAAACCTATCACAAATCACCCAGATGACGGTCATTCTCTGAGAAACAGGGAGGTTGGAAATGAAATCCATAGAGATATGGGTCCATGGTCTCTTGGGCACAGGCAATGGCATCAACAAACCACTAGAGCGAGAGCAAGGCTTGGAGCGAGAGCAAGTCCCGCAGGACTGCACAAATTCCCTGACATCACGAGACAAGGTAGGCCACCAAAAGGACCGACTAACCAAGTCTCTGGTACCAAAAATTCCGGGATGACCGGCCAACGCGGAACAATGAATCTCAGACATCACACTCTTTTTCCACTGGTCCGGGACAAACAATTTCCCAACAGGGCAGCGCTCGGGCCTATCCTCCTGACACCCCTCCAGAGCCAGTCTCAAATTGGGCGAGATGGCGGAAAGAACTACACCTTCTTTCAAAATAACAGAAGGATCAGATAACTCAGGAGAGTCCGCAAGGAAACTCCTCGAGAGGGCATCCGCCTTAACATTCTTAGTGCCAGGAAGAAAGGAAACCACAAAATTAAAACGTGTGAAAAACAAGGCCCACCTGGCCTGTCTAGGATTAAGTCGCTTGGCAGATTCCAGATAAACCAGATTCTTATGGTCCGTAAGGACCACCACCTGATGTTTGGCTCCCTCCAGCCAATGTCTCCACTCTTCAAAAGCCCACTTCATGGCCAATAACTCCCGATTACCCACGTCATAATTACGTTCAGTAGGAGAAAATTTTCGAGAGAAAAAGGCACAAGGGTTACTCTTAGAGGTCTCTGGATCTCTTTGGGACAAAACGGCACCTGCCCCAATTTCAGAGGCATCAACCTCCACCTGAAATGGCAGAGAAACATCAGGCTGCCGTATAACAGGAGCAGAAGTGAATCTCTGCTTAAGTTCCTGAAATGCAGAGACTGCCTCAGGAGGCCAATTCACCACATCAGAACCCTTTTTGGTCAAATCAGTTAATGGTTTAACAATAACCGAGAAATTACCAATAAATTTACGATAAAAATTGGCAAAACCCAAAAATCTTTGAAGAGCCTTTAATGAAGTAGGTTGGACCCAATCACAGATGGCCTGAACCTTGACCGGGTCCATTTCAATAACAGATGGGGACAAAATGAATCCCAAAAATGAGATCCTCTGCACGACAAAAAGACACTTTGATCCCTTCACATACAGAGCATTCTCTCTCAAAATCTGGAATACAGTTCGAACATGTTTCACATGAGAGTCCCAGTCATTGGAAAAAATCAAGATATCATCCAAATAAACAATCAGAAATTTATCCACAAAATCCCTGAAAATGTCATTCATGAAGGACTGGAAGACAGAAGGAGCATTAGTGAGCCCAAAGGGCATCACAAGGTACTCAAAATGCCCTTCAGGGGTATTAAATGCCGTCTTCCATTCATCCCCGTGCTTAATGCGAATAAGGTTATATGCCCCCCTGAGGTCAAGCTTGGTAAACCAAGTAGCGTTTTTCACCCTGGAAAACAGGTCAGAAATCAAGGGTAACGGATATTGATATTTTACAGTAATATTGTTCAAGAGACGATAATCAATACACGGCCTTAATGAACCATCTTTTTTGGCCACAAAGAAAAAACCGGCACCTAAGGGTGAAGAGGATGGTCTGATATGACCCTTCTCCAATGACTCCTTGATATAAGACCGCATAGCGTCATGTTCAGGTACAGACAAGTTAAAAAGGCGACCTTTAGGGAATTTACTACCAGGCACTAATTCAATAGCGCAGTCATAGCTCCTATGGGGAGGCAAGGATGCAGATTTACTTTCGCTAAACACACATCAGAAAAATCAATCAAAAAGTCAGGAACATCCTGAGCCTGGGGGGAGGCAGAAAAAACAGGAGTGTTGGTATTAACACATTGGCATCCCCAACTGGTTACAGACACAGATTTCCAATCCAAAACAGGATTATGAGACTGTAACCAAGGGAAACCCAGTACGATAATGTCATGCAGATTATACAGAACCAAAAATTTGCAGCTCTCCTGATGATCAGGTTCAACCCTCATTATCACCTGAGTAGAGAACTGAGGTTTATTCTCAGCCAAAGGGGTAGAATCGATCCCCAGTAGGGGAATAGACTTCCGTAGGGGTATCAAGGGAAACCCACAACGTTTAGCAAAATCAAAATCCATCAGGTTAATAGCTGCTCCCGAATCAACGAAAGCCTGAGCAGAAAATGAGGACAGAGAGCATATTAGAGTAACAGTTAATAAAAACTTAGTCTGAACACTACCCAAGACAACTGAGCGTGCAAAACGTCTTCCCCGCTTAGGGCAGACTGAAATAGCATGAGAGGCATCACCACAGTAGAAACATAACCCATTGCGCTTTCGAAACTCATGACGCTGTGCCCCAGAAACCACTCTATCACACTGCATGGATTCAGAAGCATGTTCACAAGGCAACACTATTCCACGCATACTTCTCCGCTCACGCAAACGTCTGTCAATTTGAATCGCTAATGACATAGAATCATTGAGACCAGAGGGGACAGGGAATCCCACCATAACATCCTTTACATTATCTGACAGACCCTTCCGAAAAAGGGCTGCCAAAGCGTCGTCATTCCATTTGGTCAGGACTGCCCACCCACGGAATCTCTGACAGTATAACTCAGCGTCATCAAGCCCCTGATTTAATGCCAACAAGGCTTTTTCAGCTTGATCAGTGACATTAGGCTCATCATACAATAACCCCAAGGCCTAAAAAAATGCATCAACATCACTCAAAACAGGATCCCCAGGTGTCAGGGAAACAGCCCAATCCTGAGGATCGCCGCGCAGGAGAGAGATGACAATTTGAACCTGCTGCGCTGCGTTCCCTGAGGACTTAGATTTTGAGGCAAAAAACAATTTACAATTATTTTTGAAATTCAGAAACTTGGCTCGATCCCCCAAAAACAAATCTGGCATGGGAATCCTAGGTTCCACAACAGGCAACCTAGCAAGATAGGTAGCAATACTCCGAACCTCAGTGGCAAGCTGATCCACACGGCCAGACAACTGTGCAAACTCCATTGAGAGAAAAAATCCTCCCAGCACCCAGAGATACAGAGGGAAAAAAAAAAAATGCAACAAACAGAAAGATATCTCTGACAACTCTGACAACCTTTTTTCTTTCACAATATTTTTCCCTTCTGTGAGTACCATACAATTTTCAATTTTTTGGCCGGTGATACTGTTATGTTTCGGTAGCTGAGGAGTGCAGGTAAAAAAGGCAATACACCAGAGCAGTTGGAATCTATGAGATTGCAGTACCCTGACTAACCACCACAACTAGAGGCAGCCGTGGAGCGTTCCTACGTTGGTCCTAGACGCCTCGTCACAGCCTGAGAAACTAACTACACCTAAAGATAGAAAGAGGAAAGCTATCTGCCCCGGAGCAGATCCCCAAAGAACATAGAAAGCCCCCAAACATGTAATGGCGGTTAGACAAGAAGAAATACTGACACAGACAGAAAATAGTATGAGCAAACGTTGGGGCCCAAACTACCTAAATAGAAAAGGATAGGAAGGGCACTTACTGCAATCCCAAAAAACCCTGAAAAGCACCAACTCTACTAATTTCAAAAACACCTGAGATCACACGACCTCTACCACCTAAATTAGTTCTCTGGTGTAACAAAATCAAAACAGCAGCCACTGAAAAAACTGGAAAAAGCAAATGTACAAACATCAGTGGCTGAACTAAACTGAGAGGGCAAAAGCCCCCAGAGGGGACCCTGAAGGCCCCCACAGAAGTGCAGAACAAAATGCAAAAATCAAGCACAAAAAACAAAAAGAAGAAAATGTCTTATCTGTTAGCAGGAGATGCAGACACGACACAGCAGGCTACAAAGGAAACAGGAATCAAGGATTGAGACCAGAACAATTGATCACCGGCAACCCTGATGGGAAGGCGACTCCCTTATATAAGACCAGTCAGTAACACCTGATTCCCAATCCTCACAATCTTCACTGGACAGTCCAGTACCGCTTGTAACCACCAGAGGGAGCCTCTGCTCAGAACTCATTTCAAGTCCATTCACAACACAGCTACCTCCATAGACAATATATAAAAAAAAGGTTGCACTCTATCGTGCCAAAGCAAGTCAATGTGAAATATGAAACATGAATAGCAATATGGCTTTTGAATATTAGAAAAAAATGAATGAGACGCTTTGCACAAGATTTGGCCAAATAATGCCTGCCCATACACCAACGTCAAGGTGGTCTCAGAACGTATGGGTCCCTGCCTATGTGAACATACCTCTATTAGGCTGACATCTGAATTCCTGGGTGAATGTGGACACCTCTGTCAGTAAAGCTTGCCTTTTCTGGGTGAGCAGGAACCTGCTACAATTAAAATCACCACATGGTGATGGGCGGAGTGCTCGGTCAGTAAGCTAACATAGAAGTAAAAGAAAACTGACTGGCACATCCAAACCAGTGTGAATTAGGTGCAAACCAGGAGCAGCTACCTCCATAGACAATATATAAAAAAAGGTTGCACTCTATCGTGCCAAAGCAAGTCAATGTGAAATATGAAACATGAATAGCAATATGGCTTTTGAATATTAGAAAAAAATGAATGAGACGCTTTGCACAAAATTTGGCCAAATAATGCCTGCCCATACACCAACGTCAAGGTGGTCTCAGAACGTATGGGTCCCTGCCTATGTGAACATACTTCTATTAGGCTGACATCTGAATTCCTGGGTGAAAGTGGACACCTCTGTCAGTAAAGCTTGCCTTTTCTGGGTGAGCAGGAACCTGCTACAATTAAAATCACCACATGGTGATGGGCGGAGTGCTCGGTCAGTAAGCTAACATAGAAGTAAAAGAAAACTGACTGGCACATCCAAACCAGTGTGAATTAGGTGCAAACCAGGAGCAGCTACCTCCATAGACAATATATAAAAAAAGGTTGCACTCTATCGTGCCAAAGCAAGTCAATGTGAAATATGAAACATGAATAGCAATATGGCTTTTGAATATTAGAAAAAAATGAATGAGACGCTTTGCACAAAATTTGGCCAAATAATGCCTGCCCATACACCAACGTCAAGGTGGTCTCAGAACGTAGGGGTCCCTGCCTATGTGAACATACCTCTATTAGGCTGACATCTGAATTCCTGGGTGAATGTGGACACCTCTGTCAGTAAAGCTTGCCTTTTCTGGGTGAGCAGGAACCTGCTACAATTAAAATCACCACATGGTGATGGGCGGAGTGCTCGGTCAGTAAGCTAACATAGAAGTAAAAGAAAACTGACTGGCACATCCAAACCAGTGTGAATTAGGTGCAAACCAGGAGCAGCTACCTCCATAGACAATATATAAAAAAAAGTTGCACTCTATCGTGCCAAAGCAAGTCAATGTGAAATATGAAACATGAATAGCAATATGGCTTTTGAATATTAGAAAAAAATGAATGAGACGCTTTGCACAAAATTTGGCCAAATAATGCCTGCCCATACACCAACGTCAAGGTGGTCTCAGAACGTATGGGTCCCTGCCTATGTGAACATACCTCTATTAGGCTGACATCTGAATTCCTGGGTGAATGTGGACACCTCTGTCAGTAAAGCTTGCCTTTTCTGGGTGAGCAGGAACCTGCTACAATTAAAATCACCACATGGTGATGGGCGGAGTGCTCAGTCAGTAAGCTGTGAGGCACGATCTGACGTTGTAGAAGCATTTGGATAAGGCGGCCATAACTTTCACGCCACAGGGGGGGTACGCCCACAAATGCACGCCCTCCTTCTTCACCAGCGCCTCAGGGCACGAACATGGCGGTAAAATGGCAGCAAAATGGCGGCAAAGTCACAAAAATAGCAATACAGTCTTTTTGCACAAAACAGTCCAATTCAGGCACACAGGACTCGTATTTTACGAGCTTCAGAATCCTGTTCGTGACACCAAAAGATGAGTCGCCCGCCAGGACCGTGGGGTACTCGCACCGAGCCCGTTCACTTCTATGGGGGATGTCACGGCGACACAGCTCGGTCCGTGGCCCTGGGCGCTCACTGTTAAAGGGGGATATTTACAGGGGATTAAAGTATTTGTAGGATGTTCGTGACGCCACCTGTGGTACCTGGTCAGGGTGACCAGCGCTGCTGTATAGGTCTGCTGAAGGGTTGGTGTTGGGCAGCAAGGTGTTAAGCCTCCCACAGGTAAGGCTGGGTCCTTCAGGGTAAATGGAGTGCAGGGGTGCAGGATGGAGGAGGGGAGTTCAGCCGTAGAAGTAATAAGATAGACACACACACAAAAGTCTCTTTCTGTACCTTTACTGATGAAATTGCAGGCACGTCCTGGGGTGCTGGCAGGGTGAAGGATGCACGTCCAGTTCTTCCCACTGAGTAGGTGTAGGGCCTCCTTACTCCTGTAATGTGAATCTCTGACCTGTATGAAACAAGGCCTAACTCTGTCTTCAACTCTGCACGCCCAGCTGACTTTGTGGTAGGGCCTTCTCTTGGATAGAACAGTGTCTCTAATGGTGGATCCTGCCCAGACTCCTGTCTTCCTGACCCCGGTTACGTATCAACACTTGTGGGCCCCTGCGACTTGAAGTCCCGCAGGGTCTCCGGTATCTCCTACTAGTCGTGTAGATTCCAGCAAGCTCGGACCCGGTGTCCGGTTATTCAGAGTAGAGGTAAGCTATCAATGCTATTTCCACCTCTGTTACTCTCTTCTTACTCCACTCGCCTTTCGTCCTAATCGACCCTCACATAAGCACACTCTGGCTGTAGGTGGCTGCTTTTTCTCCTTTCTTCACCGCTCTCAAAGCGTCGGCACGCTTGCTCACTGAACTGCACTCAGTTGACTCAGTTCTGACTAGGCTGGAGTGGCTATCTTTCCACTTGTACTAGCCTCCACACGTTGAACGAAGCTCAAAGCTGCAGTCTTCATGTTCTTTCAATAACTGCTGTTCTCTTTCCCTCTTTCTTTCTAAGCTCTGTCTGAAGCGGCTATCAGGATTCACCGTCTGACCTGCACCTGGCTTTGCAGACTCACTGATCTGTGCTCGCTCCAAGAGATAACTTTCTACTTGCTTCACTCAGGAGAACTAACAACTCTTCTCACGTTCTTCCTCACCTCACAACTAACTACTCTGTGTCTTCACCATCCTTATATACTCGAAAAGGCTCCCTCTGGTGGCTCTAGGGATGGGTGAAGATGTGTGTATGCATAATGGGTCCTCTAGTGGTCTTTACCTTCAGTGTATCAGTCTGGGAAATGAGATTCCAAGCGCAGCTGGGCTCTACACAGGTCTCTCAGAGATTAGTGACCTGTCATAAGCCATCAGTATGAATATGTAAGCAGAGCACCATATAAAGACCCCCCCCCCTCCACAGGCCAGCCCGGAGAACAAGCATATCATTAACTGAAAATAAGGATTAAACAACAAGATTTCATCAAACCAGGTATCATTTAAATCAGTATAACGACACCGACCTGACACTGTCTGTGCACAATTCTGGTGTCTTTAAGGTCATTATATCAGGAAAGGGACCAGGTTGGGTATCAATATACCAGGAACGAGACCAGGATGGGAGACATACCAGGAAGAGGGCCAGCATTTGAAAACATTGCTATAGAATGGGGACATTATACCAGGATGGGCCCATGATATGAGACAATTTACCAGGATGGGGGATATTATACCAAAAATGGGACCACTACCGATAACATTGTACCAGGAAGAAGCAAGGATGGGGGACATTGTACCAGGAAGGGGCCCATGATGGGGAACATTATACCAGGAAGGGGGCCAGGATGGAGGATATTGTTTTAGGATTGGGGATATCATAACAGTAATGATGGGAAATATTATATCAGGATGGAAGGCATCATATTAGGATTGGGGTCATTATATCAGGAAGGGGACCACGATGGGGGACATTATAACAGGAAGGGGGCCTGGATGGAGGACATTGTTATAGAATGATGAACATTATACCAGGACTGGGGCCCATGACAGGGAATAATTATACCAGAAGTGGGTTTAGAAAGAGGCTCATTAAACCCATGTGGGGACATTATACCAGGAATGTGCCCATGATGGGGGACATTGTTATAGAATGGGGGCCATAATACTATGAAGGGGACCATGATGGGGGATCATTATACCAGGAAGGGGTTTAGAAAGAGGGTCATTAAACCTGTATTGGGGACATTATACCAGAAAGGGGCCCAGGATGGGTGACATTGTTATAGGATGGGGGTCATTATACCAGGAAGGGAACAAGGATGGAGCACATTATACCAAGAAAGGGGCCAGGATAGAGGAAATTGTTATAGAATGGGGAATATTATACCAGAAAGACGTAAATTATACCAGTAAGATCTGATCTGTGTTCTGTTGTGAATAAAATATGGCTAGATGAGATTTCCAAATCATTACATTCTTGTTTTTATTACATTTTGCACAGCGACCAAACTTGTCTGTTATTGAGGTTGTACAAAGAAGACTATAATTAATAAGGCGTATGACAAATAAAAGCCTCATTGTAAAATTTAAAGACAAGCATGTGCTATCCTGTATAAAAAGCATGTGATTGCCACTACCAAAAAGGCTAAGCATTATATCTTCACAACATAATAAAGAGCCAAGATCCATAACTTTTTATTTTTCCAGCCATATAGTCATATGAGGGCTTCTTTTTTGTGGGATGAGTTACACTCTTAAAGGACACCTTTCATTCTGCCATCTAGTGCAGTGGTCCCCAACCTTTTTTGCACCAGGGACCGGCTTCAAGAAAGACCATTCTTCCATGGCCCGGCAGAGTGGGGATGGAGGTGTGGCATGGGTGGGGCTTTGGTCATAAGGGGGCGGGGCTATGGACGGGGTTGTAGTTTAGTAGTAGTGCATACTCATCATTTAATTATAACATTTATAATGTGAATGTGACTCCCTTATATACAAGGCTCCGCTCCCACCCTTGTATGCATGGCTCCGCTCCCACCCTTGTTTATATGGCTCCGCTCCCACCCTTGTATGCATGGCTCTGCTCCCACCCTTGTTTATATGGCTCCGCTCCCACCCTTGTATGCATGGCTCCGCTTCCACCCTTCCATCCTGTATACATGGCTCCGTTCCCAACCTCCCATCCTGTATATATGGCTCTACTCCCACCCTCCCATCCTGTATACATGGCTCCGCTCCCACCCTCCCATCCTGTATACATGGCTCCGCTCCCACCCTCCCATCCTTGTATACATGGCTCCGCTCCCCCTCCCATCCTGTATATATGGCTCCGCTCCACCCTCCCATCCTGTATATACGGCTCCGCTCCAACCTCCCATCTTGTATATATGGCTCCGCTCTCACCCTCCCATCCTGTATATATGGCTCCGCTCAAACCCTCCCATCCTGTATACATGGCTCCGCTCCCAACCTCCCATCCTGTATATATGGCTCCGCTCCACCCTCCCATCCTGTATATACGGCTCCGCTCCAACCTCCCATCTTGTATATATGGCTCCGCTCTCACCCTCCCATCCTGTATATATGGCTCCGCTCCACCCTCCCATCCTGTATATATGGCTCCGCTCCACCCTCCCATCCTGTATATATGGCTCCGCTCCCCCTCTCATCCTGTATACATGGCTCCGCTCCACCCTCCCATCCTGTATATATGGCTCCGCTCCACCCTCCCATCCTGTATATATGGCTCTGCTCCACCCTCCCATCCTGTATATATGGCTCCGCTCCCACCCTCCCATCCTTGTATACATGGCTCTGCTCCCACCCTCCCATCCTTGTATACATGGCTCCGCTCCACCCTCCCATCCTTGTATATATGGCTCCGCTCCCCCCTCCCATCCTGTATACATGGCTCCGCTCCCACCCTCCCATCCTTGTATACATGGCTCCGCTCCACCCTCCCATCCTTGTATATATGGCTCCGCTCCCATCCTCCCATCCTGTATACATGGCTCCGCTCCCATCCTCCCATCCTGTATATATGGCTCTGCTCCCACCCTCCCATCCTTGTATACATGGCTCCGCTCCCATCCTCCCATCCTGTATATATGGCTCCGCTCCACCCCCCCATCCTGTATATATGGCTCCGCTCCACCCTCCCATCCTGTATATATGGCTCCGCTCCACCCTCCCATCCTGCATATATGGCTCCGCTCCACCCTCCCATCCTGTATACATGGCTCCGCTCCCCCTTCCATCCTGTATACATGGCTCCGCTCCCCCATCCTCCCCCCATCATACTTACCCTCCTCGCTCCGTCGCTGAACTTCCCTGCGTCCCTGTCGGCCGCGGCAGCTTCCTCCTGTGCGCAGCGGTGACGTAATACCGCTCATTAAGGGCATGAATATGGACGCCACGCCTATGGGAGTGGCGTCACGTCCATATTCATTACCTTAATGAGCGGTACTACGTCACCGCACTGCCAGGAGGAAGCTGCCGCGGCCGACAGGGACGCAGCGACGGAAGGTAAGTATCGATGTCTTCTTGAAGTCGGCGGCTGCAGCTGTCACTACAGTGCTGCAGCCGCCGGCTCCAAGTGTGTACAGCGTTCTGTGCCGTGGCTCCGCGGCCCGGCAACAGAACTGCTACGGCCCGGTAATGGGCCGCGGTCCGGCGGTTGGGGACCCCTGATCTAGTGTACTAGAAAACTGGAAAGAAATTCCAAGTGTTTTTAAATTGCAAAATAAATGCAATTCCGCAATGGTTTTTTTTTTATTATTTACCATGTTCAAGATTTGTAAAACTGACCTGCCGATATGATTTCCCAGGTCAGTACAAGTACGCAGATACCAAACATGTATAATTTTTTTTTATTTACCGTATGTTTTTTGGACTATAAGACGCAATGGACTATAAGACACACCCCACATTTTGGGGTGGAAACTAGCAAAAAGAAAAAGATTTTTATAAGATGGGGTCCGTCTTATTGTCCGAATTTAAGGAATCTTACCTGAAGGCCGGTGGTGGTAGAGCGGGGTCACAGGAGGCATGGTCCCTTCTTCAGGAAGCCGGCGGCGGCAGAAGTGTGGCAATGCTGCAGTTCCAGGGTATTCAAGCCGTGGGATGCTGCAGGTCCATGGTCAGCCGAGAGGTAGAGCAGAGTGCTTTGCATGGAACAGTGTCCATTGCTCAGGATGCTGGCGGCAGAAATGTGGCAATGCTACAGCCGGGTGTCCATGGTGAGCAGAGCCAAGTGCATCATTGATTTCTCGGCGGCCATATTCCTGAAGCCAAGGGCCGTCGAGATCTCAATCTGCACATGCGCGGCCTCCGGCGTCCATTTTCCTGAAGCCCACAGCCTCATGAAAATGGAGCGCGAGAGGCCCATCTGAGACCTCAATCCGCGTATGCGCCGCCTCTGTCAGCCCACAGCTTCAGGAAGATGGCAGCAGGGAAACCAATCATGCACTTCGCACTGCTCACCGCCAACACCGAGCTTCAGAATCACCACACTTCTGCCGCCGCCGGTTCCCTGAGGAAAGGATGCAGCTAAACCACTGCTATAACCCCCTGGTAACCTGCGTTTGGACTATAAGACGCACACCATAATTTCCTCTTAAATTTTTTGGGAAAAATTGCATCTTATAGTCTGAAAAATACGGTAGGTAGTAAAAAAAAAAATCAGAAATGTGTCAAAAAAATTTTAGCATTTGTCACAATTTTTCGAGACCCATAACGTTCTCATTTTTCAGAATTTTTCTGAGTGAGGGATTTTTTTGCACCCTGAGCTGACGTTTTACTGACCATTTTGAGAAACATATGATGTTTTGATCGCCCCTTGTTGCAAAGTTGCAGCAACCAGAAAAAAGTAATTCTAGTGTTTTGATTTTTATTCTCATTACGATGTTTAATTTACTTTATATTTTGATATGATAGATCAGATATTTCTGAATGCAGTCATAACAAATATGTGTATTTTTATTGTCTTATTTAGATTGGGGAAAAAGGTGGTGATTTGATTTTTTTTATATGTTTGAAAACTTTGTTTTACTTTTTACTGTATTTAATAGTCCCCTTCAGTAGACTACCGGCTGTCATGTCAACCCATCGGCGCCCCGCAATCACGTGACTGGCGCTCTAATGAGCGGTATTAATGACACGCTTCCTGTCTGTGTGTGTTAAAAGATTAAAGGGTATGTCACACTAAGCGAGATCGCTAGCGAGATCGCGCAAGTGACAGCGATTTTATGACGTAGCAGCGACATCGTTAGCGACGTCGCTGTGTGTGATATGTAGTGGCGATGTAGCCCCCGCTGCGATGTCGCTGATCGTGCACGAACGGTTTGGGCCGTATTTTTATCGTTGGCGTCCCGCTGATGAGCCTGAATCGCTGTGTTTGACACCTTTTGTGAACGATGTGCGACCTCGTTGACGACTCATATGTCAGCGGCGCAGGCGGGACTAGGTTTTCTTTAGTAACGCCCTTCAGCTCCGATTGGTGGCCACAACATCACCTCAGCAATAAATAACTGCGCCCCCATCTATTGTTCCAGAGCGCTTTGTGGATGACTCCAACGTTCTGTCCTTTGTGCGTTCTTGCGAGGATACTATCGTGTGTGGGTTTTGCGATCCTATCAGAGTCGCTACAGCGCTTCATCTTTGCTATTTGGATCTTCTGGATATTTGGATTTCACTTGCAAGGTACATATTGTTTGTGATGTTGTGTGATGCATTTTTTGGTTACACCTTTTATTTTTGTCTGCTTACCTCCAATATTTATACAGACATGTTGCCGTGATTATTTTTCTTATTTTTCCGCGCCCATCACTGCAATTTTAAGAACTTTGTTGCTTTTTGAGGTAATTTTTTTTTGGTTAAATTTGATCCTCCATAACATTGGATAAACTAGCATTCTTTTGACAGCCGTGCCCACCCCCCACCATTTTAGGCTTTTGTAAACTGTTTTTTCAATGTTAACTGAAATGATAACAATAAACAATTAGTTTTTTTTTTTTTTTATTCTTTATTTTATTTTTTTAAACACATTAGTAATAGTAATTAACTTTTCTCTTCTTTACCGTACAGGTTGCACATAATGAACCTGACCACCGCGGAGCGTGTGATTGTCGCAGCTGCATTACTGATGGAGGGAGATCGACAAGAGGCGGGGGTGGAAGAGAGGCGCTCCAAACGAAAGCGTCGCATATGGATCAGAGAATGGCTGGAGCAGAGGTCCAAATTCACCCACATGCATCTAGTGAGGGAGTTGCAGGAGAAGAATCCGCAGGATTTCCGGAATTATCTACGGATGTCGGAGGATTCATTCAAGCTCCTACTGGAATGTGTGAGGCCACTCATTGAACGGCAGGATACACGGATGCGTGCAGCTGTTTCAGCAGAGGAACGTTTGGCAGTAACGCTGCGATTTCTGGCAACCGGACGTTCAATGAAGGATTTGCAATTTTCTGCTGCAGTTTCTCGATCTCTCCTTAGCGTATTAATTCCAGAGACATGCAACGCCATCGTCCGCAGTTTACGGAGCTACATGCATTTTCCCAAATCAGTGGCGGAATGGCAAATTATTGCCTCTGATTTTGAACGGATTTGGCAGTTCCCAAACTGTGGTGGTGCCTTGGATGGCAAACATGTGGGGATCACGCAACCAGCCAAAAGTGGATCCTATTTCTATAACTACAAGGGCTACTTCAGCGTGATCCTCATGGCCCTTGTTAATGCCAATTATGAATTTATTAACCTTGATGTTGGCATTAATGGAAGGGTTTCTGACGGTGGCGTTTTGGAGCACACTACTTTTGGTGAACGGTTGAATAATAATAAACTGCACTTGCCAACCAACATGGACACCACCGCCAACCTAAACTTTGTTTTTGTGGGCGATGAAGCCTTCCCCCTTCATACGCATCTTGTGAAACCGTACCCACAAAAGACTTTGACAGGGGAAAGGCGTATTTTTAACTACAGACTGTCTAGGGCACGGCGCGTTGTGGAGAATGCCTTCGGCATAATGGCCAATCGCTTCAGGGTTTTCCACACTCCAATCAACATGAAGCTGGAATCCATAGACTCTGTGGTGTTGGCCTGTTGTGTGCTGCACAATTTTCTACGCAAACGCGATGCTGGTACTTACAGTCCGCCAGGCTTCATGTACTCGGACAGCAATGGTGACGTGGTGCTCGGAGAATGGCGTGACAATGATCCCGCTATTGCAGGCCTTCAACCTGTCAATCAAGGCAGGAGCAAGGACAATGCGAAGGCCAGCAGAGACAAGTACTGCCAATACTTTAACGGGCCGGGCGCAGTGAGTTGGCAGCAGCAGATATAGTTTGCTTTTGATAATGTTTTACTTTTGCCTTTTTTTAACTTTCTTTTAATTAAAAAATGTTTATTTTAAAAATGCATTCGTGTTCTTTCAATTATTTGACCAATATGGGAGAAGGGCTAATGATGGGTGAGATGTGCGGAGGGGAGTAATAGGGATGGCAACGAGACATGTTACCAGCAGCTGTAGTTTTTAAAATATTTTCTAAAGTTTTTTGTTGTCTATATTTTTTTTTACATTGTTAAATTTTTTGAATAAAAATCTTATTTATCTACTGAATTGTGGTCTTTTATTCTTATGTTTGTTATTGATGTCAACAATATTGTTGACAACTAAAATGTTGTATTTTTATTCCATCTACTTGTATCTACTTGTCACACACGGGTCATGGGAGTACCAGCAGTCATAGGAGTTCCATTATTGTTAAAAAAATAAAATGAAAAAAATTTCAAAAATTAACATTTCTTTTAAAGGCCCATGGTCACACTAGCGCTAAAACCTTATAATAAAAAATAATACACCACAGCTGCGTATATAAAATTAAAATATATAATATATATTTTTAGTCATACATATTATTTTTTTTTTTTGGAAAAAAAATAAATAAAAAAAATAAAAAAATAAAAATTAATGACTGACCCCCCTTTGGAGGCCAGCCACAAACCTCTCCAGCATCACCCCATGGTCATGCAGTGCTTCCATTGATGTGGTCATAGCTGCCATCAGCCACCTGTGTGATGCCAACAGGTCCTGGGCAGTGGGGATTTCTGTGGAGATAATGGTAACAGTTAACCAGGGAATTCTGTTGCAACATCAACATGTTACATGTTTGCTGGAACACTTACGGTTTTCGTCCGACTGTGGTTCCCCTGAAGAGCCGCTTACCGCCCACCCAGAAACTGTGGCACCGCCGGCTAGGGAAACACAGAAAAATATATATATTACAACAGCCATTACACATTTTAAGACCTAACAAAGTTGTCAAACTTGTCGGAAGCTTATGTGCGTAAATTACCGAAGGCGAGCCTGCATACATGTCACGGAGTCACGCTGGAGAGAATCCATACAGGAAAAAGGA
This sequence comes from Oophaga sylvatica, assembly GCA_033576555.1. NCBI lineage: Eukaryota > Metazoa > Chordata > Amphibia > Anura > Dendrobatidae > Oophaga > Oophaga sylvatica. The sequence goes on along the minus strand of JARQOD010000003.1, from coordinate 254,687,831 downwards.
GCATCTGGCTCTTTTGGAAAAATTAAGTTTGTTTCTTCCAGGCAAAATGCCTACAGTTTTAGTTGGAGACTTTAATTGCATCACAGAAGGGAATTGTGACATAACTGGTAAAAAGTTATCCAATCTTATTTCTGATTTTTCCCTTCTAGATACTGCTGCTCTGAAATTTGGCATCCCACCACCGCCAACATACCATGCTGATAGGGGTGTATTGCATCCAGAATAGATAAAATGTTGTTTTCCAAAAATATGTTGTGTATGAATTTTGAACAAAATGCTGTACCTTTTTCTGATCATGAGTGTTTGAGAGGTGTGTTTAGTGCGATTGATGACCGTGTGTATGGTGGTGGGGTTTGGAAGCTGAACGTTAGGTTGTTAGAAGATGAGGATGTGATGAATGAATTAAAAATAAAGTATAAAGAGTGGAGAGTATGTAAGAGGAATTTTGCGTGTGTGCTGGAATGGTGGGACTGGGTTAAGGTGTGTTGCAAAAAATTCTTCAAAAAATGGGGCTATAAAAAAGATGCTATTTATCGGAACAGATTTAATGATTTAAACAGGCGTATAGACTGGTTAAGGAAGTGTGGAGAAAGTGGGATGGATGTGTCTGATGAGCTGGCTGAGACAAAGAGTGAATTAAAGTGTGTTATGGATGAAAAAGGGAAGGAAATCATCTATCGCACCAAAATAGAACATCTTGAGAAAGATGAAAAGTGCACAAGGTTCTTTTTTAAGAAAATGAATGGGAGAAAGGTTGATATGGATAAAGTCCTGGATAGGAGCGGTTTGTGTGTGTCAGGTGAGAATGTGATAAAGGAGGTGAATAGGTTCTACAGCAAGTTATATGATAAATAATGGATTGACTCTGGTCTTGTTTCAGAAGTGCTGAATGGGTTAGAAAACAAGTTGGGTAGTGGAGAATGTGATATTTTGGATGAGGACGTGATTATGGATGAAGTAGAAAACGTGATGAAGAGTGCTAAAAAGAATAAGACACCAGGGAAAGACGGATTGCCGGTAGAATTCTATGTGAAAGCATGGGATTTTCTGGGTGCTGATTTGACTGAGATATGTAAGTATATGTGGGAGAATGGTAAGTTGTGTGAATCAATGAAAGAGGGGTGGTTGTGCTTGTGTATAAGAAAGGTGAGAGAAAGGGTTTAGAGAATTGGAGACCTATAACGCTGCTGAATGCAGATTACAAAATCTATAGCAAATTGTTGGCGAATCGTATGCGTGAGGTGATTGGTAGTGTTGTGGATGAGGATCAAGTGTGTGCTGTGCCTGGGAGAAGTATGAGTGATAACTTAGGCCTCTTCACATATCCGTTGTGCGCCTGACGGCGCCTGACGGCATTTTTTTGTCCAACCGCATCCGGCGAAATATGATGCCGGATGCGTTTTTTTTGCATTGACTTTCATTGGCGCCGGATGGCGCCGCATGTCAGTGCATTGTATGCGTTTGTCCGGATCCGGCGGAAATGTACATTCCGGCGGCCGGACACAACGCAGCATGTAACATTTTTATTTTTTGCAGGTGCTGCCTGATGTGCCTGAAGCGGCGCATCAGGCAGCCGCGGCAAAATGCCGGGGGCGCCGTCAGGCGCACAACGGATATGTGAAAGAGGCCTTATTGTTATTAATGGATTTGATTGGGGACTGCATGGGAAGGAAACGGAAGTGTATGGTTCTGACAATTGACTTTGAGAAAGCGTTTGATAGGGTCTCGCATGTGTTTTTGTTTAAAGTTCTGGAGAGAATGGATTTCCTAAAAAATTTGTGAATGGAATAATGTCTTTGTATGATTGTGTGTCAAGTGAGTTTCTTGTTAATGAGTGCTTGAGTGAGAATATGAATATTATGTCTGGTGTAAGGCAGGGGTGTCCCATGTCCCCTGTCTTATTTATATGTGTAATAGAACCTTTGTTGTGCTTGGTGAGACGTGATAAAGTGGTGCGAGGTTTGTTGGTACCTGGGAGTGGTGGAAAGCATGTGAAAGTTCTTGGATATATGGATGATGTTGTGGCTGTGTGTCATGTATAGTGTACAGTTCCTATAGCGTCTTGTGCTTGGGTGCGAGGAAAACACAGGAGACATAGGTTGAAATGAAATGACTTGTATTACTTCATACAAGCATGCTGAAAAGTTCACACAGTTTGCAGGAACAGCGACAGGAGACACAGCAGGCCAGAGTAACTTCAAGCACTACAATAAATCTCCAAAGCAGGTTCAGGATCTCTTCTCTGTACCGTAATTCCTCTGCAAACATGGATTCACCAAACAGCAGGTTTCCAGAGTTCAAAAGTGTTCCAAGGTTCCTCAGTAGGGAATAGCTGGAGTACAAGTCCAAGGCTTCCAGGAGTCAGGTCACAGACTGACTGAGGCTTGATTCAGGAGTAGGGTTGAGCATTCCGATACTTCCGATACCTGAAATCCAATGTAAGTCTATGGGAACAAAATATCGGAAGTACTTCCGATACTTACTTCCGATATTTTGTTCCCATAGACTTACATTGGATTTCAGGTATCGGAGTATCGGAAGTATCGGAATGCTCAACCCTATTCAGGAGCCCTGATTGTTCAGCTGAGGCTGCTTAAGAAGCAAGAGGGAAGAATCAGGGCGGGAACATGAAAACTGGAAACTCCATATTAACTGAGGGCAAGAGCTGCAGAAAGACAGAAAGCAAAATGGCCGACGGAAAACTGAGTTTCAAGGAACATGTCAACAGAGACAAAGAACCTTACATTACTCCCCCCTTAGGGACAACCTCCGGATGACCTCAGACCAGGCTTGTCAGGGTACCTCTGATGAAACTGGCGGAGCAGGCGAGGAGCATTTACATTATTGACTGGTTCCCATGAGTTGTCCTCCACTGGTAGCCCTGCCATTTAATCAAATATTGCAACTGATTTCTGTACAACCTGGAATCTAGAATCCTTTCCACCATAAATTCTTCCTGACCATCGACCAGCACTGGGTCAGGGCAAGGAGAAGAACGTCCAGGAAACGTATTGGGTGTTGCAGCCTTTAGTAGGGATACATGAAAGACAGGGTGGATTCTCATAGTTCTGGGCAGTTGAAGACGACAAGCAACAGCACTTATAATCTTATTGATCTTATAAGGTCCAATGTACTTATGTCCCAATTTAGACGATGGAATCTTTAATTTAAGATTTCTGGTTGACAGCCAGACCAAATCTCCTACCTTGAAAGCTGGTGCAGGTTTACGAAATTTATCTGCTGCTTTCTTGTACCTTTCCTGAGCCAATTCTAGATTTTCCTTTAGAAGATCCATATTCTTTTGTAAAGAAGTGATTCTTTCAGCCACTGCCGGCAAGGGCGTATCTATGGGAAATCGAGGAAGAATGTTAGGATGATAACCTAGATTGGAGTAAAAAGGAGACTGCTTAGTGGAGGCGCTCTGAGAGTTGTTATAAGAGAACTCAGCCAGTGGAAGTAGATCCACCCAATCATCCTGTAGGTGGCAGATAAAACAGCGGAGATACTGCTCCAGGGTCTGATTGGTTCGTTCTGTCTGTCCATTAGTCTGGGGATGAAAAGCAGAAGAAAGGTTTACTTTAATGTCCAATGCTGCACAGAAATTTTGCCAAAACCTTGAAGTGAATTGCACCCCTCGATCCGAAATGACCTCATCCGGTACTCCATGTAAGCGAAACACATTCTTAATCATCAAGTCTGATGTCTGTTTTGCAGTGGGTAAGCCGACACAAGGGATAAAATAAGCTGCCTTTGTTAGACGGTCAACCACCACTAGAATGGTGTTCTTCCCTTGAGAGGTTGGTAACTCCACAATGAAGTCCATAGAAATGGATCCCCATGGGCGGGACGGGGTGGGAAGAGGTTGCAACAGACCAGTTGGTGAGGAGCGAGGTGTTTTGCCTCTTGCACAGACTTCACATGAAGTGACATAGTTTAAGACATCTTTCCTGTAAGTGGGCCACCAAAAGAAACGAGAAAGAAATTCTTGTGTCTTTAGAATTCCCCTATGCCCGGCTATCTTGGAATCGTGGATGAGTTGCAATACTCTCAATCTGACTGTTTCAGGTATATACAGACGTTGTCCCTGAATCCACACACCATTCTTAAAGACAAGACTTACGTCCCTTGGGGTTGAGCCAACAAAGAATCCGCATGGTATGCTTCCTTGATGTCCTTAAGTAGGTCTTGATTATGAATCACTCCCAGGAATCTAGAGTCAGGAAGAATAGTCTTAGGAGGAGTAAGTGGACGTGTCTCTGCTGAATGAATCCTAGAGAGTGCATCAGCCTTTCCATTGCGCGATCCTGGTCTATAAGAAATGACAAAATTAAATTGGTTTAGGAAAAGATTCCAGCGAGCCTGGCGAGGAGTCAGGCACTTAGCCGACCTGATAAATTCAAGGTTACGATGGTCTGTCAGGACGACTATTTGCTGTGCAGCTCCCTGAAGAAGGTGTCTCCATTCCTTGAAGGCGGCAATAATGGCCAACAATTCTATATTGCCCACATCGTAGTTCCTCTCAGCCGAAGACAACTGCTGGGAAAAGAAGGCACAGGGATGCAAGACATTCTTCTCACCTGTTCTCTGAGAGAGTATAGCTCCAACGGCACAGTCTGAAGCATCCACCTCTATTATGAAGGCAAGCTCGGGGTTGGGATGTACTAAGATAGGTGCGGTGGTAAATTTATCCTTTAAACAGGAAAATGCTTCCTGAGCTTGCGGGGTCCAGGAGAACCTAGACTGTTTCCGGGTAAGTTGGGTGATAGGTGACACTACCTCAGAAAAATTCTTAATGAAACGTCTATAGAAGTTGGCAAACCCGATGAAACGCTGCACCTCCTTCACATTTCTAGGAATTGGCCAATCCTTGATGGCTTGGGTCTTGCTTCCATCCATACTAATCCCTTGCGTAGATAGTACATACCCCAGAAATTGAATTTCGGTCCTATGGAATTCACATTTTTCAAGCTTGATGTAGAGATGGTTTTGTCTTAGGCGTTCTAAGACCATTCTCACATGTCCATGATGTTCCTCTGTGGAGTTAGAAAAAATTAGAATATCATCCAGATAAATCACCACAAATGTATCTAGGAGATCCCTGAAGATATCATTCACGAAGTGTTGGAAAGTGGCTGGGGCGGTACTCAGACCAAAAGGCATAACTAGATATTCAAAGTGTCCATAGCGTGACCTGAAAGCAGTCTTCCATTCATCCCAGGTCTAATACGGACCAAGTTATAGGCCCCACGGAGATCCAGTTTAGAGAAAATTTTGGCATGCCGCACTCTCTCCAACAACTCAGGGATTAAAGGCAATGGATAACGGTTTCTAATAGTAACCTTATTGAGTTCCCTATAGTCTATGCAGGGTCTCAGAGATCCATCTTTCTTCTTCACAAAGAAGATGGGTGCACCTGCGGGAGATGAAGAGGGGCGTATGAAGCCCTTGGCTAAATTTTCGTCTATATAATCCTTCAAAGCTTTTAGCTCGGGCCCCGCTAGGGGGTAGATCTTACCAAAAGGTATCTCGGCTCCAGGCAATAATTCAATTGGACAATCATATGGACGGTGAGGAGGAAGCTGATCAGCGTTCTTCTTGTCACATAAATCCACATAGTCCTGGTATACAGCTGGTAGTTCAGGGACTGACATGGTTCCTTTAGGAACAGAGCAAGCTGAAACTCCTTGACTCATCTGTTTCTCCGGAAAGTGTAATTCCTTGGTCTCCCAGTTAATCGTAGGATTCTGCGCCTGCAGCCATGGTAGCCCTAGAATGATGGGAGAGTGGGGAGAAGAGATAAGCAAAAAAGACATTTTCTCCTGATGATCTTTACCCATAAGGACCCTCAAAGGCTCTGTTTCTTGATCCACTGGTCCAGAAGTCAGTAGAGAGCCATCCACAGTCTCCATCTGTACTGGAGTAGCCTTCTTCACTGAACGTATCCCCTGTTTCAGAGCAAAGGAGATATCCATAAAATTTCCACTTGCTCCTGAGTCGATCATAGCAGAGCTAGACACCCAGACTGAGTCAACCCAGAGTTTGATGGAAAGGAAGCAATGAGAATTGTTTCTTTTACAACTCAGCTGGGACACCGCTGAGGAAACTTGAAAAATTGCAGCGTTTATACCGTCATCGTCCCCAGAACTAACAGAGTTTAAGTCCGAGAAATCAAGATCTCTTGCAGCAGATCTCTCTGGAGCCTGAGGCTCGGACATGACAGAGCTCCTCTAGCAACACTCACAGTGAATGACTGCTGCAGTAGTCTTACGAGAACGGCTGGGGCAGTTTATAATGAAGTGCCATGACTTACCACAGTAGAAACATAGATTTTCCTTTATACGATGTTCTTTGCGTGCATCACTAACCCGTCTTTGTAAAGAGTCCACCTGCATGGGTTCAGGTTCTGGTTCCCTTGTGATCCTACTCAAAGGTTCCTTAGCTGAGGAGGGAGGTAGTAAAAGGTTAGTGCGATTATTTTCGAACCATCTCTCTTGTCTGCGTTCAGTCAGACGAGCATCAATACGGATACAATAGTTAATAAAGTCACCTAACGCAGTGGGAGGGTCGGCACGAGCAAGTTCATCCTTAATCAGTGGAGACAACCCTTTCCGAAAAATAGATTTTTTAGCGGAAGTGTCCCAAGTGGTATCAAGAGCCCATCTCCTGAAATCCAGGGCATATTCGGCTACTGAACGCTTACCTTGGCGCAATGTTAACATGGCTGCTTCAGCTGTTGCACCTCGATTGGGGTCATCAAACACCTGCCCCATGGCTGAAATAAAAGCATCAAGGTGATTCAAACAATCATCCTCAGTCTCAATCAGAGGGTTTGCCCAAATCAAAGCCTTATTGGTAAGCAACATGATTATAGTAAGCACTTTGGATCGTTCAGTGGGAAATTGTGAAGCATGTGCAGAGAAAAATAAATTGCATTGATTAATAAATCCCCTGAATTTCTCACATTCACCGCCAAAACGAAAAGGAGGTAATTTGGGGATCCCAGAACTTGGGGTTATGGCAGGAGCCTGGGCTCGTTCCTCTAGAGCCTCAATCCTGGTTCGCAATTCCTGGGTAGTCTGTCCAAACACTTGCAAATTATGATTAGTGAGGTCCTGTAGGCTTGCAAAACGGGTTTTTAAAGTCTGTACATCTGAAAGGATTGTATCAGTCACTCCGCAAAGTTCCTTTATGCGGGCCTCCATCTTCCAGATCTTTTAAGGCAGAGGTGCTGGAAGGAGAAGAGGAAAGGAAAAAAAAAAAAACAATAGTGTTTACCTGTGGTAACACTCCAGAGTAAAATTTTAAGGGAATGCGCTCACCTGGAATGGTTGTGAGAAGTCACAACCACTGTCATCACATAAGGTATTAAACGGACATCTGATATCCACAGTCACAGCAGACACGGCTTTCCCAGACCCAGCAGACACTAAACATTGGCTCCTGAATCTTGTCATGTATAGTGTACAGTTCCTATAGCGTCTTGTGCTTGGGTGCGAGGAAAACACAGGAGACATAGGTTGAAATGAAATGACTTGTATTACTTCATACAAGCATGCTGAAAAGTTCACACAGTTTGCAGGAACAGCGACAGGAGACACAGCAGGCCAGAGTAACTTCAAGCACTACAATAAATCTCCAAAGCAGGTTCAGGATCTCTTCTCTGTACCGTAATTCCTCTGCAAACATGGATTCACCAAACAGCAGGTTTCCAGAGTCCAAAAGTGTTCCAAGGTTCCTCAGTAGGGAATAGCTGGAGTACAAGTCCAAGGCTTCCAGGAGTCAGGTCACAGACTGACTGAGGCTTGATTCAGGAGCCCTGATTGTTCAGCTGAGGCTGCTTAAGAAGCAAGAGGGAAGAATCAGGGCGGGAACATGAAAACTGGAAACTCCATATTAACTGAGGGCAAGAGCTGCAGAAAGACAGAAAGCAAAATGGCCGACGGAAAACTGAGTTTCAAGGAACATGTCAACAGAGACAAAGAACCTTACACTGTGAGTGAAAGTGTCGCGTCTATGAGTAGGGTTAAGTTGCTTTTGGAGTTTTTCTGTGGTGCGTCTGGCTTTAGAGTGAATTGGAATAAATGTAGCTTTAAATGTTTTGGGGATGATAGGGTTAAAATAGAGGGGGTTAAGTGTGAGGATGGTGCTCTCAAAGTGCTGGGAGTATTATTTAATAAGGACTTGGAAGGTAAGGAGAGCTGGGAGGAGTGTGGATTACGCATAGAGCGTAAGTTAAATTTTTGGCAACTGAGAGACTTGACCTTGAGTGGTAAGATTTTGGTCATAAAAGCGGTGATTCTTCCGATTCTGCTTTTTATTGCAACAGTTTTTCCACCGTCTAATAGGAAAATAAAAAGAGTGGAAAAGTTAATTTTTACTTTTTTCTGGAGTAGTAAAATAGAAAAACTTAAGAGAGAAAGTCTTTTTAAGGCATGTCACCATGGTGGCATGGCCTTTCCAAACATTGAGATTTTTCTGGGGCTTCAGTATATCAAAACCGTAGTTATTTTGTTGAATAAAGGAAATAAGGGAGCGTATATGGCAAGTTATTCTGCTGGTTGGATGTTGTATGGCTTGTGTTGGAGAAAGAGGGATGCTAGAGTGCCTGTTGCTTTCAAGTGTCCGGTCTGGTATGAGGTGATTGAAAAGTTTGTGAGGAAGTATGATTTACTGAGTGTGCCGATGAATGATTTTAGAATGACTAAGAAGGTGATGAAAATAATACATAAGAATGATGTGGAGAGTAATATTGTAGGTTTGAGAGGGAATGAAGTCTCGGTTGCATGGAAGAGTTTGGGAACGCATGGGATGTCTAATAGACAAAGGGATATTGTATGGATGTCCTTGCACAATATTTTGCCTGTGCGACAGGTTCAGAAGAGACGAGGTCTGACCAGAACGGAAGTGTGCCCGAGAGAAGGATGTGGTGGATGTGAGACTGGGTGGCATACTATGTGGGACTGTGATTACGCGTAGTGTGTGGAAGTGTGAAGGTGGGTTGTGTAAGGAGTTAGCGGGTGTGAGTTTTATTGACTGGCGTGTTGCAATGTTTGGAATTGGTGCATGTGGTCGTGTGAAAAATAGAATCCTATGGTTAATTATGACTTGTGTGATGCAGAGTTTGTGGGATGTGAGGAATTTAGGAATTTTCAAAGAGAAGCATGTATCTGTGAATAAGTGTGTTGGGCTGATCCTTTCTAGATTATACTTGATTTATAAATTAGACAGCGAAGGCGGTGGTGGTTCTGATGCAGAGGGCGTTTGGAAATTTAAAAAATGGCAGCACCTGGTCAAATATCATATTTAGTGATGTTTATTGCTGTTTATGACATCTTTTGTGTATACCTTTGGTTTGTTATACTAAAATAAATATGAACCGTGATAATGAGAGTTGAAACAATGACGTTTAAGTTGATGAGCTTATATTGAGTTGTTTATAACTAACCTGGTTTAAAAAAAAAAAATGGAAACAGTGTCTGCAAATTGAGATTCTGGTTTGGCTATTATCCTAGGTCATGTGACAAGGCTCGTTAAAGGGTCAACATTGACTTGTAGAATTGCTACCTTCCAAAAGGTGGCACTAGAGTTCTAGCTCTCTTCCTCTCTGAAGAGACAATTTGCATAATTAGCATATTTCCCAGAGGAGCATTGCAGCTTTAAGTCTCCTCATCTCGGCATGCTTAGCATGTTGATCTCCGCAAGGAGTGACAATTCTTCTTGGACAAAAGATTAAGTGATAAAACCCCAGGGAGAAAGTAGCATAAATAGGGTCTTATCTGACATACAATTGGAGTTATTTATCAGATTGTACTGACCCGATTTATGACTTGAAAGGAGTTTTTAAATCATTGTACAGCTGCTGTAGATCCTCGGGTTGCAAAACCAACAAGCATAAAGATAGAAATAATTTGTGGATACCTCCAGCACTGGTGTGCATAGAAGACATCAATTCTCAGGGATTTGTTCAAACTTGTAGTTTTAATTCAACACAGTTTCAAGTGTCAAGTACTTTTTTTCATGAAATTACCACATATCTAGAATCATAGAACGTTAGAGCTGGAAGGGACCTCAAGGGTCATCGTGTCCAACCTTCTGCTCAATGCAGGAATTGCAAATGGAGATTCTGATTTGGCTTTTATCCTAAGTCATATTACAAGACTCGTTAAAGGGTTGATTGTGACTTGTAGGATCGCTACTTCCAATAGGTGGTGCTATAGAGTACAAGTCCTCTTTGTTTGAAGAGGCAATTTGCATATTAAACCATCTCAGACAGATGTCTGTCCAGCCTCTGTTTGAAGACGTCCATTGAAGGAGAACTCCTCACGTCTCCTGGCAGCCTGTTCCACTCATTGATCACCCTCAATGTCAAAAAAGTTTTTCTAATATCTAATTTGTATCTTCTCCCTTTCAGTTTCATTCAGGGTCGGACTGGGGTGTCTGGGACCCACAGGCGAAATTAACCTTAGAGGCCCAACCTACACCTATATGTAAATATCTGTTAGCCGCTATCCTCGTTAAAGTGGAGCATCGGCTGTAAAACACAGGAGGCTTCTGCTCATCTACTGTGCGCACACCATAAGTGTGATGTACAATTATGGTAGTTTGCATTAAAGGGCTTCTTTGGTTAGAAGAAGTTATAATTATACCACATAAAGGACAGAAATCCTGCCACATCATGATTGGACTACATATTCCATCACAAAGTGACCAAATATTAACATATACAGAGGACAAATACTGCCACATCGTGACAATACAGTATCACATGTTCCCACCATGTAGTGACCGAATAATACTGCATACAAGGGAGAAATATCACCACACAGTGACCATACCACATATTACCACCACATAGTAACAGAATACTACAATACTGATCATGAATATGTTGCCACAGTGGCATTGCCTCCCTCACAGGGGGTGATGTCATGCCTGAATGCAAGGATTGATCCCCTGGCCAGGTAATACCAACATGCACCACTTTTCCTAACTCCAGACCAGAAGGGGGAGCTCTAAACCCGGTTTCAGGGGAGCTTCCCTTTTAATTCTGGCCTGGAGGCGGGGTTAGTCAGTCGGTGTGCTGGGGACAGGAAGAGTGAGGAGCTCCTCTCCAGACTAGAGTTGCAGTCTGAAGGGTATGCCACACTGAACAATATCGCTAACGGGATCGCTAAAAAACGTCACTATTTAGCGATCCCGTTAGCAATGTTGTTCGGTGCGGCATCTGCCAGCGACGAGCTTCCTGCTGTGATCTCGCTCGTCGCTGGAATCGTTCCGGACCCTATTTTCTCGTCGGCGCTCCCGCTGGGTAAGTATATATCGCTAGTGTGGCACCTTTTCTTAGCGATTTAGCGGTACTTTTGTACCGCTAAAGTCGTTAAGAAGATCGCTAACCGCGATAGCGTCGTTAACTATATCGCTAAATGTGGCCGCACTTAGCGATATAGAAACAATCCCGCTAGCGATCGCATTAGTATGCGTCGTTATCGTGATCGCTAGCGGGATTGTTTAGTGTGGCAGTACCTTGAGTCAGAGAAGATTCAGAGGAGGAGAGAAGTTTAGAAGAAACTGGGAAGTGGAGCTGTAGTCAAGCTCATCCCAGAACTCAGCACTAAAGAACCGGACACCGGAGTCCGTGGTTGTCTGGGAACTACGGTCCCAGCAGCAAAATCCGGAAGGCAGGGACTGCAGGTCTACTGACCCCAGCATACACCTGAAGGCACAGCAGCAGACCAGAGCCGCCACTACGGAGCGACACCTTTAATAGGCTCAAGCTGCCTGCCATACGGGCAAGTACTGAGGAACAATAAGGAACAGAGGACTGAGCATAGCTTTAGGCAGCAAGGACCTCAGATGACAGAGCAGTAAGGCCATGTGCACACTTTGCGTTTTTAGATGCGTTTCCGCTGCGTTTTTCAACGTGCGGAAACGCATCCAACCCGCAGCACAGTGCACTACCAATGTAATCTAATGGGAACCGCATGTCTGCTGTGCACATGCTGCGGAAAAAAACGTGTGGTTTAACCGCGTTTTATTTTTCGCAGCATGTCAATTCTTTGTGCGGAACTGCAGCGGTTCGGCGCCCATTGACTTGCATTGAGTCTACATTGGTACTACAGCACAGCAGACCCCGTTACACTGCAGCGTCCTTCATTCAGAATACAGGAAAAGCAGAGTGGACCTCCTGAAACACGGGGTGGTAATGTAAAGGGTATGCCACACTAAGCGAGATCGCTAGCGAGATCGCGCAAGCTACATAGATTTTATGACGCAGCAGCGACATCGTTAGCGACGTCGCTGTGTGTGACATGTAGCGGCGATGTGGCCCCGCTGCGATGTCGCTGATCGTGCACGAACGGTTTGGGCCGTATTTTGATAGTTGGCGTCCCGCTGGTGAGCCTGAATCGCTGTGTTTGACACCTTTTGTGAACGATTTGCGACCTCGTTGACGACTCATATGGCACCGGCGCAGGCGGGACTGGGTTTTCTTTAGTAACGCCCTTCAGCTCCGATTGGTGACCACAACATCACCTCAGCAATAATAACTGCGCCCCCATCCATTGTTTCCAGAGCGCTTTGTGGATGACTCCAACGTTCTGTGCTTTGTGCGTTGTTGCGAGGATAGTATCATGTGTCAGGGTTTTGCGATCCTGTCAGAGTCACTACAGTGTCCTTTGTGCATTGTTGCGAGGATAGTGTGGGTTTTGCTATCCTGTCTGAGTCGCTAGAGCGCTTCATCTTTGCCATTTGGATTTGGATCTTCTGGATATTTGGATTCAAGGTACATATTGTTTGTGATGTTGTGTGAAGGTTTGTTTGTTACACCTTTTATTTTTGTCTGCTTTATTTATTTAACACCCCCCACCATTTTAGGCTTTTGTAAACTATTTTTTAAATGTTAACTGAAAAGTTAACAATAAACAATTACTTTGTTTTTTTTATTATTTTTTTTTATTCTTTATTTTATTTTGTTTAAACACTTTAGTAATAGTAATTAACTTTTCTCTTCTTTACCGAACAGGTTGCACATAATGAACCTGACCACCACGGAGCGTGTGATTGTGGCAGCTGCATTACTGATGGAGGGAGATCGACAAGAGGAGGCGCGGGTGGAAGAGAGGCACTCCAAACGAAAGCGTCGCATGTGGACCAGAGAATGGCTGGAGCAGAGGTCCAAATTCACCCACATGCATCTAGTGAGGGAGTTGCAGGAGAAGAATCCGCAGGATTTCCGAAATTATCTACGGATGTCGGAGGATTCATTCAAGCTCCTACTGGAATGTGTGAGGCCACTCATTGAACGCAGGATACACGGATGCATGCAGCTGTTTCAGCAGAGGAACGTGTTATGTTTCGGTAGCTGAGGAGTGCAGGTAAAAAAGGCAATACACCAGAGCAGTTGGAATCTATGAGATTGCAGTACCCTGACTAACCACCACAACTAGAGGCAGCCGTGGAGCGTTCCTACGTTGGTCCTAGACGCCTCGTCACAGCCTGAGAAACTAACTACACCTAAAGATAGAAAAAGGAAAGCTATCTGCCCCGGAGCAGAACCCCAAAGATAACAGAAAGCCCTCAAACATGTAATGGCGGTTAGACAAGAGGAAATACTGACACAGAAAGAAAATAGTATGAGCAAACGCTGGGGCCCAAACTATCTAAATAGAAAAGGATAGGAAGGGTACTTACTGCAATCCCAGAAAACCCTGAAAAGCACCAACTCTACTAATTTCGACCTCTACCACCTAAATTAGTTCTCTGGTGTAACAAAATAAAAACAGCAGCCACTGAAAAAACTGGAAAAAGCAAAAGAACAAAACTCAGTGGCTGAACTAAACTGAGAGGGCAAGCCCCCGGAGGGGACCCTGAAGGCCCCCAAAGAAGTGCAGGACAAAATGCAAAAATATAGCACAAACACAAAAGAAGCAAAAGTCTTATCTGTAAGCAGGAGATGCAGACACGACACAGCAGGCTACAAGGGAAACTGGAATGAAGGATTCAGACCAGAACAATTGATCACCGGCAACCCTGATGGGAAAATGACTCCCTTATATAAGACCAGTCAGTAACACCTGATTCCCAGTCCTCACAATCTTCACTAGCACCGCTTGTAACCACCAGAGGGAGCCTCTGCTCAGAACTCATCTCAAACCCATTCACAACAGTACCCCCCCCTTGAGGAGGGGTCACCGAACCCTCATTTGAGCAACCAGGTCGGTCAGGATGAGTTTTATGATACGCACGGATAAGTCTCCTAGCATGGATGTCCGAAGCAAACACCCAAGAATTGTCTTCCTGACCATAACCTCTCCATTTAACCAAATACTGGAGTTTCCGTCTAGAAAAACGAGAATCCAATATTTTCTCAACCACATACTCCAGATTGCCCTCAACCAAAACAGGGTCAGGAGGCACAGCAGCAGGAACCACTGGCTCAACAAACCTCTTCAACAAGGACTTGTGGAACACGTTATGGATCTTAAATGTCCCTGGAAGAAGCAAACGAAAAGAAACAGGATTAATAATCTCCATGATCTTATAAGGTCCAATGAACCTAGGCTTAAATTTAGGAGATGCTACTCTCATAGGAATATTCTTTGAGGACAACCAGACCAAGTCCCCCACTTTAAACCGAGGACCATCAGTCCTATGCCGGTTAGCAAACCGCTGGCCTTCTCCTGAGAGAGGGACAACCTCTCCACTACCTGGTCCCAAATCTGTTGCATACGCTCCACAACAGAGTCAACACCTGGACAGACAGAAGCCTCCGTCTGTCCTGAAGAAAATCGAGGGTGAAACCCAGAATTACAGAAAAACGGAGACATCAAAGTGGCAGAGCTAGCCCTATTATTAAGAGCAAACTCAGCCAAAGGCAAAAAAGAGACCCAGTCATCCTGATCAGCAGACACAAAGCATCTTAGATAAGTCTCCAATGTCTGGTTTGTTCTCTCAGTTTGACCATTGGTCTGAGGATGAAATGCCGAGGAGAAAGACAATTGAACACCCAGTTTAGAACAAAAAGTCCTCCAAAATCTGGAAACAAACTGGACTCCTCTGTCAGACACAATGTTCTCAGGAATGCCGTGTAAACGAACCACGTGCTGAAGGAACAACGGCACCAATTCAGAGGAGGAAGGCAACTTAGGTAATGGCACAAGATGTATCATTTTGGAAAACCTATCACAAATTACCCAGATGGTGGTCATTCTCTGAGAAACAGGAAGATCGGAAATGAAATCCATAGAGATATGGGTCCATGGTCTCTTGGGCACAGGCAATGGCATCAACAAACCACTAGAGCGAGAGCAAGGCTTGGAGCGAGAGCAAGTCCCGCAGGACTGCACAAATTCCCTGACATCACGAGACAAGGTAGGCCACCAAAAGGACCGACTAACCAAGTCTCTGGTACCAAAAATTCCGGGATGCCCAGCCAATGCGGAACAATGAATCTCAGACATCACACTCTTTTTCCATTGGTCCGGGACAAACAATTTTCCAACAGGGCAGCGCTCGGGCCTATCCTCCTGACACCCCTCCAGAGCAAGTCTCAAATTGGGCGAGATGGCGGAAAGAACTACACCCTCTTTCAAAATAACAGAAGGATCAGATAACTCAGGAGAGTCCGCAAGGAAACTCCTCGAGAGGGCATCCGCCTTAACATTCTTAGTGCCAGGAAGAAAGGAAACCACAAAATTAAAACGTGTGAAAAACAAGGCCCACCTGGCCTGTCTAGGATTGAGTCGCTTGGCAGATTCCAGATAGACCAGATTCTTATGGTCCGTAAGGACCACCACCTGATGTTTGGCTCCCTACAGCCAATGTCTCCACTCTTCAAAAGCCCACTTCATGGCCAATAACTCCCGATTACCTACGTCATAATTACGTTCAGTAGGAGAAAATTTTCGAGAGAAAAAGGCACAAGGGTTACTTTTAGAGGTCTCTGGATCTTTTTGGGACAAAACGGCACCTGCCCCAATTTCAGAGGCATCAACCTCCACCTGAAATGGCAGAGAAACATCAGGCTGCCGTAGAACAGGAGCAGAAGTGAATCTCTGCTTAAGTTCCTGAAATGCAGAGACTGCCTCAGGAGGCCAATTCACCACATCAGAACCCTTTCTGGTCAAATCAGTTAATGGTTTAACAATAACCGAGAAATTACCAATAAATTTACGATAAAAATTGGCAAAACCCAAAAATCTCTGAAGAGCCTTTAATGAAGTAGGTTGGACCCAATCACAGATGGCCTGAACCTTGACCGGTCCATTTCAATAACAGATGGGGACAAAATGAATCCCAGAAATGAGATCCTCTGTACGCCAAAAAGACACTTTGATCCCTTCACATACAGAGCATTCTCTCTCAAAATCTGGAATACAGTTCGAACATGTTTCACATGAGAGTCCCAGTCATTAGAAAAAATCAAGATATCATCCAAATAAACAATCAGAAATTTGTCCACAAAATCCCTGAAAATGTCATTCATGAAGGACTGGAAGACGGAAGGAGCATTAGTGAGCCCAAAGGGCATCACTAGGTACTCAAAATGCCCTTCAGGGGTATTGAATGCCGTCTTCCATTCATCCCCGTGCTTAATGCGAATAAGGTTATACGCCCCCCTGAGGTCAAGCTTGGTAAACCAAGTAGCGTTTTTCACCCTGGAAAACAGGTCAGAAATCAAGGGTAACGGGTATTGATATTTCACAGTAATATTGTTCAAGAGACGATAATCAATACACGGCCTTAATGAACCATCTTTTTTGGCCACAAAGAAAAAACCGGCACCTAAGGGTGAAGAGCATGGTCTGATATGACCCTTCTCCAATGATTCCTTGATATAAGACCGCATAGCGTCATGTTCAGGTACAGACAAGTTAAAAAGGCGACCTTTAGGGAATTTACTACCCGGCACTAATTCAATAGCGCAGTCATAGCTCCTATGGGGAGGCAAGGATGCAGATTTACTTTCGCTAAACACATCAGAAAAATCAAACAAAAAGTCAGGAACATCCTGAGCCTGGGGGGAGGCAGAAAAAACAGGAGTGTTGGTATTAACACATTGGCAGCCCCAACTGGTTACAGACACAGATTTCCAATCCAAAACAGGATTATGAGACTGTAACCAAGGGAAACCCAGCACGATAATGTCATGCAGATTATATAGAACCAAAAATTTGCAGCACTCCTGGTGATCAGGTTCAACCCTCATTATCACCTGAGTAGAAAACTGGGGTTTATTCTCAGCCAAAGGGGTAGAATCGATCCCCAGTAGGGGAATAGACTTCTGTAGGGGTATCAAGGGAAACCCACAACGTTTAGCAAAATCATAATCCATCAGGTTAATAGCTGCTCCAGAATCAACGAAAGCCTGAGCAGAAAATGAGGACAGAGAGCATATCAGAGTGACAGTTAATAAAAACTTAGTCTGAACACTACCCAAGACAACTGAGCGTGCAAAACGTCTTCCCCGCTTAGGGCAGACTGAAATAGCATGAGAGGCATCACCACAGTAGAAACATAACCCATTGCGCATTCGAAACTCATGAGGCTGTGCCCCAGACACCACTCTATCACACTGCATGGGTTCAGAAGCTGGTTCACAAGGCAACACCATTCCACGCATACTTCTCCGCTCACGCAAACGTCTGTCAATTTGAATCGCTAATGACATAGAATCATTGAGACCAGAGGGGACAGGGAATCCCACCATAACATCCTTTACATTATCTGACAGACCCTTCCGGAAAAGGGCCGCCAAAGCGTCGTCATTCCATTTGGTCAGGACTGCCCACCTACGGAATCTCTGACAGTATAACTCAGCGTCATCAAGCCCCTGATTTAATGCCAACAAGGTTTTTTCAGCTTGATCAGTGACATTAGGCTCATCGTACAATAACCCCAAAGCCTGAAAAAACGCATCAACATCACTCAAAACAGGATCCCCAGGTATCAGGGAAAAAGCCCAATCCTGAGGATCGCCGCGCAGGAGAGAGATGATAATTTGAACCTGCTGCGCTGCGTTTCCTGAGGACTTAGATTTTAAGGCAAAAAACAATTTACAATTATTTTTGAAATTCTGAAACTTAGCTCGATCCCCTAAAAACAAATCTGGCATGGGGATCCTAGGTTCCACAACAGGCAACCTAGCAAGATATGCAGCAATACTCTGAACCTCAGTGGCAAGCTGATCCACACGGCCAGACAACTGTGCAAACTCCATTGGGAGAAAAGATCCTCCCCAGCACCCAGAGATACAGAGGAAAAAAAAAAAAAATGCAACAAACAGAAAAATATCTCTGACAACTCTGACAACTTTTTTTCTTTCACAATATTTTTTTTTCCTTCTGTGAGTACCATACAATTTCAATTTTTAGGCCGGTGATACTGTTATGTTTCGGTAGCTGAGGAGTGCAGGTAAAAAAGGAAATACACCAGAGCAGTTGGAATCTATGAGATTGCAGTACCCTGACTAACCACCACAACTAGAGGCAGCCGTGGAGCGTTCCTACGTTGGTCCTAGACGCCTCGTCACAGCCTGAGAAACTAACTACACCTAAAGATAGAAAAAGGAAAGCTATCTGCCCCGGAGCAGAACCCCAAAGATAACAGAAAGCCCTCAAACATGTAATGGCGGTTAGACAAGAGGAAATACTGACACAGAAAGAAAATAGTATGAGCAAACGTTGGGGCCCAAACTATCTAAATAGAAAAGGATAGGAAGGGTACTTACTGCAATCCCAGAAAACCCTGAAAAGCACCAACTCTACTAATTTCAAAATCACCTGAGATCACACGACCTCTACCACCTAAATTAGTTCTCTGGTGTAACAAAATAAAAACAGCAGCCACTGAAAAAACTGGAAAAAGCAAAAGAACAAAACTCAGTGGCTGAACTAAACTGAGAGGGCAAGCCCCCGGAGGGGACCCTGAAGGCCCCCAAAGAAGTGCAGGACAAAATGCAAAAATATAGCACAAACACAAAAGAAGCAAAAGTCTTATCTGTAAGCAGGAGATGCAGACACGACACAGCAGGCTACAAGGGAAACTGGAATGAAGGATTCAGACCAGAACAATTGATCACCGGCAACCCTGATGGGAAAATGACTCCCTTATATAAGACCAGTCAGTAACACCTGATTCCCAGTCCTCACAATCTTCACTAGCACCGCTTGTAACCACCAGAGGGAGCCTCTGCTCAGAACTCATCTCAAACCCATTCACAACAGGAACGTTTGGCAGTAACGCTGCGATTTCTGGCAACCGGACGTTCAATGAAAGACTTGCAATTTTCTGCTGCAGTTTCTCGATCACTGCTTGGCGTACTAATTCCAGAGACATGCAACGCCATCGTCCGCAATTTACGGAGCTACATGCCTTTTCCAAAATCAGTGGCGGAATGGCAAATAATTGCCTCTGATTTTGAACGGATTTGGCAGTTCCCAAACTGTGGTGGTGCCTTGGAAGGCAAACATGTGCGGATCACGCAACCAGCCAAAAGCGGATCCTATTTCTATAATTACAAGGGCTACTTCAGCATGATCCTCATGGCCCTTGTTAATGCCAATTATGAATTTATAAACGTTGATGTTGGCATTAATGGAAGGGTTTCTGACGGTGGCGTTTTGGAGCACACTACTTTTGGTGAACAGTTGTTGAATAATAACTTAACTTGCCAACCAACATGGACACCACCGCCAACCTAAACTTTGTTTTTGTGGGCGATAAAGCCTTCCCCTTTCATGCGCATCTTGTGAAACCGTACCCACAAAAGACTTTGACAGGGGAAAGGCGTATTTTTAATTACAGACTGTCTAGGGCACGGCTCGTTGTTGAGAATGCCTTCGGCATAATGGCCAATCGCTTCAGGGTTTTTCACACTCCAATCAACATGAAGCTGGAATCGATAGACTCTGTGGTGTTGGCCTGTTGTGTGCTGCACAATTTTCTACGAAAACGCGATGCTGTTACTTACAGTCTGCCAGACTTCATGGACTCGGACAGCAATGGTGACGTGGTGCTCGGAGAATGGCGTGACAATGATCCCGCTATTGCAGGCCTTCAACCTGTAAATCAAGGCAGGAGCAAGGACAATTCGAAGGCCGGCCGAGACAAGTACTGCCATTACTTTAATGGGCCTGGTGCAGTGAGTTGGCAGCATCAGATATAGTTTGCTTTTGAGAATGTTTTACTTTTGCCTTTTTTTAACTATCTTTTAATAATAAAAAATGTTTATTTTAAAAATGCCTTCGTGTTCTTTCAATTATTTAACCAATATGGGAGAAGGGCTAATGATGGGTGAGATGTGGGGAGGGAGTAATGGGAATAGCAATGAGACATGTTACCAGCAGCTGTAGTTTTTAAAATATTTTCTAAAGTTTTTTGTTGTCTATATTTTTTTTTACATTGTAACTACTTGTCACACACGGGTCATGGGAGTACCAGCAGTCATAGGAGTTCCAGCATTGTTAAAAAAAATAAAAAGAAAAAAATGTCAAAAATTTACAACATTTATTTCACACACTAGCGCTCAAACCTTATAATTAAAAATAATAACAAATAATACACCACAGCTGCGTATATAAAGTTAAAATATATAATATATATTTTTCGTTATATATAAGAGATAAAAAATTGTGATAAAAAAAAAAAAAAAATTTGGAGGTAAAAAGGTCTAAATTGACCAGGGAATCCTTTGTGTCACACTTGCGTGCTCGAATCAGACGCAAGACGCCATTGCGATCGCAAAGTGACGATTCTCAGCATGGTGCCCCAGCTACGCACAGACATGAGACGCCATTGCGATAACAAAGTGACTTATCAGCATGGTGCCCCTCCCACGCACAGACAGACGCCATGCGATCGCAAGTGACGATTCTCACATGTGCCCAGCTACGCACAGACTAGACCACTGCGATGCAAGTGACGATTCTCACATGGTGCCCCAGCTACGCACAGACATGAGACGCCACTGCAATCGCAAGGTGAAGATACTCACATGGTGCCCCAGCTACGCACAGACATGATACGCCATTGCGATCGCAAAGTGATGGTACATAAAACGACTATTACTGAAGTAATTACAATGAATGAAAACTTTTGTAAACATGGTAAAAAAGCGGTCAGTAGCCCACTAGATCTGATACTGGCAAGTAGGCCAGTTAATCGCATCATCCTTGCTCATGCCTTGATAGGCAGGGGCGCCTAGCTGGGAACCATCATCTTGCGATCGCAACAGCGTCTCATTTGCGATCGCAACAGCGTCTCGCGTCGCGAGTGCGAACCGCACGTACGTCCGCTGTGACGTTATGACGCTTGCGTCCTTCATTGCATTGTTGGTTGGTACAATGGCGGCGAGAGCGAGACAGCGTTGCGCTCCAAGGACTGACGTGGAGGTGCGCTACCTCATCCATAAAGTGGAAAGGTGGGATTATGACTGCAGGCTACCTGTGGCGCATCCTATGCGCCACAAGAAGGTAGTCCTGCGTAAAATCCGGCGGGGCCTGGCGAGACGGTTTGGTGTGGAGCGGACCACAACCCAGATCCGAAAAAAGCTGGCGGACCTTCGATACCGCTCCAGCGAGATGGTCGCCAGCATCCGGGCCCAGTTACGCAAGGCATCTGAGTGGGTATTGATGAGGGTATCTGGAGAGGTTATGTTTTGTGGGTTATCTACCTATGTCAATCAGGGCCGGCGTCAGCACCCGGCACACCCGGGGAAGTGCCGGGGCCCTGAGCAGGCGGGGGGGCCCACTCGTCGTCGGGCACCCGGCGCCCGTTAGCGGTGTCAGCGTCGCCACTGGGCCCCCCCGCTTGCTCAGGGCCCCGGCAGCAGCCGGCGCAATACTTACCTCTCCCCGTGCCTCTGCTGCCGCAGCTCCGAGCTCCAGGGGGCGCCTGCGCCGGCGCTTCCTCTCTCACAGCAGCGCCGCTGAATGACATCATCATTCAGCGGCCGGCTGTGGCAGAGAGCGCACGGACGCCGGACAGGTGAGGCGTGTGTGTGTGCCTGCGTGTGTGTATGTGAGAGAGTGCTGCCTGCGGTGCTGTATGTGTGATGGTGGTGGGGGAGGCAGTGATGATGGTGAGGAGGCAATGATGATGATGATGATGGGGGCAATGATAATGGGAAGGCAATGATGATGATGATATTAATGGGGAGGCAATGATAATGATGATGATGGGGAGGCAATGATAATGGGAAGGCAATGATGATGATGATATTAATGGGGAGGCAATGATAATGGGAAGGCAATGATGATGATGATGATATTAATGGGGAGGCAATGAGAATGATGATGATGGGGAGGCAATGATAATGGGAAGGCAGTGATGATGATGATATTAATGGGGAGGCAATGATGATGATAGGGAGGCAATGATGATGATGATGGGCAGGCAATGATGATGAGGGGAGACGATGATGATAATGGGCAGGCAATGATGATGATAATGGGGAGTCTTTCCACAGCGCCCTTTCCTGAGCCGTAACAGTGCAGAACGCAGCACAGTGTAGAGGAGAGTTCCATATTTTGTATGGAGAATTATATGTGGTCCAGTATTCTGTATGGAGCATTATATTGGGTCCAGTATTCTGTATGGAGCATTATATGGGGGATGGCGGGGTGACATCCTGCATGGGGTATTATATGGGTGATGAGGGGGAGACTATGTGGTGCCCATAATATTGTATGGAGGACTGTACTGTCCAGTCTGTACTGTGCGCTGTGAGGATTTGGCGGTTTTTGAGCTATTGTACAATTTACAATAGGTATCAGTCATGTAATGGAAGAAGAGAAGTGTTTGACATTGTGCTATACCCATATTTCTCTGCAGTATCTGTGCATCATGAATCGTGGTCTGTGTTAAGGGGGCCCACTGAGACTCTTTCGCCCGGGGCCCATAAAAACCTGGAGCCGGCCCTGATGTCAATGCACCCGCAGTGACGGGAGTACCAACAGTGACGGGAGTACCGGCAGTCATGGGAGTACCGGCAGTTATGGGTTTACAGGCAGTGATGGGAGTACCAGTAGTGAGGGGGTTACAGGCATTGATTTAAGTACTGGCAGTGACGGGAGTACCGGCAGTCATGGGAGTTACCGGCAGTGATGGGGTTACAGGAGGCAGTGATGGGAAGTACCAGTAGTGAGGGGGTTACAGGCATTGATTTAAGTACTGGCAGTGACGGGAGTACCACCAGTGACGGGGTTTGTAGAAGGATTATTTGACTGAATTTTATTTTTTATTTGCAGCACCACCTTCACCTGCAGCTGCACCACTGTCCCCCGCAGCACCATCAACACCTGCAGCACCTTCCCCAGCTACCCCTCCACCTGCAGCACCTTCCCCAGGCACCCCTTCACCAGCACCTACCCCACCTCCACTTTTGGGGTCATCGTCCCCATCCCCATCCCCACTAGTATTCTCTCCAGTGTCACTCCGTGACATTTATGCAGGCTCGCCTTCAGGTAATTTACGCACATAATATAAGCTTCCGACTAGTTTGACAACTTTGTTAGGTCTTAAAATGTGTAATGGCTGTTGTGATATATATTTTTTTCTGTGTTTCCCTAGCCGGCGGTGCAACACGTTCTGGGTGGGCAGTCAGCGGGTCTTCAGGGGAACCGCAGTCGCCTCAAAACCGTAAGTGTTAAACAGCAAACATGTACATGTTGATGTTGCAACAGAATTCCCTGTTAACTGTTACCATTACCTCCACAGTAATCCAGACTGCCCAGGACCTGTTGCTGTCACACCGTCGGCTGATGGCAGCCATGCATCAACACGGGGTGATGCTGGAGAGGTTTGTGGCTGCCCTACAAAGGGGGGGCAGGCTTTAATTTTTGTTTTGTTTTGTTTTTTTATTATTATTTGTATTATTTTATTGTTTTTTTATTTTTATTTTTTTTCTATAAAAAAAAAATATATAGGCACAAATATATATTATATATTTGAAGTTTATATACGCAGCTGTGGTGTATTATTTTTTAATATAAGGTTTCAGCGCTAGTGTGACCAGGGCCTTTAAAAGAAATGTTGTTACTTTTTTAAATTTTTTTCATTATATTTTTTTACCAATGCTGGAACTCCTATGACTGCTGGTACGCCCATGACCCCGTGTGTGACAAGTAGAAACAAGTAGATGGAATAAAAATAACATTTTAATAGTTGTCAACAAAATTGTTGACATTAATAAGAATAAAAGACCACAATTCATTAGATCAATAAGATTTTTATTAAAAAAAATGTAACAATGAAAAAAAATATAGACAACAAAAAACTTTTGAAAATATTTTAAAAACTACAACTGCTGGTAAGATGGATCGTTGCCATTAACACGTTGCCTCTGCGGTGTATAAAAATAAGGTGGAACAAACAACGTTTGGGTTTGGTGGATTTATCCCAATTGGGTTCGGCACAGGATTGTGCGGCCATGAGTACTCTGGGTACTGCGGTCTGGCCGTGACAACATAACTGTTATCAAGATTTCCTAATGACGCTTGAGTCAGTACCTCAAACATGAGTCTCTCTGCATGAACCTGCTGTACAGGATCCAGTGTAGGTAGCTTCTCATTAGCGAAGTAAGCAAAGCCAGTTATTTTTGTTTGGTCTTTTTCCGCCATTAGCACTTTTTTGGCAATTTCAATCAGTTCTGGAGTAGCCGAGGTGGGAGCCTTCCTTTTTCTGCCAGAAAATGTAAGTCGGCTCCGCACAGATGAGGATGGTGGCTCGACTACTTCTTCGTCGTCTTGGACCAACGCCATGCTGTCTTCTTCAGTCTGAGGTGTGGAGACAGCCTCTTCTGTGTCCTGCATGAACAAAAATTAATGTTAAATCACAAAGAAAAATAAATTTATCTTCACACTATAACACCCATATACAGCAAAAATGTGAAAACCGGACTTGTAAATGGATAGGCCTCAACCGTTCAGCGAGATAAATTATCAGTACATGAAGGGATTAATTCAGCCATTTTATCTACATTTCACAATTATATTTTTAATTTCAAGTCCACTTTGGCATGTACATTAAAAAGTGTTTTAATACAAAGGTACTTACATGTACGACAGGGGAGTCCGGCTGAATCACTGGGTCTGGTTCCAACATGGAGTTGCTTGTCTGGGTACTTCTTGGTCCCTTGTGAAAGAAAACAGCTCAAAGTACCACAATTTGGGGACATACACATCTTCGGCCCTGGCTCCAGACTTGGTAGAATTTTGGACTTTGTTTAATTCTTTTTTGTAAACAGGGCCTGAATGCGTTTTTTCACCAATGACTCATCCACTAGTTCATCGGGATAACGGTTTTTTTCAAGCTAGTGTTATAAAGTATTCTAATTTACTGAGATAATGACTTTTGAGTTTTCATTGGCTGTAAGCCAAAATCATCAACATTAACAGAAATAAACACTTGAAATAGATCACTCTGTTTGTAATGACTTTTATATAATATATGAGTTTCACTTTTTCTATTGAAGAACTGAAATGAATGAACTTTTTGATGATATTCTTATTTTGTGAGATGCATCTGTATATATCTATTCTATCTCTTCTATTCTAACCTGTCCCTCTGTGATTTTACTGTACGTGGCATGAATTGCCGGCTTTACAAATGCGATCGGTGTGTAAAAATCGGACAGCACTCACATATTCCGAGTGCTGTGTGATTTTTTTCACGCACCCATTGACTTCTTTTGCGGGATGCGATATGATTTCCAATTACAATTGCAGCATGCTGCGATTTTTTCCCAGTCCGTTCGTGATCTGATCCAAGCTGAAAAAAATACCGCAGATGAACACACTGATAGAATACCATTGGTCCGAATCCAATCCGATTTTATATCGGATTGCATTTATCCGATTTCATCGCAAGTGGGAATGAGCCCATAGAGTGGGGTTACACAGAACAGGAAGACTACATGGCACAAGACAGTTAGTCCTATAATGATAATCTCCTGTTGATAAAACACTGATTTTATTGAAACAACATGCAGCCCTTTAACTGATACATTGCTGAAATCGTGGTCTCTGTCCCTACATCATGCTGCTCTCCAATTACATAGCAAAAACCTACTGACCGATGTTAACCAATGTAATTGGAGCTTAAAGGGAGTCTGTCACCACATTTGACCTATCTAACCTATTAATATGGGCATACAGGCTATAGAATGATGAAAACAGTCCTACCTGTATTGTCATATCATATGCCTTGTTGTGGAAAAATCATCTTTTATTCCTTTATGTTAATGAGTTCTTCCAGGTTATGGGACATTTGTGTGTCTCTATCTGTGCAGCATCTACAGCAGGCTGCTTGTCTCATACACAGACACAGTAAAAACAGGAAATACAGTCACATGCTATCCCTGTGTGAGCCTATGGGAGTTCATTTTTTTAACTTTATAAACAGCATACAAATCTAGCAACTAAACACTCATAGACAGGAATGGAGTTGCTGCACCAAACAGACCTGGCGAGATCGCTGGTGCGATCGCTATGTGATCGCTAGTTAGATTCCAAACACAACTCATCAGTGATCTGTATAACGACCTCTGCGGTCGTTGGGAAAACCTAGTCCCGCCTGCGACGCTGGTGAAGTTGTTCATAAAGGGTGTCACACTCAGCGATTCAGGCTCACCAGCGGGACACCAACGACCAAAAAACGGCTCAGACCGTTCATAAGCGATCAACGACATCTCAGCAGGAGCCACATCGCTGCTACATGTCACACACAGCTGCGTCGCTAACGAGATCGCTACTGTGTCATGAAATCGGTGACTCGTTAGCGATCTCGTTAGCGATCTCGTTTAGTGTGACAGTACCTTAATCTTTACTGTCAAAAGTTCATGATCAGTTCCACAGTCAGTTCCTTGCCTTGTTTTCTCAGCAATGATCGATGACCTCCATCTCTGGCGAATACATCTGTAGTCAATCTTATTCTTATAAGCCTCAATCAGTGATGTCTATGTGTAGAGTCTCCGTTTGTCTTATTTGATTTGTTGTGCAAAAGTCAATGAATCTTCCTCCAGCCTCGTTTCGTTCACCAAGTTCAAAGTTTCCAACAACGATTCCATGTTTGCCGTGGTCCACTTTGGTATTCAAGTCTCCAGTGATAATGAGTAAGTCCTGTTTTGGTGTCTTGTCTATTTCTTCTTGAACTTGATTGTAGAATAGTTCATTTTCCTCCTTGGCATCTGTTGTTGGTGAGTAGACTTGTATAACTGTGACATCAATTGAAGCTCTTTGAACTCGTATTAAGATGACTCTATCACTGACTGCATTATAATTCAGGACAGTGTCGGCCAACCTTCGGTTGAGAATAAAAGCTGTATTGGGTCCATCTTAGTTCTCTAATTCCGAGTAAGATGACTCCTGTTCTGTCCATTTTTACTTTGATGTGATCCGAGTGTAGTCCAATTACCACTGACAGAGACAATAGAGAAGATTGAGAAATTAAGTTCTCTGTCTTCTCCACACCTGTGATACGATTCTCTCATTACAGAGAATCAGATTACACTCGGATTACACTTGGCTCGAACGCTAAAAGAGTTTGATCTGAGTATCATTAGCATAATCGGCCCACTTCTCTTGCATCAGAGAATATATGGCAGTGTGAGCAAGCCCTAAAAGTACAGGACAACCCCTTTAAGGGCTTATGTAGACATGCATCAAACCCAGTATGAGTATGGACCGTCCATACTATGAGTACGAACTGTCCAGAGGTCTCCGACCTGAGCTTGACAGCTTCATAGGCATATATAGAGGCTGTTGATTTTGGACAGTCCATGCATTGCAGTCCATGCTCAGTCCACGCGATCATCTACATGAGCACTATTATTACATCATTGGGCGGGAGCAGTTATAGGAATATTCCCAACAATGCAAGTTATCACTTATCCTATGGACAGGTGATAACCTGCTGATCGATGGGGGTCCCCATGGTCAGAGATTGAAAATAGCACTTGAACTAGATGGTCCATTCATATAGGGCATTTTAGAATCTGTTTTTGGGATGTGTAGAGGAGTTCAGTTGTTGGACCCTTGGCAATCAGCAAGTTGTCACCTACCCTGTGACTACATGATAATTTGTAATGCAGGGAAAAAGCTGTTGTGGGCCAAAAAGTGGAATCGGTCTGGGTTGCTGCTGCCTGATGGTGAGGAGAGATAGGCATGTCTTTACAGTATAGTGCTCAGCTGCCACTGACCCCACTGGTGGTTTCTGACTCCATGGTGTCCTCTGTGGCATCTTCTGGCAGCAGGACCTCACTTTGTAGCTCCCTCTTTCTTCTTCTCCCTGCACTTGTCCAACTGAATTCTTTCTTTTCAGTCAGCTGCCCTGAATAGGTTCTGTATCTCTCTCTGATTTTGCTGTCTCTAATTCTGCCATCAGCTCACTCCATTGGTCCTCTGATCAGTCCATCAGGGGAAAGGAAGGTCCTGATTGGTGGTTTCCAGATCCTAGAGTCCCAGTTGAAATGGCTTCAAGGGGAAATACATATGTATGACACTCATGGCTCTGGGGCCCAAAGTGGGATTCATTGGGCCCCCAGTGCATCAGTTCAAGCACAGCTGGACATTGCCCATTATACTCTCTCCTCCTCTCTTGCAAATATCCTGATTTGCCCATCGCTCACCTCCCCACACCCATGAAGTGAACTGCACCTGCAAAACATCCCCCAATGGCGTCTGCCCTGAAGCTCCTCTCTGACTGAAGTGTGGCATAAGCTCATCACTAGAGAGGAGTGTCTATCCAAATACAATGGAGGCGGGGCTACACTGTGCAGGGCTAAGGCCTCTTTCACACATCCGTTTTTTGCTGTCAGGCGCGATCCGGCGCTCTTTTAAAAAAAGGATCCTTTTTTTAAACAGCCAGATGCGTTTTTTTGTCATTGACTATCATTAGCGCCGGATCGCGCCGCATGTCATTGCGTTTAGTCTGTTTTCTGCTGGATCCGTCATAGATTTTAATTCCGGCGGCCGGACAGAACGCATCATGTAAGGTTTTTTTTTGTGCCGGAAACGCCTGAAGCGGCGCATCAGGCGTCCGGAAACAATAGAAGTCTATGGTACCGGATCAGTCTTTTGTGCAATCCGGCAAAAGACTGATCCGGATTCTAGAAAACCTACTACTACTACTACTACTACTCATTTTCCGGGCAAAAAAGGCCAGGACGGATCCAGTTAAAAATCGGATCCGGCACATCAGTTTTTTACAATCTAACCGGATCCATCTTTTAAACAATTCGCCGGATTGAGCCTGATTGCAAAAAACGGATGTGTGAAAGAGGCCTAACCCTACAGGGGGAACTGACCTACAAATCAATGTGCAGATGGAAAGTGCTGCTGGCACCGGACCCCTCATCCGCCGGGCCCCAGTTCAGTTGCGTGGTCTGCAGTATGTCACTTCATTCGACCTGTATGTGTAAACAGAAAAGTATTCATGTGGAAATGGTGTTAGGTCACAAAGAGATTATGGATGACCCTCCCAGGACACTGATGTAGCCATGGAGTCTCTGGAAGGCGTGCAGTACAGTCATGGACAAAAGTTTTGAGAATGACACAAATATTCATTTTTACAAAGTCTACTGCTTCACTTTTTCTAATGGCAATTTGCATATACTCCAGAATGTTATAAAGAGTGATCAGCTTAACAGCAATTACTTGCAAAGTCAATATTTGGCTAGAAAATGAACTTTATCCCCCAAAACACATTTCAACATCATTGCAGCCCTGCCTTAAAAGGACCAGCTAACCTCTTTTCAGTGATTGCTCCATTAACACAAGTGTGGGTGTTGATGAGGACATGGCTGGAGATCAATCTGTCATGATTAAGTGAGAATGACACCACTGGACACTTTAAAAGGAGGCTGATGCTTGGCATCATTGTTTCTCTTCTGTTAACCATGGTTATCTCTAAAGAAACACGTGCAGTCATCATTGCAATGCACAAAAATGGCCTAACAGGGAAGAGTATTGCAGCTAGAAAAATTGCACCTCAGTCAACAATCTATGGCATCATCAAGAACGTCAAGGAGAGAGGTTCCATTGTTGCCAAAAAGGCTCCAGGGCGCCCAAGAAAGACCAGCAAGCGCCAGGACCGTCTCTTAAAAGTGTTTCAGCTGCGGGATCGGGCTACCAACAGTGCAGAGATTGCTCAGGAATGGCAGCAGGCAGGTGTGAGTGCATCTGCACGCACTGTGAGGCGGAGACTCTTGGAGCAAGGCCTGGTCTCAAGGAGGGCAGCAAAGAAGCCACTTCTCTCCAGAAAAAACATCATGGACAGACTGATATTCTGCAAAAGGTACAGGCAGTGGACTGCTGAGGACTGGGGTAAAGTTATTTTCTCTGATGAATCCCCTTTTCGATTGTTTGGGACATCAGGAAAACACCTCATTCGGAGAAGACAAGGTGAGCGCTACCACCAGTCTTGTCTCATGCCAACTGTTAAGCATCCTGAAACCATTCATGTGTGGGGTTGCTTCTCAGCCAAGGGAATCGGCTCTCTCACAGTCTTGCCTAAAAACACAGCCATGAATAAAGAATGGTGCCAGAATGTCCTCCAAGAGCAACTTCTCCCAACCCTCCAAGAGCAGTTTGGCGATCAACAATGCCTTCTCCAGCATGATGGAGCACCTTGCCATAAAGCAAAGGTGATAACTAAATGGCTCAGGGAACAAAACATAGAGATTTTGGGTCCATGGCCTGGAAACTCCCCAGATCTTAATCCCATTGAGAACTTGTGGTCAATCATCAAGAGACGGGTGGACAAACAAAAACCTAAAAATTCTGACAAAATGAAAGCATTGATTGTGCAAGAATGGACTGCTATCAGTCAGGATTTGGTCCAGAAGTTGATTGAGAGCATGCCAGGGAAAATTGCAGAGGTCCTGAAGAAGAAGGGTCAACACTGCAAATATTGACTTGCTGCATTAACTCATTCTAACTGTCAATATAAGCTTTTGTTACTCATATGTTTGCAATTATATTTCTATCTGTGATAAAAACATCTGTCAAACACACATAAAAACCAGAGGGCAGCAGATCATGTGAAAATATAATCTGTGTCATTCTCAAAACTTTTGGCCATGACTGTATAGCTTTTGTCTAGGAACAATAAGAGAAGCCATTGCTCAGTAAACAGTAAACAGAGCTACAGAATGCGTGCAGTGCCTCAGAAATGATTCTTGAGTGTCTGTCGACTCTTTTGCTTAGGCCAAGCCATAATAGAATATTTCAACACAAACAAAAATCTATTCGCGCTGAAATTGCTTATGTTATGTATCTGTAAAATATTGTCTGAATTATCAGTGGCAACCTGAAATGCTAATTCATGTAGCCCACAAGTATTTCAAAAGTGGTAAAAGTCCCTGAATCTCATGACGATAAAGCTATTGAATTACTAAGCATCATGAAATTTTCATGAGTACAAAGTCTGATCATGTGAATGTCCCATGATCTGCTATGTGTAACATACACTAGGAGAAAGGAGACATTTCTGCTGCTCCTTCATTTAGCTCACAAATTATACATTGTAACAAATCCTCTGTTACGAAAAAGTCTGCATATTAGCTGCCAAAGAATTGAGAAGAATCAAAAGCAAAGTGACCAGGAATCCATTATCCTCCACTATGCTCATACTCCTCAACTGCCACCTCCCTGGAGTGTCCAGAAGTACAAGGTGTTCAGAGGTCAGAGACATGGACAAGGTAAGGAAGGCTGAAACCTTACCACAACTGAACAAGATACAGAAGCTGAAATGTCAAGACTGGGCCAAGAAATATCTGGAGACAGACTTTTCAAAGGTTTTATGGACAGAAGAGATGAAAGTGACTCTTGATGGACCTGAAGTAACCGCAGGAACGTGAGATGTCGTCACGGTCAGGAGGCAGATCAAGAGTTAACAGATTTATTAACAGCACGTATACTCCACGCAGGGAGTGAAGGGACACGGGTGTGTGATAGGGATTTGGGCAGAACTGGGAGCTTGGTAGGGGTAGGACAGGGGCGAACGATAGTTCAATAGTAAAAAAAAGGCAGAAAAACTTATCAGTCTGTAGTAGTCTTGATTGCAGCGCCTCAGTTCTCCAACGGTGGCACTGACAACAGCTGCATGTGACGTCTCGAAGATGTCTATAGTGAATGATGTTCCAATTCACGGAGCGGGGGAAGAGTCTTTGAAGAGTGCGGTGAGTTTTCGTACTCCCAAACACTGTGCTCAGTTCAGTACAGAGAACCGCCGGAGAAAGGCTTCGCTCCGCGGTGTATAAGAGTACTTGGTCAATCGGCTCTGGCCTAGTCAAATGTTGCTTATTGCGCCGTGCGCATGTTACAGTCTCTGGCGTCAAATGAGTCACCTCCCAGCACAGAGGAGAGCGGGGGGAATGATAGTCTGTAGTTCTCGTACAGCGGATGTGTATGCAGGATAAGGGTCAAGTCGCCATGCGCTTACAGGGTGCTGTGCTCTCACAGCCGACACTTAACCTGACCGTCCGCTTAGCTTTTCCGCCTGGACTCTGCCTCCTTTCCCGCGCACAGCGCTTTTTAATGCGGCCCCACCTGCCGCAGTCCCTGCAAGGAATGGTCCTTGTTAGAAAGTCTTCCCCCTTGAAACATTGGTGACAGTCTCGGTGGTTCCGGAACTGGTGTGAGACCAGTACTCCCGATCTTGTACTTCCTCTTACATTACCCTCTCTTTTAGCTCGCCATTCCATGGGCAAGAGTCTTCTTAGTTCATGCTGACACTCTTCCAGTCCTTAAACTATTTGCCGCCAAAAAAACTGATCCTGGTTGTATCAGTTAGGAGGTACGCCTGCTGTAGATCGTTCGGAGCGCCGTAAGATAGGAGTAGTAGATTCCATGGGAGCAACTGAATCACGTTGTCCTTGGAGGTTGGAAGGCACATTTTCTCTGACTGAACTGATCTCTCGACAAGCAGGGTCATAGCATGTTTCAATGAACTATGTGAGTACTGTATGGGCACTCTCCTCTCCCTCCGGCTGAATCTCATAGACAGGTCCCTTAGCGTCGATGCTACGCTTCACCATGTATGGGTTCTTTTCCCACGGGACTCCAACTTATCTCGAGGGCGCTTCTCCCGTACCAGAACATGGTCTCCCGCCCGAAGAGCTGTTCCACGCAGAGGAGCTGTCCTTGGATGTTCCAACTCTTGAAACTTGGTACACACCCCCATCCATGGGTAGCCTTCCTCAGGCTCTAGCTCCAGTTCAGTAATCTCTTTCACTGGTCGACCAAACAGGAGTATAGGGCGTGTACCCGGTGGTGCTGTGTTTTCGATTATTATACACCCATACCAACTTGGCCACGTATTCCGATCCTCTTCCAAGGTCCTCAACATCTGTATCAGAGTACTGTTGAACCGTTCGCAGGCCCCATTTCCCTGGGGATGGTAGGGTGTCATCCGAGACTTCTCGATCTGATACAACCGATGTAACTCCTCCATGCCTTTTCCAAGAAAGCAGGTGCCTTGATCTGAGTGTATGCGTTTTGGTCACCCATACATCTACATGAAGTTCTTACAAATAGCGTAGACCGTGGACTCGGCAGTCTGATCCCGTGTCGGAGTCACAACAGCAAACTTCGTGAAGTGATCTGTCATCACTAAGCAATGTTCATATCCTTGATGTGCTGGGCCAATGGTCAGATAATCTATCAATAGTAACTCCAGAGGAGCAGACGTCACAATGGCTTGTGTAGGGGCTCTTTGTTCAGGAGGCTTGGCTAACTCGCAGTTTCGGCATAGTTGACAAATCTCCTCCACTACAGTTTTCAACTGAGGATGGTACACTAGCCATTAAAGAGACTGGAAGGTCTTTTCCGGTCCGAAGTGAACTCTTCTTTCATGTGCCTCTGTAGCCACTTGAGGCAGCAACGCTTCAGGGATCACCGTTTGCCAGGTGACGCTCAGCTCCCACGGCAAAAGAAGTTTACGATACAGGATTCCATCAGGCAATTGCAGTCTCTCCCACTGCCGCAGCATCTGCAAAGCACCAAGGGACAGAGCATCTCTCTCTTGCTGGCTGGGCAGTTGATTGGATGACACCCACCGTCTCAATTGAGCCAATTCTTCATCTTCCTGTTGTAATCGGACCCATTCATTATGAGATTGATACAGTAGACATGCACGGGGTGTCATCTACACCTGTTCCAGCGTAGCTGCCACCATCCTGGCAGAGTCCCTGAATCTACGAACTTCTTCAGTCTCCAGCTCTTCATCACGGTTAGGCCCCGGCTCCCCGTAGTTGACTCGGGATAAAGCGTCGGGATGGGTATTCTGTGCTCCTCTCTTATAGGTGATTTTATAATGACACTTCACCATTCAAGCTACCCAGCGTCATTCCAGAGCCCCAAGTTTTGCTCTCTCCAGATGAGCCAACGGATTGTTATCCGTGCGCTTGTGCACTTCAGAGCCGGACAGATATTCAGCAAATTTTTCCGTCATGGCCCACACCAACGCCAACAACTCCAGCTTGAAGGAACTGTAGTTATCCGGGTTCTTCTCAGAGTCATGAAGAGATCGACTTGCATAAGCGATTACTCGCTCCTCTCCTTTCTGAATCTGGGACAGCACTGCTCTGAGCCCATGTAAGCTTCCATCCGTATGTAGAATGAACGGTTGCGTAAAGTCTGCATAAGCCAGCACTGGTGCCTCCGTCAAGGCCTCTTTCAGGGCTTGGAACGCTTCCTCTTGTCAT
Organism: Oophaga sylvatica; assembly: GCA_033576555.1. Classification (NCBI taxonomy): domain Eukaryota; kingdom Metazoa; phylum Chordata; class Amphibia; order Anura; family Dendrobatidae; genus Oophaga; species Oophaga sylvatica. The sequence continues at coordinate 254,653,129 of JARQOD010000003.1, read as the reverse complement.
TCTCCCCATTGTACAGTTCGGATTTTAGCGCTAGACGGTACCCACTTCAACAGCTCCAGCAGAGGGTTCATGATGCGGGTAAAGTTCTTCACAAACCGCCTCAAATATCCCTTGAGTCCTAGAAAAGCCCACACGTCTTTTACGGTCTTCGGGGTAGGTCAATCTTGTACCGCCACAATCTTTTCACGAAATGGTCTCACTCCTTCTGCAGAAATGACGTGTCCCAGATACTCAATTTGAGTGTGGAACAGATGGCACTTTTGAGGCTTTACTTTTAGCCCATGCTGTTGAAGACGACTCAACACCTGTGCTATTCTCCGGAGATGTTCTTCAAACGAGGAAGCAAAGACAATGATAGAGCAGGGTGGCCTCGAAGTTCAGGTCTCCCAAACACCTCTCCATGAGTAACTGAAATGTACCTGGGGCATTGGCCAGGCCAAATGGTATCCGATCGAACTCGAATAACCCCATGGGGAGTGTGAAGGCGGTTTTGGCTCAGTCTTGTTCAGACATCGGCACTTGCCAGTAGCCACTGGCGAGATCCAACATGGAAAAGTATTTAGCATTTCCCAGTGCAGACAGGGACTCCTCAATCCTCAGCAGTGGATAAGAATCCCGTACCATACAGGCATTGAGTTTGCAGTAGTCCACACAGAAGCGCAACGTTCTGTCCTTCTTCTGCACCAGCACGATGGGGGCAGCCCAGAGACTTTGACTCTCCCGAATTACCCCCTCTGTAGCATCTGGGTCAGCATGCCCTTTACCTCCTGGTACGTTTGGGGAGGAATTTGACGGTAACACTCTCTTATAGGCGCAGCACTCCCGGTTGGTATCTCGTGTGTGATTGCTGCCGTGCACCCCAAAATCGTCCTCGTGTCTCGCGAACACATCTTGGTATCTTCCCAACAAAGCCTCCACCTGGTATACCTGCGGTGGTGTGAGTTCAGTTAGTTCAGCTCTCATTTGCTCTACGATTCGCCGTCCCTCCTTCAAATGCTGAGGGTCAAGTGACAGAGCAGTGTCCACGGTCACCATCCAAGGATCCCCTTGCTTGACAGTCAGCTGTACCGTCTGAGGTGTTATCAATTCTTCTGGCATACCTAGGACATTGGCCACTTCACTTCTAGGGAGCAGTATAACATCTTTTTTTCCCAAATTCACACAGCGTACAAGAACTGCTCCATCACGTACTGTAGTTATCGTCCACACTACTAGGATTCCTGGCTGTAACTGATCAGCAGCACTCAGTTTGATGTGTACGTCGATGCCCTCTAGGGGGGTGCAGGCTCGAACGGACAGGGTAAGCACTGTTTGGCCCGGCGGTAGGACCCTATTGACTGAAGTTGGGGCAATGACTTTCCCTAGCGTCTTCCCACTGCTGGAGGTCTCTTGTGCTTGAGCCGCCCTGATCAACTGTTGCAAAACTCTTTGCTGAGGCGTATGGGTACTCCATTGTTTGAGGAACCGGTCTGGGGACTCATTAATAAGTAGACTTCCTAACTCTTTCAACACATTCATGCCTAGCGTAACAGCTGTCAGAACCACTCCTTTTCGGCCTACATCTCTTCCACAGACCACTATATTCATCCAGACCACCACTGCGACCAGGATGGGCAGTTGATTGGCGGCTGTGAGCTCGATCATCGGTCCCCATTCAGGCCAAATTGCTTCAGTAAAGTGTCGGCGGAAGATACTTCAGGCATTGTGGTCATCTGCGACCCCGTATCGACCAGACAACGTACAGTTCGACTGTTCATCTCTGCCCAGATGAGGCGGCACATTGAAACAAGATTTGTGGGACTTCCAGTACTACTTCTTAACGGGACAGGCTACGAGCTGCGTCCCACAGACTCGGAGCCCGCTAGTTTAACAGATGTCGCTGGAGGGGCCTACCCCTCCGGGTGCACCACTGGGCTACGTGTCCTACTTCTCCGCAGTTATAACATGTGGGGGCCCCTTCTCTGCGGGACATTCTCATCTCACGGCTGGGTGCCGGCTCACGTCGATTAACAGGCGGACTTGCAGCTTCTAAGGGTACTTTCTTTGAATTGGCCAACCCTTCACGTATCTGCTGTATCTCCTTTCGCAATTCTTCTATCCACTGGGGGGCAGTAGCTGTGGTTGCGGACTCCTCCCCTCTCCGGACCTTCCCTACCGGAACTGTCACTCCCTGCTCTTGTTAACGCGTGCGTGCTTCACTCCCTATTTCAGTGAAAGTCATGCTAGGTTTTTCTCTCAAGCGCTCTGGCAGAGCCTGTTTCAGCAACACATCCCGTAGGCCTGTCACTAATTGGTCTTGCAGCACTACGTCAATTGACCCTATGCCTACGTCGTCTTTGCGGGCAATGGTAGTATAAAGCTCCTGCAGCGCATTCATAAACTAGGTCACCGTCTCCCCCTCTCTTTGAACCCGTCTGAACAGGCGCATACGTAACTCCCCTACGTTCGTGGGGTCCCCATGTGTCTCCTCATGTATCAGCAAGACTTTATCTAAGGTGTCTCTCGTCTGTGGGTGCCGGAGCATAACAGAGTCCCTAGCTTCACCATCTAGTGCCATTATAGCCACCTCTGCTTCTAGAGCCGGAGTCATGGGATGCATCCTCATCATCCCCTTTATACGTTCAGTCCAACTCAAAAGCATGGTGTTACTCCCAGTGAACTTTGGGAAGTTATTTAACATGGCCCCAGGGAGATACTGGACCGAGGGCCCCCTCCAACTGCTTGATCTGCCGCCTGTGTGTCATTGAACGACATCCTGCCGACTACAAGTGAAGTTGTGGGATAACAAGCAGGAACACAGGATGCAGTGACGAGCAGGAGGCAGAGCAAGAGTTAACGGGTTTCTTTTTATAGAAAAACAGTGAATAATCCACGCAGGGAGAGAATAAGAAAGTATATGAGTAAACAAGGATATGCAATTATATCACGGTAATGGAAGTGCAAATAACGGGTTAACTTATCAGTCTGTGGTTCCCGGATGAATGAGGCTGGAAAATCCCTCGATGGTGCCGCAGGTAATGGGAGCAGTCTCTGAATTGGTCCTGAAGAAAGGTGAGGCACTGTCTCTTTATGGTTGCGACGTATCCTGGTCTCCTCAAACGTAGTCCTTTGGTCCTGGAACAGGAGCTGCACGAGAGGATGCGTGAGGCACCGCAGAAGTCCCAAAGTGCTTCTGCACGTGACGTATCGAGGGTGTCTGTAGGGAACGGGGTTCCAATCCACGGAGCAGAGGAAGAGTCCTTGAAGGATGCGGGGAATTTCTGTACTCCTGAATGCCAAACACTGTGCTCAGTTCAGTAAGAGAACCGCCGAAGCAAGGCTTCACTCCGCGGTGTATAAGAGTACTTGGTTAATCGGCTCTAGCCTAGTCACCTGTTGCTTATTGCGCCGCTCGCACGTTAGTCTCTGGCGTCAAATGAGAGTTAGCTCCCGGCACGGAGGAGAGCAGGGGAACGACAGTCTGTAGTTCTCGTACAGCGAAAGTGTATGCAGGAGACGGGTCAAGTCGCCCTGCGCTTACGGGGTGCTCTGCTCTCACAGCCGGCACTGCACCTGACCATCCGCTTAGCTTTCCCGCCTGGACTCTGCCTCCTTTCCCGCGCGCAGTGCATTTTAATGGGCCCCGCCTGCCGCAGTCACATGCAAGGGACGGTCCTTGTCAGTAAGTCTTCCCCCTTGCAACATTGGTGACAGCCCCGGTGGTTCCGGAACCGGTGGGAGACAAGTACTCCCGATCTTATACTTCCTCTTACAGACCAGATAGGTAGAAACGTGGCTGGATCAGTACAGACCTCCACTTCAACGTCAGCAAGATGGAGGTGGGTACTGCAATGAGGTGGGATTATTAAAGATGAGCTACTGAGGCATTTTTGGGTTGAAGATGGAGTCAAAATCAACTCCCAAACCTACTACCAGGTTTTAGAAGACACTTTATTCAAGCAATGGTGCAGGAAAAAGTCTGCATCTTTCAAGAAACATGATTTTTGTGCAGGACAATGCGCCATCACATGCATCAAAGTCTCCATTGCTTGGCTAGCCAATTCTTGATGTTTCAACCTCTGTGTCTTGCTCAGTGTTGGTCGGGTTTTAGCCTCCCTTACCTCAGCGCTGAGTACCTTGTACTTCTGATCTCTCCAGGGAGATTGCAGTTCTGGAATATGACGGCACAGCACAGGAGGATAATGGCTTCCTGGTCACTTCAAATTTGATTCCTATCAAATCTTTGGTAGTTAATGTGCAGACCTTTTCACAACTGAGGATTTGTTACAATGTATCAGGCAATAATTTGTGAGCTAAATGAAGGAGCAGCAGAAATGTCTCTTTTGTCCTGGTCCATATTTTTCAGACTTATTACTTAGCATTGTGTCTATTTATCTACCAGTGAATGCATGATAGACAGGAATTCCATTTTTCACAGGAGTGTCCCATGAACTGGATCCAAATCTGCACAACACAATGGTATTTTACAGCAATTATGGACAGAGCTGGATGAAGCTTAAAAGGGACCCAGTCAATTAAAAAAAATGGCATCTGATCTCCAGGATGGATGTTATAGAGCAGGAGGAGCTAATCAGGCTGATTTACATTTTTGTGGGAAAATTGACAGTAAAACTTGTAATTTATTCAATAAGATCTCTAATTACCGTATGTATATGAGTCCAGAGGGCAGTCCTACTCAGTGATCAACAGTCTTCCCTGTATGACTGTGCATTCAAAGATAACTCTGTCATTTGCAAGACTGCCCACTTGACTCATATATAAAAAAAACAGGGATTTCAATTAATAAAATACAAGTCAAATCCCACCAAGGGCAACATCTGCATGGAGTTTGTATGTCCTCCCCGTGATAGCTGGGTTTCTTCCCACACTCCAGAGACGTACTGATTGGGAATATAGATTGTGAGCCCCAATGGGGAAAGTGATGATAATGTCTGTAAAGCGCTGTGGAATTAATGGCGCTATATAAATGAGTAAAATAAATTAATAAAGTTATACTGAATACTTTCTAACAAACCTCTATATAACTGCTGTAACATGAAAGTGCTGAGATCTGTATATTACATCGATATTTGTAAGCCAGCAAGTTCCAAAATACAGAAGAGGTGCAAATCTCCCTTTATACTGTGTCTCTGACCAATTTACAATGTGAACGTTTCTATAGGCTAAGTTCACATCTTGTCGCATCAGTCCCACAATGGACACCAATGTAGCACAACAGACCCTTCCATGGATTTGGCTATGGTGTTTGCTGATTTGAATAGCAGGACAGTGATAAGATAATTGTTAATTAATTGATAATGGGTTGACTTTTAAGGCCCCGTCTGACATAGCGAAATTGCTAGCGAGATCGCTGCTAAACAGCAATCTCGCTATGTCTGACACGTACCAGTGATCAGGCCCCTGCTGTGAATCGCTGGTCGTGTCAGAAATCCCTGGACTTTTTTTTGATCGCTGGTCTCCCGCTGGCCAGCACACATCGCTGCGTGTGACAGGCAGGAGACAACGGATCAGCTGGTAACCAAGGTACACATCAGGTTCCCAGGCGCGGGGCTGTGCCCGGAAACCCGATGTGTACGTTGGATACCAGCGCGTGCTGCAGGGGAACTGGTAACCAAGGTACACGTCGGGTTTCCAGGCACCGCGCAGCGCCTGGAAACCCGAAGTGTACCTTGGTTACCAGCTCCCTGCATCAGGGCGCTGGTATCCAACGTACACTGCGGGTAACTAGGTGACGTTACCCGCAGTGTCGCTGTCCTGATCGCTGCCTGAGCTGCCTGTTTGGCAGCTCAGCAGCGATCATGTAGCGACACACCAGCGATCCTGATCGTTGTCGGGATTGCTGGTGTGTCGCTATGTGAGACGGGGCCCTTAGTTCTAATGTCAGACTCATCATACTTGACTTCACAGCGTAATTTTCAGAGACAACAGAACGTAATTACTACTACAGTTTCTCATTGGATGCACAGGAATTATAGTGGTCTTCCAGCACAGTTTTCTGTCACTGGGCCCACCTGGATGGTGGTAGTCAAAGCAGACAGGCCCAACTGCAGATTATGGGGCAGGAAGAGAGGGAGTAAATTTGATACATTGCAAGTAAGGCCTGTTTCACACATCCGGCGGGCGCCTAAACGGCGCCCCGGCATTTAGCCGCAGCGCCGCATGTGAAAAGCTTTCACACTTCCGGCGGCCAAAATGCGTTTTTTTGCCGGATGGTTTCTGATGCTTGGAGAGATAAGAAACCATCCGGCAAAAAAAAAAAAAACGTTACATGCAGCGTTTTTTCCGGACGCCGCAATGTACATTTGCGCCGCATCCGGACAAACCGCATGCAACGCATTGACATGCGGCGCTAATGCATGTCAATGCGAAAAAAGCCGCATGCGGCGCATCAGATTTTCAGATGCGGCGCTGCGGGAAAATGCCGGGGGCGCCGCAAGGCGCCCGCCGGATGTGTGAAACAGGCCTAAGACATTATAAAAAGAGGTACCCAGCAGTGCCAAGGCATACAACATTTTAATAGTGTATAATGAGGCCTCAAGAGTATTTATTCCGAGGGTTAATGATTGCAGTCTACTAAAAGATCAGGAAACTAAGCAATGAGGCAACAGTAATGTCTTGTTTCATAATCTAAGCTAAACTGATCCACATCTGTCTACAACAAGGCAACTATCTTTGCTGGGTCACCGTTCTTGGCTTGTGGAGGTGTAGATGGACATTTCCAGACAATAATAATTGTTTATGATTTCTACAATAGTTTCTCTGACAATTATCATAGCCACAACTTGTCAAAATCAGTGTTGTGAACATAGTCCTTGCTTAGAGGCGTACTGTCCATAGTGGTACCGGACCTACCACTCGTCATTGCATTTTCAACAGTATCTACGTTGGCTTCCTGCTGCGTCATTCAGGTGAAGCATCTGAGACTCCGCGCAGCAGGGACGATGCCGTCACTAGATAGCGCCTGCTGAACAGACCTTTATCTGAAAGGTCAAAATGTGAGAGAAGTATTTATTTATGTCATGTATAGACTTGTGGAGGTGTCTTTGGGGGCTGTGGAGGAGATGATGCTATGTGAGAGTGCTTTGATGGCTTCGTAATGTGTAGGGGCATCACACTGTGGAGGCCCATAGTACTGTGTGATTGAAGGGGTTGTGTGTTATCAAACTGTGTGGTGGGTGCTATCATGTTGTGTGTTTGGGGGTGGGGGCTGTGAAAGGGAATCTGTCACCAGGTTTTTGCTTCCTTTTCGGATAGCATAATTTAGGGCCAGAGACCCTGACCCCAGTGATGTGTCACTTACTGGGTCACTTGCTGTTATTTTGATAAGATTCCTGTTTTCTCTGCTATAGATTTTCAAGTTCTCTGAATGCTGAGTCCTGTATAACCCCGCCCACATCACTGATTGCCAGCTATCTACCCTTGTATACTGCACACTGAAAGCTGCCAATCAGTAGTTGGGGCGAGGTTATACAGAGTTCATGAATATGTTTGACTACCTGGCAGCAGGGTTACTAGTCCTCTAGTGATAATCTCCAGCTGATAAAACTGTGATTTTATCAAAACTATGCTAAATAGCCCAGTAAGTGACACATCACTGGAATCAGGATCTCTGTCTCTACATATACTCCACCCAGATTAGGTGGCAAAAACCTGGTGACAGATTCCCTTTAAAGCATTCTACTTTGTGAGTTGGCTGAATTTTTATAATTTGTATTTTTGGCTTGATAAAGGCCTTTTATGGCCGAAACTATGAGGACATCATACTGCATGGGCATTATTATTCTTTGTTGGGGTTTTTTGGGAGGCATTATACTGTTTTGAAGGTACCTATAGGGATATCATACTGTTTTGGGAGGGAAGGAGCACTATTTGACTCTTGGGAGAACAAATTACCATAACATAGTTTGCAGACACAATATACAGAGTCCTTAAAGCGAACCTGTCAGCAGGATTTAGCTGAGTAAACTACAAACACTGTCAGGTTGCCGCTGTTACACTGATTAAAATGATACATGAGGTGAACAAATCCATCTTATAGTTCTTGTATAATCAGTGTAGAAGTTTTCAGTTAATGAGATGCCCATGCTTTGGGGCAGGACTGTAGGCACAGTCTTATCTTCTTTCTCATAGCCAGAGAAACCAAGGAAAGAACACCCCGAAGGACAGGCAGTCTGTCCAGGGCCGGCATCAGCACCCGGCATACCCGGGCAAGTGCTGGGACCCTGAGCAGGGGGGGCCCACTCGCCGTCGGGCACCCCGGCGCCCGTTAGCGGAGGAGAGCGGTACCAGCGCCGCCACTGGGCCCACCCTGCTTGCTCAGGGCCCCGGCAGCAGCCGGCGCAATACTCACCTCTCCCCGTGCCTCCGCTGCCGCATCTCCGGGCTCCAGGGGGCGCCTGTCACTTCCTCTCACAGCAACGCCGCTGAATGACGTCATCATTCAGCGGCCAGCTGTGGCAGAGAGAGCGCAGACGCTGGACAGGTGAGATGTGAGGTGCGTGTGTGTGTGTGTATATGTGAGAGGTGTATGTGTGTGTGTGTGTGTGTGTATGTATCAGTGTGTGTGTACTGTATGTGAGAGAGTGCTGCGGTGCTGTCTGTGTGTGGTCAGGTGCTGTATGTGTGATGGTGGTGGGGGGGAGGCAGTGATGGTGGTGAGGAGCCGGGGCCCGGCCGGAGGCAATGATGATTATGATGGGGAGGCGATGATGATGGGGAGGCAATGATGATGATGATGGGGAGGCAATGATGATGATGGGGAGGCAATGATAATGGGGAGGCAATGATGATGATGATGGGGACTCTTTCCACAGCGCCCTTTCCTGAACCGTAACAGCGCAGAACGCAGCACAGTGCAGAGGAGAGCTCCAATTTTGTATGGAGCATTATATGGGGACCAGTATCCTGTATGGAGCATTATTTGGGGTCCAATATTCTTTATGGAGCATTATATTTGTCCCATAATACTGTATGGAGGACTATGTGGTGCCCATAATATTGTATGGAGGACTGTACTGTCCAGTCTGTACTGTGCGCTGTGAGGATTTGGTGGTTTCTAAGCTATTGTAGAATTTACAATAGATATCACTCATGTAATGGAAGAAGTGAAGTATTTTTCATTGTACTATACCTATATATTTCTCTGCCGTATCTGTGCATCATGAATCGTGGTCTGTGTTAAAGGGGCCCAATGAGACTCTTTCGCCCGGGGCCCATAAATACCTGGAGCCGGCCCTGAGTCTGTCTCTATGATGAGGAACATGTTTGTGCATTGGGGCGGCCTGTGGGCAGGTCTTTCCTTGGTTTGTCTGGCTTAGAGCAAGAAGATAGACTCTGCCTACAGTCCCGCCTTGGAGCACAGCATTCATTAACTGAAAACTTTTAACACTGAACTGCAAGATGGATTTCTACACCCCAGGTAAAATTTTAATGAGTATAACAGCTGCAACATGACAATGCCTGTAGTTTACAGAGCAAAATCCTGCTGACATGTTCGCTTTAAGTGCCAGAAAAGCAGCATCCTGTTATGATTTGGTAGCTGAGGAGAACAGGAGCAAAAAACAGCCAAGGCAGCCGAACACCAGAGAGGTTGGGAACTAAAAGGTTGCAGACCCCTAAACTAACCGCACAACTAGAAACAGCCGTGGGACGTACCTATGGTGACCTAGACTGACTGTGAAATTAGTATGAGATAGAAGAGCAGAAGCTCCCCTGGAGTTACAAGGAACTAGGAGGCCAATATGAGATGGCAATCAGGTGAATTACAGATGGTATAAATAGAGTAGAGTCAACCTGTCCAAAGGTTTGCCGGTGGAAAGATTACTGTCTGCAACCCGCACTTTAGTTCCACCTTCTGATTCATGCTGACATCATCCCGCATAATCAGACCTTTCTTATTATGCTCTTTTTGGGCCCAATTGCAAAATAGTCCGGCACTCAAGTGAAGGGGGCCTTAGGACCCCTCCGGTTGCTTTTGCTATAGTTAGCATCAGCCACGATATGAATTGCTACCCTTGTTTACTATAATTGCGATCATTTTAGTGAGGTGAGGTGATTACTTATTAATCACCATAGAGGACAATCTGAGGTGGGAGAGGTCGGAGTGTATATCAGAATTTGAAATCAAGTAGAGTAGGGCTTTCTTCAGAGGATTTTGGAGTTGCACAAGGAATACCCCTGTCTCTATGTATGTAAATTATGTAACGATTCTCATAACTATTTTCTTTTGTGTCAGTGTTCCCTGTCTAACCGATTAACTGGGTTATTCTCGCAAGGGGCTTTCATTACCAGAAGGTTTGCTCCGGGGCAGAAAGCCCAATTTCATCATTCTAGGTTAAGTGCTCTTCAACAAAGGCTGGACAGAATGGCGCTAGGACCAAAGTACAGTAAGAAATCTGCTTTCCAAAAAAGGCTGCCTCTTCGCTGTGCGGTGTTAGTCTCAGGCTACTTTGCAATCTCATCGATACCAAACTGCTCTCCTGCATTCTCGTTTTTACACGGCATCCCATCGCTACTCGTAACATACGTAATACGGCTATAAAAATGTATATGGTCATCAACCCGAAAGGGAAAAAAATATTTTTTGAAGAAGAAAAAGTTTCCAGAGGCATATCATTCCTTTGTGTGCATCTTTAGAATTTCTTGACATTAGCTCTGGCGGCTTTCCCAACTGATTTGCCAACAGTTTCTAGCTTGTAGTAAATCAGGTCTCGACAACGAGAGTCTGAATATCAACATATCTACGCAAGGTGCTGGGAATGGCCAACCTAGGTCCCGCGCCAGGATGATGTTTTCATGGGCATTCGAGCTAAGTTTCAGTTCAAAAAAATGAATTGTTTCTTGCCTTAAAATCTAAGTCCTCAGGAAACGCAGCGCAGCAGGTTCAAATTATCATCTCTCTCCTGCGCGGCGATCCTCAGGATTGGGCTTTTTCCCTGATACCTGGGGATCCTGTTTTGAGTGATGTTGATGCATTTTTCAGGCTTTGGGTTATTGTACGATGAGCCTAATGTCACTGATCAAGCTGAAAAAGCCTTGTTGGCATTAAATCAGGGGCTTGATGACGCTGAGTTATACTGTCAGAGATTCCGTAGGTGGGCAGTCCTGACCAAATGGAATGACGACGCTTTGGCGGCCCTTTTCGGAAGGGTCTGTCGGATAATGTAAAGGATGTTATGGTGGGATTCCCTGTCCCCTCTGGTCTCAATGATTCTATGTCATTAGCGATTCAAATTGACAGACGTTTGCGTGAGCGGAGAAGTATGCGTGGAGTGGTGTTGCCTTGTGAGCCAGCTGCTGAGCCCATGCAGTGTGATGGAGTGGTGTCTGGGGCACAGCGTCATGAGTTTTGAAAGCGCAATGGGTTATGTTTCTACTGTGGTGATGCCTCTCATGCTATTTCAGTCTGCCCTAAGCGGGGAAGACATTTGCACGCTCAGTTGTCTTGGGTAGTGTTCAGACTAAGTTTTTATTAACTGTCACTCTGATATGCTCTCTGTCCTCATTTCTGCTCAGGCTTTCGTTGATTCTGGAGCAGCTATTAACCTGATGGATTATGATTTTGCTAAACGTTGTGGGTTTCCCTTGATACCCCTACAGAAGTCTATTCCTTTACTGGGGATCGATTCTACCCCTTTGGCTGAGAATAAACCCCAGTTTTTCTACTCAGGTGATAATGAGGGTTGAACCTGATCACCAGGAGTGCTGCAAATTTTTGGTTCAATATCATCTGCATGACATTATAGTGCTGGGCTTCCCTTGGTTGCAGTCTCATAATCCTGTTTTGGATTGGAAATCTGTGTCTGTAACCAGTTGGGGCTGCCAATGTGTTAATACCAACACTCCTGTTTTTTCTGCCTCCCCCCAGGCTGAGGATGTTCCTGACTTTTTGTTTGATTTTTCTGATGTGTTTAGCGAAAGTAAATCTGCATCCTTACCTCCCCATAGGAGCTATGACTGCGCTATTGAATTAGTGCCAGTAGTAAATTCCCTAAAGGTCGCCTTTTTAACTTGTCTGTACCTGAACATGACGCTATGCTGTCTTATATCAAGGAATCATTGGAGAAGGGTCATATCAGACCATCCTCTTCACCCTTAGGTGCCGGTTTTTTCTTTGTGGCCAAAAAAGATGGTTCATTAAGGCCGTGTATTGATTATCGTCTCTTGAACAATATTACTGTGAAATATCAATACCCGTTACCCTTGATTTCTGACCTGTTTTCCAGGGTGAAAAACGCTACTTGGTTTACCAAGCTTGACCTCAGGGGGGCGTATAACCTTATTCGCATTAAGCACGGGGATGAATGGAAGACGGCATTTAACACCCTGAAGGGCATTTTGAGTACCTTGTGATGCCCTTTGGGCTCACTAATGCTCCTTCCGTCTTCCAGTCCTTCATGAATGACATTTTCAGGGATTTTGTGGACAAGTTTCTGATGTTTATTTGGATGATATCTTGATTTTTTCTAATGACTGGGACTCTCATGTGAAACATGTTCGAACTGTATTCCAGATTTTGAGAGAGAATGCTCTGTATGTGAAGGGATCAAAGTGTCTTTTTGGCGTACAGAAGATCTCATTTCTGGGATTCATTTTGTCCCCATCTGTTATTGAAATGGACCCGGTCAAGGTTCAGGCCATCTGTGATTGGGTCCAACCTACTTCATTAAAGGCTCTTCAGAGATTTTTGGGTTTTGCCAATTTTTATCGTAAATTTATTGGTAATTTCTCGGTTATTGTTAAACCATTAACTGATTTGACCAGAAAGGGTTCTGATGTGGTGAATTGGCCTCCTGAGGCAGTCTCTGCGTTTCAGGAACTTAAGCAGAGATTCACTTCTGCTCCTGTTCTACGGCAGCCTGATGTTTCTCTGCCATTTCAGGTGGAGGTTGATGCCTCTGAAATTGGGGCAGGTGCCGTTTTGTCCCAAAAAGATCCAGAGACCTCTAAAAGTAACCCTTGTGCCTTTTTCTCTCGAAAATTTTCTCCTACTGAACGTAATTATGACGTGGGTAATCGGGGGTTATTGGCCATGAAGTGGGCTTTTGAAGAGTGGAGACATTGGCTGGAGGGAGCCAAACATCAGGTGGTGGTCCTTACGGACCATAAGAATCTGGGCTATCTGGAATCTGCCAAGCGACTCAATCCTAGACAGGCCCGGTGGGCCTTGTTTTTCACACGTTTTAATTTTGTGGTTTTTTTCTTCCTGGCACTAAGAATGTTAAGGCGGATGCCCTCTCGAGGAGTTCCTTGCGGACTCTCCTGAGCTATCTGATCCTCTGTTATTTTGAAGGAGGGTGTAGTTCTTTCCGCCATCTCGCCCAATTTGAGACTTGCTCTGGAGGGGTGTCAGGAGGATAGGCCCGAGCGCTGCCCTGTTGGAAAATTGTTTGTCCCGGACCAATGGAAAAAGAGTGTGATGTCTGAGATTCATTGTTCCGCATTGGCTGGGACCCCGGAATTTTTGGTACCAGAGACTTGGTTAGTCGGTCCTTTTGGTGGTCTACCTTGTCTCGCGATGTCAGGGAATTTGTGCAGTCCTGCGAGACTTGCTCTCGCTCCAAGCCTTGCTCTCGCTCTAGTGGTTTGTTGATGCCATTGCCTGTGCCCAAGAGACCATGGACCCATATCTCTATGGATTTCATTCCGATCTTCCTGTTTCTCAGAGAATGACCACCATCTGGGTAATTTGTGATAGGTTTTCCAAAATGATACATCTTGTGCCATTACCTAAGTAGCCTTCCTCCTCTGAATTGGTGCCGTTTTTCCTTCAGCACGTGGTTCGTTTACACGGCATTCCTGAGAACATTGTGTCTGACAGAGGAGTCCAGTTTGTTTCCAGATTTTGGAGGACTTTTTGTTCTAAACTGGGTGTTCAATTGTCTTTCTCCTCGGCATTTCATCCTCAGACCAATGGTCAAACTGAGAGAACAAACCAGACATTGGAGACTTATCTAAGATGCTTTGTGTCTGCTGATCAGGATGACTGGGTCTCTTTTTTGCCTTTGGCTGAGTTTGCTCTTAATAATAGGGCTAGCTCTGCCACTTTGATGTCTCCGTTTTCTGTAATTCTGGGTTTCACCCTCGATTTTCTTCAGGACAGACTGAGGCTTCTGTCTGTCCAGGTGTTGACTCTGTTGTGGAGCGTATGCAGCAGATTTGGGACCAGGTAGTGGAGAGGTTGTCCCTCTCTCAGGAGAAGGCCCAGCGGTTTGCTAACCGGCATAGGACTGATGGTCCTCGGTTCAAAGTGGGGGACTTGGTCTGGTTGTCCTCAAAGAATATTCCTATGAGAGTAGCATCTCCTAAATTTAAGCCTAGGTTCATTGGACCTTAAAAGATCATGGAGATTATTAATCCTGTTTCTTTTCGTTTGCTTCTTCCAGGGACATTTAAGATCCATAACGTGTTCCACAAGTCCTTGTTGAAGAGGTTTGTTGAGCCAGTGGTTCCTGCTGCTGTGCCTCCTGACCCTGTTTTGGTTGAGGGCAATCTGGAGTAATGTGGTTGAGAAAATATTGGATTCTCGTTTTTCTAGACGAAGACTCCAGTATTTGGTTAAATGGAGAGGTTATGGTCAGGAAGACAATTCTTGGGTGTTTGCTTCGGACATCCATGCTAGGAGACTTATCCGTGCGTATCATAGAACTCATCCTGACCGACCTGGTTGCTCAAATGAGGGTTCGGTGACCCCTCCTCAAGGGGGGGGTACTGTTGTGAATGGGTTTGAGATGAGTTCTGAGCAGAGGCTCCCTCTGGTGGTTACAAGCGGTACTAGTGAGGATTGTGAGGACTGGGAATCAGGTGTTACTGATTGGTCTTATATAAGGGAGTCATTTTCCCATCAGGGTTGCCGGTGATCAATTGTTCTGGTCTGAATCCTTCTTTCCAGTTTCCCTTGTAGCCTGCTGTTTCGTGTCTGCATCTCCTGCTATCAGATAAGACAATTTCTTATTTTGTGTTTTTGCTATATTTTTGCATTTTGTCCTGCACTTCTGTGGGGGCCTTCAGGGTCCCCTCCGGGGGCTTTTGCCCTCTCAGTTTAGCTCAGCCACTGATGTTTGTACTTTTGCTTTTTCCAGTTTTTTCAGTGGCTGCTGTTTTGATTTTTTTACACCAGAGAACTAATTTAGGTGGTAGAGGTCGTGTGATCTCAGGTGATTTTGAAATTAGTAGAGTTGGTGTTTTTTCAGGGTTTTCTGAGATTGCAGTAAGTACCCTTCCTGTCCTTTTCTATTTAGATAGTTTGGGCCCCAGCGTTTGCTCATACTATTTTCTTTCTGTGTCAGTATTTCCTCTTGTCTAACCGCCATTACATGTTTGGGGGCTTTCTATTATCTTTGGGGTTCTGCTCCGGGGGAGATAGCTTTCCTATTTCTATCTTTAGGTGTAGTTAGTTTCTCAGGCTGTGACGAGGCGTCTAGGACCAAAGTAGGAACGCTCCACGGCTGCCTCTAGTTGCGGTGGTTAGTCAGGGTACTGCAATCTCATAGATTCCAACTGCTCTGGTGTATTTCCTTTTTTACCTGCACTCCTCAGCTACCGTAACATAACACTAGACGCCTCGACACAGCCGGAGAGATTAGCTACACCTGAAGATAGAAAGAGGAAAGCTATCTGCCCTGGAGTAGAGCCCCAAAGGAATAGGCAGCCCCCACACATATAATGGCAGTTAGACAAGATGAAATACAAACGCAGGTATTAAATAGAGTAAGCAAACGCTGGGCCAAAAGCTATCTATACAGGACCGGATAGGAAAGAATACTGTCTGCAACCCAGCAAAACCTTAGGAAAAATTCCAACACTTCTGATTCCAAAAATGCTGAGACCACACGATCTCGCCCCCACTTAATCAGATCTCTGGTGTGAACATGCAGATACATGGCCTCAATGAACCATCCTTTTTGGCCACAAAGAAAAAGCCGGCGCCCAAGGGTGAAGAGGATGGTCTGATATGACCCTTCTCCAAAGACTCTGTCTTTGATATAAGATCGCATAGCATCATGCTCGGGTACCGATAAATTGAAGAGCTGACCCTTGGGAAATTTACAACAGGGTACTAACTCAATCGCGCAATCATAACTCCTATGAGGAGGTAAGGAGGCAGACTTACTCTCACTAAACACATCAGAAAAATCAGCCAAATAGTCAGGGATATCCTGAGACTGGGGAGAGGTAGAAAAAACAGGAGTGTCACTACGAACACATTGACAACCCCAACTGACCACAGACACAGACTTCCAATCCAAGACAGGATTATGGGTCTGCAACCAAGGAAAACCCAGTACAATAATGTCATGTAAATTATGTAACACCAAAAATGTACAATTCTTTTGGTGGTCCGGGTCAACCCGCATTATCACCTGAGTTGAAAACTGGGGTTTATTCTCCGCCAAAGGGTAGAATCAATACCCAGCAAAGGAATAGACCTCCGCAGGGTACCATGGGAAAACCACAATGTTTGGCAAAATCAAAATCCATCAGGTTTACAGCTGCTCCTGAATCAACAAAAGCCTGAGCAGAAAATGTGGACATGGAGCAAATCAAGGTAACAGTCAAAAGAAATTTAGTCTGAACATTACCCAAAACAAATGAGCGCGCAAAACATCTTCCCGCTTAGTGCAGACGGAAATAGTATGAGAAGCGTCTCTACAATAGAAGCACAACTTATTACGCTTTCGAAACTCTCGACGCTGAGCCCCAGAAACCACTCCATCACACTGCATGGCTCAGAGGTTTGCTCACAAGGCATCACCACATCTCGCATATTTCTACGCTCACGTAAACTTCTATCAATTTGAATAGATAATGACATAGAGTCATTGAGACCAGAGGGAACAGGAAATCCCACCATAACGTCATTTACGGTTTCTGCCAGACCCTTCCGAAAAAGAGCTGCCAGGGCATCATCATTCCATTTAGTAAGGACTGCCCACTTTAGGAATTTCTGACAATATAGCTCTGCGGCTTCCTGACCCTGATTCAATGCCAACAAGGTTTTCTCTGCTTGATCAGTAACATTAGGTTCATCGAACAACAACCCCAGAGCCTGAAAAAACACATCAACATCAGTCAAAACAGGATCACCAGGTGTCAGGGAAAAGGCCCAATCCCGAGGGTCGCCGCGCAACAGGGAGATGACAATTTGAACCTGCTGTGCTGCATTCCCCGAGGACTTAAGTTTCAGGGCAAAAAACAACTTACAGTTATTTTTAAAATTCAAAAATTTAGACCGATTCCCAAAAAATAAACCTGGAATAGGGATCGGACAAATGCTTGATTTCCATTGCAGAAAAACTCCTCCTACAGCCCCTTGATATAAAGAGGAGAAATACACACACAAAAAAAAAAATTCTGACTACCCTTTTTTTTTTAAACTATTTTTTTCTTCTTTTGAGTACCATATGTGGAGCCCAGCTGTGCTAGGATTCCCACATCTCCTGGAAGGGTTCACTAAAAGAGTTATCCACTAGAGGTCCTAATGCATCCACGCACCTTCACCCATCCCCTAAGACCACCAGAGGGAGCCGATAGGCATATAAAAGGGGAGACAGGTAGGAAGTGAGTTGAGTCTAGTGGAGTCTAGCAGTGCAGTCTAGCTCAGACGAGTGAGTGAGTGTTTAGTTTTTGTTTGAGTCTAGTCAAGCCTGCAGAGCAGAGTGGAGTTCGCAGAAGGAGACTCAATAGCTCCAGTTAGAGAGCTAGGAGCGTGCCGACGCTCTGAGAGCGGCAGAAGAGGCAGCCCACCAACTGCCAGTGTGTATAATCGTGTGAGGGCCCAAGTAGGCCGAAGGCAAGTGGAAGGAGTAGTAAAAAGAGGCAGAGGAGCCTTACCAGCTCACCTCAACCAGTATCTACCGGACGCCGGGGTCCGAGCCTATAGGGATCTCCACGACTCATTAGGAGAACCCCGGAGTTCCTGGAGGACTATAGGTCCCAGGAGCACCACAGAGCTGATACGTAACCGGGCCAGGAGGACGGAGTCTGGCAGGCAGGGCACTGCAAGCAGGGACTGTGTACTTCAAGAAAAGGTCCAATCACAAGGTCAGCCGGGTACAGGACGGAAATTAAGTTAGGTCCAGCTACATGCAGGCCAGGACTTCATTACAGAAGGCAAGGAACAGGAGGCCACACACCTACTCAGTGGCAAAATCTGGATGTGCACCCTTCACCCTACAGTGCTCCGGGATGTGCCTGCAACATCTTCAGTAAAGGTACCAAAGTGACTTGTGTGTGTGTCCAACTTCTTACCCCTGACTGCTGGGTTCCCCCCTCTGTCCTGCTCTACTATACAACTACCTGTCCTGAAGGACTTAGCCTCACCTGTGGGAGGCCTAACATCTAGCTGCACAACACCAACCCTTCAGTGGATCTGCACAGCAGCGCTGGTCACTCTGACCAGGTACTACAGGTGGCGTCACGAATCACCATACCAACATTTATTCCCCTGTAAATATCCCCGATTAAGGGTTTGGCGCCCAGGGCCACAAACTGAGCTGTGTTGCCGTGACATACCCCATAGAAGCTGACAGGCTCGGTGCCGAATTCCCCCACGGCCCTGGGAGGGCAGCTCACATAGAATTACAGTCTGGCCGGTGATTCTGTTATGATTTGGTAGCTGAGGAGGACAGGAGCAAAAAACAGCCAAGGCAGCCGAACACCAGAGAAGTTGGGAACTAAAAGGTTGCAGACCCCTAAACTAACCGCACAACTAGAAGCAGCCGTGGGACGTACCTACGGTGACCTAGACACCTCGACAAAGCCGGAGAGATTAGCTACACCTGAAGATAGAAAGAGGAAAGCTAACTGCCCCGGAGTAGAGCCCCAAAGGAATAGGCAGCCCCCACACATATAATGGCGGTTAGACAAGATGAAATACAAACGCAGGTAGAAAATAGAGTAAGCAAACGCTGGGGCCAAAATCTATCTAGACAGGACCAGATAGGAAAGAATACTGTCTGCAAACACAGCAAAACCCTAGGAAAAATTCCAACACTTCTGATTCTAAAAATGCTGAGACCACACGATCTCGCCCCCACTTAATCAGATCTCTGGTGTGAACATGCCGCTACCCAGCAGCACTGAAACAACAGGAACAGAGCAAAAGAACAGAAACAAATAAGAACCAGAGACCAGCACAGCCCCCTGTAGGGGAACCGGCTGACCTCACCAAGCAAGGCAGCAAAAACAAAGAAAATCTAACCACAGAAAAAAGCAGAAAGTAACTTATCTGAATGTTCGCAGGAGACAGCAGAAAACCAGCTGACTTCCAAACTAGACCAGGAAGAGGAAACTAATCACCGGCGAGGATCATGGGAGGGCAGCTCACTTATATCAGCCCAGTCCGTCTCCCCTGATTGCCAATCCTAGCTTCCAGGTGCTAAAGCCTTGTCATTCAATACAGCTTCAATACCATCAGCAACCACCAGAGGTAGCCTCAGCTCAGAAGTCATTTGCAACATGTTCACAACAGCATCCCCTCTCAAGTGACCCCATTTTGGAAATTACTCCCCTCTAGGAATTTATCTACAGGTGTAATGTCATTTGTCACTTCATGGGTGTTTTCCAGAAACAAGCAGCAGTGGATATTGCCAAGTGAAAATTGTAAATCTGCCAGTGTAGTGTCCAGTACATTGTAATGCCCGTACATTATGCCCAGCTTGTTGATCTGGAGACATGGACCTCATTTTTACAGAAATGCCAAACATGTGGATTCTAAATGTGGTTTAGGCACATTGTGGGCACAGAAGGGAGGGGAGCATTTAAATTAAAGAGAGCAGAATTTGCTGAATTTTTTTGGGGGACAAGGAGCCATAGCGCTTTTCCAGAGCCTTTGTGCTACCAGTAACATGTAAGCCCCCAATGTTTCCATTAAGAGATGACGGACCTGAGTGGGGACTTGATTTTTCTGTGGATTGAGTTGAAGCTTTTATTGGCAACATTTTACAGAACATTTGGGAATAACAGCGCAAAATGGAAAAGAATGACAGAACCAGGGAGCTCAGGAATTTTTACAAGTTATATAATTCAATTTCTTTGAGCAAGTGACAGGTCTTCTCTAAAACTACAGTTGTGCTCAAAAGTTTACCTGCCTCAGCAGAATTTTTGCTTTCTTGGCATTTTTTCAGAGAATATGAAGATAACACCAAAACTTTTTCCCCACTCATGGTTAGTGGTTGGGTGAAGCCATTTATTGTCAAACTACTGTTTTCTCTTTCTAAATCATAATGACAACCCAAAACATCCAAATGACCCTGATCAAAAGTTTACATAACCCATTTATTAATACCGTGTATTGCCCCCTCTAACATCAATGACAGCTTGAAGTTGCTATGCCGTTTAGCATCAGGCTAATCCTTTTTTTATTAATAGATTGGGCAATTCTGAATGCAGCGATACCAAGTATGTGTATGTTTGATTTCATTTTTATTATTTTATTTTGAATGAGGCGAAAGGGGGTGATTTAAACTTTTATATTTTTTTATATTTTTAAAAACATTTTCTTTTTACTTTTGGCATGCTTTAAAAGTCTCCTAGAAGCTGCCACTACCTGATCGGCTCTGCTACATAGAGGCAATGAGCAGATCGCATCTATTTAGCATATTTACTCACTTGCTGTGAGCGACGACCACTGGGTGGTGCTCACAGCAAGCCAGCACTGATAACCATAGAGGTCTCCAGGAGACCTCTGGTTGTCATGCTAACACACCGGTGACCCACGATCACGTGAGCGTATTTCCAGCGCGCTTGCTGAAAGCGTTTGACCCACGGCTATTGCGGGCACATGTCAGCTGTTCAAAACAGCTGACTTGTCCCAGGAAAGATGTGGGCTCACCACATCACATCACATCAAAGGGAGTCCGACATCGGCATACTATTACGCCCGTTGTCAGAAAGGGGTTAATATCAGCTCACAACTGTATAATAGGCTTTTACTGGCTACTAAAATGGGGAACTTTAAAAAAAAATGACATAGGGTCCTCCTATAATTAATAACCAGCAAAGGCTTTGCAGACAGCTGCGGGCTAACATTAATAGCCTCGTAAGGGGCCATGGATACTGGCCCAAACAGGCTTAAAACATCAGCTCTCAGCCACCCCAGAAAAGGTGCATCTCTAAGATGCGCCAATTCTGGCACTTAGCCTCGCTCTTCCCACTTGCCCTGTAGCGGTGGCAAGTGGGTGATAGTTGGGGGGGTTGATGTCACCTTTGAATTGTCAGGTGAACTCCTATTACCGATCTGAGGGCACCGTGAGCATGAGAAAGTTCTCCTGCTCCCTGTGGCGTCAGACAGGTCCTGTGAGTTCACAGCCAATGATCTCACTTCACTTTTCTGATGTTAATGCGAGCACCGTGGAAAAATTTCCCAGGGAGACACTGATCACACGCTGCTCAGTGTCTCTGCTGGATGACAGGCTGTATGGTTGCATCATGATTCTGGCCAAGCTCTACTCTACTGTATCCTATTAATTGTTTGTTAAAATATGAAATACAATTTAGGTATATTTTTATTTATTTTTCAGTTTTTAAAATGACCAATAATATCACATATAAGGGAGAAATACCACCACACCATGACCAGACCACATATTACCTCCACATAGTCATGGCCAAAAGTTTTGAGAATGACACAAATATTATATTTTCACATGATCTGCTGCCCTCTGGTTTTTATGTGTGTTTGACAGATGTTTGTATAACAGACAGAAATATAATTGCAAACATATGAGTAACAAAAGCTTATATTGACAGTTAGAATGAGTTAATGCAGCAAGTCAATATTTGCAGTGTTGACCCTTCTTCTTCAGGACCTCTGCAATTCTCCCTGGCATGCTCTCAATCAACTTCTGGACCAAATCCTGACTGATAGCAGTCCATTCTTGCACAATCAATGCTTTCATTTTGTCAGAATTTTTAGGTTTTTGTTTGTCCACCCTTCTCTTGATGATTGACCACAAGTTCTCAATGGGATTAAGATCTGGGGAGTTTCCAGGCCATGGACCCAAAATCTCTATGTTTTGTTCCCTGAGCCATTTAGTTATCACCTTTGCTTTATGGCAAGGTGCTCCATCATGCTGGAAAAGGCATTGTTGATCGCCAAACTGCTCTTGGAGGGTTGGGAGAAGTTGCTCTTGGAGGACATTCTGGTACCATTCTTTATTCATGGCTGTGTTTTTAGGCAAGACTGTGAGAGAGCCGATTCCCTTGGCTGAGAAGCAACCCCACACATGAATTTTTTCAGGATGCTTAACAGTTGGCATGAGACAAGACTGGTGGTAGCGCTCACCTTGTCTTCTCCGAATGAGGCGTTTTCCTGATGTCCCAAACAATCGAAAAGGGGATTCATCAGAGAAAATAACTTTACCCCAGTCCTCAGCAGTCCACTGCCTGTAACTTTTGCAGAATATCAGTCTGTCCATTATGTTTTTTCTGGAGAGAAGTGGCTTCTTTGCTGCCCTCCTTGAGACCAGGCCTTGCTCCAAGAGTCTCCACCTCACAGTGCGTGCCTGATGCCATTCCTGAGCAAGCTCATGCACTGCTGGTAGCCCGATCCCGCAGCTGAAACACTTTTAAGAGGCGGTCCTGGCGATTGCTGGTCTTTCTTGGGCGCCCTGGAGCCTTTTTGGCAACAATGGAACCTCTCTCCTTGAAGTTCTTGATGATGCCATAGATTGTTGACTGAGGTGCAATCTTTCTAGCTGCGATACTCTTCCCTGTTAGGCCATTTTTGTGCATTGCAATGATGACTGCATGTGTTTCTTTAGAGATAACCATGGTTAACAGAAGAGAAACAATGATGCCAAGCACCAGCCTCCTTTTAAAGTGTCCAGTGGTGTCATTCTCACTTAATCATGACAGATTGATCTCCAGCCATGTCCTCATCAACACCCACACCTGTGTTAATGGAGCAATCACTGAAAAGAGGTTAGCTGGTCCTTTTAAGGCAGGGCTGCAATGATGTTGAAATGTGTTTTGGGGGATAAAGTTCATTTTCTAGCCAAATATTGACTTTGCAAGTAATTCTGTTAAGCTGATCACTCTTTATAACATTCTGGAGTATATGCAAATTGCCATTAGAAAAAGTGAAGCAGTAGACTTTGTAAAAATGAATATTTGTGTCATTCTCAAAACTTTTGTCCATGACTGTAGTGACCAAATAATAGCACATACAAGGAACAAATACCGCCACACCATGGACGGACAACATATTACCACCACATAGTGACTGAATACTACAATAGTAATCATTAATAAAAAAAAAACACAATACTAATATCACCATAAGTGCCATTATGCACAGGAGATCTGTACTTAGTATGCAGTGTCTGTGTACAGGTAATGCAGTGATCACCAGTGACAATAAACACAGGAGCTTTGTATATAGTGTCAGTGTACAGGTAATACAGTGATCACTGGTGACATTATACACAGGAAGCTCTGTATATAGTGTCAGTGTACAGGTAATACAGTGATCACCAGTGACATTATACACTGGAGCACTGTATATAGTGTATAGTGTACAGGTAATACAGTGATCACCAGTGACATTATACAGAGGAGCTCTGTATATAGTGTATAGTGTACAGGTAATACAGTGATCACCAGTGACATTATACACAGGAGCTCTGTATACAATGTATAGTGTACAGGTAATACAGTAATCAACAGTGACATTATACGCAGGAGCACTTTATATATTGTACAGGTTATACTGTGATCAATGGCACTGTACACAGGACCGCTGTATATAGTATACAGTGTATAGTGTCAGTGTATAGGTAACATACTGACTCACCAGTGACGATCTCTAGGTGAAATCCTTCATCTTTGCTTTTCATTTCTCTTTAGGTGAAGTCCTTCATCTTTGCTTTTCATCTTCATCCAGCACAGACCACCATCACTTCTTCCAGCCAGGTGTCATGTATAGTGTACAGTTCCTATAGCGTCTTGTGCTTGGGTGCGAGGAAAACACAGGAGACATAGGTTGAAATGAAATGACTTGTATTACTTCATACAAGCATGCTGAAAAGTTCACACAGTTTGCAGGAACAGCGACAGGAGACACAGCAGGCCAGAGTAACTTCAAGCACTACAATAAATCTCCAAAGCAGGTTCAGGATCTCTTCTCTGTACCGTAATTCCTCTGCAAACATGGATTCACCAAACAGCAGGTTTCCAGAGTCCAAAAGTGTTCCAAGGTTCCTCAGTAGGGAATAGCTGGAGTACAAGTCCAAGGCTTCCAGGAGTCAGGTCACAGACTGACTGAGGCTTGATTCAGGAGCACTGATTGTTCAGCTGAGGCAGCTTAAGAAGCAAGAGGGAAGAATCAGGCGGGAACATGAAAACTGGAAACTCCATATTAACTGAGGGCAAGAGCTGCAGAAAGACAGAAAGCAAAATGGCCGACGGAAAACTGAGTTTCAAGGAACATGTCAACAGAGACAAAGAACCTTACATTACTCCCCCCTTAGGGACAACCTCCGGATGACCTCAGACCAGGCTTGTCAGGGTACCTCTGATGAAACTGGCGGAGCAGGCGAGGAGCATTTACATTATTGACTGGTTCCCATGAGTTGTCCTCCACTGGGTAGCCCTGCCATTTAATCAAATATTGCAACTGATTTCTGTACAACCTGGAATCTAGAATCCTTTCCACCATAAATTCTTCCTGACCATCGACCAGCACTGGGTCAGGGCAAGGAGAAGAACGTCCAGGAAACGTATTGGGTGTTGCAGCCTTTAGTAGGGATACATGAAAGACATGGTGGATTCTCATAGTTCTGGGCAGTTGAAGACGACAAGCAACAGCACTTATAATCTTATTGATCTTATAAGGTCCAATGTACTTATGTCCCAATTTAGACGATGGAATCTTTAATTTAAGATTTCTGGTTGACAGCCAGACCAAATCTCCTACCTTGAAAGCTGGTGCAGGTTTACGAAATTTATCTGCTGCTTTCTTGTACCTTTCCTGAGCCAATTCTAGATTTTCCTTTAGAAGATCCATATTCTTTTGTAAAGAAGTGATTCTTTCAGCCACTGCCGGCAAGGGCGTATCTATGGGAAATCGAGGAAGAATGTTAGGATGATAACCTAGATTGGAGTAAAAAGGAGACTGCTTAGTGGAGGCGCTCTGAGAGTTGTTATAAGAGAACTCAGCCAGTGGAAGTAGATCCACCCAATCATCCTGTAGGTGGCAGATAAAACAGCGGAGATACTGCTCCAGGGTCTGATTGGTCGTTCTGTCTGTCCATTAGTCTGGGGATGAAAAGCAGAAGAAAGGTTTACTTTAATGTCCAATGCTGCACAGAAATTTTGCCAAAACCTTGAAGTGAATTGCACCCCTCGATCCGAAATGACCTCATCCGGTACTCCATGTAAGCGAAACACATTCTTAATCATCAAGTCTGATGTCTGTTTTGCAGTCGGTAAGCCGACACAAGGGATAAAATGAGCTGCCTTTGTTAGACGGTCAACCACCACTAGAATGGTGTTCTTCCCTTGAGAGGTTGGTAACTCCACAATGAAGTCCATAGAAATGGATCCCCACGGGCGGGACGGGGTGGGAAGAGGTTGCAACAGACCAGTTGGTGAGGAGCGAGGTGTTTTGCATCTTGCACAGACTTCACATGAAGTGACATAGTTTAAGACATCTTTCCTGTAAGTGGGCCACCAAAAGAAACGAGAAAGAAATTCTTGTGTCTTTAGAATTCCCCTATGCCTGGCTATCTTGGAATCGTGGATGAGTTGCAATACTCTCAATCTGACTGTTTCAGGTATATACAGACGTTGTCCCTGAATCCACACACCATTCTTAAAGACAAGACTTACGTCCCTTGGGGGTTGAGCCAACAAAGAATCCGCATGGTATGCTTCCTTGATGTCCTTAAGTAGGTCTTGATTATGAATTACTCCCAGGAATCTAGAGTCAGGAAGAATAGTCTTAGGAGGAGTAAGTGGACGTGTCTCTGCTGAATGAATCCTAGAGAGTGCATCAGCCTTTCCATTGCGCGATCCTGGTCTATAAGAAATGACAAAATTAAATTGGTTTAGGAAAAGATTCCAGCGAGCCTGGCGAGGAGTCAGGCACTTAGCCGACCTGATAAATTCAAGGTTACGATGGTCTGTCAGGACGACTATTTGCTGTGCAGCTCCCTGAAGAAGGTGTCTCCATTCCTTGAAGGCGGCAATAATGGCCAACAATTCTCTATTGCCCACATCGTAGTTCCTCTCAGCCGAAGACAACTGCTGGGAAAAGAAGGCACAGGGATGCAAGACATTCTTCTCACCTGTTCTCTGAGAGAGTATAGCTCCAACGGCACAGTCTGAAGCATCCACCTCTATTATGAAGGCAAGCTCGGGTTGGGATGTACTAAGATAGGTGCGGTGGTAAATTTATCCTTTAAACAGGAAAATGCTTCCTGAGCTTGCGGGGTCCAGGAGAACCTAGACTGTTTCCGGGTAAGTTGGGTGATAGGTGACACTACCTCAGAAAAATTCTTAATGAAACGTCTATAGAAGTTGGCAAACCCGATGAAACGCTGCACCTCCTTCACATTTCTAGGAATTGGCCAATCCTTGATGGCTTGGGTCTTGCTTCCATCCATACTAATCCCTTGCATAGATAGTACATACCACAGAAATTGAATTTCGGTCCTATGGAATTCACATTTTTCAAGTTTGATGTAGAGATGGTTTTGTCTTAGGCGTTCTAAGACCATTCTCACATGTCCATGATGTTCCTCTGTGGAGTTAGAAAAAATTAGAATATCATCCAGATAAATCACCACAAATGTATCTAGGAGATCCCTGAAGATATCATTCACAAGAGTTGGAAAGTGGTTGGGGCGGGGGTTACTCAGACCAAAATGCATAACTAGATATTCAAGTATGTCATAGGTGACTGAAAGCAGTCTTCCATTTCATCCCCGAGTCTAATACGGACACAAGTTATAGGCCCACGGAGATCCAGTTTTAGGAAAATTTTGGCATGCGCATCTTCTCATCAACACTCGGGATTAAAGGCAATGGATACGGATTCTAATAGTAACTTATTGAGTTCCCTATAGTCCTATGCAGGTCTCAGAGATCATCTTTCTTCTTCACAAAGAAGATGGGTGCACCTGCGGGAGATAAAGGGGGCGTATGAAGCCCTTGGCTAAATTTTCGTCTATATAATCCTTCAAAGCTTTTAGCTCGGGCCCCGCTAGGGGGTAGATCTTACCAAAAGGTATCTCGGCTCCGGACAATAATTCAATTGGACAATCATATGGACGATGAGGAGGAAGCTGATCAGCGTTCTTCTTGTCACATAAATCCACATAGTCCTGGTATACAGCTGGTAGTTCAGGACTGACATGGTTCCTTTAGGAACAGAGCAAGCTGAAACTCCTTGACTCATCTGTTTCTCCGGAAAGTGTAATTCCTTGGTCTCCCAGTTAATCTAGGATTCTATGCCTGCAGCCATGGTAGCCCTAGAATGATGGGAAAGTGGGGAGAAGAGATAAGCAAAAAAACATTTTCTCCTGATGATCTTTACCCATAAGGACCCTCAAAGGCTCTGTTTCTTGATCCACTGGTCCAGAAGTCAGTAGAGAGCCATCCACAGTCTCCATCTGTACTGGAGTAGCCTTCTTCACTGAACGTATCCCCTGTTTCAGAGCAAAGGAGATATCCATAAAATTTCCACTTGCTCCTGAGTCGATCATAGCAGAGCTAGACACCCAGACTGAGTCAACCCAGAGTTTGATGGAAAGGAAGCAATGAGAATTGTTTCTTTTACAACTCAGCTGGGACACCGCTGAGGAAACTTGAAAAATTGCAGCGTTTATACCGTCATCGTCCCCAGAACTAACAGAGTTTAAGTCCGAGAAATCAAGATCTCTTGCAGCAGATCTCTCTGTAGCCTGAGGCTCGGACATGACAGAGCTCCTCTCGCAACACTCACAGTAAATGACTGCTGCAGTAGTCTTACGAGAACGGCTGGGGCAGTTTATAATGAAGTGCCCTGACTTACCACAGTAGAAACATAGATTTTCCTTTATACGATGTTCTTTGCGTGCATCACTAACCCGTCTTTGTAAAGAGTCCACCTGCATGGGTTCAGGTTCTGGTTCCCTTGTGATCCAACTCAAAGGTTCCTTAGCTGAGGAGGGAGGTAGTAAAAGGTTAGTGCGATTATTTTCGAACCATCTCTCTTGTCTGCGTTCAGTCAGACGAGCATCAATACGGATACAATAGTTAATAAAGTCACCTAACGCAGTGGGAGGGTCGGCACGAGCAAGTTCATCCTTAATCAGTGGAGACAACCCTTTCCGAAAAATAGATTTTTTAGCGGAAGTGTCCAAGTGGTATCAAGAGCCCATCTCC
The DNA here is from genome assembly GCA_033576555.1 of Oophaga sylvatica. Lineage (NCBI taxonomy): Eukaryota > Metazoa > Chordata > Amphibia > Anura > Dendrobatidae > Oophaga > Oophaga sylvatica. Next base: position 254,624,761 of record JARQOD010000003.1, on the reverse strand, counting down.
TGAAATCCAGGGCATATTCGGCTACTAAACGCTTACCTTGGCGCAAAGTTATCATGGCTGCTTCAGCTGTTGCACCTCGATTGGGGTCATCAAACACCTGCCCCATGGCTGAAATAAAAGCATCAAGGTTATTCAAACAATCATCCTCAGTCTCAATCAGAGGGTTTGCCCACATCAAAGCCTATTGGTAAGCAACATGATTATAGTAAGCATTTGGATCGTTCAGTGGGAAATTGTGAAGCATGTGCAGAGAAAAATAAATTGCATTGATTAATAAATCCCCTGAATTTCTCACGTTCACCGCCAAAACGAAAAGGAGGTAATTTGGGGATCCCAGAACTTGGGGTTATGGCAGGAGCCTGGGCTCGTTCCTCTAGAGCCTCAATCCTGGCTCGCAATTCCTGGGTAGTCTGTCCAAACACTTGCAAATTATGATTAGTGAGGTCCTGTAGGCTTGCAAAACGGGTTTTTAAAGTCTGTACATCTGAAAGGATTGTATCAGTCACTCCGCAAAGTTCCTTTATGCGGGCCTCCATCTTCCAGATCTTTTAAGGCAGAGGTGCTGGAAGGAGGAGAGGAAAGGAAAAAAAAAAAAAACAATAGTGTTTACCTGTGGTAACACTCCAGAGTAAAATTTTAAGGGAATGCGCTCACCTGGAATGGTTGTGAGAAGTCACAACCACTGTCATCACATAAGGTATTAAACGGACATCTGATATCCACAGTCACAGCAGACACGGCTTTCCCAGAACCAGCAGACACTAAACATTGGCTCCTGAATCTTGTCATGTATAGTGTACAGTTCCTATAGCGTCTTGTGCTTGGGGGCGAGGAAAACACAGGAGACATAGGTTGAAATGAAATGACTTGTATTACTTCATACAAGCATGCTGAAAAGTTCACACAGTTTGCAGGAACAGCGACAGGAGACACAGCAGGCCAGAGTAACTTCAAGCACTACAATAAATCTCCAAAGCAGGTTCAGGATCTCTTCTCTGTACCGTAATTCCTCTGCAAACATGGATTCACCAAACAGCAGGTTTCCAGAGTCCAAAAGTGTTCCAAGGTTCCTCAGTAGGGAATAGCTGGAGTACAAGTCCAAGGCTTCCAGGAGTCAGGTCACAGACTGACTGAGGCTTGCTTCAGGAGCACTGATTGTTCAGCTGAGGCTGCTTAAGAAGCAAGAGGGAAGAATCAGGGCGGGAACATGAAAACTGGAAACTCCATATTAACTGAGGGCAAGAGCTGCAGAAAGACAGAAAGCAAAATGGCCGACGGAAAACTGAGTTTCAAGGAACATGTCAACAGAGACAAAGAACCTTACACCAGGGCTCGTCTCTGCAGGAAATAACACAGTTAGCTTTAGCACAGCTTGCAGAACACATTACTTTTTTCCCAACTTCTAAATTACACCAGATAAAGAAAAAAAGCGACATAATGTTTTTCTGCACCGTAACAGGACCGCTTCTCACATTTAAAACAGTGTCCTCAAAAAATAAAATAAATACATCACTGCACTAATAACATCCATTAATTAGCCCTTATGGTAATAATATCCCCCATCCTGGCCCCCGTGTGTCTCATTCCTGGCTTCAGCCATATTTTCTCCCATCCTGGCACCATATGTTCTCCCATCCTACCCTCATGAGTATCTATTCTGCCATGTGATGTCCCATCCTGCCCCATCTGTCCCGTGATCTTGCCTCATCTGTCCCATGATCTTACCTCATCTGTCCCGTGATTGTGCCCCATCTATTCCATGATCGTGCCCCATCAGACACGATGGCATTATGGGAGACACGTGGCAGGATGGGAGACACAGAGCAGGATGGGAGACATGGGGGCAGGATGGGAGACACAGAGGGCAGGATGGGAGACAGAGGGCAGGATGGGAGCACAGGGAGCAGGATGGAAGACACTGGGGTAGGATGGAAGACATAGGGGGAAGAATGGAGACACAGGAGGCAGGATCATGGGGCAAGATCATGGGGCAGATTGGGCAGGATCATGGGGAAGATTGGGAAGGATCACGGGGCAGATGGGGCAGGATCAAGGGACAGTTGGGGCACGATTACGGGACAGATTGTCTCCCATCATGCCACCGTATGTCCCATCCTGCCACCATGTCTCCCATCCTGCCACCGTATCTCCCATCCTGCCACCGTGTCTACCATCCTGCCACCGTATCTCCCATTATGCCACCGTATCTCCCATCCTGCCACTGTGTTTCCCATGCTGCTACCGTGTCTCCCATCCTGTCCCCGTGTCTCCCATCATGTCACCTTGTCTCCCATTCTGCCCCATGTCTCCCATCCTGCCACCATGTCTCCCATCCTGCCCCTGTGTCTCCCATCCTGCCACCTTGTCTCCCATCCTGCCACCGTGTCTCCCATCCTGCCACCGTGTCTCCTATCCTGCCACTGTGTCTCCCATCCTGCCACCATGTCTCCCATCCTACCTACACGTCTCCCATCCTGCCACCATGTCTCCCATCCTGCCACCGTATCTCCCATCCTGCCATCCTGCCACCATATCTCCCATCCTGCCACCGTGTCTCCTATCCTGCCACTGTGTCTCCCATCATGCCACGGTATCTCCCATCATGCCACCGTATCTCCCATCCTGCCATGTCTCCCATCCTGCCCCCATGTCTCCCATTCTTCCCCGTGTCTCCTATCCTGCCACGTGTCTCCCATCTTGCCCCCATATCTCCCATCCTACCACCATGTCTCCCATCCTGCAACCGTGTCTCCCTTCCTGCCACCATATCTCCCATCCTGCCCCTGTGTCTCACATCCTGCCACCATGTCTTCCATCCTGCCACCGTGTCTCCCATCCTGCCACCCTGTTATGAATGTGCTAGAGATGGTTTCTGAGCAGAGGCTCCCTCTGGTGGTTACAGACAGTACTGAACCTTTCAGCGAGGAGTGGCAATCTGGGTTCACGGACTGGTCTGATATAAGGGAGGTTCCCTCCCATGATGGTTGCCGGTGATCAATTGTTCTTGTCTCAATTGTGGTTCCTGGTTCATTTGGAAGTTAGCTGGAGTCTTGCCTGCATCTACTGCTTTCAGATAAGATATTTTTTGCTTTTCTTTTTGTTCTTGCTTTTTGCATTGTTTTCTGCACTTTTGTGGAGGTCAGCCAGGTCCCCTCCTGGGGCCTGGGCTCCTCACAGTTTATCTGCAACCACTGTTATTTGCTCATTTGCTTTTTACTCTTTTTTCAGCGGCTGTGGCTTGTTTTTGTTCACACTGAGATCTGATTTAGTGGGTGGCGAGATCGTGTGATCTCAGTATTTTTGTAATCAGAATTGTTGGATTTTTGTAGGGTCTTCTGGGTTGCAGAAAGTAATCTCTCCTGTCCTATCCTATTTAGTCAGCTTGTGGCACCAGCGTTTGCTCAGTCTATTTTCTGCCTATGTTTGTATTTTCATCTTGTCTAACCGCCATTATATGTTTGAGGGCTTCCTATTTTCTTTGGAGATCTGCTCCGGGGCAGATAGCTTTCATCTTTCTGCCTTTAGGTGTAGTTATCTCTCAGGCTGTGACGAGGCGTCTAGGATCAACGTAGGAACGCTCCACGGCTACCTCTAGTTGTGTCGTTAGTTTAGGAATCTGCAACCCATCAGTTACCAACATCTCAGGTGTTCGGCTGCCCTGCTGTTGTTCCTGTCCTCCTCAGCTACCGAAACATAGCAGTATCACTGGCCATAACTGAAAATTATATGGTACTCACAGAAGGGAAAAATAGTGTGGTTTTCCCTCTTTTTCTCTGGGTGCTGAGGAGGATTTTTTTTTTCTCTCAATGGAGTTTGCACAGTTGTCTGGCCATGTGGATCAGCTTGCCACTGAGGTTCGGAATATTGCTACCTATCTTGCTGGGTTGCCAGTTGTGGAACCTAGGATTCCCATGCCAGATTTGTTTTTGGGGGATCGAGCTAAATTTCTGAATTTCAAAGATAACTGTAAGTTGTTTTTTGCCTTAAAGCCTAAGTCCTCAGGTAACGCAGCATAGCAGGTTCAATTGTCATCTCTCTCCTGCGCGGCGATCCTCAGGATTTGGCTTTTTCCCTGACACCTGGGGATCCTGTTTTGAATGATATTGATGCATTTTTTCTGGCTCTGGGGTTATTGTACGATGAACCTAATGTCAATGATCAAGCTGAAAAAACCTTGTTGGCATTAAATCAGGGTCTTGAAGATGCTGAGTTGTACTGTCAGAAATTCCAAAAGTGGGCAGTCCTGACCAAATGGAATGATGATGCTTTGGCGGCCCTTTTTCGGAAGGGGCTGTCAGAGAATGTAAAGGATGTTATGGTGGGATTCCCTGCTCCCTCTGGTCTCAATGATTCTATGTCATTGGCTATTCAAATTGACAGACGTTTGCGTGAGCGCAGAGGTATGCGTGAGATAGTGTTGCCTTGTGAGCCAGCTTCTGAGCCCATGCAGTGTGATAGAGTGACTTCTGGGGCTCAGCGTCATGAGTTTCGAAAGCGCAATGGGTTATGTTTCTACTGTGGTGATGCCTCTCATGCTATTTCAGTCTGCCCTAAGCGGGGAAGACGTTTTGCTCGCTCAGTTGTCTTGGGTAGTGTTCAGACTAAATTTCTGTTGACTGTTACCCTGATTTGCTCCCTGTCCACATTTTCTGCTCAGGCTTTTGTTGATTCAGGAGCAGCTATTAACCTGATGGATTTTGACTTTGCCAAACGTTGTGGGTTTCCCATGATACCCCTGCGGAAGTCTATTCCCCTACTGGGCATTGATTCTACCCCTTTGGCGGAGAATAAACCCCAGTTTTCTATTCAGGTGATAATGAGGGTTGAACCAGATCATCAGGAGAGTTGCAAATTTCTGGTGCTGTATAATCTGCATGACATTATTGTACTAGGTTTCCCTTGGTTACAGTCTCATAATCCTGTTTTGGATTGGAAATCTGTGTCTCTGACCAGTTGGGGCTGCCAATGTGTTAATGCCGACACTCCTGTTCTTTCTGCCTCTCCCAAGTCTCAGGATGTTCCTGACTTTTTGACTGATTTTTCGGATGTATTTAGTGAAAGTAAATCTGCATCTTTTCCCCCTCACAGGAGCTATGATTGCGCTATTGAATTAGTGCCTTGTGGTAAATTTCCTAAAGGTCGCCTTTTTAACTTATCTGTACCTGAACACGATGCTATGCGATCTTATATCAAGGAGTCATTGGAGAAGGGTCATATCAGACCATCCTCTTCACCTTGGGTGCCAGTTTTTTCTTTGTGGCCAATAAGGATGGTTCATTGAGGCCGTGTATTGATTATCGTCTCTTGAATAAGATCACTGTGAAGTATCAATATCCGTTACCCTTGATTTCTGACCTGTTTTCCAGGATGAAAAGTGCTAGTTGGTTTACCAAGCTTGACCTCAGGGGGGCGTATAACCTTATTCGCATTAAGCACGGGGATGAATGGAAGACGGCGTTTAATACCCCAGAGGGGCATTTTGAGTACCTAGTGATGCCCTTTGGGCTCACTAATGCTCCTTCCGTCTTCCAATCCTTCATGAATATTTTCAGGGATTTTGTGGATAAATTTCTGATTGTTTATTTGGATGATATCTTGATTTTTTCCAATGACTGGGACTCTCATGTGAAACATGTTCGGACTGTGTTCCAGATTTTGAGAGCGAATGCACTGTATGTGAAGGGATCAAGGTGTCTTTTTGGCGTACAGAAGGTCTCATTTCTGGGATTCATTTTGTCTCCGTCTGTTATTGAAATGGACCCGGTCAAGGTTCAAGCCATCTGTGATTGGTTCCAACCTACTTCATTAAAGGCTTTTCAGAGATTTTTGGGTTTTGCCAATTTTTATCTGTGATAGGTTTTCCAAGATGATACATCTTGTGCCATTACCAAAGTTGCCTTCCTCCTCTGAATTGGTGCCTTTGTTCCTTCAGCACGTTTTTCGGTTGCATGGCATTCCGGAGAACATTGTGTCTGACAGAGGAGTCCAGTTTGTTTCCAGATTTTGGAGGACATTTTGTTCTAAGCTTGGTGTTCAATTGTCTTATTCCTCTGCTTTTCATCCTCAGACCAATGGACAAACCGAGAGAACAAACCAGACCTTGGAGACTTATTTGAGATGTTTTGTGTCTGCTGATCAAGATGACTGGGTCTCGTTTTTCCTTTGGCTGAGTTTGCTCTTAATAATAGGGCTAGCTCTGCCACCTTGATGTCTCCATTTTTCTGCAATTTTGGGTTTCACCCTCGATTTTCTTCGGGACAGGCGGAGGCTTCTGTCTGTACGGGTGTTGACTCTGTTGTGGAGCGAATGCAGCAGATTTGGGACCAGGTAGTGGAGAGGTTGTCTCTCTCTCTCAGGAGAAGGCCCAACGGTTTTCCAACCGGCATAGGACTGATGGTCCTCGGTTTAAAGTGGGGGACTTGGTTTGGTTGTCCTCCAGAAATATCCCTATGAGGGTTGCATCTCCAAAGTTTAAGCCCAGGTTCATTGGACCTTATAAGATCATGGAGATTCTTAATCCTGTTTCCTTTCGTTTGCTTCTTCCAGGGACATTTAAGATCCATAACGTGTTCCACAAGTCCTTATTGAAGAGGTTTGTCGAGCCAGTGGTTCCTATGGCTGCGCCTCCTGACCCTGTTTTGGTTAAGGGCAATCTGGAGTATGTGGTTGAGAAAATATTGGATTCTCGTTTTTCTAGACCGAAACTCCAGTATTTGGTTAAGTGGAGAGGTTATGGTCAGGAGGACAATTCTTGGGTGTTTGCTTCAGACATCCATGCTAGGAGACTGATCCGTGCCTATCACCGAGCTCATCCTGATCGGCCTGGTTGCACAAGTGAGGGTTCGGTGACCCCTCCTCAAGGGGGGGGTACTGTTGTGAATGTGATAGAGATGGTTTCTGAGCAGAGGCTCCCTCTGGTGGTTACAGACAGTACTGAACCTTTCAGCGAGGAGTGGCAATCTGGGTTCATGGACTGGTCTGATATAAGGGAGGTTCCCTCCCATGATGGTTGCCGGTGATCAATTGTTCTTGTCTCAATTGTGGTTCCTGGTTCATTTGGAAGTTAGATGGAGTCTTGCCTGCATCTCCTGCTTTTAGATAAGATATTTTTTGCTTTTCTTTTCGTGCTTGCTTTTTGCATTGTTTTCTGCACTTTTGTGGAGGTCAGCCAGGTCCCCTCCTGGGGCCTGAGCTTCTCACAGTTTATCTGCAACCACTGTTATTTGCTCATTTGCTTTTTCCTGTTTTTTCAGCGGCTGCGGCTTGGTTTTTGTTCACACTGAGATCTTATTTAGTGGGTGGCGAGATCGTGTGATCTCAGTATTTTTGTAATCAGAATTGTTGGATTTTTGTATGGTTTTCTGGGTTGCAGAAAGTAATCTCTCCTGTCCTATCCTATTTAGTCAGCTTGTGGCCCCAGCGTTTGCTCAGTCTATTTTCTGCCTATGTTTGTATTTTCATCTTGTCTAACCGCCATTATATGTTTGGGGGCTTCCTATTTTCTTTGGGGATCTGCTTCGTGGCAGATAGCTTTCATCTTTCTGCCTTTAGGTGTAGTTATCTCTCAGGCTGTGACGAGGCGTCTAGGATCAACGTAGGAACGCTCCACGGCTACCTCTAGTTGTGTCGTTAGTTTAGGAATCTGTAACCCATCAGTTACCAACATCTCAGGTGTTCGGCTGCCCTGCTGTTGTTCTTGTCCTCCTCAGCTACCGAAACATAACACCACCCTATCTCCCATCCTGTCCCTGTGTCTCACATCCTGCCACCGTGTCTCCCATCCTGCCACCGTGTCTCCCATCCTGCCACCATGTCTCCCATCCTGCCACCCTATCTCCCATCCTGCCATCCTGCCACCGTATCTCTCATCCTGCCTCCGTGTCTCCCATCCTGCCACCGTGTCTCCCATTATGCCACCGTATCTCCCATCCTGCCACCATGTCTCCCATCCTGCCCGTGTCTCCCATTCTGCCCCAAGTCTCCCATCCTGCCACAGTATCTCCCATCCTGCCACTGTGTCTCCCATCCCATCCTGCCACCGTGTGTCCCATCCTGCCCCCGTGTCTCCCATCATGCCACCGTGTCTCCCATCCTACCTACATGTCTCCCATCCTGCCACCATGTCTCCCATCCTGCCACCGTATCTCCCATCCTGCCATCCTGCCACCATATCTCCCATCCTGCCACCGTTTCTCCTATCCTGCCACTGTGTCTCCCATCATGCCACGGTATCTCCCATCATGCCACCGTATCTCCCATCCTGCCATGTCTCCCATCCTGCCCCCATGTCTCCCATTCTTCCCCGTGTCTCCTATCCTGCCACATGTCTCCCATCTTGCCCCCATATCTCCCATCCTACCACCATGTCTCCCATCCTGCAACCGTGTCTCCCTTCCTGCCACCATATCTCCCATCCTGCCCCTGTGTCTCACATCCTGCCACCGTGTCTCCCATTCTGCCACCCTGTTATGAATGTGCTAGAGATTGTTTCTGAGCAGAGGCTCCCTCTGGTGGTTACAGACAGTACTGAACCTTTCAGCGAGGAGTGGCAATCTGGGTTCACGGACTGGTCTGATATAAGGAAGGTTCCCTCCCATGATGGTTGCCGGTGATCAATTGTTCTTGTCTCAATTGTGGTTCCTGGTTCATTTGGAAGTTAGCTGGAGTCTTGCCTGCATCTACTGCTTTCAGATAAGATATTTTTTGCTTTTCTTTTTGTTCTTGCTTTTTGCATTGTTTTCTGCACTTTTGTGGAGGTCAGCCAGGTCCCCTCCTGGGGCCTGGGCTCCTCACAGTTTATCTGCAACCACTGTTATTTGCTATTTAGTGGGTGGCGAGATCGTGTGATCTCAGTATTTTTGTAATCAGAATTGTTGGATTTTTGTAGGGTTTTCTGGGTTGCAGAAAGTAATCTCTCCTGTCCTATCCTATTTAGTCAGCTTGTGGCACCAGCGTTTGCTCAGTCTATTTTCTGCCTATGTTTGTATTTTCAGCTTGTCTAAACGCCATTATATGTTTGAGGGCTTCCTATTTTCTTTGGAGATCTGCTCCGGGCAGATAGCTTTCATCTTTCTGCCTTTAGGTGTAGTTATCTCTCAGGCTGTGACGAGGCGTCTAGGATCAACGTAGGAACGCTCCACGGCTACCTCTAGTTGTGTCGTTAGTTTAGGAATCTGCAACCCATCAGTTACCAACATCTCAGGTGTTCGGCTGCCCTGCTGTTGTTCCTGTCCTCCTCAGCTACCGAAACATAGCAGTATCACTGGCCATAACTGAAAATTATATGGTACTCACAGAAGGGAAAAATAGTGTGGTTTTCCCTCTTTTTCTCTGGGTGCTGAGGAGGATTTTTTTTTTCTCTCAATGGAGTTTGCACAGTTGTCTGGCCGTGTGGATCAGCTTGCCACTGAGGTTCGGAGTATTGCTACCTATCTTGCTGGGTTGCCGGTTGTGGAACCTAGGATTCCCATGCCAGATTTGTTTTTGGGGGATCGAGCTAAATTTCTGAATTTCAAAGATAACTGTAAGTTGTTTTTTGCCTTAAAGCCTAAGTCCTCAGGTAACGCAGCACAGCAGGTTCAAACTGTCATCTCTCTCCTGCGCAGCGATCCTCAGGATTTGGCTTTTTCCCTGACACCTGGGGATCCTGTTTTGAATGATATTGATGCATTTTTTCTGGCTCTGGGTTATTGTACGATAAACCTATTGTCAATGATCAAGCTGAAAAAACCTTGTTGGCATTAAATCAGGGTCTTGAAGATGCTGAGTTGTACTGTCAGAAATTCCAAAAGTGGGCAGTCCTGACCAAATGGAATGATGATGCTTTGGCGGCCCTTTTTCAGAAGGGGCTGTCAGAGAATGTAAAGGATGTTATGGTGGGATTCCCTGCTCCCTCTGGTCTCAATGATTCTATGTCATTGGCTATTCAAATTGACAGACGTTTGCGTGAGCGCAGAGGTATGCGTGAGATAGTGTTGCCTTGTGAGCCAGCTTCTGAGCCCATGCAGTGTGATAGAGTGACTTCTGGGGCTCAGCGTCATGAGTTTCGAAAGCGCAATGGGTTATGTTTCTACTGTGGTGATGCCTCTCATGCTATTTCAGTCTGCCCTAAGCGGGGAAGACGTTTTGCTCGCTCAGTTGTCTTGGGTAGTGTTCAGACTAAATTTCTGTTGACTGTTACCCTGATTTGCTCCCTGTCCAATTTTCTGCTCAGGCTTTTGTTGATTCAGGAGCAGCTATTAACCTGATGGATTTTGACTTTGCCAAACGTTGTGGGTTTCCCATGATACCCCTGCGGAAGTCTATTCCCCTACTGGGTATTGATTCTACCCCTTTGGCGGAGAATAAACCCCAGTTTTCTATTCAGGTGATAATGAGGGTTGAACCAGATCATCAGGAGAGTTGCAAATTTCTGGTGCTGTATAATCTGCATGACATTATTGTACTAGGTTTCCCTTGGTTACAGTCTCATAATCCTGTTTTGGATTGGAAATCTGTGTCTCTGACCAGTTGGGGCTGCCAATGTGTTAATGCCGACACTCCTGTTCTTTCTGCCTCTCCCAAGTCTCAGGATGTTCCTGACTTTTTGACTGATTTTTCGGATGTATTTAGTGAAAGTAAATCTGCATCTTTTCCCCTCACAGGAGCTATGATTGCGCTATTGAATTAGTGCCTTGTGGTAAATTTCCTAAAGGTCGCCTTTTTAACTTATCTGTACCTGAACACGATGCTATGCGATCTTATATCAAGGAGTCATTGGAGAAGGGTCATATCAGACCATCCTCTTCACCTTGGGTGCCAGTTTTTTCTTTGTGGCCAATAAGGATGGTTCATTGAGGCCGTGTATTGATTATCGTCTCTTGAATAAGATCACTGTGAAGTATCAATATCCGTTACCCTTGATTTCTGACCTGTTTTCCAGGATGAAAAGTGCTAGTTGGTTTACCAAGCTTGACCTCAGGGGGGCGTATAACCTTATTCGCATTAAGCACGGGGATGAATGGAAGACGGCGTTTAATACCCCAGAGGGGCATTTTGAGTACCTAGTGATGCCCTTTGGGCTCACTAATGCTCCTTCCGTCTTCCAATCCTTCATGAATATTTTCAGGGATTTTGTGGATAAATTTCTGATTGTTTATTTGGATGCTATCTAGATTTTTTCCAATGACTGGGACTCTCATGTGAAACATGTTCGGACTGTGTTCCAGATTTTGAGAGCGAATGCACTGTATGTGAAGGGATCAAGGTGTCTTTTTGGCGTACAGAAGGTCTCATTTCTGAGATTCATTTTGTCTCCGTCTGTTATTGAAATGGACCCGGTCAAGGTTCAAGCCATCTGTGATTGGTTCCAACCTACTTCATTAAAGGCTTTTCAGAGATTTTTGGGTTTTGCCAATTTTTATCATAAATTTATTGGTAATTTCTCCGGTATTGTTAAACCATTGACTGATTTGACCAAAAAGGGTTCTGATGTGGTGAATTGGCCTCCTGAGGCAGTCTCTGCGTTTCAGGAACTTAAGCAGAGATTCACTTCTGTTCCTGTTCTACGGCAGCTTGATGTTGCTCTACCGTTTCAGGTGGAGGTTGATGCCTCTGAAATTGGGGCAGGTGCCGTTTTGTCCCAGAGAGATCCAGAGACCTCTAAGAGTAACCCTTGTGCCTTTTTCTCTCAAAAATTTTCTCCAACTGAACGTAATTATGACGTGGGTAATCGGGAGTTATTGGCCATGAAGTTGGCCTTTGAAGAGTGGAGACATTGGCTGGAAGGAGCCAAACATCAGGTGGTGGTCCTCACAGACCATAAGAATCTGGTTTATCTCGAATCAGCCAAGCGACTTAATCCTAGACAGGCCAGGTGGGCCTTGTTTTTCACACGTTTTGATTTTGTGGTTTCTTTTCTTCCTGGCACTAAGAATGTTAAGGCGGATGCCCTCTCGAGGAGTTTCTTTGCGGACTCTCCTGAGTTATCTGATCCTACCGTTATTTTGAAAGAGGGTGTAGTTCTTTCCGCTATCTCGCCCAATTTGAGACTGGTCTTGGAAGGGTGTCAGGAGGATAAACCTGAGCACTGCCCTATTGGGAAATTGTTTGTCCCAGACCAGTGGAAGAAGAGTGTGATGTCTGAGAATCATTGTTCCGCGTTGGCTGGTCATCCCAGGATTTTTGGTACCAGAGACTTGGTGAGTCGGTCCTTTTGGTGGCCTACTTTGTCTCGTGACGTCAGGGAATTTGTGCAGTCCTGTTGGACTTGCTCTCGCTCCAAGCCTTGCTCTTGCTCTAGTGGTTTGTTAATGCCATTACCTGTGCCCAAGAGGCCATGGACCCATATCTTTATGGATTTTATTTCCGACCTCCCTGTTTCTCAGAGAATGACCATCATCTGGGTAATCTGTGATAGGTTTTCCAAGATGATACATCTTGTGCCATTACCAAAGTTGCCTTCCTCCTCTGAATTGGTGCCTTTGTTCCTTCAGCACGTTTTTCGGTTGCATGGCATTCCGGAGAACATTGTGTCTGACAGAGGAGTCCAGTTTGTTTCCAGATTTTGGAGGACATTTTGTTCTAAGCTTGGTGTTCAATTGTCTTATTCCTCTGCTTTTCATCCTCAGACCAATGGACAAACGAGAGAACAAACCAGACCTTGGAGACTTATTTGAGATGTTTTGTGTCTGCTGATCAAGATGACTGGGTCTCGTTTTTGCCTTTGGCTGAGTTTGCTCTTAATAATAGGGCTAGCTCTGCCACCTTGATGTCTCCATTTTTCTGCAATTTTGGGTTTCACCCTCGATTTTCTTCGGGACAGGCGGAGGCTTCTGTCTGTACGGGTGTTGACTCTGTTGTGGAGCGAATGCAGCAGATTTGGGACCAGGTAGTGGAGAGGTTGTCTCTCTCTCAGGAGAAGGCCCAACGGTTTTCCAACCGGCATAGGACTGATGGTCCTCGGTTTAAAGTGGGGGACTTGGTTTGGTTGTCCTCCAGAAATATCCCTATGAGGGTTGCATCTCCAAAGTTTAAGCCCAGGTTCATTGGACCTTATAAGATCATGGAGATTCTTAATCCTGTTTCCTTTCGTTTGCTTCTTCCAGGGACATTTAAGATCCATAACGTGTTCCACAAGTCCTTATTGAAGAGGTTTGTCGAGCCAGTGGTTCCTATGGCTGCGCCTCCTGACCCTGTTTTGGTTGAGGGCAATCTGGAGTATGTGGTTGAGAAAATATTGGATTCTCATTTTTCTAGACAGAAACTCCAGTATTTGGTTAAGTGGAGAGGTTATGGTCAGGAGGACAATTCTTGGGTGTTTGCTTCAGACATCCATGCTAGGAGACTGATCCGTGCCTATCACCGAGCTCATCCTGATCGGCCTGGTTGCACAAGTGAGGGTTCGGTGACCCCTCCTCAAGGGGGGGGGTACTGTTGTGAATGTGATAGAGATGGTTTCTGAGCAGAGGCTCCCTCTGGTGGTTACAGACAGTACTGAACCTTTCAGCGAGGAGTGGCAATCTGGGTTCATGGACTGGTCTGATATAAGGGAGGTTCCCTCCCATGATGGTTGCCGATGATCACTTGTTCTTGTCTCAATTGTGGTTCCTGGTTCATTTGGAAGTTAGATGGAGTCTTGCCTGCATCTCCTGCTTTCAGATAAGATATTTTTTGCTTTTCTTTTCGTGCTTGCTTTTTGCATTGTTTTCTGCACTTTTGTGGAGGTCAGCCAGGTCCCCTCCTGGGGCCTGAGCTTCCTCACAGTTTATCTGCAACCACTGTTATTTGCTCATTTGCTTTTTCCTGTTTTTTCAGCGGCTGCGGCTTGGTTTTTGTTCACACTGAGATCTGATTTAGTGGGTGGCGAGATCGTGTGATCTCAGTATTTTTGTAATCAGAATTGTTGGATTTTTGTAGGGTTTTCTGGGTTGCAGAAAGTAATCTCTCCTGTCCTATCCTATTTAGTCAGCTTGTGGCCCCAGCGTTTGCTCAGTCTATTTTCTGCCTATGTTTGTATTTTCATCTTGTCTAACCGCCATTATATGTTTGGGGGCTTCCTATTTTCTTTGGGGATCTGCTTCGTGGCAGATAGCTTTCATCTTTCTGCCTTTAGGTGTAGTTATCTCTCAAGCTGTGACGAGGCGTCTAGGATCAACGTAGGAACGCTCCACGGCTACCTCTAGTTGTGTCGTTAGTTTAGGAATCTGTAACCCATCAGTTACCAACATCTCAGGTGTTCGGCTGCCCTGCTGTTGTTCCTGTCCTCCTCAGCTACCGAAACATAACACCACCCTATCTCCCATCCTGTCCCTGTGTCTCACATCCTGCCACTGTGTCTCCCATCCTGCCACCGTGTCTCCCATCCTGCCACCATGTCTCCCATCCTGCCACCCTATCTCCCATCCTGCCATCCTGCCACCGTATCTCTCATCCTGCCTCCGTGTCTCCCATCCTGCCACCGTGTCTCCCATCCTGCCACCGTGTCTCCCATTATGCCACCGTATCTCCCATCCTGCCACCGTATCTCCCATCCTGCCACCATGTCTCCCATCCTGCCCCGTGTCTCCCATTCTGCCCCAAGTCTCCCATCCTGCCACCGTATCTCCCATCCTGCCACTGTGTCTCCCATCCCATCCTGCCACCGTGTGTCCCATCCTGCCCCCGTGTCTCCCATCATGCCACCGTGTCTCCCATCCTGCCACCTTGTCTCCCATCATGCCACCGTGTCTCCCATCATGCCACCGTGTTTCCCATCCTTACACCGTGTTTCCCATCCTGCCACCCCGTGTCTCCGATTCTGCCCTCGTGTCTCCTATCCTGCCACCGTGTGTTAGGGTTCGAGTTCCCGCTGCTGCCAAGGGGAGTCTCGAACCAGTCCCACTGCGGTCCCCCATTCATCTCCGGCCGCAGTGGAGCCTGCTCAGCAGAGACGTCGGTCCCAGCGTCTTGCCCATTCCAGTACTGTGCAGAGACTTACTGCTGTCTCTCCTGGATCTGCTATTATAGCCAGTGCTGGAGCAGATGTCTTTGGGACGAAGTCCTGCGTTTCCCCTTCTGAGCATGCCCAGGGTAAGATCTCTCATTGGAGATCAGGGGTCACATGTTCAGGTACTGCAGCAGCTTCTATTGGCCCGCCAGGAAGGTCCTGAAACTGCATGTGTTTTGGAACAGTTTCTCATTGGTCCTTGTTTCTGGCAGGTCCTGTAGCTGTTGCTATAAAAGGGTGGCATGGCTGGGCCGCCATGCGCTAGTATCAACCATTATATGCTTTGCGCCAGTGTGGTCATGCGTGTGTGTGGTTAGGGCCCGGCTGAAATAAGCCCCTAGAATACCGACTTAATCGGTGAGGAGTTTGGTATGCTAGCTGGTCAGGGACGGTGTCCTAGATGCCCTAGATTACCAGCATAACCGGTGAGGAGTTTGATTGCCGTATTCAGGGTCTGGCGTTCAGACGCCATAGATTGCGGGTGACTCCCGCGAGGACATTAGCGCATGATCATGTTCTATGTTCGCTTAGCACTTAACTGTGTACCTGGGTGCCTGACAGTACACAGAACTTTTTCTCAGCGGCTCTGTGACGTAACAGGGTTCGCTTTCAACGCTAGACAGCGCCCTAGCGTGTTTATTTTGCGACTCAGTTGTGTTCAGTGAGTTCGCACACATCGCCATATAGCGCTGCGGCACTCCTTCTAGCGGCTCTGTGAAATAACAGAGTTCGCATATATTGCCACAGCGCATTGCGGTGTTTATTTTGGCGACTCTGCGGGATAACAGAGTTCGCGTCTTGCGCCATTTTACTAGCAGCAGGTTCCGCCTGCACGGTGGACCCCGGGCTGCGAACGCACCTATCTACCTCATATATTTGGTGCATTCCGCAGACCCTAACACTGTGTCTCATATTCTGCCCTCATATCTCTCATCCTGCCACCGTATCTCCCATCCTGCCCTTGTGTCTCCCATCCTGCCACCGTGTCTCCCATCCTGCTCCTGTGTTTCCCATCCTGCCACTGTGTCTCCCATCCTGCCCCGTGTCTCCCATTCTGCCCTCGTGTCACCCATCCTGACACCGTGTCTCCCATCCTGCCACCCCGTGTCTCCGATTCTGCCCTCGTGTCTCCTATCCTGCCACCGTGTCTCCCATCCTGCCCTCATATCTCTCATCCTGCCACCGTATCTCCCATCCTGCCCTTGTGTCTCCCATCCTGCCACCGTGTCTCCCATCCTGCTCCCGTGTCTCCCATCCTGCCACCGTGTCTCCCATCCTGCCCCCATGTCCCCCATCCTGCCCTGTGTCTACCCATCCTGCCACCGTGTCTCCCATCCTGCTCCTGTCTCCATTCCCTGCCCTCGTTCTCCTATCCTGCCCCTGTGTCTCCCATCCTGCCACATATCTCCATCCTGTCCCGTATCTCCCATCCTGCCACGTGTCTCCATCCTGCCACCGATGTCCCCATCCTGCCCTTGTGTCTCCCATCCTGCCACCGTGTCTCCCATCCTGCTCCCGTGTCTCCCATTCTGCCCTCGTTCTCCATCCTGCCACCCCTTCAAAATGAGCTCTCCTTCCTGCCCGTTCCTCGTGTATCTCCCATCCTGCCCTTGTGTCTCTCATCCTGCCACCGTATCTCCCATCCTGCCCTTGTGTCTCCCATCCTGCCACCGTGTCTCCCATCCTGCTCCCGTGTCTCCCATTCTGCCCTCGTGTCTCCCATCCTGCCACTGGGCCACTTTCAATAAAATGAAAAAAGCTTTCTCCTTACCTGGCCCGTTCCTGCGGCAATGCTCCCTCCATGCAGTTCAAGCACGCACTCGCCATCAAATGACAATGACACCATACGTCGGCCCATGCGGGCCCGCACGGCAATAGAGTTTAACTGAACCTGCGTCTCCCGTTACTCTTTGGAAATTTAAAAATTGGGGATTAAAAGATAATTTTTGTGGAAAAAAAATATGATTTTTTATTTTCACAGTCGGGCGTTATAAACTTCTGTGAAGCCCTTTGGGGTTCAAAGTGCTCACCACACATCTAGATAAGTTCCTTAGGGGGTCTAGTTTCCAAAATGATGTCACTTGTGTGGGGTTTCCACTGTTTAGGCACATCAGGGGTCTCCAAACACGACATGGCATCCGATCTCAATTCCAGCCAATTTTGTGTTGAAAAAGTCAAATGGTACTCCTTCCCTCCCGAGCTCTGCCATGCGCCCAAACAGTGGTTTACCCTCACATATGAGATATCAGCGTACTTGGGTCAAATTGCACAATAACTTTTGTGGCCCAATTTTTCCTGCTACACTTGGGAAAATAAAAAAATTAGGGGCGAAAAGATCATTTTTGTGGAAAAAATATGATTTTTTAATTTTATGGCTCTACGTTATAAACTTCTATGAAGCCCTTTGGGGTTCAAAGTGCTCACCACAAATCTAGATAAGTTCCTTAGGGGGTCTAGTTTCCAAAATGGTGTCACTTGAGTGGGGTTTCCACTGTTTAGGCACATCAGGGGCTCTCCAAACGCGACATGGCATCCGATCTCAATTCCAGCCAATTTTGCATTGAAAAAGTCAAATGGTGCTCCTTCCCTTCCAAGCTCTGCCATGCACCCAAACAGTGGTTTACCCTCACATATGGGATATCAACGTACTTGGGACAAATTGCACAATAACTTTTGTGGTCCAATTTCTCCTGTTACCCTTGGGAAAATAAAAAATTGGGTGTGAAAAGATAAGTTTTGTGGAAAAAATATGATTTTTTATTTTTATGGCTCTACGTTACAAACTTCTGTGAAGCACTTTGGGGTTCAAAGTGCTCACCATACATCTAGATAAGTTCCTTGAGGGTCTAGTTTACAAAATGATGTAATTTGTTGGGGGTTTCCACTGTTTAGGCACATCATGGGCTCACCAAATGCGACATGGCGTCCGATCTCAATTCCAGCCAATTTTGAATTGAAAAGTCAAATGGTGCTCCTTCCCTTTCGAGCTCTGCCATGCGTCCAAACAGTGGTTTACCTGCACATATGGAGTATCACCGAACTCAGAACAAATTGCACAATAACTTTTGGGGTCTAATTTCTCCTGTTACCCTTGGTAAAATAAAAAAAATTGGATCTGAAATACATTTTTTGTGAAAAAAGTTAAATGTTCATTTTTTTAAACATTCCAAAAATTCATGTGAAGCACCAGAAGGGTTAATAAACTTCTTGAATGTGGTTTTGAGTACCTTGAGGGGTACAGTTTTTAGAATGGTGTCACTTTTGGGTATTTTCTATCATACAGACCCCTCAAAGTGACTTCAAATGTGATGTGGTCTCTAAAAAAATGGTGTTGTAAAAATAGAAATCGCTGTTTAACTTTTAACCCTTATAACTTCCTAACAAAAAAAAAATTTGGTCCAAAATTGTGCTGATGTAAAGTAGACATGTGGGAAATGTTGCTTATAAAGTGTTTTGTGTGACATATCTCTGTGATTTAAGGGCATGAAAATTCAAAGTTGGAAAATTGTGAAATTTTCAAAATTGTTGCCAAATTTGTTTTTTTCACAAATAAACGCAAGTCATATCAAATGCATTTTACCACTATCATGAAGTACAATATGTCACGAGAAAACAAAGTCAGAATCACCAGGATCCATAGAAGTGTTCCAGAGTTAATACTTCATAAAGGGACAGTGGTCAGAATTGTAAAAATTGGCCCGGTCATTAACATGCAAACTACCCTTGGGGGTAAAGGGGTTAAAATGCAATAAGAGGCGATCAAAACATTGTATCTAACCCAAAATAGTGTCAATTAAAATGTCAGCTCAGTGAGCAAAAATAGACCCTCACCCAGCCTCAGATCATGAAAAATGAGAACCTTACGAGTCTCAGAAAATGGCGATAAAAGCAAATGTTTTATTTTTTTTTTTGCAAATTTCCAAATCACCACTTAAGTGAAAAAAAAACTATATATGTTTGGTATTTGCGTACTTGTAGTGGTCAGTTTTACCATATAGTGAACATGGTAAATAAAAAAAAATAAAAAAAATGTATGGAGTTGCACTTTTTTTTGCGATTTCACCACACTTGGAATTTTTTTTTCCTGTTTTCCAGTACATTATACGGTAAAATCAATGGGGTCATTTGAAAGTACAACTCATCTGACAAAAAACAAGCCCCCATATATTTATGCAAAAATAAAAAAATATTGCACTTGGAAGAAAGAGAGAAATAAACGGAAAATGGCCCAGGGTGAAGGGGTTAAGGTTGCACAGAGACTTAATTTTGACACATTTTTCTTACTTCCAACACCTCAACTTCATTCACTGATTGTTCAAATATTGCAGAATCTGATAATTGTAATCAATGTTATTCACGTTACGGTTTTGATGTTATGGCTGATCTGTCTGCATACCGATTCAGTTCCACAGAGTTGACCTCAATAGTGTATTTTGCTTCTTTGTGTATACATGAACAGTGGATGTTTGGAATAATAATTGGTTGATTAATATTTTATTACAATAACTATCTCTTTACCGTAGAATTCTGTGAGCATATTGTGCCCCGCAGTAACATTTTGAGGGTCAGATGTCAGCTGACTCTTTGACAAAGCCCGGTAATGATTTCTCATCTACCCTTCTTATCTGTTCCTTGTCAGAAGCTGAGGCTTGTGACTTGTTCATAATTAAAGAGACACCTGATCCTTTAACTACAACGGTTACTCTATAATTAAGGAAAACTTGGCTAAAGAGTTTTTACCATACAGACCTGGTTATAGATTAGGATTAACAATTTCAATTTCTTGTCAGTAGTTGATTTTGGTGTGTACCACTGCTTGAGAGCAGGACATTAAATTGATGTAGGGTCTAATATTGAGACAATTGGTCATTGATGACTTGGTAATTACTATGTGATATACATAATAGATGTGGAGGTTTCATCTTCTGAAATGTAATACTCTAGGAAGGTAATATGAAGTGTGGACAGGTCTTCCAGTGAATGTGTAGAACAAGGACAACTAGTATAAGGAGCGACACAGCAAAGTAATGTTCTTCTTCCTAAGAGAAACCCAGCGTTCTCTAAATGAGAACAATGAGAGTGGAGCTGGAAGATCAAACCCAACAGTTTCACGAAAGAAATTCATGAAGTCTAGGGCCAAAAGCAAATCTGGAGAAGATGTATCAGAGACCCCAACAGAAAAAGAAGACACGTTACCAGCAAGAGAACAGAGGATTCCTATTGCTGAAACCCCTGTGCTACGGTCCCTACGAGAGCGACTAAAACGCGGCAATGGATTACAGGTAGGAGAATTACTATGTACTTTCACCTCCCAAGGTATTTATAAGTCGATGCATGTAGCCCCTTCAATGACAAGTCCTCAAATCTTTTACATGGCCAGTTCTTTCTTCTATTACTGAGAAATCAACATTTTTTTATTAATATGCAAATGAGGCCAAATAACTATTTGTATTTCTGAAGCGAGAAGTGAGGAGTTTGACAAAGGAAAATTGTTCCCTTTGTAAGCCCATTGACACCCCCACAGCAAGATCACAGGGTGCCTACTACTTGCTCTTGCAACGTGAGGTTATATCTCTAACCCAACTAGATCCTGTCAGGGGCAAGACCTGATAGGCTAGCTGTCAGTCAAACACTAAAGGTACTGTCACACTAAGCGATTGCACCAGCGATCACGACAACGACACGACCTGATGAAATCGTTGGTGTGATCGCTATATTGTCGCTAGTAGCTTCCAAACAGGAAGATCTCATAAACGACACATCAGCGATCTGTATAACGACCTCGGTGGTCGTTGGGACCTGTCACACAGCATGTACAGTATTGTTAAAGATTGAGCGCAACCTTTTCCACGCCACTCAGCACAGATTGGTGGTCACTGTATGTCAAAAGTCACAGCTCTCGCTTAGTGATTGGACGTCCGCGTCATAAAAGACGATGCAAGTGGTTCATACAAATTTCCAGCATCGTTCCATACTGCGTCCTGCTAGCCTTCTGCTTTGCAGCTACTGCGATCCAGTCTGTGCCGCTATTGCGTTTGCCCCGGATTCATTTTTTCAGGATCCAAAAAACGTCTTCTATAAATGGCAAAGATGAAGAGCTGTAGCGACTCTGACAGGATCGCAAAACCCCACACACGATAGTATCCTCGCAACAACGCACAAAGGACTAGATGTGTTGGCCACCAATCGGAGCTCAGGGGCGTTAAAACCTAGTCCTGCTTGCGCCACTGACATGAGTCGCCAACGAGGTCGCTCGTCGTTCATAAAGGGTGTCAAACTCAGCGATTCAGGCTCACCAGCGGGACGGCAACGATCAAAATACGGCCCAGAACGTTCGTGCACGATCAGCGACATCGCAGCGGGGGGCCACATCGCTGCTACATGTCACACAGCGACATCGCTAACGATGTCGCTGCTGCATCATAAAATCGCTGACGCTTTAGTGATATCGCTAGCGATCTCGCTTAGTGTGACAGTGCCTTGAGAGGTTAGATAATACACTGTACAACATAAGTAGCAAGTGTATGATCAATACAATCAAACTATTACATGATCAAGTCCCTTTTTGAGACTAGTGGGTAAAAATTTAGAAAGAAAAACATGTTTTAAATATTTAAAAATACACATATAAAGATCCTTCAAATGTAGCACATTTATCCAGCTCCAGACGGCACCAACAGTCCTTAGGCTAGTTCCTCAAATCCAGACAACATATTCCACAACCGTAGCACATGTATCTAGGCTATCCATACATGGGCACCAGGACCTCAGCAACAGATCCTCAGCCCTCGAAGTTACTATACCAACCATTCAGTAAACATGTGGCTTTTTGTTCTCCCTCTCCTGGGATCAGCCCCCTGGATGGGCAGAAGTGTTCACACCTTCCCCTTAAACATTTGCTGAAGAAACTTCTAGAAGCCCAGTTTCCACTCTATCTAAAGTTCATGTATTAGGGATTCCCTCTGCAGAGAGGATCAAAGACTCACATGCCTCTACCAGATGAAGGACAGAAATTTTAAAGTAGGTCTTATGTACAGTATACATGTGATCCTGCCTGCACCTCTTCTGCTTACTGACACTGAATAGAAACATTGATTTGTAAGGCTGAATGCTTTCCAGAAGAGATTTGTGCACCTTAAATTGACAAGCAAGCAAATCTCTAATAAAATACAACAAAAAGATCAATATACTGGTGCTCCGTGCTGGAAAAGTCTGTATCCCTTAGAGCCATGAATTCTGCTCTACATCCATTGGTCCAATAGTCTTTAGTCCATGGTCAGCTTCTCACACTAGGTATCAGAATAGAGTGTCCAAATATATATATATACAGTGGGGAAAAAAGTATTTAGTCAGCCACCAATTGTGTAAGTTCTCCCACTTAAAAAGATGAGAGAGGCCTGTTACTGACACCATAGGTAGACCACAACTATGAAAGTTAAAATGAGAAAATAAATCCAGAAAATCACCTTGTCTGATTTGGCAAGATTTATTTTGCAAATTATGGTGGAAAATAAGTATGGCAAACAGTGTACAATTTAAAAAAAAAACATTGGCACAAGCAAAATGAAAAAAGGCCAAAACTAGGTAATCGATGGATTGTTATAGCAGCCAATGGACTTCTGAAGACCCCTGTCGCCGCCATCTTGGTCCTCTTATGAAGCCCAGCCTGTGGGTGGACTTCATAGGAGAACATCTTTTTCATTAAATACTGCAATACAGTGGTATTGCAGTATATAGTATAAATGATCACAAGTGCAAGTCTCTAAAAGGGGATTTATAAAATAGAAAAAAAACTTTTTTAACCACTTTACAATCTTGAACGTATCCATACGTCCAGGTTGGCTGGTACTTACCGACCTTGGACGCACGGATACACCATGACGATTTTGCGAGCACAGAGCCTGAGCGTGCGATTACCACCAAGTGTTAGCTGATTCTGACAACTGACACCTGGCATTCCGATCAGCACTGTCACTGCGAGGGACCGATCGTTGCCATGGTAGCCCATTGTCATCATGATGACATCCTGGTCACCAGAGCTAGAAGACTTGCTACACCATGCTCAGAGCATGCTGTAGCAAGTTTCTCTGTCAGTGCAACACTGACAGTGCTGATTTATGGCTCTATATTATAAACGTCTGTGAAGCACCTGGGGGTTGAAGATGCTAACCACACATTTAGATGAGTTCCCTGAGAAGTCTAGTCTTTAAAATGGTGTTACGTGTGGGCTGTCTCCACTGTTTACGCACATCAGGGGCTCTCCAAACTTGCCTTAGCATCCACTAATACTTTCAGCAAATTTTACATTCAAAAATTCAAATGGAATTCCTTCCCTTCCAAGCCCTGCTGTGCACCAAAATAGTAGTTTTCCTCCACATATTTGGCATCATCGTACGAAGAAATTGCATAACAAATTGTATGGTGCAATTTCTTTTGTGACCTTTGTGAAAATGCAAAATTTAGGGCTAAAAAACTTCTTTGTGGGGAAAAATGTGATTACTAGGATTTCTAGGTGCTCACCACACATCCAGACAAGTTCTCTGAGGGGTCTTGTGGGTGGTTTCCACTGTTTAGACACATCAGGTGCTCTTCAAAGGCCACATGGTATCCACTAATTATGCCAGCAAATTTTACATTCAAAAAGTCAAATGGTTCTTTATCCCTTTTTAGCGCTGCTGTGCGTCCAAACAGTGGTTTTCCCCAACATATAGGATATCAGCCTGCTCAGGAGAAATTGTACAATAAATTTTAGGGTTCACTTTTTCTTGTTACCCTTTCAAAAATAAAAAGATTTGGGTGTAAAGTAAAACTTTTGTGAAAAAAAAGTTAAATGTTCAATTTTTTTACCCATTCCAAACATTCCTGTGAAGCATTTGAAGGGTTAATAAATGTCTTGAATGTGGTTTTGAGTACATTGAGTGGTTTGAGTGGTACAGTTTTTAGAAAAGTGTCACTTTTGGCTATTTTCTGTCATATAGACCCCTCAAAGTCACTTCAAATTTTCCTTTCAAAGGAAAACTGAGAAATTGCTGGTCAACTTATCACCCTTACAACTTCCTAACAAAAAAAATTGTTTAAAAAATTGTGCTAATGTTAAGTAGACATGTGCAAAATGTTATTTATTAACTATTTTGTGTAACATAGCTTTCTGATTTAAGGGCATAAAAATTTAAAGTTTGAAAATTGTTAATTTTTTTAAAATTTTGGCGAAATTTCCATTTTTTTCACAAATAAACGCAAGTCATATAGAAGAAATTTTACGACTATCATGAAGTACAATATGTCACAAAAAACCCTCTCAAAATCAGTGGGATGCATTGAAGTGTTCTAGAGTTATTACCTTATAAAATTACACTGGTCAAAATTTTAAAATTTGGCCTGGTCATGAAGGTGAAAACAGGCTTGGGGGCCAAAGGGGTTAAAAGCTGTAAAAATAAAACTGAATTACATTTTTTCCTTTTAAAAAGAAAGAAACAAAAAAATCTAAACTTATTTGATATCGCTGTGCCTCCAGTCATCCAGAAAGTATAATGCAAGGCCCATAGTCATCCATAAAGTAAAATGCACAGCCCATAGTCATCCATGAAGTATAATGCACGGCCCATAGTCATCCATGAAGTATAATGCATGGTCCATAGTCATTCATATAATATAATGTACATACCATAGTCCTCCATATAATATACTGCACAGCCCATAGTCATACATAGTAGTATAATTCACCGCCCATAGTTACACATACAGTTACAGTGTAATGCCCAGCCCATAGTCATATATAGTACTATGGTCACTTATAAATAAATAAATACCTTCCCTTGGTTTCCCTTCCATGTGCATCCCCTTCTAAAGCCAGCAGCTGACTTCACCGTGCAGCAGGAGCGCATGACGTTACAGCCATGCACCCCGGTCACATGCACGCTAACGTCAGCTGCTTGCCTCTGATTGTCTGGCAGCGTGTATTGCCGTGTATGGGCCAAAAGGGTCTGTGCAGTGCAATACACTTCAGCTGAATGTGCATCTCATGACTCACATCCAGTTGAAATTTCTGCTGGCGTAGGACACGGTTGTTATGCCACTGCTAAAAATTGTCCCGCAAAGATCAACATACTGTACACCAATGTGGTCGAAAAAATAAAGAAGGTTATTGCTCTTGGATGAAGGGGAGGAAAAATCTGGGGTTAAAGAAAAACATATCAATGTCGCCATCACTGTGCAGGAAGGGTCTGCTGTATTAATGATATACAGTCTTAGCCGGCCATACAATGTCGAACTTTGTTGGCAAAGGCCCACTAGTAACATTTATTCTTGGAGCCCACTTTTCAGTTATATGCAAAAATAACCTGACCCTAGTACACAAATTTACATTTTCTTCTATGTAATATTGACTTGGCTATCTTGTTTAATGAATAATTAGACTATACCTTTTTCTGCAAATTGTAAATCAAGTGAAATAGCACCACTCATAAGTACTACTTGATTCTCCTGTGCTCTAGCAGGCCAGTCTTAGCCTGTGGCCACCAGTCATTAATTGACAACATTCTCCCTATTACTGTGAAGTAGCAGCAGGGGGACAAGGGAGTCTGCATATCATGATCACATGGGACTCATTGACGACAGCACTAGCCACTCACTGCAAGCGTTAACCCCATATTCATAAATATTACACTTCTGAATGCTACTTTCATAGCAGACATGAAGCAGTAGACTGGCTTCCCTTTAGAAAAGGATTCTAATGATGCTCTGTGCCGCCAAAGCTGTAATGTTATAATCATTTATAATTAGCCAGGCTTTGTTCCCGGTTGTGTAAACTGACCTGATTTTGCAAGCTCAGCAATTGTGGGGTTAATCCAAGTATTAGCGGCATACACAGACAAATTTATCTTCTAAAGGTCTAGGGGTGACACAGAACAAAAGAAGAAAGCGGAATCCATAAGCCCATAAAGCAAGTAAATAAAATATGAATAATCGTCATTATGTATCAAAATGCGTAATATCAAAGGAATGCAGTGAAAAATGGGGGCACAAAACCCAAAGGGGGAGAAAAATACATCACAATGTCATATGTGCAACAAGATATATAGTGATGGTGTTACAATCTTGTGACGGTAAATAGATGTATCATTGCAGTCACAAAAGAATCATATCATATTAAATATATGTCATAGGGATAGACCATACAAGGGTTAAAACAATTTACATGTCACAATATATTCAAAAGAAGCTGTGTACCCATATGGTCAATTATAGATCCTAATGTGAAGTGGACATAAGTGAACCTATGAGGCATAGTGCACAAAATGTGTGGTATACATACTGGTAGCGTGGTTACCCTGTTTGGATGGCGCCCACCCCGATGCGCGTTCGGCTCTAGCCTTCGTCTTAGCCTTACCACGGCAATGTCTTATCCACACATCTCTGTTCCTCTCTCCTTCTCCCATTTTTTTAATGTGTATGAAAAGGTGGATAAACTTTTCTCTCTCCACCTCCGAGAAAATCAGATTCCACTCTGATTAGAGTCTGATTAACATAATCAGAGCAATTTTCTCAGATGGAGAGAGAACTATCATCTCCACCTGCCCTTAATGTCATTTTTCTTATTTGTAAAAGACGCCAGTTTGGCATTGAAAAGCGTAGTTGAATAACTTGTATGCCACTACTAAAGGAGCAAGAACTGTCTTTCCATCTATACAGCCTATCTTAGAGTGATTTGTTCCTACTGGTGAGCTATTTGATTAGGGACACAGGGCAGTATAACATGTATTAGGCTCATGGTTAAGGTCACAGGGTAGTATAGCATGTATTAGGCTCTTTGGTTAGGGTCACAGGGCAGTATAGCATGTATTAGGCTGCTTGGTTAGGGTCACAGGGCAGTATAGCATGTATTAGGCTCTTTTGTTAGGGTCACAGGGCAGTATAACATGTATTAGGCTCTTTTGTTAGGGTCGCAGGGCAGTATAGCATGTATTAGGCACTTTGGTTAGGGTCACAGGGCAGTATAGCATGTATTAGGGGCTCTTTGCTTAGGGTCACAGGGCAGTATAGCATGTATTAGGCACTTTGGTTAGGGTCACAGGGTAGTATAGCAAGTATTAGGATCTTTGGTTAGGGTCACAGGGCAGTATAGCATGTATTAGGCTGCTTGGTTAGGGTCACAGGGCAGTATAGCATGTATTAGGCTCTTTTGTTAGGGTCACAGGGCAGTATAACATGTATTAGGCTCTTTTGTTAGGGTCACAGGGCAGTATAACATGTATTAGGCTCTTTTGTTAGGGTCACAGGGCAGTATAACATGTATTAGTGTCACGTTACTGGCGATACAGGACTGGAAGTCAGTAGCCGGAGCAGACGTGTGCAGGTGAGCGGACCAAGGAAGGACTTCTGGAAGTGCCGTATATGGCGGTGGTGATTCACTATGTTGGCAGATGCCGGAGCCCGCCCGAGCACGGGCCGGCCGAGATCACACACAAGCACCAAGTCCGTATAGGTGAATAGAGTTGGAGGTAGGAACAGCAGGGTTTCCACAAGAGACAGGAAGATATCAGCAGAACACCTTCCAGATCAGGAGCTCAGATAATGCTTCACTCAGTTAGACTGAGCACCACAATATACTCAGCAACAGGAAGCTGCACAGGGCCAGGTATATATAGCAGGTCCAATCAGGCGAGAACAATCAGCAGGGCAGGTGATGATCCCTATCCAATCAGTCTCAATCAGGGAGGGAATAATCAGCAGGGCAGGTGATGATCTCTATCCCATACGAAGGTCATATGGTTTCAGGCTGAAGTTATTCAAGTTCCGAAGTAGCTCCACAGCAAGGGAACAGACCAGCAAGCCATGGTTCACAGGTTCAAATCCTAACAATACTCCCCTCTGGACGCAACTTGTCCAGGTTTTGCAGGATACCGCTGGTGAAATTGTCTAATCAAACGGGGAGCATTGATGTTGCTTACTGATTCCCATGAATTTTCCTCCGTGTCGTAGCCTTGCCATTTGATTAAATATTGCAAACGATTTCTGTGTATTCTGGAATCCAAGATCTTTTCCACCACAAACTGCTCCTGTCCGTCCACCTCAACTGCATCGGGAGGCGGAGGGGATCGCTCCGGAAATGGATTGGCTGTGACGGCTTTCAACAAAGACACATGAAACATAGGATGAATCCTCATCGATGTTGGTAGCTGTAGACGTACGGCCACTGGACTGACAATCTTACTGATTTTGTATGGTCCCACAAATTTTTGTCCTAATTTAGGAGAAGGAATCTTCAATTTCAAATTCTTAGTGGATAACCACACTCGATTTCCAATCCTAAACGTGGGAGTGGGTCTCCGATACCTGTCGGCCGCTTTTTTATATTTCTCCTGAGCTTCCTTTAGATGTCTTTCAGAACATTCAGATTTTGCTGTAGCAGAGAGATTCTTTCTGCGACTGCTGGTATTAATGGTGCCATAGGATTTTTGGGAAGGATGTTTGGGTGATATCCTAGATTTGCAAAAAATGGCGTCTGTTTCGTGGAGGCATTCTGTGAATTATTATATGAAAATTCCGCAAATGGCAGCAGATCCACCCAGTCGTCTTGCAGATGGCAAATATAGCAACGAAGATACTGCTCCAGCGTCTGATTTGTACGTTCTGTCTGGCCGTTAGATTGCGGATGGTAAGCGGTTGACAATCGTACTTTGATGTCTAGTGCTGAGCATAAACTGCGCCAAAATTTAGATGTAAATTGCACACCTCGATCTGAAACGACTTCATCCGGCACTCCGTGGAGGCGAAAAACATTGGAAATTATCAGATCAGCTGTATCTTTTGCTGAAGGCAGACCTGAACACGGAATGAAATGCGCTGCTTTCGTAAGTCGATCCACTACTACCAGAATGGATGTCTTTCCCTTGGACTCTGGTAGATCTACAATAAAGTCCATTGAAATTGATCCCCACGGTCGTGTTGGGATGGCGAGAGGCTGCAATAGTCCCATAGGGGATGCACGTGGAGTCTTATATCTGGCACAGATGTCACAGGAATTAACATACTTCTTCACGTCTTCTTGAAAGTTCGGCCACCAAAAGAAACGTGATAAAAACTCCTGCGTTTTCTGTGTCCCTTTGTGTCCTGCGATCTTAGAATCGTGCACTAGTTGTAGGACTCTTAACCGAGCTGCTTCTGGTACATATAGTCGTCGACCATCAGTCCATACTTGATTTTTAAAAAGCAGATGCACGTCCCCTGATGGATGTGATAGAAACGAGTCTGTTTCGTATGCTGCCTTCAAATCTTCCAGCAAATCTCCATCATGTATTACTCCCAAGATCTTAGTATCTGCCACAATGGGTTTGGGTGTTGTTACAAGGTTAGCCTCGCTTGAAAACATTCTGGATAATGCGTCTGCTTTCTTGTTGCGGGAGCCTGGTCGATATGAAATGACAAAATTGAACTGATTCAAAAACAGACTCCAACGGGTCTGCCGAGGAGAGAGGCATTTTGCAGACCTGATAAACTCCAGATTGCGATGATCGGTCAACACCAAAATTTGTTGTGCAGCCCCTTGGAGATGATGTCTCCACTCTTTGAATGCTGATATGATGGCGAGCAATTCTTTATTTCCCACGTCATAGTTCTTCTGGGCTACAGACATACGTTGTGAGAAAAATGCACATGGATGCAGCAACTTCTTTTCCCCTGTCCTCTGAGAGAGGATAGCGCCGACCGCACAGTCTGAAGCATCCACCTCGATGATAAAAGCCAATTCAGGGTCAGGATGGCGTAATATGGGAGCCGTTGTGAATTTTGTCTTTAAACGAGAGAACGCTTCTTGTGCTTCAGGTGTCCAGATGAATTTTGCTCCTTTTTTGTTAATTGCGTGATGGTAGCACGATTTCTGAAAATTCTTAATAAAACGTCTGTAAAAGTTGGCGAACCCCAAAAACGCTGAACTTCTTTCACATTTTTATGGATAGACCACTCGGTGATAGCTTGCGTTTTCTTTGCATCCATCCGTAATCCTTGAGGTGAAATGACGTATCCCAAGAACTGAATCTCTTCTCGATGGAATTCACATTTTTCTAATTTAATATACAGCGCATTCTCCCTTAACCTTGTAGCACTTGTCTTACGTGCGTTTGATGTTCCTCCATAGAGTTTGAAAAGATGAGGATGTCATCTAGATAAACGACCATGAACTGATCCAACAGATCTCGGAAAATATCATTTGCCAGGTGCTGGAAGGTAGCTGGAGCATTAGCGAGTCCGAAGGGCATCACTAGACTTTCAAAGTGTCCGTATCGGGTACGAAAGGCCGTTTTCCATTCATCTCCAGGCTTTATACGTACTAAATTGTATGCCCCACGTAAATCTAACTTAGTGAAATTTTGGCACTTTGTACTCTTTCTAGGAGTTCCGGTATCAACGGTAGAAGATAACGGTTTTTTACCGTGATTTTATTAAGCTCCCTTAGTCCACTACTGGGCGTAATGTTCCATCCTTTCTTCTTGACAAAGAATATAGGGGCTCCAGCAGGCGAGGATGATGGACGAATACATTTTTTGCTTAAGTTTTCATCAATAAATTCTTTAAGAGCCTTCAGTTCAGGACCCGCTAAAGGGTAGATAGTTCAAACGGTATAGCCGCCCCCGGGAGTAGTTCTATTGGGCAGTCGTATAGTCGATGCGGGGAAGTGTATCCGCTCCCTTCTTGTCACAAACATCCAAGAAATCTTCATACACCGCTGGTAGCTGAGGCAATTCTGGATTCTGAACTGCTTCAAATGTGGATTCGCTTGGAACCTCCGTCTGAACTTCCTTTTCGGGGAAACTGATCTTTTTCATCTCCCAATCGATGATAGGATTGTGCTTCTGCAACCAGGGCAAACCCAAAATGATGGGAAAATGTGGAGAAGAAATAATTAGGAATGTCAATATCTCACGATGCTGCGGCTCAATATAGATCTCCAAAGGTCCTTTTTCATGATCCACTGGCCCCGAATTCAGCGGAGATCCATCTACCGTCTCCATCACAATAGGTGAACGTCTTTTCTGCATATCTATGCCATGATTTTGAGCAAATGCAGAATCCATGAACATCCCACTGGCCCCAGAGTCCGATCATGGCTGATGCAGTGATCCACTGGGAGTTAACCTTCAGTTTGATAGTTACAAAATAGTGGGATTCATGGCTCTCCTTTCTGGTAGGTGGAACTATGGATGATATGGACTGGATCTCATCTTTAAAGGAAGTATTTTAGTGGGCACTCAGGTCTAAAATTAGTCGAGGTGCTGGTATAATGGACAATTACGTCCAACCGTAGGCTAGAAAATTATTTACCGCACACTCAAAATATCAATTTGCAAGTGAAATATTCCGTTTATTTTAGTGGAAAATCAAGAATGGAGGCAAAACAAGAATATAAGCATGAGGCGACATAAATCACAACGTTTCGGTTCTGCCAGAACCTTATTCATGTAGTCGCTGTGAATCAAAAGAGACATTATAAGTAACATGAAAATAGATAAGCATAAAATATCAATAGTGATGGTACAAAAGAAACCACTCCGGAGAAACACAAAGACACAGCATAAAAAAACAAGACACAACAAAAATTAAATGTGACCAAGAACTCAATTATATACATATATACATTTATAAAAGGTACATTGGAACCAAATGAGAAGGTAGAAACGAAGAGGGATTTTTTTACCTCAGTCCTGGAATATTTGTAGGTAGATATATAGAGAAAGGTAAGTATCCCAATACAGAGGAAAACTGCAAGCAATGGTAACAGTGTTAAATGTATGCATAAAAATGCTGAAAATCAATAAGAAGGCTGCCTAATACCTGTGTCTCAAGTCTTTGGGGTAATGAGAGGAGTCTCAATAGTAATTATGGCGATCTGAAAGTAAGGTATAGGGAGTGCCTAATAAGTTGATTATATGCGACGTGTGGTTATAGAGCCCAAGTAGAGGGGTTAAAAAGTACCTGTTATAGTCGGGGAATGGTCCCCATAGGATAGTTCTGTGATCCTGGAGGATTAAGAACTGTGATGTAAAATGGTGGCAATACAGACTTATAGTGGTGTAGTTAGTATAGATGTAAAGGTGCATACCTGGCAGTCAATTAATTCAGGTAAGGTCCCAGAGAGCAGGGTTTGTTATCCACCTGGGGAAGTGGATAATGCGGTATAGTCAGGGCCGCTGAGTGTTAGCGGTTTAAAGTGTAAATAAAGTACATCCCCAAAAATGGCATGGAGCCTACCTGGAAAGCGTTGTGTTGTGGGCTAAGCAGCGCTCCCGCGCCTTGCTGTGGCTGGACTGCAGTGTGCATGAGTTAGTGGCGCTCGTATAAAGCGCCAGACCGGAAGTGACGATCTAAAACCGGAAGTGACGTTACGTCACTGAGAGATACTGTTAAAGGAAGGGGGACATGCGCAGTGGCTAAGTGATTGTACTGAGCATGCTCAGAGCTAGGTGAAAAAACGTCTGTATAGTAATGCCAAGGACTGGAATGAATGTATGGATAACTCTGGGCACTGTGCAACATTATAGTCATAAAATGGGCAAAATGTATTAAGCAGGATAAATCAATGGAACGAATACTATTAGGGAAGTTTAGAAAAAATTGCAAAAGAAAAAGAAAAAGAAATAAATCATTGTTGAAAAGATAAAAATAAAAATAATAATAAAAATAGATTGAGATAAAATTAAAAATAAGAAATAAAAATAAAAATAAAAATTAAAAATGAGAAATGATGGAGGACTTAGGAGGTCAGAGGGGACAGGGACATATAGCAGAATCCCGGCTGAGGAGTAAACTCACCTGTAGGTGAATAGTTATCGGGTCTGCAAGAAAAACAGATTATGTTAATATAGAGTATATTATAATAGCCAATCTATTTCTCTATTCAATCCTTTAGGGGCCAAAGTTTCAAGTTTATGAATCCAGTATGTTTCCCTTTCTTTTAATAGTTTCACATGGTCACCACCTCGCCTGGGGCGTGGAACCCCTTCTATGACCTGAAATTTTATCTGAGCAACAGAATGCCTGTGTTTAGTAAAATGGTCAGGTAGTGGGAGCCAGTTCTTTTGGCAACGGATAGTGGATTTATGACTGGCTATGCGATCTTTAACATGCTGGGTTGTCTCACCCACATATAGGAGGCCGCATGGGCACTTAATAAGGTACACTACGAAGTTGGAGTTGCAAGTAAAAAATCATTTAATTGGGAATGATTTGCCTGTCCTAGGGTGTGTGAAATGGTCTGATCTGATGATATTAGAGCAGGCTGCGCAATTGAGACACGGAAAAGTACCGTTCTTCCGAGAGGCTAAAAGTCTTTGGCTATCGGTAGGCCGGGCACTACCTATGTCGGCTCTCACTAGCCTGTCTCTGATATTAGGTGCCCTTTTTTGCACATTAGTGCTGGTGACTCAAATGACTCTATGTTCGGGTAGGCCCTTGAGAGCAGTGGCCAATGTTTTTTTATTATAGAGTAGGCTTTTGGCATAAGAGGGTGAAATGAGTGAACAAAAGGCACCCTCTCTTTAGGGACAGTAGGTGGCGGAGGGGAAGGTGGTGTAGTGGCGCAGATTTTTTCGTCATGTAGTAACCTTGTAGGGTAGTGTCGTTCTCTGAATTTCTGTGCCATGGTGTTCAGTCTGGTTTCAAGTATTTCTTTGTCAGATACGATCCTGCATACTCGACTAAGTTGAGACCGTGGTAAACTATTTTTAGTTGAACGAGGATGGCAGCTGGAGTAATGCAAAAGATTATTCTTATCGGTGGGTTTGTTATATATGTCGGTTGATAAGTTGCCATGTGCATCCTGTAAAACTCTGGTATCCAAAAACGGGATTGAATTAGTGTCATAGTGTAATAAGAATTGCAATTCTGGATAGATAGAATTGAGGTATGTATGAAATTCTAGAAGGGTACTCACAGGACCGGTCCACACAAAGAATATGTCATCGATGTAACGATGATATCCAAGTACATAGTGAATAAAAAGATCATTTGGATATACATATGACATTTCAAAGGAATTCATATATGCATTTGCATAGGCGGGCGCGACATTGGCGCCCATTGCGGTACCGCACTTCTGTATGTAATAGGTGTCTTCATACAGAAAATAATTCTCATGCAATACTAGGTGTAATAAGTCAAGGCACAATTGAACTGCATCGGTGGATAAATCTGAGGATTCCAACAAGGTCTTAACTGCCTCAATTCCTTTATCATGAGCTATAGACGTGTATAAGCTCTTAACGTCAAGAGTGACCAGAATACTTCCAGATGGTAGTGGCCCCAATTGTTGGATGACCCTTAGAAAATGTCCTGTATCAAGAAGATATGATCTAGTCAGTTTTACATATGGTGTTAAGATCTTCTCTAAAAAGATAGACAGCGGTGATAGTATAGAATTTGTGGAGGCTACTATAGGTCTGCCGGGTGGATTGTGTAATGATTTATGAATTTTCGGCAAGATATAGAAGACAGGCGTAATGGGATGACTATTAGTTAAGAAGGTAGCTGTCTGTTGGTCTATGGTATTACGATCACCATGTATTCTCAGTAGATTTTTGATTTTACTGGCAATAGTGAACACAGGATCACTTGGAATAGAGAGGTAGGTAACTTGATCAGACAACTGTCTATTGACTTCCTTATTATAGTCAATGCGATTCATTACTACAATGGCTCCGCCCTTGTCTGCTGGTTTTATCACTATATCTCTATTATTACTGAGAGAGTTAAGGGCCTGTTTTTCAAGAGTGGTTAAATTGAGATGTGGAGGAAAAAAGCCAAGTTGTGCCTGGTGAGATAATGCTTTCATATCGCGATCAACTAGAGAAATGAAGGTTTCTGTAGCATGATAGATATGTGGAGGCGAAAATCTGCTCCGGTTGCGGAGACCAAGAGCTGAAATAGACAGCTCAGAGGTAGGTATATCACTAGGTGGTAACACATTACTGGAGGCAGGTGTTAGACCAAAGTGGGTTTTCAGTCGAATTGTCCGGTAGAATCTCTCCAAGTCCTTTTCAAGTTGAAATGAGTTCCACTTGGGGGTTGGACAGAAGGACAACCCTTTCTGGAGCAATGAAAGTTCAGCGAGGGAGAGTAGATAATCAGAAATATTGATCACCAGATCCGTCCTCTCACCTGTGATCGGGTTGCCATTCGATCTCCTCGATCGCCTTGTTGGTCTGTATGTCCTCCCCTGTGACTCCTGGATAAAAAACGGTTCTTTCCTGATTGAGTTGAAGAATCGCTCCCTGAGCTGAATGATCCTTGGTTTCGTCGAAACTGAGGCCTGCGCCATGTGCCGGACGTATCGCTCCATCTGTAAATTCTATTTAGAGAATAATCATCAAGGTCACGCTGAAATTTCTGGCGCTTCCTCTCTTGAAGCACTTTCTGGTGATCGGATAGGATTTTGTCTGTCCTCGTCTTCAATGCGGTCCACTCTGCGGCCGGTATGGCAGTAGATAGTTGTGCCTCTATTGCCTGTATATTTTGCTTTGTCTCAGTAATAGATTTTTGTAAATATTCAATCGTCAAAATAATAATGTCGAGGGAGCATTTGTTCAAAATGCTTCTATATCTCTCACAATATTCTGTGTTTTCAGAGAAGAGGGTTGGTCGGAGATTACTCCTCAAGCCTCTCGGGATTTTATTCTGCCTGTGGTACTCTGCTAGCGTTATGCAATGCAAATCATGGGAAATCAATTTGCGCCGTTCTTTTTCGTAGTCCCTGGTCCTGAGCTCGTGAGATGGGGTTCTTAAGAACTCAT
This sequence comes from Oophaga sylvatica, assembly GCA_033576555.1. Lineage (NCBI taxonomy): Eukaryota > Metazoa > Chordata > Amphibia > Anura > Dendrobatidae > Oophaga > Oophaga sylvatica. The sequence goes on along the minus strand of JARQOD010000003.1, from coordinate 254,589,013 downwards.
TGGAGCCAGTGACCTTAGATAGGATATCGGTACTGGTAGTTATATCGTATGCAAACGTGTCAGTAGACATGTGAAGCTTAAGGGAGGTGACCGGTGCTACCACCAATAATTAAGTATAAAGGAAGTATTTTAGTGGGCACTCAGGTCTAAAATTAGTCGAGGTGCTGGTATAATGGACAATTACGTCCAACCGTAGGCTAGAAAATTATTTACCGCACACTCAAAATATCAATTTGCAAGTGAAATATTCCGTTTATTTTAGTGGAAAATCAAGAATGGAGGCAAAACAAGAATATAAGCATGAGGCGACATAAATCACAACGTTTCGGTTCTGCCAGAACCTTATTCATGTAGTCGCTGTGAATCAAGAGAAATTATAAGTAACATGAAAATAGATAAGCATAAAATATCAATAGTGATGGTACAAAAGAAACCACTCCGGAGAAACACAAAGACACAGCATAAAAAAACAAGACACAACAAAAATTAAATGTGACCAAGAACTCAATTATATACATATATACATTTATAAAAGGTACATTGGAACCAAATGAGAAGGTAGAAACGAAGAGGGATTTTTTTACCTCAGTCCTGGAATATTTGTAGGTAGATATTGTCATGGGTGCATCGCCACGAAGATCGTCGCGATTGCACATTCTGACTTCTCACAGCTGAGCTGCTGTTTCTTTGTGTTTGGTAATGAGAGAGTTAATTTTACCTAGCTCTTTGCTAAGACTAGGTCCAGCCTCGCCCGGCTGCTTTTGATTATGTTCTAATTAGTTTCCTTTATATTCCTGCCAGTCTGGGTGTTAGACGCCGGTGAAAGCATTCATGTAGTCTAGCAGACTGGAGCGGTTCTGAGAATACTTAAGCTAAGAGCTCCTTAGTTGTTTTTACTCTTATAGCTTATAGTTTATCTCTGAGACCTTAGGTGTTCCTACTGTGTGTGAGTGTTGTATGTAAGACTTTATTTACTTTATTTCTTGTCTTTCTTGTATGTCTTTCTGTTCATTAACCGTTACCTGTTCATTCCCTTTGGTGGTATTCAGGGTCCTTCTTAGGACTAGAATACAGTTGGCAGGGATTGATAGGAGACAGGGTTTACGCTGGTGGCCTGGACCTCTGTACCTTTAACAGTACCTCCAGGTTGAGGGATTAGTTAGGACCCCAGTTTAGGGTCAGCTTAGACCCCGGTCACCCTCTAGCCGGAGACAGCGTATAACATATTCCGTTTTGACCCACTGGACATTCTGTCAGGTAAATCTATGTTATCATATATCTATGCGCATGTTATATAGTATGTTGCCCTTTTGATATAGATTACTGACATCACATATATATATCTGCTATACAGCGTGACATTTTCACCGGCCCAACTAAAGATTCTCCCCAGCTGTCATGGATCCAGTAGCCCAGCTGGCCCGGCAGTTGCAGGGGTTGTCCATGGAATTTGCAGACATTAAGTCCAAGGTTTTGTCCCCCCCGGAGCAAACCAGATCTGAACCTAAGGTTGCTCTCCCGGACAGGTTCACTGGTGGGCGGGACAAATTTTTTACTTTCCGGGAGGCATGTAAATTGTACTTTCGGCTGCGGCCTCGGTCATCTGGGAGTGAAGAGCAGAGGGTGGGAATTGTTATCTCGCTCTTACAAGGGGACCCTCAATCTTGGGCGTTCTCTATTCCTCCAGGCTCCCAGATCTCCAGTCAGTGGATCGATTTTTTACTGCCCTGGTCTGGTATATGATGATCCGGATCGAGTCTCCCTTGCTGAAACAAGGTTACGTAAAATACGGCAAGGAAATCGTCCAGCGGAGGAATATTCTTCTGAGTTCCGTAGATGGGCAACAGATACTCAGTGGAATGACCCAGCTCTTAGGAGCCAGTTTTGTCAAGGGTTGTCTGACAAATTAAAAGATGTGTTGGCTCAGTATGATTCTCCTCCATCACTGGAGGCTGCTATGGCCCTCGCTATTCGCATTGATAGACGACTTCGGGGAAGACGTGAGGTAACTCCGCCCCCCGTGATGACTCCACCTACTACTAAAGTCCCTTATACTGAGGTTCCCCTGGTCTGTTCTGAGGAACCCATGCAGTTGGGAGGGACATCATTTTGTAGGAGGGAATCGGCGGTGCGCCGCAAGACTAGAAGGTGTTTCTTTTGCGGGAGAGAGGGACATTTTGTTGGGGGGTGTCCATCCCGGACCTCTTTGAGCCAAGGAGTTAACCTGGGAGTGTGTATTCTCGTCCCCAAATCCCTCTCAGTTTCTCGTGCCTGCGGAGGTGGTGATTGGTACTAGAACTGAGAGGATTTCTGTTTTTCTTGATAGTGGGTCCGGGGCTAATCTGGTGGACGCTCGGTTTGCCCAGGTGCATGGTATGCAACTGAGTGTATTGGCCAAACCGGTCCCTATACTCTCTATTGATTCTAGACCTCTTGGTCAAGGTAGCTTGGTACAAGCTGTTCATAACATAGATCTTCGAGTAGGGGCAATACATAAAGAGCAATTGTCTTGTTATGTGTTGGAGGGTCTACCTACTCCTATTGTGTTGGGACTTCCTTGGTTGGCTAAACATAACCCAGTGATTGATTGGCAATCCAGAAAGATAAGCCAGTGGGGTGAATTTTGCAAGAATAACTGCATGAGCACGGTCATCGGTGCGGTTGTGCCTAGGACTTTGCCTCCTTTTCTGGAGGACTTTGGGGAGATGTTCTCAGAGGAGGGGTGTAAAGAGTTACCTCCTCATCGCGCATATGACTGCTCAATAAAGTTGCTTCCTGATGCCTTATCTCGTACTTTCCCAGGGACCGGGAGGATGGATGATCCGGTTCCTATTCCTCAGGAGGGAGTTGTAGTGTCAGCTGTATGCTCTGAGCTTGAGGGGGAGGTATTGGGGGCTCAGGGGGACGCCCCTGTGGGACTTCCAGGGAGACTGATAGTTCCAGATCGGTTAAGACTGAAGGTTACGGAGAACCGTTACAAACGGATGGCTGATAGGGGGAGAGTTTCTGGTCGAGATCTGAAGGTGAACGATCTGGTGTGGTTGTCTACCAGGAATATAAAACTTAAAGTTCCCTCCTGGAGGTTGGGTCCCAGATTCATCGGGCCGTACAGGATCAGTTCCATAATTAATCCTGTGGCATTTCGTCTGGACCTCCCTCCTACGTTTAAAAATCATAATGTGTTTCACAAGTCATTACTTAAAAAGTATGTGGCACCAGTCATACCGTCACCTCTACCTCCTCCTTCAGTGGTAGTCAATGATAACGTGGAATTTCATGGGTCGAAAATCATTGACTCACGTCTCAGTCGCCGATCCCCTCAGTACTTAGTTCATTGGAGGGGGTATGGTCCTGAGGAGAGGACGTGGGTCCCTGCGTCTGATGCTAACGCAGATCGATTGGTTCGGACCTTTCACACAACTTACCCGGACAGACCTGGTCATGAGGGTCCGGAGGCCCCTCGTAGAAGGGGGGGTACTGTCATGGGTGCATCGCCACGAAGATCGTCGCGATTGCACATTCTGACTTCTCACAGCTGAGCTGCTGTTTCTTTGTGTTTGGTAATGAGAGAGTTAATTTTACCTAGCTCTTTGCTAAGACTAGGTCCAGCCTCGCCCGGCTGCTTTTGATTATGTTCTAATTAGTTTCCTTTATATTCCTGCCAGTCTGGGTGTTAGACGCCGGTGAAAGCATTCATGTAGTCTAGCAGACTGGAGCGGTTCTGAGAATACTTAAGCTAAGAGCTCCTTAGTTGTTTTTACTCTTATAGCTTATAGTTTATCTCTGAGACCTTAGGTGTTCCTACTGTGTGTGAGTGTTGTATGTAAGACTTTATTTACTTTATTTCTTGTCTTTCTTGTATGTCTTTCTGTTCATTAACCGTTACCTGTTCATTCCCTTTGGTGGTATTCAGGGTCCTTCTTAGGACTAGAATACAGTTGGCAGGGATTGATAGGAGACAGGGTTTACGCTGGTGGCCTGGACCTCTGTACCTTTAACAGTACCTCCAGGTTGAGGGATTAGTTTAGGACCCCAGTTTAGGGTCAGCTTAGACCCCGGTCACCCTCTAGCCGGAGACAGCGTATAACATATTCCGTTTTGACCCACTGGACATTCTGTCAGGTAAATCTATGTTATCATATATCTATGCGCATGTTATATAGTATGTTGCCCTTTTGATATAGATTACTGACATCACATATATATATCTGCTATACAGCGTGACAGATATATAGAGAAAGGTAAGTATCCCAATACAGAGGAAAACTGCAAGCAATGGTAACAGTGTTAAATGTATGCATAAAAATGCTGAAAATCAATAAGAAGGCTGCCTAATACCTGTGTCTCAAGTCTTTGGGGTAATGAGAGGAGTCTCAATAGTAATTATGGCGATCTGAAAGTAAGGTATAGGGAGTGCCTAATAAGTTGATTATATGCGACCGTGTGGTTATAGAGCCCAAGTAGAGGGGTTAAAAAGTACCTGTTATAGTCGGGGAATGGTCCCCATAGGATAGTTCTGTGATCCTGGAGGATTAAGAACTGTGATGTAAAATGGTGGCAATACAGACTTATAGTGGTGTAGTTAGTATAGATGTAAAGGTGCATACCTGGCAGTCAATTAATTCAGGTAAGGTCCAGAGAGCAGGGTTTGTTATCCACCTGGGGAAGTGGATAATGCGGTATAGTCAGGGCCGCTGAGTGTTAGCGGTTTAAAGTGTAAATAAAGTACATCCCCAAAAATGGCATGGAGCCTACCTGGAAAGCGTTGTGTTGTGGCTAAGCAGCGCTCCCGCGCCTTGCTGTGGCTGGACTGCAGTGTGCATGAGTTAGTGGCGCTCGTATAAAGCGCCAGACCGGAAGTGACGATCTAAAACCGGAAGTGACGTTACGTCACTGAGAGATACTGTTAAAGGAAGGGGGACATGCGCAGTGGCTAAGTGATTGTACTGAGCATGCTCAGAGCTAGGTGAAAAAAACGTCTGTATAGTAATGCCAAGGACTGGAATGAATGTATGGATAACTCTGGGCACTGTGCAACATTATAGTCATAAAATGGGCAAAATGTATTAAGCAGGATAAATCAATGGAATGAATACTATTAGGGAAGTTTAGAAAAAATTGCAAAAGAAAAAGAAAAAGAAATAAATCATTGTTGAAAAGATAAAAATAAAAATAATAATAAAAATAGATTGAGATAAAATTAAAAATAAGAAATAAAAATAAAAATAAAAATTAAAAATGAGAAATGATGGAGGACTTAGGAGGTCAGAGGGGACAGGGACATATAGCAGAATCCCGGCTGAGGAGTAAACTCACCTGTAGGTGAATAGTTATCGGGTCTGCAAGAAAAACAGATTATGTTAATATAGAGTATATTATAATAGCCAATCTATTTCTCTATTCAATCCTTTAGGGGCCAAAGTTTCAAGTTTATGAATCCAGTATGTTTCCCTTTCTTTTAATAGTTTCACATGGTCACCACCTCGCCTGGGGCGTGGAACCCCTTCTATGACCTGAAATTTTATCTGAGCAACAGAATGCCTGTGTTTAGTAAAATGGTCAGGTAGTGGGAGCCAGTTCTTTTGGCAACGGATAGTGGATTTATGACTGGCTATGCGATCTTTAACATGCTGGGTTGTCTCACCCACATATAGGAGGCCGCATGGGCACTTAATAAGGTACACTACGAAGTTGGAGTTGCAAGTAAAAAATCCTTTAATTGGGAATGATTTGCCTGTCCTAGGGTGTGTGAAATGGTCTGATCTGATGATATTAGAGCAGGCTGCGCAATTGAGACACGGAAAAGTACCGTTCTTCCGAGAGGCTAAAAGTCTTTGGCTATCGGTAGGCCGGGCACTACCTATGTCAGCTCTCACTAGCCTGTCTCTGATATTAGGTGCCCTTTATTTGCACATTAGTGCTGGTGACTCAAATGACTCTATGTTCGGGTAGGCCCTTGAGAGCAGTGGCCAATGTTTTTTTATTATAGAGTAGGCTTTTGGCATAAGAGGGTGAAATGAGTGAACAAAAGGCACCCTCTCTTTAGGGACAGTAGGTGGCGGAGGGAAAGGCGGTGTAGTGGCGCGGATTTTTTCGTCATGTAGTAACCTTGTAGGGTAGTGTCGTTCTCTGAATTTCTGTGCCATGGTGTTCAGTCTGGTTTCAAGTATTTCTTTGTCAGATACGATCCTGCATACTCGACTAAGTTGAGACCGTGGTAAACTATTTTTAGTTGAACGAGGATGGCAGCTGGAGTAATGCAAAAGATTATTCTTATCGGTGGGTTTGTTATATATGTCGGTTGATAAGTTGCCATGTGCATCCTGTAAAACTCTGGTATCCAAAAACGGGATTGAATTAGTGTCATAGTGTAATGAGAATTGCAATTCTGGATAGATAGAATTGAGGTATGTATGAAATTCTAGAAGGGTACTCACAGGACCGGTCCACACAAAGAATATGTCATCGATGTAACGATGATATCCAAGTACATAGTGAATAAAAAGATCATTTGGATATACATATGACATTTCAAAGGAATTCATATATGCATTTGCATAGGCGGGCGCGACATTGGCGCCCATTGCGGTACCGCACTTCTGTATGTAATAGGTGTCTTCATACAGAAAATAATTCTCATGCAATACTAGGTGTAATAAGTCAAGGCACAATTGAACTGCATCGGTGGATAAATCTGAGGATTCCAACAAGGTCTTAACTGCCTCAATTCCTTTATCATGAGCTATAGACGTGTATAAGCTCTTAACGTCAAGAGTGACCAGAATACTTCCAGATGGTAGTGGCCCCAATTGTTGGATGACCCTTAGAAAATGTCCTGTATCAAGAAGATATGATCTAGTCAGTTTTACATATGGTGTTAAGATCTTCTCTAAAAAGATAGACAGCGGTGATAGTATAGAATTTGTGGAGGCTACTATAGGTCTGCCGGGTGGATTGTGTAATGATTTATGAATTTTCGGCAAGATATAGAAGACAGGCATAATGGGATGACTATTAGTTAAGAAGGTAGCTGTCTGTTGGTCTATGGTATTACGATCACCATGTATTCTCAGTAGATTTTTGATTTTACTGGCAATAGTGAACACAGGATCACTTGGAATAGAGAGGTAGGTAACTTGATCAGACAACTGTCTATTGACTTCCTTATTATAGTCAATGCGATTCATTACTACAATGGCTCCGCCCTTGTCTGCTGGTTTTATCACTATATCTCTATTATTACTGAGAGAGTTAAGGGCCTGTTTTTCAAGAGTGGTTAAATTGAGATGTGGAGGAAAAAAGCCAAGTTGTGCCTGGTGAGATAATGCTTTCATATCGCGATCAACTAGAGAAATGAAGGTTTCTGTAGCATGATAGATATGTGGAGGCGAAAATCTGCTCCGGTTGCGGAGACCAAGAGCTGAAATAGACAGCTCAGAGCTAGGTATATCACTAGGTGGTAACACATTACTGGAGGCAGGTGTTAGACCAAAGTGGGTTTTCAGTCGAATTGTCCGGTAGAATCTCTCCAAGTCCTTTTCAAGTTGAAATGAGTTCCACTTGGGGGTTGGACAGAAGGACAACCCTTTCTGGAGCAATGAAAGTTCAGCGGGGGAGAGGAGATAATCAGAAATATTGATCACCAGATCTCATCTTTAGCATAATCAATCTCTGAGATTAAAGACTCCTCGTCGGAAGAATCAGGATCCATTATAGCCGCCACCATTTTTCTTGAACGGTTTGTGGGACGACTTGGACAGTTAATGAGAAAATGTCCTGCTTCCCCGCAGTACAGACATAGATTCTCTTTAAATCTCTGTTCTCTTTGTTCTGCACTTGCTCGTCTCTGGATCGCATCCACTTGCATTGGCTCTAATTCTGTATTTCGGACATTACGGCTAGGCACTTCTTTGGTGACCGATGGCAGGGAGGAGTTATAAGAGTTAGTTGAACGATTCATGGAGGTCCACTTCTCTTGTCGTCGTTCAGACAGACGGGTGTCAACCCGGATGCAATGCTTGATGAAATCATCCAGATCCGAAGGGGTCTCTCCACGGGCAAGTTCGTCCTTTACTGCACTAGAAAGTCCTCTTTTAAAAAAAGATACTTTTGCTGCATTATTCCATTCAGTGTCAACAGCCCACCTCCTAAACTCCATAGCATACTCTGCGACGGGGCGTTTACCTTGTCGTAATGCTAGCAACGTTGATTCAGCAGTAGCTGCACGGTTTGGGTCATCAAACATCTGCTGCATCGCTCGAATAAACTCGTTCAGATTGTCTAAACGTGCGTCCCGAGTCTCAATCAGAGGATTAGCCCAAGCGATCGCTTTGTGGGTTAACAGCATAATGATGCATAACACCTTTGACCTATCAGTCGGAAACTGATTAGCATGTGTATCGAAGAACAGGTAACATTGATTCAAAAATCCACAAAATTTATCTCGATCACCGCCAAAACGAAAGGGTGGTAGCTTGGGGGGCGTGGCAGACGCTGAGGCGGAAGCTTGTCCTTCTTGCTGGGTAATTCGAGCAGTCAACACTTGTACTGCATTCTGCAGATCTTGGATAGCTTGTTGGTGGTTCTGGACATTATGATCGCTTTATGCAATAAATGCGTCCATCCGTGCTTTTCCAATCACCTGTTCGGTGTGCAAACTGGACATTGCACCCTGCAGTTTTCTGACACGTGTTTCCAAAGTTTCTGCTCCAGCGGCCTCCATTTTTGAGAGGCTGAGTATTCTGTCACGTTACTGGCGATACAGGACTGGAAGTCAGTAGCCAGACCAGACGTGTGCAGGTGAGCGGACCAAGGAAGGACTTCTGGAAGTGCCGTATATGGCGGTGGTGGTTCACTATGTTGGCAGATGCCGGAGCCCGCCCGAGCACGGGCCGGCCGAGATCACACACAAGCACCAAGTCCGTATAGGTGAATAGAGTTGGAGGTAGGAAAAGCAGGGTTTCCACAAGAGACAGGAAGATATCAGCAGAACACCTTCCAGATCAGGAGCTCAGATAATGCTTCACTCAGTTAGACTGAGCACCACAATATACTCAGCAACAGGAAGCTGCACAGGGCCAGGTATATATAGCAGGTCCAATCAGGCGAGAACAAACAGCAGGGCAGGTGATGATCCCTATCCAATCAGTCTCAATCAGGGAGGGAATAATCAGCAGGGCAGGTGATGATCTCTATCCCATACGAAGGTCATATGGTTTCAGGTTGAAGTTATTCAAGTTCCGAAGTAGCTCCACAGCAAGGGAACAGACCAGCAAGCCATGGTTCACAGGTTCAAATCCTAACAATTAGGCTCTTTTGTTAGGGTCACAGGGCAGTATAACATGTATTAGGCTCTTTTGTTAGTGTCACAGGGCAGTATAGCATGTATTAGGCTCATGGTTAAGGTCACAGGGTAGTATAGCATGTATTAGGCTCTTTGGTTAGGGTCACAGGGCAGTATAGCATGTATTAGGCTGCTTGGTTAGGGTCACAGGGCAGTATAGCATGTATTAGGGTCTCTTTGATTAGGGTCACAGGGCAGTAAAACATGTATTAACCTCTTTGGTTAGGGTCACAGGGCAGTTATAGCATGTATTAGGCACTTTGGTTAGGGTCACAGGGCAGTATAGCATGTATTAGCTTCTATGGTTAGGGTCACAGGGTAGTATAGCATGTATTAGGCTCTTTTGTTAGGGTCACAGGGCAGTATAACATGTATTAGACTCTTTTGTTAGGGTCACAGGGCAGTATAACATGTATTAGGCTCTTTTGTTAGGGTCACAGGGCAGTATAGCATGTATTAAGCTTTTTGGTCAGGGTCACAGGGTAGTACAGCATGTATTAGGCTCTTTTGTTAGGGTCACAGGGCAGTATAACATGTATTAGGCTATTTGGTTAGGGTCACAGTGTAGTATAGCATGTATTAGGCTCATGGTTAGGGTCACAGAGCAGCATTGCATGCATTAGACTGTTTGGTTAGGATCACAGAGCAGTATAGCATGTATTAGGCTCTTTGGTTAGGGTCACAGGGCAGGATAGCATGTATTAGGCTCTTTGGTTAGAGTCACAGGACAGTATAGCATGTATTAGGCAGTTTGGTTAGGGTCAAAAGGCAGTATAGCATGTATTAGCTTCTATGGTTAGGGTCACAGGGTAGTATAGCATGTATTAGGCTCTTTTGTTAGGGTCACAGGGCAGTATAACATGTATTAGGCTCTTTGGTTAGGGTCACAGGGCAGTATAGCATGTATTAGGCTCTTTGGTTAGGGTCACAGGGCAGTATAGCATGTATTAGGCTGCTTGGTTAGGGTCACAGGGCAGTAGTATAGCATGTATTAGACTCTTTGGTTAGGGTCACAGGGCAGTATAGCATGTATTAGGCTTTGGTTAGGGTCACAGGGTAGTATAGCAATTGTTTTGTTAGGGTCACAGGGCAGTATAGCATGTATTAGGCTCTTTGGTCAGGGTCACAGGGCAGTATAGCATGTATTAGGCTTTTGTTTAGGGTCACAGGGCAGTATACATGTATTAGGCTCTTTGGTTAGGGTCACAGGGCAGTATACATGTATTAGGCTCTTTGGTTTAGGGCACAGTATAGCATGTATTAGCCTTTGGTTGGTCAAGGGCAGTATAGCATGTATTAGGACTCTTTGGTTAGGGTCACAGGGCAGTATAGCATGTATTAGACTCTTTGGTTAGTGTCACAGGGCAGTATAGCATGTTTAGGCTCTTTGGTTAGGGTCACAGGCAGTATAGCATGTATTAGATCTTTGGTTAGGTCACAGGGCAGTATAGCATGTATTAGGCTCTTTGGTTAGGGTCACAGGCAGTATAGCATGTATTAGGCTCTTTGGTAGGGTCACAGGGCAGTATAGCATGTATTAGCTCTTTGGTTTAGGGTCACAGGGCAGTATAGCATGTATTCGGCTTTTGGTTAGGGTCACAGGCAGTATAACATGTATTAGACTCTGTTGCACACAAAGCAATAATGTAGTCTGTGCACAGAGGCAGTATACAGCTATAGGCCTATTGTATTACGGTGACCTAAAGACCTTTGTTATAGGGTCACAGGGCAGTCTAACATGTATTAGACTCTTTGGTTAGGGTCACAGGGCAGTATAACATGTATTAGGCTCTTTGGTTAGGGTCACAGGGTCAGTATAGCATGTATTAGGTCTTTGGTTAGGGTCACAGGGCAGTATAGCATGTATTAGGCTCTTTGGTTAGGGTCACAGGGCAGTATACATGTATTAGCCTCTTTGGTTAGGGTCACAGGGCAGTATAGCATGTATTAGGCTCTTTGGTTAGGGTCACAGGGCAGTCTAACATGTATTGACCTCTTTGGTTAGGGTCACAGGGTCAGTATAGCATGTATTAGGCTCTTTGGTTAGGGTCACAGGGCAGTCTAACATGTATTACTTTTGGTTAGGGTCACAGGGTATAGCATGTATTAGGCTCTTTGGTTAGGGTCACAGGGCAGTATAGCATGTATTAGGCTCTTTGGTTTAGGGTCACAGGGCAGTATACATGTATTAGCCTCTTTGGTTAGGGTCACAGGCAGTATAGCATGTATTAGGCTCTTTGGTTAGTGTCACAGGGCAGTTAAGCATGTATTACCTTTTGGTTAGGGTCACAGGGAGTATAGCATGTATTAGGCTCTTTGGTTAGGGTCACAGAGCAGTATAGCATGTATTAGGCTCTTTGGTTAGGGTCACAGGGCAGTATAGCATGTATTAGGCTCTTTTATTAGGGTCACAGGGCAGTATAGCATGCATGGGCGTACCCAGGATCAAAACTGGGGAGGGCAAGCCAATGTCGCATCTTATACAGGTTACATCATATACACTGTATATTATCCTGCATATTTGGTACGGAGCATTAGAACTGTTGTATATTGTATAATACAGCAGTGTATGCGACACTACGCTGTATATACCATATATTATACATGGCAGTCGCGCTCATGTCAGGAGCGGTACCAGCAAGTCCGAGGATTGCAGTGCGATTATTAAAGTATTAAGGAGCTCACAATAAAAAAAAGCCCCCTACCTCCCCTTTCCCCCACCCACACCCCAACAGCCCATTGTCTCACATGCACCCCTTAGTGTTCTGTCCCACTGACCCCACAATACCCCATCCTCTCACATGACCTCTCAGTGCTCTGTTGCCCCTCCCCACTTCAGCACCCACAATACCCCCATCCTCTCACAGTAAACCCCCAGTGCCTTAGCCCCACAATACCCCCATCCTATTACATTCAACCCCAGTGACCTGTCTACCCTCCCTCACAATACCCCATCCTCTCACATCAACCCCTGTGCGCCAGCCCCCACAATATCCCCATCCTCTCACATTCACCAACCAGTGCCCTGTATCCCCTCCCCCACAATACCCCATCCTCTCACATTCACTCTCTGTGCCCTGTTGCCCCTCCCCCACAATACCCCATCCTCTCACATTAACCCCCCCAGTGCCCTATCCCCACAATACCCCATCCTCTCACATTAACCCCCCCAGTGCCCTAGCCCCCACAATACCCCATACTCTTACATTCACCCCAGTGCCCTGTACCCCTCCCTCACAATACCCCATCTCTCACATTAACCCCCCAGTGCCCTAGCCCCACAATACCCCATACTCTTACATTCACCCCAGTGCCCTGTACCCCTCCCCCACAATACCCCCATCCTCTCACATTAACCCCCCAGTGCCTAGCCCCACAATACCCTATCCTCTTACAATTCACCCCAGTGCCCTGTACCCCTCCCCCACAATACCCCCATCCTCTCACATTAACCCCCCCAGTGCCCTAGCCCCCACAATACCCCTATCCTCCTACATTCACCCCAGTGCCCTGTACCCCTCCCCCACTGTACCCCCATCCTCTCACATTCCCCCACAGTGACATGACATGCCTGAGCAGAATGAATTTAATAAATTCCATCCCCTCTTACCATGAAGCTTGCAGGCAGTGGCTGAGGCACGAGCAGGAAGTGTCCAGTGTATGCACACATAGGGCACTAGGACCCAGTGTGGCTGAGACAACCAGAGCCTGCAGGGCAGAAAGTGAAACTACAGCTGCTACCGCCAGGAAGGAAGGAAGAAGCTCCTCTGGTGAGACAGCAGCTCCGTGCACTGCGCACACAGACAGGCACTGCAACCTGTGGCAGAGGGAGCCAGCATTGTGCTGCTCTCTCCGCTCTCTTTCATTGTGTGCCCCTGCTTCTAGGGGGGGCACCTGCCCCCCGCCCAGGGGGTCACCCATGTACATGTTTGCGCTTTTGGTTGGGTCACAGAGCAGTATAGCATGTATTAGCTCTTTGGTTAGGGTCACAGAGCAGTATAGCATGTATTAGGCTCTTTGATTAGGGTCACAGGGCAGTATAGCATGTATTAGGCTCTTTGTTAGGGTCACAGGGCAGTATAGCATGTATTAGGCTCTTTGGTTAGGGTCACAGGGCAGTATACATGTATTAGGCTCTTTGGTTAGGGTCACAGGGCAGATAACATGTATTAGGCTCTTTGGTTAGGGTCACAGGGCAGCATAACATGTATTAGGCTCTTTGGTTAGGGTCACAGGGCAGATAAGCATGTATTAGGCTCTTTGGTTAGGTCACAGGGCAGTATAGCATGTATTAGGCTCTTTGGTTAGCGTCACAGAGCAGTATAACATGTATTAGGCTCTTTGGTTAGGGTCACAGGGCAGTATAGCATGTATTAGGCTCTTTGGTTAGGGTCACAGGGCAGCATAACATGTATTAGGCTCTTTGGTTAGGGTCACAGGGCAGTATAGCATGTATTAGGCTCTTTGATTAGGGTCACAGGGCAGTATAGCATGTATTAGGCTCTTTGGTTAGGGTCACAGGGCAGTATAGCATGTATTAGGCTCTTTGGTTAGGGTCACAGGGCAGTATACATGTATTAGGCTCTTTGGTTAGGGTCACAGGGCAGTATAGCATGTATTAGGCTCTTTGGTTAGGGTCACAGGGCAGCATAACATGTATTAGCATCTTTGGTTAGCGTCACAGTGCAGTATAGTATGTATTATTGGGCTGGACCTTGGACAAGCACAGCTCGACTACCCATTTTTTGTTACACGGACATTTTGTGTTTGATTTTAATTGTATTCATTTGTAAATGTAACTAAAAAGCAATGGAGACCTCTGAACTAGGGAACTGTAGTCATTTCAGCTTGCAAATGGTGAATTCACTGATGGGAACCATAATCCTAGCAGCCAGCTGCTACTTTTAAAACACTGAGTTAATCCGTTCATTCTTTCAAGCTAAAAAGATGCATTACACTGAGTACTCTGAAATAATGGGTTTGTGGGCAATGGTATTTCTTATACACCGACACGCTTTTTAGGGGAAATGCAGCATTAAAGAGAATCTTTACAGAGTCTTCATCTGAGAGCAACAGCATCTAGGGGGAGAGACCCTAGTGCTGGGTCACGTACTGGGCTACTTGCTGTATTTTTTGTATATTCTGATATATAGTCCTCCAGATACATGAGCTCTGCCTAGCCCAACTGCACTATTGATTGACATCTTCCCTCACAGACAGAAATCTGTCATAGTAATTATCAAGGACTACATTGCAGGAGTTTGTGACTGCGAGGACTAGTAGAGCTGCAGCAAATAAAGGGTTTTTTTTTTTTTTTTAACTGCTGTAACTTTGCTGGTCCTTTTAGTGAAACGCTGCTGCTATTTAGCTCTTGATAATCATGAGCTCTGGCTAACCAGCGCTCACGAATTGACTGGCAGCTTTCTATTCCCAGTTTAGGCAGGAAGATGTCTATCAGTGGTGCAGATGGGTTAGTCAGAGCTCATGCACATGGAGGACTGTGTAGTCCTCCATATGCCAGTGACTTCCCAAAGTCTAGAAACTGCTACCACTATCAATTCTTTCTTTTTTTGGGTAGACTTTGATGCAGTCAGCATCTCTGCTCTAACTAGTACTTCTTCAGGATGGTTGAAAGAGTTCCTGATGTCCTTTTCTGCTTTCTACCTCCAACACCTCTGTGGTATTGTTTATCACATGGTAGCCACACCAAGGCCTGGGTCTTCCGCCTGCATTTCAGCTCTCATTGGGGTCACTTGACTCAAGGTGTTCAAGGTTCTCTAGGGCCTCCAACTTATCCCAGTAGCACTGTGTGTCTATTCTCAGGCTTTAACCTACTCTGAATACTATTTTCCGTTAAGGCACTCTTAGGGGTCATTCAAGCACCAGTTTTTCTTGGATGATTTTTACCTGTGTTTTTCACAGATAGACCTCATACCTATTATAGTCTATGAGGCTGCTCATATCAGTGTATTTTTGCAGCCCAAGGTCCACCCACAATCTCAGAGAAATATGATCTTGATCCAAGTTTGAAAAGTCTCAGTGTGAACCGAAACGTCTCCACGCCATGTGGGTCTGAATAAAATCCACTTTTTCACCTGAAATACTTATGGAGTGCTGCCTTCCTTTTTTTCTTTTTTTATGGACTTTTTGGCAAGTAAAGGATAAATTGCTGGGGAGGCCTGAGCACCTGCTAACATAGTGTTGTGCTGTTTCATTTTTTTTGAATATAGATAGATAAATAATAGATATCTAGCTGAATATTGTTTTTTTTACAAAAAAGGGACCAAGTTGCATCAGTAATTTTCATCATATTGTCAGAGTTTGGTCACAGTTTCAGGTATTTTCATCAGAGTTTGGCCAGAGTTTTGTTTAAGAAAAAAAAAAGTTTCTCCATCCTCTCTAAGTAATTGAAAAACGGATAGCACACAGATGACATCAGAGTGCTGACCAATTTTATCACGGACCCATAGACTTTCATTGCCTAGTTTGATCTGAGTTGCACATGTCTCCACAAATTTGCAAGGACCACTCAGTTCGCACAGACATGTGAACAGCACCATTAACGTGCTATGTGTAACAAAAATGAATGGCACTCGTACGCGAAAACCTGACATGTGATTGAGCCCTAAGCTAAGTCTAGCTATGATTCAATGCAAAGAGCAGATCTCACCGTCTCTTCAGCAAGAGCTCTTGTGAACCTGCATTTGGCTTTTTTATATGCGATTCCCATGATTCAGAGCAATAATCTGCGTGTCTTATAATATAAGTTCTTGTAAAAGTGCATTTGGCATCATTCTTATTGGACTGGACTTAATTGTACCTGACTCACTGCTAATCTGGGTAACTTTATGGTAGGAGCTCTGGTGGAAACTCAAACTTCCAGCTGGAGTGGTTCAAAACTGTGCCTCTTTCTCCACCTACATGTAATTCACCTAAGGTCTGTGCCAAAAATGACCAACAGATTTCCTATTTTCTTTTCACATTGTTTTTATTAGTTTAAAAAGTTACATAATAAAGGATCACACATCTAATTTGTTGTAGAGAAACGGGGTCAGTGGGTGCTCTTGTCCGCTGGCCTGGCTGCCTTTAGAAAGACTGCATGGACCAGGTCTCATACCACTGAACGCCCGCTCTATCTCCCCGTGGGCAACATACTACACAGACAACGCAGGGTTAGACTAAAAAAAAGGGTGGCAATGCTTTATTGAACCACAACACCCTATAGCAAACAGAACATTCCCAGCAATTAATCCCAAGATGGTGCACATTACAAGGTCTCACCCTTCTGCTGACTTGCGAAGATGATGGTAGATGATATGTCAGAGCTCCCAGGGTCGATATTCCACTTGTGGTATGCACACAGAGAGCAGGTACGACAAGCGTAGGGAGATAACCGAGAGCAGTTCTGTGTTCTTTCAGCCGGGTCCGATGTACCCTCAGCTGAGACCCTGAAGAGTGACCCCAGCCAGAAGGAAAGAAGTCTATTTTATACCCAGTGTGTTTCAGTTCATCCTCACAGCCTTTCCCTATCTACCTTTGAAGTCAAGAAACTGGTTATAGAATACAATATACAATTAGCAAATCAGCTCACAATAAACACAGGTAAACACACACTATGTACAAGTCGCTATTGCAGACTTACATAGTATGCTAAGTGGTATGCAAGTATGTCTTTTTGCCCACCAGACATAAACACTTAAATCCACAAGCCAATGTACAGATAAAAAGTCAATTCTTGTGGGTTTACAAAAACATGGTTGTCTGGGAAATTAAGATACAATCTGGTTTCTTCACATTTGTGATATTAAATATTTCAATATTGTAGACACACAGAAAAATTATAGGAGTAATTTTCTCTCTTCTAAATGATGCTTTCTGGAGTTATACACCACTTGGGGCATAGTGGATTGCATTGAGAGAGGTAGCAGAAGCCTAGTAGGTGGCTGCTGTGAGAATTACGGTATTTTTTGGACTATAAGACGCACCGGACCATAAGAGCACCCCAAATTTTCAGAAGGAAAATATGGGAAAAAAATTATGTGTCAAATAGGGGTCCGTTTTATAGTTCTAATTCAGCTTACCTGGTTGGATCAGCACAGGTAGAGGAGTGGTCACAAGGGAGCGTGGTCTCAGGAGTTGTTCGGTGGTCCAGGCTGGTGCGGTGGCCTCTGGGAAATCCCATCCAAGGCTGGTGCGGCGGTGGTGCTCTGTGGTGCGGCGGGCTCCACTGACATTTTGTGACAGGTGCGGTGGTGGTGCAGCGGTGATGCTCTGGGGTGTGACGGTCGTGCTCTGGGGTGCAGCGGAGCTCTGCTGGCATGTTGTGAAAGCCCAGAGGTCCACACAGATCCATTGCTGTGGGGATGTCCTTTGGGAAAATGACCTCAGGGGCGGCGCATGCTTAGATTGAGGTCTTGGAAACGAGATCTCATCCCGAGATCTCGTTGCCGAGATCTCAATCTGCTGCGATGCACTGGCCTCTGGGAAAATGGCCGCCAGGAGCGGCGCATGCTCAGATTCAGATCTCGGCAACGATGCTGAGATCTCAATCTGAGCATGCGCTGCCCAGGAGGCATTTTACCTGATGCCACCGCATTGCAGCAATGGATCTGGGGGGCCTACGGGCTTTCACAACATGCCGGCGGAGCCCCGCCGCATCACAGAGGACGACCGCTGCATCCCAGAAGACTACTGCAGCATCCCAGAGCACGACCGCCGCACCAGCCTGGGAAGAGAGGCTGCATCGCCCTGCAGTGTCGGACCGGGACCGCCGCCACAGTATTTATAAGTGTATTCCTACAATAAGATACACCCCTGTTTTCCCTCAAAATTTTTGGGGAAAAAAGTGCATCTTATAGTCAGAAAAATATGGTATGTTTCCACTGTTATATTGAATAAAATGATACCTTGGTTGCTGAAATCCGTCTTGTGGCTGTTTGTTAATCTTTATTTTCAGTTTTGTGTTAATGATATGCTCGTTTCCTAAGGCGGGGTTGGGGTATGTGGTGCTCTGATTAGCTATTC
Source organism: Oophaga sylvatica (assembly GCA_033576555.1). Classification (NCBI taxonomy): domain Eukaryota; kingdom Metazoa; phylum Chordata; class Amphibia; order Anura; family Dendrobatidae; genus Oophaga; species Oophaga sylvatica. The sequence goes on along the minus strand of JARQOD010000003.1, from coordinate 254,570,646 downwards.
ATAATGCAGACAGCTGACAAGTCACTGATCCCTCACTGACCTGCCACCTAGTTTACATGATGAATACCATCACATACTGAATAAGAGAAAAAAAAACGCTTCTGCAGTCAGGTGCGACCATGGCACCTGCGCTGCAGCATAATCGCATGGTTACTGTGCACGTAATCCCTTTTGCAGATTTACTTGAGCGAGTAAAAAAAAAGTCATTTTGAAAATGGCGCCCACCACGCCTGCGCAATAGCAGCTATCGGTTTGTATAGAGATCCGATAGTTGTGGTGGCGCCATCTTGCTGGAGAAGAAAAAAATGTCCTTCTCCAAGATGGCGCCGCCCATGCCTGTGCAGTAGCAGCTTCTGTGGAAGCATGGTTGAAAAGCAATGTCTGACTTTCAATTGTTCATTTTCATGGATTTTTGATTTATTATTACTTTTGTCAGATTCAAGTTTTCTGTGACTTTTGTGGGTTTTTCTGTCATTAAACGAGGGGTACCAACAATTTTAACCATGTGTGTATGTAATGTACATATATCAGTCCCAGCGTATCCTGTGTGGTGCATACACGTCAGCCCTAGCATGTGCCGTGTGGTGGATACACGTTGGCCTGAGCGTGTCCCGTGTGTTGGATGCACATCGGCCCCAGCTTGTCTCATGTGGTGGATACATGTCCGCCCCAGTGCGTCCCGTGGATGGATACACGTCGTCCCCAGCTTGTCCCGTGTGGTGGATACATGTCGGCCACAGCGGGTCCCGTGTGTGGATACACGTCGGCCTCAGCACGTCTCATGTGGTGGATACACGTTGGCCAAAGCGTGTCCCGTATGGCAGATACATGTCCGTCCCAATGTATCCTGTGTGGTGGATACACGTCGGCCCCAGCGTGTCCCATGTGGTGGATACACATCGGCCCCACCATATACCATGTGGTGGATACACGTCAGCCCAGCGTGTCCCTAGTGATGGATACACGTTGGCCCCAGCGAGTCCCGTGTTGTGGATACACATCGGCCCCAGCCTGTCCCGTGTTGTGGATACACGTCGGCTTCAGCATGTTCCGTAGGTTGGATACAAGTCCGCACCAGCGTTTCCTGAGTGATGGATACACATCGGAACCAGCGTGTCCCATGTGTTGAATACACGCCGGCCCCAACATGTCTCATGTGGTGGATACAAGTCCGCCCCAGCATGTCCCGTGTGATGGATACACGTTAGCCCCACCATATCCCGTGTGGTGAATACACGTCGTCCCCAGCATGTCCCTAGTGGTGGATACACGTCAGCTCCAGCATGTCCCGTGTGTTGGATACAAATCCGCCCCAGCGTTTCCTGTGTGATGGATACACATCGGCCCCAGCGTGTCCCATGTGGTGGATACACGCCGGCCCCAATATGTCTCATGTGGTGGATACAAGTCCGCCCCAGCGTGTCTCGTGTGATGGATACAGTCGGCTCCAGCATGTCCCATGTTGTAGATACATGTCGTTCCCAGCGTGTCCCGTGTGGTGGATACACATTGGTCAAAGCGTGTCCCGTATGGCAGATACATGTCCGTCCCAATGTGTCCTGTGTGGTGGATACACGTCGGCCCTAGCGTGTCCCATGTGGTGGATGCACGTCGGCCCCACCATATCCCATGTGGTGGATACACGTCAGCCCAGCGTGTCCCTAGTGATGGATACACTTTGGTCCAAGCGAGTCCCGTGTTGTGGATACACATCGGCCCCAACCTGTCCCGTGTTGTGGATACACGTCGGCTTCAGCATGTCCCGTAGGTTGGATACAAGTCCGCCCCAGCGTTTCCCGAGTGATGGATACACATCGGCCCCAGCGTGTCCCATGTGCTGAATACACGCCGGCCCCAACATGTCTCATGTGGTGGATACAAGTCCGCCCCAGCATGTCCCGCGTGATGGGTACATGTCGGCCCCAGCGTGTCCCGTGTGATGGATTCACGTCGTCCCCAGAGTGTCCCTAGTGTTGGATACATGTCAGCTCCAGCATGTCCCGTGTGTTGGATACAAGTCCGCCCCAGCGTTTCCTGTGTGATGGATACACATCAGCCCCTGCGTGTCCCATGTGGTGGATACACGCCGGCCCCAATATGTCTCATGTAGTGGATACAAGTCCGCCCCAGCGTGTCTCGTGTGATGGATACACGTCGGCCCCAGCATGTCCCATGTGGTAGATACACGTCGTTCCCAGCGTGTCCCGTTTGGTGTATACACGTCGGCCCCGGCGTATCCCGTGTGGTGGATACACATCAGTCCCAGCGTGTCTCGTGTGGTGGATACACGTGCACCCCAGTGTGTCCCGTGTGGTGGATACACGTCGCCCGCAGCGTGTCCCGTGTGGTGGATACACGTCGTCCCCAGCGTGTCCCATGTGGTGAATACATGGCCACAGCGGGTCCCGTGTTGGATACACGTTGGCCCCAGCGCATCTCGTGGGGTGGATACACGTCGACCCCAGCACGTCCGGTGTTGTGGATACATGTCGACCCCAGCGTGTCCCGTGTGGTAGATACATGTCCGTCCCAATGTGTCCTGTGTGTGTTGATTTACGTACGGCCCCCAGCGTGTCCTGTGTGGTGACCTGCTCACAGCTCTAGTGTTTCATGGAGCGGCGCGGAGGTCACTTTTCAATACAACTCTATGAGATACTCGTTCTGGCCTTGTCCTGGCCTCGTTCTGGCTCTCAAAACCTTGTATTGAGAGCTTGTGATGTAACGTCTGACTTCCGGCTGTCAGAAGCTGCGCTTACAAAATGGCGCTGTGGGCTGGAGCAGTACTGAAAAGCGGGGAAGATGCCGGAGGGTGAGTATACAATATCACTGGGGCTATGGGGCTTACACTTAAAACACCACTCCAGTGCTGAAAAAAAAAAAAAACCCGCTGGAGTAAGTAAATAAAAAAAATCACTTATCTGGGTGGAATGTGTTATAGTATGTGGGCTGGTGGGATTTTGTGGCAGAGCTGCTTTTTTGTCTCAGTCCAGCCCTTACCACTATACATCTTATCAAAAATCCTCTCCATTCTGAATAACAGAGGGATTTTTAATTGTATAGTTCACTGCTCGTTGCCTAGGTTACGGACCAACTCTGCGTCTATCAGATATGGCTGTGGACCATTCCCTCCTGCTACAGATTCTCTTATCTCTTGGCATCACAGACTTGGCCCTATCCTGGATCTCATCATACCTAACAGACCGAACATTTAGTGTCTCCCTCTCACACACAACCTCCTCACCTCGCCCCCTGTCTGTCGGTGTTCCTCAAGGCTCAGTCCTAGGACCCCTACTCTTCTCCATCTACACCTTCGGCCTGGGACAGCTCATAGAATCCCACGGCTTACAGTATCACCTCTATGCCGATGACAAGCAAATCTACCTACCTGGACCTGACCTCACCTCCCTACTGACCAAAATCCCACAGTGTCTGTCTGCTGTAGTGTAGTTGTGCAGATGAAGGGAACTCCAGAAGGCCACACAGAGATGCTGGATGGTAGGTTTAAACAGCCATACTTTATTTTCCGATCCTCTCTCCTGCTCCCCTTACCCAGGACCCCTGCTCCTGCCTTGTCTCCTCCTCCCCATTACATCATCGTTACTAGGCAGAAACTGAAACAAGGATAACAGCAAACCAATCACAGATATAGTAACAACATCACATCTCTCCTCTTCTCACCAAACAAAACAACATTAGAACTGGATAACGGTCCAAAAGTTCACATTAGTACGAAGGGTTTTTTTTTTTTTTTCTTTTTACTGCAGAACATAGTCCAAGAGGTGGGCTGGCGGTCTACGATTTGCCCTCGCTGGATAGCGGTGAGACATCACAGTCCCAGATGAACTTTCTGAGTCCCTGAGGTATCCTCCCTTGGAACTGCTGAGCTCTGGGGATCCGGCAGGACGTCATCGCAATCTGCCTCATCTGTTTCTGGGACATAGTCGCAAAGTTTTTTAAAATGGGACACGTTCCTTGTGACCTGGCGACCGTGATCTTGAGCAGTAACCATGGTGCCTTTGACTTGTGTGACCTGAAAGGGTTCAGGATAGTATTGTGATGCAAACTTGTCACTAGGTCTTAGCCTTTTTACCAGGACCCAATCTCCCACCAATACTTCCGGTGGCTTGCAACGATGACTGCTCTTATCTGCATACCTCTTCATCTTCTGTTTGGATATGGCATCCTTAGTAGCAATTGGGGTTTGAACAGGGCTCAGCGGAACGCTCGGGAGTTTGACACGCATAGCCTGTTGAACAGCGCAGTGGCAGGTGGTATCCCAGTAGTAGAATGGGGTGTAGCTCTGTACTGTCTAAGAAATCTGTGTAATTCTTGCAGTAAATCCTTGTGCTCCATGGTAGCGATCCTCAAAGTTTTGTTGATTGATTGCATGAACCGTTCCACTTCACCATTGGCCTGAGGCCAGTAAGGAGTTATTTTCCTGTGAGTGAAACCAAGATAGGTTGCGAATGATCGAAAGTCTGTGCTATTAAAAGGTGGTCCATTGTCGGACTTCACTGTTTCCGGTATGCCATATGCCGAGAAGATCTTGTCTAATTTTGGTATAACAGCCCTGGCAGAGGTTGTCGAAACATGTTCAATTAATGGGAACCTCGAATAGTCATCCATGACAACCAGCAGATAGGAGTGATCTGGTAAAACACAGAAGTCAACACTAACAGCAGACCACGGGCCCTCTGGCAGGGGTGTCATTTGTAAGGGTGCGCGTCTATGGTCAATTGTAGTTGCTTGGCAAGGTATGCAAGTTTCAATGAGTGCCTCTACTTTTTTGTCTAGTCCTGGAAACCAGACTTTCTCTCTCAGTAATTGCTTTGTTTTCACCACCCCTTGATGAGCCTCGTGGGCCAGATCCAGTACTCTGCTTTGAAGTTTCTGGGGTATCACCAGCCGATTGTTACGCAACAGTAGATTTGAATCAGACACGGAGAGATCATGTCGTGCATTAAAGAAGGCTGTCAGGTAGGTTGTTTGATCCGGTGTTTGGAGGCGGGCTTCAGCAAGAAAATTGCTCAAATTTTTAGATCGAACAGTCTCTATAACTAGCTGAAGTTGGTGATCGGAATCCACCGTTTGTTGTATTTCCTCCATAGTCATAGCTTTTGGCACAGAATGTGCAACAATAAAATTGATATGTTCCTCTGCAAGGATAGTTGCTGGGATATCGTCCTTGGTAGTTTGTGGTGTTGGGTGTCTCGAAAAGTAGTCTGCCGGATTACCAGCTCCTGCCTCGTATCTCAACCGAAACTGGTAGTTCTGTAGGCGGAGCAACCAACGTTCAAGTCGTGGGGGAGGCTTTGAAGAATGTTTGTTGAAAAGCGGATTGAGCGGTTTGTGGTCACTTATCACTGTGAATTTATGTCCCATAAGGTACAGATGAAAATGAAGGCATCCCCACACAACCGCAAGAGCTTCCCTTTCAGTTTGTGAATAGCGTTGTTCTGTCTCTGTTAAGGCTTTGCTTGCATAGGAAATGGTAGAAACGTTGCCTTCTTTGGACACTTGTGTGAGAATTGCACCCAGGCCCACCGGACTAGCGTCACGATCAGCTCTGTGGACTTTAGAGGGTCAAAATAGGCCATGACGGTGTCGCCAGTCAGACCGGACTTCATGGAGTCGAATGCTGCTTGGTGTTCAGTATTCCATGTCCAAGGAGTGTCTTTTTTCGTGAGTAGTCGCAGGGGTTCGGAGACCGTGGCCAGATCAGGCATAATCGCCCACAGTATGTGACTAGTCCTAGAAAACTGCGAACCTCTGACACATTTTGAGGTTGGCTAGCTGACTTTATGGCAGAAACTTTCTGAGGATCTGCTGAAACTCCTTGCTCCGAAAAGATATATCCAAAGAAGCTTAATGACTTTTGGTTTAAACTCACATTTTGACGGATTGACAGTTAGATTGCAGGCTTGCAGTCTCTGAAACACTTGCTCTAAGTGACTGTCATGCTCCTCTTGGGTGGTACCATATATAAGAATGTCATCACTGACATTTAGAACTCCTGCTATTCCAGATAGAACCTGACTGATAACATTCTGAAATATTTCTGCCGCAGATGAGATACCAAAGTTCAACCTCTTGATTCGTCGTAAGCCCACATGGGTACTAAAAGTTGTAATGTACCTGGAATCTGGATGCAACTCAAGTTGATGATAACCTGCATTTAAATCAATTTTAGAAAATACTTTTTCACCATTCAGGTCTGTGATAATGTCATCAATAGTGGGCGTGATGTGCCTTTCTCTTTGAATAGCCAAATTGGCATGCCGCATATCCACACATAGCCGGATTTTACCAGGCTGCTTTGGTTTTGGTGCAACAACAATGGGCGATACCCAAGGAGTCGGGCCTTCAACTCGTTCAACAACATCAGACGCTTCCAGATCCTGCAGTTCTTGCTCCACAAGTTTGCGGACATGAAATGGGATGCGCCTGTGAGGTTGAACAGATGGCTGTATTGACTGGTCAATATGCAATTTTATCTGAACGTCTTTTAGCTTACCGAGACCTTTAAAGAGATTGGGGTATCTCTGCATGATGTGTTGGGCCGAAGGATCTGTGACGCTATTGACCAGGTTGACCAGACCCAGAGATATAGCACTCCTGCAGCTGAGAAGCGTGTCTGCGGAGCACTGTACTACATATACAGTGTCGGTGATGGACTTCCCGTCAGCTGCAAGTTCTGACTGAAATTTGCCACACAGGGGTAGTGCAGATGCTGAACCATAAGGAAAAATCTTTAGGCTAGTGCTTAGTAGAGCAGGTCTGTTCGGGAGTCGACTATAGACTGCACGGCTGATGACGTTTACTGATGCCCCGTGTCTACTAGGGCTTCCACCGGACTACCATTTATCAGGATAAGTCGCCTTGGACTGGTAAGTGCGTGCAGTGTTTGAGATCCCTCTGCAGTCACTGAGAATAGATAAGTACTGTGAGGCTCGTCAGTAAGCTGCAGCGTTTGGATTTTCTGTGACCTGGGTTGTACTGTGGGATGAGGGGATTGTGGTTTGGATCTACACACTTTTGCAAAATGGTTTTGTTTTCCACAATTATGGCAGGTCCCCCCTTTTGCTGGGCAGACATTCTGGTGAGGATACGACCCTCCGCAGTTGTAGCAAGTTGCCCCCTGCATACGAGGCACAGGCGGTCTCTGTGTCAGCTTTGCTATACAAGATGGTGCTTCCGCCTCGCACTCAATGTTCACTATGAGTTTAGCTTGTTTTTCGGCGGTATCATTTACACGTGCTGTTTCAAGCAGTTTTGCTAAAGTCATGGTGGGATCTCTGAGTGCTTGTCTCCGTAACTTAAGGGTATGCCACACTAAACAATATCGCTAACGGGATCGCTAAAAAACGTCACTATTTAGCGATCCTGTTAGCGATGTTGTTCAGTGCGGCAGCTTCCAGCGACGAGCTTCCTGCTGTGATCTCGCTCGTCGCTGGAATCGTTCCGGACCCTATTTTCTCGTCGGCGCTCCCGCTGGGTAAGTATCTAATCGCTGTGTGGCACCTTTTCTTAGCGATTTAGCGGTACTTTTGTACCGCTAAAGTCGTTAAGAAGATCGCTAACGGCGATAGCGTCGTTAACTATATCGCTAAATGTGGCCGCATTTAGCGATATAGAAACAATCCCGCTAGCGATCGCATAGTATGCGTCGTTATTGTGATCGCTAGCGGGATTGTTTAGTGTGGCAGTACCTTTAGAGGAGATGCAGCCTTGTAAAATCTGCATTTGGATCTCTTTGTCGACATCTGCAAATTCACAGTAAGCTGCAAGGTGCCGTAGTCTGACATGATATTCATCAATGCTTTCTGTTGCTGACTGCTTTAATTGTCTAAACTTGAAGATTTCAAATGCTGCATTTCTGTGTGGGGAGAAATACTTGCTTAATGCTGCCTTACTGAGCTCATAGTCTTTGTCTTCTCCTGTATTAGGCAGAGTAGTGAAGATAACATAGACTTGTTCCCCTGCATAATGTAATAGCATGGCTTTCTTCCTGGTATCATCTGATATGTTCATGGCTTGTAGGAATATATCAAAACGCTTCAGCCATTTCTCCCAACATGCTGCTAGGTTAGCTGGGGACTGATGCACATCAAAAGCAGGGAAGGCAGGTAAACAGGCCATTGCTGTAGAGCTGAAATACCTTTAGCTGATGATGAACGCTTCCTCGTCGCCAGTTGTAGTGTTGTTGTGCAGATGAAGGGAACTCCAGAAGGCCACACAGAGATGCTGGATGGTAGGTTTAAACAGCCATACTTTATTTTCCGTTCCTCTCTCTCTCTGGCTCCCCTTACCCAGGACCCCCTGCTCCTGCCTTGTCTCCTCCTCCCCATTACATCATCGTTACTAGGCAGAAACTGAAACAAGGATAACAGCAAACCAATCACAGATATAGTAACAACATCAATCTGCTATCTCAGCCTTCTTTTCTGCTTGCTTTCTCAAACTGAACATGGACAAAACAGAATTCATCATCTTTCCACCACCTCATTCTACCCCTCCACCAGACCTATCCATCAATGTCAATGGCTGTTCACTTTCCCCGGTCCCGCATGCTCGGTGCCTTGGGGTGATCATCGACTCTGCCCTCTCTTTCAAACCACATATCCAAGCCCTCGCCACCTCCTGCCGCCTCAAACTCAAAAATATTTCCCGGATCCGCTCATTCCTCAACCATGAAACCACAAAAACACTAGTGCACGCCCTTATCATCTCCCGCCTCGACTACTGCAACCTCCTACTGTCTGGCCTCCCCTCTAGCACTCTGGCACCACTCCAGTCCATCTTACACTCTGCTGCCCGACTAATCCACCTGTCTCCCCGTTATTCCCCAGCCTCCCCCCTATGCCAGCCCTTCACTGGCTTCCTATTGCCCAGAGGCTCCAGTTCAAAACCCTAACCATGATATACAAAGCCATCCACAACCTTTCTCCTCCATACATCTGTGACATGGTCTCCCGCTATCTACCTACACAACCTTCGATCATCTCAAGATCTCCTTCTCGACTGCCCCCTCATCTCTTCTTCCCACAACCGCATACAAGACTTCTCCCGGGCTTCCCCCATACTCTGGAACTCCCTGCCGCAAAACATCAGACTTTCACCAACAAAGGAGACCTTCAAGAAGAACCTGAAGACCCACCTGTTCCGACAAGCCTACAACCTGCAATGATCCACAGTCTACTGAACCATCGCACGACCAGCTCTACCCTTTCCTAGTGTATTCTCACCCATCCCTGCAGACTGTGAGCCCTCGCGGCAGGGTCCTCTCTCCTTCTGTACTTGTGTGTCCCTTGTCTAGCACATGTTTATTGTACCTGTCTATATTTTTCCCTTTTCATATGTAAAGCGCCATGGAATAAATGGCGCTATATAAATGTATAATAATAATAAATAATCTGACCAGCTTCAATGTCCCTGTGCGCCTTCCATACTGCAGAGTCAAGGCTGTCTCTACTAGAAGCATGGAGAACACACAGTTCGGACCACTGGTGGGAACATGTCGTTGGTCCAAACTGTCAATTGTCATGATCCCAGTGCAGGGTTGACCTGCACGCTAGGGGTTAAGGTTTTGATCCCAGTGCAAGCTCTTACCTGCACACCTGGGGCTTATTATTGTGGCCTCTCCTTGGTTCGGGGAGAGCTTCTTATAGCCCTAGGAAGCTCCAATCCCTGTCAGTTATACTTTCGCCCTTGGCAGAGTGTGTTGACCCCTGAGTGTGTTTGTGCTGTGTTCTGGTTTGCCTGATACTTTGGTTTTGACTCGGTCTGTTCTCTGGATACTGCTTGTTGGATTCTGTTTCTGTACCTTCGCTGTCTGTTTGGTTTTGACCTCTGCCTGTCCCCGACTATCCGTTCTGTCTCATCCTTGGTACTATACTGTCTTCTCGTGCTTTGACCTTGGCTTGTTCAGATTTACGTCTCTGTCTGTGCCCCTGGGTAACTTTGTCCCGTAGTTACCTTTCTAGGAGTTTTCCCTCAGCTTCTAGCTCCCTGGAGCTGAAGCCACGCCCCTCAACTGTCAGGTGATTCAGGCTCTGAAACCATCTCTCTCCTGCCTTGCTCACCCTGCGTTCCTAGGAGCCTGAAGCTTTCTTCTGCACTCGTCTTCCGGGAGATTGCACTGGTGAGTTCTCTTGCAATCCTCACCGTGATATTATAACTGACCACTAAGTTTTTTTGTTTTTTTTTTTTTGCTTCACTGCTGTGTTTAGGGCGCAGGTTGTGCAGAGAGTTATGGATCCCATACAGTCGCTGTCCGAACAGGTGAAAAATCTGAGTCAGATGTTTCAGGATTTATCTCTGGAACAGCAAGCGTTGTCGTGTTCACAGCGGCAGGTTTCTGAGACTGTGCAGGGAGCTTTATCTGCTGGTTCTCTGAGGGCTATGGCGAGTGATGTTGCGCTCGTGTCCTCAGAACCACCTGTTAAACTGCCTGACTTCTTTTCTGGGAACAAAAAGGAGTTTAGGATCTTCATGGAGGGTTGCAAACTTTTCTTTAGTTTGAGACCACGGTCCTCTGGGGATGAAAGTCAGAGGGTAGGGGTCATCATGTCTTTATTAAGAGGGTCCCCACAAGCATGGGCATTTTCCCTTCCTCCCACTGCCCCTGAGAGAGTGTCGGTGAATGCATTCTTTGAGGCCCTCGAGCACATATATGATGAACCTGACCGAGTGCGATTGGCAGAGTACATGGTGATGAGTGTCTGTCAGGGGAAGCACTCGGCCGAGTGGTTTTGTACTGAGTTCCGCCGCTGGGCCGCAGAGATTTCTTGGGAGGACGCCGCCCTCCGAGGACTATTTCGCAGAGGCTTGTCCGAGCGGTTGCAGGATGCTTTGGCGTTACACCCCCCACCTAACTCTCTCGAGGACGCCATGACCCAGGCCGTCCGGATGGACCGCAGGTTGCGGGCCAGAGGGGTGATGCAGGTGGAGACTACATTGTTCCCTAGTGGAAAAGAGACTGTCTCTGAGCCCATGGATGTGGGCGCTATCACTCTGAAGGAAAAGGAGAGAAAACGCCGTCGGGAAGAACAGTTGTGCTTCTACTGCGGTAAAGCTGGACATTGGAAAAAGGAGTGTCCTGTCTGCCCGTCCTCAACCCGGTCGGCGGGAAACGACTAGGTCTGGGTAGTCAGCGAGGAGACTACTCAGACCCTCAGGTACACTTTTCCTCGTTCTCTAAGGTGTTGCTTCATGTGGAACTGTTAGTGGATGGTTGTTCTTTTGCCTCTACAGCCTTTGTGGACTGCGGGTCATCCATCAATCTGATTGACTCTCAATTGGTCACACGCTGCAAGATAGGGACAGCTAGGCTTAAGACTCCGATCAAGGTGGTGGCCATTGACTCCTCCCCCTCACAAAAGAGGGAATTCTCTTTATGTCTGACTTGTTTTCGCTCAGAGTGGGTGCTGCTCACGAGGAAAAATTAAGTTGTTTTGTTCTGGACAATCTACCAGCAGGGTTGGTGTTGGGCATGCCCTGGTTACAACACCATAACCCAGTTATTAACTGGAAAACGGGGGAGATTGTTCAATGGGGGTTTAATGATTCTAAGTTATTGTCAGTATTCTGGGTTTTCTAGGTAACTTTGTCAATGATTTTGCCCTTTGTTAAAATGGAGTTTGCTGTTTTGTGTGCCCTACTTCCTGTTCGTTTGTTTAAAGCCTGGCTCAGGTGTTGGTTTCACTGCTGGAATATTCTGCTTCCGTTTCCTGCAACCCAGCTGCTTTGTTCCTCACAGATCTTTTGTGTATTTACCAGGAGAGTGCATAACCTTATCTTCAGGTGTTTCTCAGCCACAGCAGTTTCTACCCATGGCTCTGGACATTCTCTGCATATGTAAGTTGCACAAAGTACTGTGTTATCACTAAACTGTTGACTTGGGAATTTAACCCTTGGTTCACTCCATCTGATAAGAACTGTGTTTCTGAACTGTTGCTGTTTAACCCTTTGTGCATTACCTCTGGTGAGAGCTGTTGGAACTGTTACTGGAACCTTACTGACATATGAACTTGTTGTTGGACTTCACTGAATTAAGCCACAACTGAGATTAACTTGTTCCTGGACCTCCCTGTGTTTTCTTCATACCTGGATCTGACTCTTCACACACCAGCAGTGTGTAAATCCAGCCACGTTACCTGTGCATCAGACTTACCTTGTGGTCACATTTGTGTGAGGACTCCGTCGTAAGAACTTTACCACCCTCGCTATAGAGGTTCAAAGACTTATATATCCGGATTCATATAACTGGACTTGTGTATATATATATGGACTCATTGCATGTCACTACGGTTGTTTGAATATTGTTTTTGGGTGTTTTGCTGTTTCACAAATACATTATTTGCATTCAAAGAAACCCGTCTCTGATTGTTCATTGCCCCACGCTATCAGAATCCTCGAGTTCCTACAATAGTATTACAGTTATGTTATGAATCTGCACTGCTGGTTAAACCTGTTAAATCTGTGTCTGTGTCATCTGTCGAGCTGGAAGGTATTCCGGAGTACCTGAAAGACTTCGAAGATGTGTTCTCAGAAAGTGAGGCCGAGACGTTGCCGTCACATAGAGCCTTTGACTGCGCCATCGAGCTAGTCCCGGGGCTAAACTACCTAAAGCCCGCCTGTTTAATTTGTCTGGACCTGAGCGCTTAGCTATGAAGGATTATATTGCTGAAAGTCTTCGCAAGGGACACATACGTCCCTCAGTTTCACCTGTGGCGGCGGGGTTCTTTTTTGTGAAGAAAAAAGATGGCGGTCTACGTCCCTGTGTCGACTTTCGTGAATTAAATAAGATTACTGTACGAAATACGTATCCCCTTCCGTTGATTCCTGATTTATGTAACCAACTATCAGGGGCAAAATGGTTCTCTAAACTTGATCTTCGGGGAGCATAGAATTTGATAAGGGTCAGGAAGGGGGATGAATGGAAAACTGTGTTCCTCACGTCCGAGGGACTTTTTGAAAATTTAGTCATGCCGTTTGGTCTTACCAATGCTCCCGCCATATTTCAGAATTTCATCAACGTGGTGTTTTCTGATCTCATTGGTCGTTTTGTTGTTATCTACTTAGATGATATTCTGATATATTCCCCCGACAGTCATTCTCATATGAATCATGTACAAACTGTTCTCCAAAGACTTAGGGAAAATCATCTGTTTGCTAAATTGGAGAAGTGTGTGTTTTTTGTTCAAGAATTATCTTTTTTGGGATTGATTGTGTCCTGTGAGGGTTTTCGTATGGACCCCAAGAAGGTGCAGGCCATTGCGGATTGGGTACAACCCCGAGATCTTAAAGGGCTCCAGCGCTTCTTGGGGTTCGCCAATTACTACCGCAAATTTATTCGGGGGTTTTCGCAGGTGGTCAAACCACTCACTGATTTAACATGCAAAGGTTCGGATGTGAAAAATTGGTCCTCGCTCGCAAAAGAGGCCTTTGCTAGTCTGAAAAAATGCTTTATGACTGCTCCGGTGTTGGTACAGCCAGATCCGTCCAAACCATTTATTGTGGAAGTGGACGCCTCTGAGGTGGGGGTGGGTGCTGTGTTGTCCCAAGGTCCTGCCACTCTGACCAACCTCAGGCCATGTGCTTTTTTTTTCCAGGAAATTCTCTGCTGCTGAGAGGAATTACGATGTTGGCAATAGAGAGCTTCTTGCGGTCAAGTTCGCGTTTGAAGAATGGAGGCACTTTTTGGAGGGGGCCAGTCACTCGGTTACTGTGATTACCGACCACAAAAATTTATCATATATTGAGTCTGCTAAGAGACTAACACCCAGACAGGCCCGTTGGTCACTTTTTTTTCCCGTTTTCAGTTTACTATTACGTTTCGTCCGGGGTCAAAGAATATCAAGGCTGATGCCTTATCTCGCAGTTTTCATCCGGTGTCTCCCCCTGAGCAACCTTCCTCCATTCTTCACCCTGGGGTTGTGTTGGCAGTGGTATCGTCTGAGTTGGAACAGGAGATTGAGGGGGCCCAGTCTCTGGCTCCTGCTGCCAAGCCAGGGGGTAAGTTGTTTGTCCCAGAGCAGCTTCGGCTTAAACTCCTCCAGGAGTTCCATGAATCCAAGCTCAGTGCTCACCCTGGTATATCTGCCACACGTCGGGCGGTGGCTAGGATCTTTTGGTGGCCTACTCTTAGCTCTGACATAAAAAAATTTGTTTCTGGTTGTGGGGTCTGCGCTCGTTCTAAAAACTCACATAGCCGGCCGGCTGGGGAACTGATGCCCTTGGCAGTTCCCGAAAGGCCATGGACTCACTTGTCCATGGATTTTATTACTAATCTTCCTCCATCCAAGGGCAATACGGTGGTATGGGTAGTGGTGGACAGGTTTTCGAAGCAGGCTCATTTTGTACCCTTATCCGCACTACCCTCAGCTGAGACTTTGTCCAGATTGTTTGTACAGCATGTTATCCGTTGCATGGGGTACCCCTGAATGTGGTGTCTGATCGTGGAGTGCAGTTTGTGGCAAAGTTTTGGCGTGCTTTTTGCAAGAAATTGGGGATGTCTTGTCTTTTTCGTCTGCATACCATCCTGAGAGCAATGGTCAGACGGAACGCACTAATCAGTCTCTGGAACAGATCCTCAGATGTCTGACTTCTGCAAGACAGAATGACTGGTGTGATGTACTGCCTTTGGCGGAATTCGCCTTCAATAGTCGGTGAGCCAATCTACTGGTATGTCTCCTTTCATGATCAATTATGGTTTTAGCCCTCATTTTGGTGAGTTTTCTCGTTTGGATTCTGGGTGTCCAGGGGCAGAGGGGTCTGTTCAGCGATTAAAGAATACATGGGCGGAGGTCCAGCGGAATATATCCAGGTCTCAAGGCAGGTACAAGTTTTTCGCTGACAGGAAAAGAACACCAGGTCCTATGTTTCGGGTTGGAGAGAAAGTTTGGCTCTCCACGCGAAACATTAAATTGAAGGTTCCATCAGCCAAGTTGGGCCCCAAGTTCATTGGCCCATACAAGATTGTGGAAAAGATCAATCCAGTGGCTTACAGGTTGTGTCTTCCAGTCTCATTCAAGATCCCTAACGTCTTCCATAAATCCCTACTGAAACCTTTTGAGGCAGTCCGGGGGGAGAACGAGTCCGCTGCTCCTCCTGTTTTGGTTGAGGGACACATGGAATATGAGATTGAGCATATCGTTGACTCCAGGTTGGTGCAGCGGTCGGTACAGTACCTGGTTCATTGGAAGGGGTATGGACCGGAGGACAGATCCTGGTGCCGGCCCGTTTGATGCATGCGGATCGCCTGGTTCGGGCTTTCCATGCCAGGTTCCCGGGCAAGCCTGGGGGTCCAGAGGTCCCCCGTTGAGAGGGGGGTACTGTCATGATCCCAGTGCAGGGTTGACCTGCACGCTAGGGGTTAAGGTTTTGATCCCAGTGCAAGCTCTTACCTGCACACCTGGGGCTTATTATTGTGGCCTCTCCTTGGTTCGGGGAGAGCTTCTTATAGCCCTAGGAAGCTCCAATCCTGTCAGTTATACTTTGCCCTTGGCAGAGTGTGTTGACCCCTGAGTGTGTTTGTGCTGTGTTCTGGTTTGCCTGATACTTTGGTTTTGACTCGGTCTGTTCTCTGGATACTGCTTGTTGGATTCTGTTTCTGTACCTTCGCTGTCTGTTTGGTTTTGACCTCTGCCTGTCCCCGACTATCCGTTCTGTCTCATCTTGGTACTATACTGTCTTCTCGTGCTTTGACCTTGGCTTGTTCAGATTTACGTCTCTGTCTGTGCCCCTGGGTAACTTTGTCCCGTAGTTACCTTTCTAGGAGTTTTCCCTCAGTTCTAGCTCCCTGGAGCTGAAGCCACGCCCCTCAACTGTCAGGTGATTCAGGCCCTGAAACCATCTCTCTCCTGCCTTGCTCACCCTGCGTTCCTAGGAGCCTGAAGCTTTCTTCTGCAGTCGTCTTCTGGGAGATTGCACTGGTGAGTTTCTTGCAATCCTCACCGTGATATCAATCTTCAGGACTGTAGTGACCCTAGAAAGCTGGGGGGCATAGTGAATGGTGCACTGCTGAAGAAAGAAGAGAAAACTCCTTTAAAGGAGTCAGTACATGACTGCATGTATGAAAATTACATACGAGAATTAACACGGGCAACAGCGTGGAATCCTGACAGTGTGCGTATTGCTGGGAGATAGAGGTGATGCACAAAATGAATGTTTAGCCCAGAAAACTCTTTTAGTTGAGTTGTTTAGTTGCAAGCACATGGTTTCCTACTACCCTCTTCAGATTAATAAAACAGATGAATCTGGCCACATTGGTACACTTTGGTTCCAATTACAGGAGATCCAAATCTAAAAATATGTTTAAATAAAAGTGTGAACTTAAAGGGAAACTCCGGGCAAGCAATCAGGTTTTTGGCCTGTCCCATTTAGCTGTGAACTACAGGATCAGGGCGAATTTGTAGATTCTGCTCCGCGCACTGGAGATGGCGTGTCCGCAGACATCAGTTTGTCAGGCTCTGGTGACCTCTAGTGGTTGATCCATGTCTTACCTTCCAGCCTTACATCCCTTTACACATTGGCATACATTTCATACCAGTTCATGCCAGCTTTTTTTTAAATAATGTGTAATGAGTCATGACAACTTTAACAATGGATCACAAGTGACTGATTCTACATTTCCTCAATATGCTTTTGACGTCATCAGACTGATGATGGTCAGTTTGTTGCAGGCTCTGTTGTGATATGGTGAATGGGTAATAAAAGGTGATGAAATGTGATGAACGCTTGGTATTAGGCTTCGTTCACATCTGTGCAAGTTATTTCCTTGTTTCTGATCCGTTACGAGAACAGAAACCGACAGAGCCCAACAGACTCTTCTTACTATAATGGGATCCAATGGGCGTCCATCATTTTGGGAGTAGAGGGCGGGCGCTGGAAAAAACAGCAATTTTGCATTAATTCTGCAGAATACTTAGCATGTCAATTTATTTCAGACGAAAGTTTTATCAGTTATGCCCACGTTTATAAATAAATATCAATAGTTTTTTGAACATAAAAATAATGGAAAGGGGTATGAATTGGAGACTTTGATGTAACATACGGTGAAGTCCATGGGAAATCTCACAGAATACCAATTTTGTTTTGAAGGCGACATATGCATCCACTCATTTTGAAATGAATCGTCTAACTCTCCAGATACAGGTGGACTCATTTATAGAAAGTCAACAAAATACAACATAGGAAATAGGGAAGCTATTTTCTTACAATTATGGGCTAATTAATTTAGCTGTGCTAAGGTGAATCAGGTAGGGTGTTTTGGTGGGTAAAAAACACAAAAGGGAGGTGTATATGCAGGGCTGGCGTTAGGGGCAGGGAGACTAGGCAGCTGCCTAGGGCACTAGCTCCCCTAGTGGCCCCAAGGCAGTGGTATGTCACTATAGGGTCGCTATGGGGCCGGTGAGTCAGGGGGCCAAGCCCGCCTCTTCCACGCACCGCATTCAAATGTTTGAAAGCAATAATGGAGAAGAGAACATCAAATGACGCTCCCTCCTATATCTTTCCCCCCCTACCTCTGAAACAGCAGGTGCGCGATGACATCACTTCATCATGGACCATGCTCTATGCTGGGCAGTGGAGCTGCTGAGACACTCTGCAGAGCCTGGAGCAGCAGGGGAACAAGGAAGAGAGGTATTGTAATTTTTTAATTATATATCAGTTATTTATATAAAATATATATATATATATCATTTATATATATTATATATATCAGTGAGTGAGTTCGTGGTGACCATAATACTGTAGGCTGCATTATATTCTATGGGGGGCTACATTATATTCTGTACCGGGCTACATAATGTTCTATGAGGGGTGCAGTATTACATTCTATGGGGGGCTGCATTATACTATATGGAGGCTGCATTATATTCTATTGGGGCTACATTATATTCTATGGGGTGCTGCATTAAATTCTATGGGACGGCTGCATTATACTTTATGGGGGCTACATTATATTCTATGAGGGGGACTGCATTATATTCTATGGGAGGCTGCATTATACTCTATGAGGGGGGTGCATTATACTCTGAGGGGGGACTACATTACACTCTATTAAGGACAATGGGGTGCATTATACTATATGGGGGCTTCATTCTACTCTATTGGACTATGGGCAGTGCATTATACTATATGTACTATATGGGATCTGTATTATACTGTATCGAGGACTATATGGAATGCATTATACTATATGAAGAACTATGCGGAGTGTATTTTACTATATGGAGGACTGAAGAGTGTATTATACTATATGGAAGATTGAGGAGTGTATTTTAATATATGGAGAACTGTGGGGTGCATTATACTGTGGGGAGTGCATTGCACTACATGGAGGACTATGGGGATGCATTATACTATATGGAGGACTATGGGGAGTGTATTATATTATATGGAGGACTATGGGGAGTGCATTGTACTACATTGGGCGCTATGGGGGTGCATTATACTATATGGAGGACAATGGGGAGTGTATTATACTATATGGAGGATTATGGGGAGTCTATTATATTATATGGAGGATTTTGGGGAGTGTATTCAGTGTCGGACTGGCCCATCAGTGGGCCCCAGAGACAAGGAGGAAGAAGGAAAAAATTTTTAGGGACGCAGGCCTTTTAAAACTCAGAAGACAGAGGCGCGCTGGTACGTGCACG
Source organism: Oophaga sylvatica (assembly GCA_033576555.1). Taxonomy (NCBI): domain Eukaryota; kingdom Metazoa; phylum Chordata; class Amphibia; order Anura; family Dendrobatidae; genus Oophaga; species Oophaga sylvatica. The sequence goes on along the minus strand of JARQOD010000003.1, from coordinate 254,551,984 downwards.
CAGTCCTGACCCACCGCAACGACCAGGGCCGCACGGCACCACTCTGCGAACCCAGGTAAGCACTGGGGGCCATGGGTGTATGGGGGGTGAGACACACGCTATGGGGTCCGTGAGTCGGAGGAGCCCGGAGCCAGTGCTGGCACGGGCCCCCCTCTAATACTCACCTCTCCTCATTCCCTGCAGCTGTACTGTCTTCAGCACCCTCTGTGTTATGATTTGGTAGCTGAGGAAGCAAGCAATAACGGCAATACACCAGAGAGGTTGGAATCTACTGGATTGCAGTACCCTGACTAACCACCACAACTAAAGGCAGCCGTGGAGCGTACCTACGTTAGTCCTAGACGCCTCGTCACAGCCTGAGAAGTTAACTACACCTAAAGATAAAAGAGGAAAAGCTATCTGCCCCGGAGAAGATCCCCAAAGAACATAGGAAGCCCCCAAACATGTAATGGCGGCTAGACAAGAGAAATACAGACACAGACAGAAAATAGTATGAGCAAACGCTGGGGCCCCATCTTCCTAGACAGAAAAGGATAGGAAGGACACTTATGCAATCCCAAAAAACCCTAAAAAGTACCAACTCTACTAATTGCAAAAACACCTGAGATCACACGACCTCTACCACCTAAATTAGTTCTCTGGTGTAACAAAACCAAGCCGCAGCCACTGAAAAAAACTGGAAAAGGCAAATGAACAAACAACAGTGGCTCAGACAAACCGAGAGGAGCACAAGCCCCCGGAGGGGACCTAGCTGACCTCCACAAAAGTGCAGGAAACAATGCAAAAAGCAAGCACAAAAATAAAAACAGAAAATGTTTTATCTGAGAGCAGGAGAAGATGCAAGATTCAGCAAGCTTCCAAGTGAACCAGGAACCAATGTTGAGACAAGAACAATTGATCACTGGCAACCCTGATGGGAGGGAACCTCCCTTATATAGGAACAGTCTGTAACTGCTGATTGCCAATCTTCACTAAATGGTTCAGCACTGTCTGCAACCACCAGAGGGAGCTTCTGCTCAGAACTCATTTCTAACACATTCACAACAGTACCCCCCCTTGAGGAGGGGTCACCGAACCCTCACTTGGGCAACCAGGTCGGTCAGGATGAGCTCCGTGATACGCACGGATCAGTCTCCTAGCATGGATGTCCGAAGCAAACACCCAAGAATTGTCCTCCTGACCATAACCTCTCCACTTAACCAAATACTGGAGTTTCCGTCTAGAAAAACGAGAATCCAATATTTTCTCAACCACATACTCCAGATTGCCCTCATCCAAAACAGGGTCAGGAGGCACAGCCATAGGAACCACTGGCTCAACAAACCTCTTTAATAAGGACTTGTGGAACACGTTATGGATCTTAAATGTCCCTGGAAGAAGTAAACGAAAGGAAACAGGATTAAGAATCTCCATGATCTTATAAGGTCCAATGAATCTAGGCTTAAACTTAGGAGATGCAACTCTCATAGGGATATTTCTTGAGGACAACCAGACCAAGTCCCCCACTTCAAACCGAGGACCATCAGTCCTATGCCGGTTGGCAAACCGCTGGGCCCTCTCCTGAGAGAGGGACAACCTCTCCACTACCTGGTCCCAAATCTGCTGCATATGCTCCACAACAGAGTCAACACCCGGACAGACAGAAGCCTCCGTCTGTCCTGAAGAAAATCGAGGGTGAAACCCAAAATTGCAGAAAAATGGAGACATCAAAGTGGCAGAGCTAGCCCTATTATTAAGAGCAAACTCAGCCAAAGGCAAAAAAGAGACCCAGTCATCTTGATCAGCAGACACAAAGCATCTCAGATAAGTCTCCAATGTCTGGTTTGTTCTCTCAGTTTGTCCATTGGTCTGAGGATGAAAAGACAGGGAGAAAGACAATTGAACACCAAGTTTAGAACAAAAAGTCCTCCAAAATCTGGACACAAACTGGACTCCTCTGTCAGACACAATGTTCTCAGGGATGCCGTGTAACCGAACCACGTGCTGAAGGAACAAAGGCACCAATTCGGAGGAGGAAGGCAACTTAGGTAATGGCACAAGATGTATCATTTTGGAAAACCTATCACAAATCACCCAGATAACGGTCATTCTCTGAGAAACAGGGAGGTCGGAAATGAAATCCATAGAGATATGGGTCCATGGTCTCTTGGGCACAGGCAATGGCATCAACAAACCACTAGAGCGAGAGCAAGGCTTGGAGCGAGAGCAAGTCCCGCAGGACTGCACAAATTCCCTGACGTCACGAGACAAGGTAGGCCACCAAAAGGACCGACTAACCAAGTCTCTGGTACCAAAAATTCCGGGATGACCGGCCAACGCGGAACAATGAATCTCAGACATCACACTCTTTTTCCACTGGTCTGGGACAAACAATTTCCCAATAGGGCAGCGCTCGGGTTTATCCTCCTGACACCCTTCCAGAGCCAGTCTCAAATTGGGCGAGATGGCAGAAAGAACTACACCCTCTTTCAAAATAACAGCAGGATCAGATAACTCAGGAGAGTCCGCAAGGAAACTCCTCGAGAGGGCATCCGCCTTAACATTCTTAGTGCCAGGAAGAAAGGAAACCACAAAATTAAAATGTGTGAAAAACAAGGCCCACCTGGCCTGTCTAGGATTAAGTCGCTTGGCTGATTCCAGATAAACCAGATTCTTATGGTCCGTGAGGACCACCACCTGATGTTTTGCTCCCTTCAGCCAATGTCTCCATCTTCAAAAGCCCACTTCATGGCCAATAACTCCCGATTACCCACGTCATAATTACGTTCAGTTGGAGAAAATTTTCGAGAGAAAAAGGCACAAGGGTTACTTTTAGAGGTCTCGGATCTCTTTGGGACAAAACAGCACCTGCCCCAATTTCAGAGGCATCAACCTCCACCTGAAATGGCAGAGAAACATCAGGCTGCCGTAGAACAGGAGCAGAAGTGAATCTCTGCTTAAGTTCCTGAAACGCAGAGACTGCCTCAGGAGGCCAATTCACCACATCAGAACCCTTTTTGGTCAAATCAGTCAATGGTTTAACAATAACAGAGAAATTACCAATAAATTTACGATAAAAAATTGGCAAAACCCAAGAATCTTTGAAGAGCCTTTAATGAAGTAGGTTGGACCCAATCACAGATGGCCTGAACCTTGACCGGGTCCATTTCAATAACAGATGGGGACAAAATGAATCCCAGAAATGAGATCCTCTGTACGCCAAAAAGACACTTTGATCCCTTCACATACAGAGCATTCTCTCTCAAAATCTGGAACACAGTCCGAACATGTTTCACATGAGAGTCCCAGTCATTGGAAAAAATCAAGATATCATCCAAATAAACAATCAGAAATTTATCCACAAAATCCCTGAAAATGTCATTCATGAAGGACTGGAAGATGGAAGGAGCATTAGTGAGCCCAAAGGCCATCAGTAGGTACTCAAAATGCCCCTTGGGGTATTAAAGCCGTCTTCCATTCATCCCGTTGCTTAATGCAAATAAGGTTATACGTCCCCCTGAGGTCAAGCTTGGTAAACCAAGTAGCACTTTTCACCCTGGAAAACAGGTCAGAAATCAAGGGTAACGGATATTGATATTTCACAGTGATATTGTTCAAGAGACGATAATCAATACACGGCCTTAATGAACCATCCTTTTTGGCCACAAAGAAAAAACCGGCACCCAAGGGTGAAGAGGATGGTCTGATATGACCCTTCTCCAATGACTCCTTGATATAAGACCGCATAGCGTCATGTTCAGGTACAGACAAGTTAAAAAGGCGACCTTTAGGGAATTTACTACCAGGCACTAATTCAATAGTGCAGTCATAGCTCCTATGGGGGGGCAAGGATGCAGATTTACTTTGCTAAACACATCAGAAAAATCAGTCAAAAAGTCAGGAACATTCTGAGCCTGGGAGAGGCAGAAAAAAAAGGAGTGTTGGCATTAACACATTGGCAGCCCCAACTGGTTACAGACAAAGATTTCCAATCCAAAACAGGATTATGAGACTGTAACCAAGGAAAACCCAGTACATAATGTCATGCAGATTATACAGCACCAAAAATTTGCAACTCTCCTGATGATCAGGTTCAACCCTCATTATCACCTGAGTAGAGAACTGGGGTTTATTCTCAGCCAAAGGGGTAGAATCATCCCCAGTAGGGGAATAGACTTCCGTAGGGGTATTAAGGGAAACCCACAACGTTTAGCAAAATCAAAATCCATCAGGTTAATAGCTGCTCCCGAATCAACAAAGCCTGAGCAGAAAATGTGGACAGGGAGCAAATCAGGGTAACAGTCAACAAAATTTAGTCTGAACACTACCCAAGACAACTGAGCGTGCAAAACGTCTTCCCCGCTTAGGGCAGACTGAAATAGCATGAGAGGCGTCACCACAGTAGAAACATAACCCATTGCGTTTTCAAACTCATGACGCTGTGCCCCAGAAGCCACTCTATCACACTGCATGGGTCAGAAGCTGGTTCACAAGGCAACACTATTCCACGCATACCTCTACGCTCACGCAAACGTCTGTCAATTTGAATCGCTAATGACATAGAATCATTGAGACCAGAGGGACAGGGAAACCCACCATAACATCCTTTTACATTCTCTGACAGACCCTTCCGAAAAAGGGCTGCCAAAGCATCGTCATTCCATTTGGTCAGGACTGCCCACTTTCGGAATTCTGACAGTAAACTCAGCATCCTCAAGCCCCTGATTTAATGCCAACAAGGTTTTTTCAGCTTGATCAGTGACATTAGGTTCATCGTACAATAACCCAGAGCCGAAAAATGCATCAACATTACTCAAAACAGGGTCCCCAGGTGTCAGGGAAAAACCCAATCCTGAGGATCGCCGCGCATGGAAGAGATGACAATTTGAACCTGCTGTGCTGCGTTCCCTGAGGACTTAGTTTAAGGCAAAAAACAACTTACAGTTATTTTTGAAATTCAGAAATTTAGCTCGATCCCCCAAAAATAAATCTGGCCATGGGGATCCTAGGTTCCACAACCGCAACCTAGCAAGATAGGTAGCAATATTCCGAACTTCAGTGGCAAGCTGATCCACACGGCCAGACAACTGTGCAAACTCCATTGAGAGAAAAAAAAAATTCCTCCTCAGCACCCAGAGAAAAGAGGTGAAAAAAAAAAAAAATTTCTGACAACTTGCCTTTTCTTTTCTTTTCACTATTTTTCCCTTCTGTTGAGTACCATACAATTCAGTTTTGGCCTGTGATACTGTTATGATTTGGTAGCTGAGGAGAGCAAGCAAAAACGGAAATACACCAGAGAGGTTGGAATCTATGGGATTGCAGTACCCTGACTAACCACCACAACTAAAGGCAGCCGTGGAGCGTACCTACGTTGGTCCTAGAGCCTCGTACAGCCTGAGAGGTTAACTACACCTAAAGAAGAAAGATGAAAACTATCTGCCCCGGAGCAGATCCCCAAAGAACATAGAAAGCCCCCAAACATGTAATGGCAGTAGACAAGAAGGAAATACAGACACAGACAGAAAATAGTATGAGCAAACGCTGGGGCCCAAATCTTCCTAGACAGAAAAGGATAGGAAGGAAACTTACTGCAACCCAAAAAACCCTGAAAAGTACCAACTCTACTAATTGCAAAAACACCTGAGATCACACGACCTCTACCACCTAAATTAGTTCTCTGGTGTAACAAAACCAAGCAGCAGCCACTGAAAAAACTGGAAAAGGCAAATGAACAAACAACAGTGGCTCAGACAAACGAGAGGAGCACAAGCCCCCGAGGGGACCCTGGCTGACCTCCACAGAAGTGCAGGAAACAATGCAAAAAGCAAGCACAAAAAATAAAAAAAGAAAATGTCTTATCTGAGCAGAAGAGAGGCAAGATCAGCAAGCTACAAGTGAACCAGGAACCAAAGTGAGACCAAGAACAATTGATCACCGGCAACCCTGATGGGAGGGAACCTCCCTTATATAGGACCAGTCGTAACACCTGATCCCAATCTTCCCACTCATAATGTTCAGACTGTTGAACCACCAGAGGGAGCTTCTGCTCAGAATCATTTCTACACATTCACAACACCT
>JARQOD010000003.1:254480891-254545827 GCA_033576555.1 Oophaga sylvatica | reverse complement strand
TTATTTACCAGCCCCCTTTCCAACACTATTGGGGGAAATTTCAGAAAACCAAATAATATATCTATTTTTTAAAGGCTTTCCCAAGGAAAAATTCAATCAATACACACTATCCTGATTTCAAACCCCAAATGATACAAGGCGGAAAGCCCAGTGGTTGCACACTAACTTAAAATTTGGGGTTTTAAAAAACGGGCCAAAACACAACAAAAACCAAATTTTCCAAAAGGCCCTCTGGGGCATAGTATTTTTTTTGACGGGGTTTGGGCCCACTTGAACCCCGTTATGAGCTAAGTGGATAATTTCTAATTAAAGATGCCCAGACTAATGTTGGCTAAATACTTGTATGGAGTTTTTTTTCAATAGGGAACAGGACATGAGACACGCCTGACACTTATGTCAGTGTCTTATCTTTGTGGGGGACAAAGGATCAGGCTTGTTAAAATGTAACTTGGTATTGCTTCTTTTACCTAATATCTGCTGATAGGGAGAGTTAAGGTACTGCCACACTTAGCAATCTCGTTAGCGATCACGATAACGACGCAAGCTAACGAGATCGTTGGTGTGATCGCTTTTAGGTCGCTAGTAGCTGCCAAACAGGAGATCTCATAAATGACACATCAGCGGTCAGCGATCTCTTTAACGACTTTGGCGGTCGTTAGGATCTGTCATTAGCATGTACTGAGCGCTTCTGATTCATAGGAATTTCCAGCATCGCTCCTGCTCTCTGCGTCCTGCTAGCCTGCTTTGCAACTTCTGCGATCCTCTCTGTGACGCAAAAAAGAACCTACAGATATAGCGATCCACTCCGTGACGCTAAAAACCCTAGTCCCGCCTGTGCCGCTGTCATATGCGTCACAAACGAGGTCGCTCGTCGTTCGCTAAAGGTGCCAAACACAGCGATATAGGCTCACCAGCGGGACGCCAACGATCAAAAAACGGTCCAGAACGCTAGTGAACGATCAGCGACATCACAGCAGGGGCCACATCGTTGCTACATGCCACACACAACGACGTCGCTAACGAGGTCGCTAAATAGTGACGTTTTAGCGATCTCGTTAGCGATCTCGTTAGCGATCTCGTTTTGTGTGGCATACCCTTTAGGCTTGGATAGGTTTTGGCCATTAGCTTGTTTGACTGACAGCTATATTTCCTGGCTTCGCCATACACATTTGGCTTGGCTAAACATTCATGTATTTTCATTGGGGAGACAGGAGAAAACATCTGCCAGGCATTTGTCACAGTAGTATATGTCCCACAGAACAAGGGAGGGTCGGAATTTTAATTTAATATTGGTCAATGTGGAATGTGTACGGAAACATAATGTGTCTAATACCAATAGACAGATTAAAGGCCGCCATTCACATTAACCCTTTCAAGACCCAGCCTATTTTGACCTTAAAGACCTTGCCATTTTTTGCAATTCTGACCAGTGTCCCTTTATGAGGTAATAACTCAGGAACGCTTCAAGGGATCGTAGCAATTCTGAGAATGTTTTTTCGTGACATATTGGGCTTCATGTTAGTGGTAAATTTAGGTCGATAATTTTTGCATTTATTTGTGAAAAAAATGGAAATTTGGCGAAAATTTTGAACATTTTGCAATTTTCAAATTTTGAATTTTTATTCTGTTAAACTAGAGAGTTATGTGACACAAAATAGTTAATAAATAACATTTCCCACATGTCTACTTTACATCAGCACAATTTTGGGAACAACATTTTTTTTTGTTAGGAAGTTATAAGGGTTAAAATTTGACCAGCGATTTCTCATTTTCACAGCAAAATTTACAAAACCATTTTTTTAGGGACCACCTCACATTTGAAGTCACTTTGAGGGGTCTATATGGCAGAAAATACCCAAAAGTGACACCATTATAAAAACTGCACCCCTCAAGCTACTCAAAACTACATTCAAGAAGATTATTGACCCTTCAGGTGCTTCACAGGAACTAAAGAAACGTGGAAGGAAAAAATGGACATTTTAATTTTTCCAACAAAAATTTTCTTTTAGCATCAATTTTTTCATTTTTACATTGGCAACAGGATAAAATTGATCATAAAATTTGTTGGGCAATTTCTCCTGAGCACACAGATACCTCATATGTGGTCATAAAACACTGTTTGGGCGCACGCCAGGGCTCAGAAGGGAAGGAGCGCCATTTGACTTTTTGAATGGAAAATATGCTGGAATATTTAGCGGTTGCCATGTCGCATTTGGAGAGTCCCTGTGTGCCTAAACATTGGAGCTACCCCACAATTGACCTCCATTTTGGAAACTAGACCCCCAAAGGAACTTATCTAGATGCATAGTGAGCACTTTGAACCCACAGGTGCTTCACAAATTGATCCGTAAAAAAAGAAAGTACTTTTTTTTCACAAAATTTTCTTTTAGCCTCAGTTTTTTCATTTTCACATGGGCAACTGTATAAATTGGATCCTAAAATTTGTTGGGCAATTTCTCCTGAGTACATGATACCTCATATGTGGTCATAAACCACTGTTTTGGCGAACGGCTGGGCCCAGAAGGGAAGGAGCGCCATTTGACTTTTTGAATGGAAAATTAGCTCCAATCTTTAGCGGACACCATGACGCTTTTGGAGAACCCCTGTGTGCCTAAACTGTGAAAATCCCCCACATGTGACACCATTTTGGAAACTAGACCCCTTATGGAACTTATCTAGATGTGTTGTGAGCACTCTGAACCCCAAGTGCTTCACAGAAGTTTATAACGCAGAGCAGCTATTTTTTATTTTCACAAGGGAAACAGGAGAAATTGGACCACAAAAGTTGTTGTGCAATTTGTCCTGAGTACACTGGTACCCCATATGTGGGGGGAAACCACTGTTTTGCTCAGAAGGGAAGGAGTGCCATTTTGGAATGCAGACTTCATGGAATGTTCTGCGGGCGTCATGTTGCGTTTGCAGAGCCCATGATGTGCCTAAACAGTAGAAACCCCCCACAAGTGACCCCATTTTGGAAACTAGACCCCTTATGGAACTTATCTAGATGTGTTGTGAGCACTCTGAACCCCAAGTGCTTCACAGAAGTTTATAACGCAGAGCAGCTATTTTTTATTTTCACAAGGGAAACAGGAGAAATTGGACCACAAAAGTTGTTGTGCAATTTGTCCTGAGTACACTGGTACCCCATATGTGGGGGGAAACCACTGTTTTGCTCAGAAGGGAAGGAGTGCCATTTTGGAATGCAGACTTCATGGAATGTTCTGCGGGCGTCATGTTGCGTTTGCAGAGCCCATGATGTGCCTAAACAGTAGAAACCCCCCACAAGTGACCCCATTTTGGAAACTAGACCCCCCCAAGGAGCTTATCTAGATGTAGTGAGCACTTTGAACCCCAAGTGCTTCACAGAAGTTTATAAACGCAGAGCAGTGAAAATAAAAAAATAATGTTTGTTTCTCAAAAATCATTTTTTAGCCCACTATTTTTTATTTTCACAAGGGTAACAGGAGAAATTGGACCACAAAAGTTGTTGTACAGTTTGTCCTGAGTACACTGGTGCTCCATATGTGGGGGTGAACCACTGTTCGGACACACGTTGGGGCTCGGAAAAGAAGTAGTAACGTTTTGAAATGCCGACTTTAATGGAATGGTCTGCGGGCGTCATGTTACGTTTGCAGAGCCCCTAATGTGCCTAAACAGTAGAAACTCCCCACAAGTGACCCCATTTTGGAATATAGACCCGCAAAGAACTTATCTAGATGTGTGGTGAGCATTTGAACCCCCAAGGGCTACACGGGCATGAAAATAAAAAAATCATATTTTTTCCACAAACATGATCTTTTAGTCCCCAATTTTTTTTATTTTCTCAAGGGCAACAGGAGAAATTAGACCCCAAAAGTTGTTGTCCAATTTGTCCTGAGTACGCGGATATCCCATATGTGGGAGAAAACTACTGTATGGGCACACGTCGGGGCTCGGAAGGGAAGTAGTGCAGTTTTGAAATGACGACTTGATGGAATGGTCTGCGGGCGTCATGTTACGTTTGCAGATCCCCTGATGTGCCTAAACAGTAGAAACTCCCCACAAGTGACCCCATTTTGGAAACTAGACCCCGCAAGGAACTTATCTAGATGTGTGGTGAGCACTTTGAACCCCCAAGGGTTACATAGAAGTTAATAACGCCCAGGCATGAAAATAAAAAAATCATATTTTTTCCACAAACATGATCTTTTAGTCCCCAATTTTTTTATTATCCCAAGGGTAACAGGAGAAATTAGACCCCCAAAGTTGTTAAATTTTTCCCGAGTACGCTGATACCCCACATGTGGGGGTAAACCACTGTTTGGGCACATGTCGGGGCTCGGAATAAAGGGAGCACTGTTTGACTTTTTGAAAGCAAAATTTGCAGGAATCAATGGTGGCACCATGTCGCATATGGAGACCCCCTGATGTGCGTAAATAGTGGAAACCCCTCAATTCTAACTCCAACCCTAAGCCCAACACACCCCTAACCCCAACCCTAACCCCTACGCACCCCTAACCCTAATATAAACCCTAACCATAACCCTAACCCCAACACAGCCCTAACCCTAATCCCAACTCTAACCATAACCCTAACCACAAGCTTAACCCTAATCCCAACCCTAACCCCAAAACACCCCTAACACTTATCCTAACTCTAACCCTAACCACAAACCTAACCCTAATCACAACCCTAACCCTAATTCCAACCCTAACCCTAATTCCAACCCTAACCCAAATTCCAACTCTTACCCAAATTCTAATCGTAACCCTAATTCTAACCCTAACCCTAATTCTAACCCTAATGCTAACCCTAACGCTAACCCTAAGGCTAACCCTAACCCTAGTTCTAACCCTAATCTTAGTTCTAACCCTAACGCTTGGTTCATATTGCGTTTTACCAGCCCGTTCAACACGTAGCGTTGACGGGCTGGTAATGGTATAGCATAACGCGATCGCGTTATGCTATACCCGCTAGCGCAGATGAATCAGCAGATGATTCATCTGTGCTAGGGGTGAGGAGCCCAGACGCTGCAGCCCGCTTCCGAGGCTCCGTCACTGAATGACGGCACGCGTCGCGATGCGCACACAAATAGGGGTGAATAGCAGTGTTAACGGACTGCGTTACACCGCGTTATACCACGGTGTAATGCAGTCTGTCTAACGGACTGCCATAATGCAATATGAACCCAGCCTAACGCTAACCCTAAGGCCCCGTGCACACGTTGCGGATTCACTTGCGGATTTTTCCGTGTCGATTTTGCTAAATCCGCAGGTAAAATGACCTGCGTTTTACCTGCGTATTTAGCGCTGATTTGCTGCGGTTTTGCTGCGGGTTTTTGTGCGGATTTGCCCTGCAGTTTTACACCTATAATGGAGTAGGTGTAAAACCGCTGGGAATCCGCACAAAGAATTGACATGCTGCGAATTTAAAACCGCACCAAATCCGCACGGAAAAATCTGCAGCGTGTGCACAGTGTTTTTTTTTACCATTTATTCAGATTGTACTGTACATGGTTTCTGGATCTGCTGCGGATTCGCAGCGTGAAATCCGCTGCGGATCCGTAGTAAAATCCGCAACATGTGCACAGGGCCTAAAAGGGAAAAAAATGTTTTCTTTATTTTATTATTTTTCTCTACCTATGATAAAGGGGGGGTTCATTTACTTTTTTTATTTTGATCACTGTGACAGTTTATCACAGTGATCAAAATAAATTTCTGGACTCTGGAGGGCGCACTGCGCATGCCCCGGCCGACGGGCGCACTGCACATGCGCCAGCCATTTTTCAAGATGGCGGCGCCCATGAAGTATCCAGGGGGAACGCCGAGACGGACCCAGGGACATCGGAAGACCTGGAGAGGTGAGTAGGGAGGGTCAGAAGATAAGGGGGGGATCAAAAGGTGGGGGCAGCGGAGGCAAGAAGGAGGGGAGCAGATAGTGACGGCGGTGGACCGATCACCGCCATCTTTCGGTGGCGGCGGCCGATTGCCGCCGTGACTCGGTGTGGGGGGGAGGGCAGATCTCGGTCTCCAGCCATGGCAGATGCTATTGCAGCATAAGCCATGGCTGGATTGTAATATTTCACCAAATTTCATCGGTGAAATATTACAAATTGCTCTGATTGGCTGTTTCACTTTTAACAGCCAATCAGAGCGATCGTAGCCACGTGGGGGTTAAGCCAACCCCTCTGTGGTGAAGCACAAAAGGTCTTGTGCCTGAGGGTCGGGTGACCTTTCAGTGTCCCCGGTCACCCGACCCGCAAGATCGCGATCCTTTCATGACACAGTGTATGAGTCATAGGTCGGATTGGCACCGACTTTCATGACGCATACGCTGTGTCACAGGTCGGGAAGGGGTTAAACCCAACTCAGCAAGAGCAGACAACTGACTAATATGTATGAAAGCTTCCTAACTTACAATACTTCAGATAGAGGTCTAAAAAACTCCTGTTATGTCTTCTAGGAGCCAAACAAAGAAAAATTTCTGGAAGATCTGGCAACTCAGCTGGGTTATTTTGAAAAAATCCTTTCCAAAAATTCCAATGGATCAAAATTTCTTGTGGGAGATAAGGTAAGCATAAGCATATGGCCAATAAACATTTACATTTTCCATATTATATCTTACATTTTTACTACAGATCTCATATGCTGACTACAATCTTCTTGACACTCTGCAATGCAATCTCGACCTTGTCCCAACATGCCTGTCTGCCTACCCACTTCTGTCAGGCTATGTTGAACGGCTGCTGAAAAGACCAAACATCATTGAATACCTGAAAACTGAGGGTCGTAAGAGACGTCCTATAATCCCCAAGAAATAATGAGCATGGGATGCCATCAACTCTTCTGCTTTTCATAAATAAACTTTTTTAAAGCATGTTTACTTTGACTTAGTATTTTTTTTTTTGCACATGACCAGATTGACTAGATAAAGGGTCTCAAACTTGGATGGGTAAAGGGCCGCACATTTTTTTACATAACTCTGGCGACTGTGTTGAATTGCAAAACAAAAAAAACCCATTCATACTCACCAAACACCTAATTCCCCAATGCCCTTGATCTCCTGCAGCAAAAATAAAATAAACCAACATGTACTTACCTTTCCACCGTAGTCCATTTAATAACGAGTGTCCCACAGGGCCTCTGGTGATACACTGACAGGAGGTAATCCTCCTGCAGTGTATCACTCAACCGCTGTGAGAGTTCACCGAAGTTTGTGCTATCACTTGCTGCACCACTGTGTGAGAAAATTCTCACGCAGCAGTGCTGTAAAGTGAGAGCACAAACTCCTATGAACTCTCAGTGATTCACTGCAGGAGCAATTATCTCCTGTCAGTGTATCACCAGAGGCCCTGTAGAGCAGTCACATCTCCCGATGTGACTGTTCTACATGTGAGATCGTCGTGGGACACTCATTAAATGGACTACATCGGAGAGGGAGTATTTATGTTGGCTTATTATTTTATTTTTGTTGCAGGAGATCGAGGGAGTCGTGCATTAGGCGATGTAGTAAGTATGGTTAATTAAGATTAATAAAGGACTTTAGTCTGGCTGTTTCTTTATTTACCATATAACTATAGGATTTGTAATGGATAGGTGTCTTATTGACGCTTCTCTATTACTAATCCACGGGCTTGATGTCACTGGACAATACAAAGGTGACATCAACCCTACAACTATTACCCCACTTGCCACCGCTACAGGGCAAGTGGGATTAGTGAGGCTAAGTGCCAGAATTGGCGCATCTATAAGATGCCCCATTTCTGGGGTGGCTGAGAGCTGATGTTTTCATCCTGGGGGATGCCAATATACATGGCCCCTTCCCAGGCTATTAATTCAGCCCGCAGCTGTCTGCCTAGCCTTTGCTGGTTCGATTTTATAGAGGGACCCCATGTAAATTTTTTTCTGGGGTTCCCCTATAAACTACCCAGTAAAGACTAAGCAAACACCTGTGAGCTGATATTAATAGCCTGGGAACCTTAATGGCTATTGGCTCCTTCCCAGAATATTAACATCAGCCCTCAGCCATCGACTTTCCCTCTGCTTGTTATGAAAATTACGCGGGAGCCCACGCATTTTTTTTTTAACTTTTTTTGAAAAATAAACAGATATTACGTATCACGCAAATTTCATGTGTGTGCTTTTATTTAACTCTTTATGCACCATTTTATTAATGAAGGTATCTGGCTGACACATATATATATATATATATATATATATATATACACAGTGGGTACGGAAAGTATTCAAACCCCTTTAAATTTTTCACTCTTTGTTTCATTGCAGCCATTTGATAAATTCAAAAAAGTTCATTTTTTTCTCATTAATATGCACTCTGCACCCCATCTTGACTGAAAAATACAGAAATGTAGAAATTTTTGAAAGTTAAAAAAGAAAAACTGAAATATCCCATGGTCATAAGTATTCAGACCATTTGCTCAGTATTGAGTAGAAGCACGCTTTTGAGCTAGTATGGCCATGAGTTTTCTTGGGAATGATGCAACAAGTTTTTCACACCTGGATTTGGGGATCCTCTGCCATTCTTCCTTGCAGATCCTCTCCAGTTCCGTCAGGTTGGATGGTGAACGTTAGTGGACAACCATTTTCAGGTCTCTCCAGAGATGCTCAATTGGGTTTAGGGCAGGGCTCTGGCTGGGCCAGTTAAGAATGGTCACAGAGTTCTTCTGAAGCCACTCCATTGTTATTTTAGCTGTGTGCTTAGGGTCATTGTCTTGTTGGATGGTGAACCTTCGGCCAAGTCTAAGGTCCAGAGCACTCTGGAAGAGGTTTTCATCCAGGATATCTCTGTACTTGGCCACATTCATGTCCACCACCTTATTTCACTGTTGGGATTGTATTGGGCAGGTGATGAGCAGTGCCAGGTTTTATTCACACATACCGCTTAGAATTATCACCAAAAAGTTATATCCTTGTGTCATCAGACCAGAGAATCTTATTTCTCATAGTCTAGGAGTCCTTCATGTGTTCTTTTAGCAAACTCTATGCGGGCTTTCATATGTCTTGCACTGAGGAGAGGCTTCCGTCGGGCCACTCTGCCATAAAGGACCCACTGGTGGAGGGCTGCAGTGATAGTTGACTTTGTGGAACTTTCTCCCTCTCCCTACTGAACCTGTTGAGCTCAGCCACAGAGATCTTGGGGTTCTTCTTTACTTCTCTCTCAAGGCTCTTCTCCCACGATTGCTCAGTTTGGCTGGACGGTCAAGTCTAGGAAGACTTCTGGTGGTCCCAAACTTCATCCATTTAAGGATTATGGAGGCCACTGTGCTCTTAGGAACCTTGAATACTGCAGAAATTCTTTTGTAACCTTGGCCAGATGTGTGCCTTGCCACAATCTGTCTCTGAGCTCCTTGACAAGTTCCTTTGACTTCATGATTCTCATTTGGTCTGACAAGCACTGTAAGCTGTGAGGTCTTATATAGACAGGTGTGTGCCTTTACAAATCAAGTCCTATCAATTTAATTAAACACAGCTGGACTCCAGTGAAGGAGTAGAACCATCTCAAGGAGGATCACAAGAAAATGGACTGCATGTGATTAAATATGAGTGCAAACATTTCTACATTTCTGCTTTTTTCAGTCAAGATGGGGTGCAGAGTGTACATTAATGAGAAAAAAATGAACTTTTTGCTTTACAATGCTGCATAAACAAAGAGTGAAATGAAATGTAAAGGGTGAATATTTGTACCACTGTATATATTAAATATTATATATATTTATATCTATAAGTATTACTACTGTATAATTATATATATATATGTATATATACAGTATATATATATACTGTATAATATATATATGTATATATATTATATTCACTTATATTTGTTTTGTGTGTGTAAACATATTTGAACATGGTATGCAATGATATTATGGTCTTCAATGGAGAATGTAAAAGAAGAGGTTGGACAAGGAAATGGCATCACAATTCTTTTTTTTTTTTTTTTAAATAATATACCATGGGGAAAAAATGGATTTAGGCTGGTTTCACATTATGTAAATATCAAAATACGAAAAACATGCCTATGTTAATAGCTACTCAAAAATACAACATCAAAAAAGAGAAAAGGAGGAAAGCTATTTAATCAAAAATGTTAATTTTATTAATAAAAAAATTAAATAAATTCACAAGAAGTAATAAAAAATTAAAAAGTTGGAGAATACCAAAATGCAGAAAGAAGGCAATCACTGGAAAGTAAGATGCGTTGACCCTTAGTGTATGTCAAATTGGCAAAAATGTAAATATTACATAACAAGATGCAAATCTACAATAATTGTATAAAGTGCAAAGAAGTGCAAAAAACTGGGCTGAAAAAACAGCCTCTCGGCAAGCAGAAAAATCCCACATAAAATGTCAAACATACAAAGAATACGTGTTATACATAAAACATATGTGCTATAATCAAAAAAATTGAAAAAAATGCAAACAGTGATACCATAATCAAAAAATCCCCACGAAGAAGCTAAACGCGAAGCGCGCGTCGGAGTGCGACGGCACACTGGAGGTAAACTTGGCACATTAATTAGCTGCAAATTCATTTTTCCTGCTCAGTGCCTCTCTGCACATCAGCACTTTCCTAGCGGTATATATGTTAGTGCATATGGAGGCACTTTGCTGTGATTTCTTTTGTCTGGATAGAAACATATTAACCATTAATGAACAGCATTTCCATTAATCCTGCATATATCTTTTGAACACACAATTAATAGAGACGTTTGTTTGTCCTACCCAGTTCATCTATCATAAGTGACACTATCATTCATTGGGAGGCTGGTTTTCAGCCCCTTATTTGCACTATATTTTTTGATTATGGTATCACTTTGTTGTGATTTCTTTTGTCTGGATAGAAACATATTAACCATTTATGAGCAGCATTTCCATTAATCCCGCATATATCTTTTGAATACACATTTAATAGAGACGTTTGTTTGTCCTACCTATTTCATCTATCATAAGTGACACTATCATTCATTGGGAGGCTGGTTTTCAGCCCCTTATTTGCACTGTTTGCATTTTTTTTCATTTTTTTGTGATTATAGCACATATGTTTTATGTATAACATGTATTCTTTGTATGTTTGACATTTTATGTGGGATTTTTCTGCTTGCCGAGAGGCTGTTTTTTCAGCCCAGTTTTTTGGACTTCTTTGCACTTTATACAATTATTGTTGATTTGCATCTTGTTATGTAATATTTACATTTTTGCCAATTTGACATACACTAAGGGTCAACGCATCTTACTTTCCAGTGATTGCCTTCTTTCTGCATTTTGGTATCCTCCAACTTTTTAATTTTTTATTACTTCTTGTGAATTTATTTATTTTTTTCACTAATAAAATTTACATTTTTGATTAAATAGCTTTCCTCCTTTTCTCTTTTTTGATTTGGTTTCACATTAGCGTTTTTGTGCGCAGCGCATCTGCGCATGCGTTCATGCGCCCCTATGTTTAACATGGGGGCACATGGTCTTGCGTTTGTCTGCGTTTTTGTGCGCATGCGTTTTTTCAAGGTATGCGTCTAGTCGCGCCCGACGCAATATGTTGCATTTTTGGGTCTGTCGAAAGGCGTAAAAAAATGCATGCGTTCGCTTGCGCACGGAATGCGTCAAAACAAAGCATTGCAGTATATGGGAACGTAGGCGTGCGCATGGACATGCGTACGTCTGCGTTTGCGTACGCATGCGTTTTAAGAGTAAACATGTCTAGACGGCTGGTTTCACACTAGAGTTTTTGTGCGCAGCGCATCGGCGCAAGCATTCATGCACCCTATGTTTAACAAGGGGGCGCATGGTCTTGCGTTTGCATGCGTTTCCACTTGCGCACAATGCGCATCGCACAAAGACGCTAATGTAAAACTAGCCTTAGTCAGCCATCTTAGAATAAACATTGTCACCAGCAAAGCACCCCCACATCATCACACCACCTCCTCCATGCTTCACTGTGGGAACCAGGCATGTACAGTAGAGTCCAGCCGTTCACCTTTTCTGCGTGCAAAGCAGTAATCAAAGCAAAAGGTGGCTACTTTGAAGAACTTAGAATATAAGACATATTTTCAGTTGTTTCACACTTTTTTGTAAAGTGTAATGTATAATTCCACATGTGTTAATTCATAGTTTTGATGCCTTCAGTGTGATTCTACAATTTTCATAGTCATGAAAATACAGAAAAATCTTTGAATGAGAAGGTGTGTCCAAACTTTTGGTCTGTACTGTACATCAGTTGATACTCATTTTTGTTTCAACAAGTTTAATTTTACTGGACAGTTCAGATTCAACAGTCTGCAACATGTGGTATCAGTCACAGTTGCCTCCAGTTGTTGTTCCGTTCACACAGTACACTGCAATGCTTTGCCTCCTTCCTCTCGGGGCTGTCCCTACCTCAACAGCTTCTGTTGGCCTTAGGGTCTCCCCATTCTGCAAAGGGACCTTTCTGAGATCTGCTACCATTCCCTCTTGCTTTTTCCTGTCCAGCCTCTTCTGCATAAAAAGAGAATAAGACATGCATTCCAGTGCCTTCTCTGGCCCACAGGCCCTGACCTCACAGGGATTTCCGCACGACTTCTGGTGAGACATCCTGTTGTCAGAACACTATGTACTTTTCGTGCCGAATGCAGCTTGCACCTGAACTTCCTACTTGAACCTCTATCTCACACTTTCTAAGACTCCCAATCCAGGAAGTGCTTCCCTTTTCATTTACCTAGCTAGCACGAACCCGCTTTCTGGTTCTGTTCCTTGCTCTGCCTCTGTGAGGGTCGTGGTCAGGTGCAGGCGAATCGCCGTAGGTGGCGTTCGTAGCACTGGTGGCGACAGAGGGCTGTGGCATACGCTCCAGGAACTGTATGAGGGACTGCGATATCTTTGTCCAGTCCGAGAAGGACTGGGACATGGCGACGGCCCACTCCGGGGGCGTGTGGGCGCTCTCCTCCCGAACGTTGGTGGCATCCTGATGGGCAGACATGGTGGTGGTAGGGACGCAGGACGAGCAGAGGGGGGACGCTTGGCCTGAGGCCCACTTTTTCTTACAAAGGGCACAAGCGTAGTGGGTCACCGTGGGGGTCTGAGCGTGTGCAGCGGGGTTGAGCATAGGTAGGCCCTGGTAAAGCGTGCGCTATTGTCAGCTGCGATTACGGCCTAGCGCTGTGGGCTATACTGCTGAGTGGGGGCTGCCTGGGGTTTTGGTAGGGTCTGCCGGGTGCAGAGCCTACCAGTGCCCCGCTTACCGGTACCCAGCGATCGCGGTGGGGGCTGCGGTTGCTGTGTCCCCCTGAGGCCGGCGGGCGGGTGAAGCCGGGAAGGATCCTCCTGTGCTGGCGCTGTGGACGCGTGCAGAGTCTGGAGGCTGTTGCAGCGTCCACGTGGTGTGCAGGAAGTGCCGGAAGGAGGTGTGTCCGGCCAGGGGGCGGGGAACGCTTGTCCCTGGTTGGCTCGCCTTACGGGCGATGAGTTGGCTTCCTGTGAGGTGGAGCCGGCGCTGGCAGGACCGCCCTCCTAGCGCTGAGGACGCGACGCTGAGGTGTTTCTCCGTGGGGGGGGCGTGTCCGTGCCGGCGTCTGACGTCAGGGCGTCAGCCGGGAAGCCCTGCGCGTCACAGGAAGGGGGAGTGGTCTGGCCGAGAACAATGAGGCGAGGGAGGGCCAAGATGGCGGCGCCCTGTTGTAGCGCGAACTAGAGTGGGGCAACTGCGTGGCCCTGCGCCCGTGGTTATCGGGGGCTGTCTACCCTGTCCCCCTCTGGTGGGTCCCGGAGCGATCGCGCAGCGGTGGCGTTGGGTCAGGTTGGGCTGGGGGGGGGTACCTCTGTCTGCTGTCCGGTGTTCGATGCTGGAGCCGAGGATGTCAGGATCCCTCGTGGGTGCAGAGGGTCCTGTTGATGATCCTCCTTCCCGCACCGTCTCCTGACGGTGCAGAAGACGGCATCGACCCCTTTAGTCGGGGGGAAAGGCCACAGCTGGTGGCCGCCATCTTCCTCTCAGCCCTCTCCTGGGAGAGGGGTGAGGAGGGGCGAAGCAAGGACTAGTCGCCCGGGATCCTCTGAAGCACCCGTGAGGGTGACAGAGGACCAAGTCCTGCTAGCGGGTCTGAGAGTGGGCAGTGTGGATTATTCGCACGCTGCTCTCTCAGTCGCTAAAGTGTGGGTAGGACAGGGTGAGTGATCTGCACCCTGTTACCCGAAGAAATGAATCTGGAAAACAAAGGGAAAGCGTTAATAAAACACAAAAAACCTGTATGGGAATAAAGACTGCGGATCTGGTGTTAGATCCAGGTCCGCCTCCTACAGACACTAAGCAAAAACTTGTGTGTGTACTTGTGTGTCCCTTGTCTAGCACATGTTTATTGTATCTGTCTATATTTTTCCCTTTTCATATGTAAAGCGCCATGGAATAAATGGCGCTATATAAATGTATAATAATAATAATAATAATTTACCTTATACCCTTCCAAAATATTTAACTGTATGTTAACCTATGCTTCATTTCCTATTACTAATATGCCCATCACTGCATATTTCCCTTCCTAACCTAACCTCTGTGCTTTCCCTATTCATTACACATTATTCAAATTCTACAATCATTACTTACATAGTTCTTACAAAGTTCTAAAAAAATATTTAGACTTGAGAGTCAGTGTTTGATACCTTTTAATGACTAACTGAAAAGATGGTAACAAATTGCAAGCTTTCGAGACTACTCAGGTCTCTTCATCAGGCATAGACTAATACAAAATCTGAAGAATCACATATTTATACACAAGAGGACACAGGAATAATGCAATAGGTAAGACAAGTGACGTGAAGCAGAACTGTCATTAAGGCAGAGGGATGAACATAAATATTGGAACAGTTCATAGATAAGGAGTGAGAGTTTTATTGCCCTCTGATTGGGGTCTGGTATTGTGTTTTGATGCCCCCAGGTCAGAGAAGCAGATTCCTTAATTGATGTACACAGACATGAATCCGTGTGATATATTCATTCCAGCACTAAGAGTGTCAAAGGTCATCATAAGCTTATATTCCCAAATCTTTCTATCTTTCTCAGATTTGAAGTTAGATTTTAATACCAGTAATTCCATATCCATCATGCTATGACCGGGCATACAAAAGTGTTTTGCCACAGGTAAATCCATTCTTTTTTCTCTTATTGTGTGGCGATGAGAATTCATCCTTGTTCTCAGTTTTTGCCCGGTCTCCCCCACATACAGACCCCCAGTTGGACATTTTGTACATATAATTAGGTACACCACATTAGATGTGATGCAGCTGAAAGTACCTGGGATCTTGTAGTCCTGATGGGAGTTGGGGATCTTTATCTTGTCCGTGGTCATTATAAATGGACAGGTTTTGCATTTCTTCTTGTTGCAAGGAAAGGTTCCTGCAGCTGTTGGGGAGGACAGGGAACTTCTGACAATGATGCTTCTTAGATTTGGGGGCTGCCTAAAACACAGTAGTGGGGGGTCTGGAAATATGGATTGTAATCGGGCATCTTTTTGTAGTAAAGGTTGTAGTTTCCGTGCAGCTCCCCTTAGCAACTCCAGATTTGGATTGTAGGTGACCACTAGAGGCACCCGGTTATTTTCTTCTTTAGCTTTGTAATGTAGCAGGTGATTCCTTGATATTCTGGTGGCTCTTGTAATTTGGTTCTCAATTCTCAATTCTCTATCTACTGGCTAACACGGTACGAAGATACACATCTTTCCTATACAAAGTTCTATGCATTTTCATATACTGTATAATGATACTTATACAAATACAATAAAATCACATGTCAGCACCATTTTGTAGATGATGTCTTTCAGGAGGGAAGGAAGGCACATGACAGTCCCTGTCAACTCCTTACATACATCCCCTCTATAAGTATGGAAATCCTCAAGCATAATGGCTCCTGAAAGACACAAAAAGCAAAGGACCATGCACATATAAAACATCTTTTAAAACTGATAAGCTACCTTTTTTTCTTCAACTCAGCATGCACATCAGGTAGTCCATTTTATTCCACCTGACCCCAGTCCAACTGCTCCGAGGACCAGATACAGAGTGTCCTATTTTTAAAAAACATTTGGTTCTCCAGGATGTTTGGAACAACCTACCAGCTGAGTTCTTTCAAAACCTGTGCGTAAGTGTGTGCAGAGGAACTTATGCTGTATGCTGTTTTGAAGACAAAGTGCAAGCACACCAAATATTGTTTGTTTATGTAATGCTGCTGCAGTGCATTATAGCGCGACCTCCACCAGGGGATGCTGATGAGGGAAGAGAGGTTGAACACAGCGTAACACTACTGAGCAGCAGCACAAGTGCCACCAGGTGGTGAAAAAGTGGTCAGATGAGCCGAGTTAGAAACAGTCAGGACAAGAAGTACAAGAAGTCACAGCAATAAACATGGTCAAATACAAGCCAAAAGTCAGAGCCAGACGAGAGCAGAGATAACCGAGACGAGAGACAGTAAAACAGCACAGAAGACAAGCCGGGTCACATACCAAGGGTCCAAGCATAGGGAGCGAACACTAAGACAAGTGGGGTGGCAGGAAAGGGAAGTCACAGGAACAGAGTAAATGGGCAGAGGACAAAACACGGTATCAAGGGGTCAGCTGCTCTTGCCTGGAAGCATGAACTATCACTGACATTGGTCTGCAGGCTACAGCAGACTGAAATAGCCCCACAGAACCCAAAACGAGGCAGAGAAGGTTAACCTCCACATGACCAGGCCGGGGAGAGAATAACCAGAAACAAACCCTGGTCTGGATCATTACAGTACGCCTCTCTCAATGGGGGGCCACCAGACCCCCAGGTTTACCTGTATAACGAGCGTGAAAGGCCCGGACCATCCGATCCGCATGGACCGAACATGCCGGCACCCACAACCGGTCCTCAGGACCATAACCCTTTCAGTGGACCAAATACTGAAGATAACAGCAGAGCATACGAGAATCCACAACCCGTTCCACCTCATACTCGGTCTGGCCATCTACCTCAATAGGCGGCGGGGGCGAGGGAGACTCATCTGAGGAAGACACCGATGGTTTCAGAAGCGCCTTATGGAACACATTGGGGATCCACAACGACAAAGGTTTGCGCAGGCGAAAGGCCACCAGATTATCCACCTCTAAAATTTCATAAGGACCAATAAACTTTGGACCCAACTTAGCTGAAGGAATCCTCAACCATACCTTATCCCCCACCTGGAAAGCCGGCCCCACCAAATTTCGTTTGTCCGCAAAATATTTGTACTTGACCTGAGCCTCCCCAATGTTTCTCTGAACCTCCCTCCAGACCTCCCCCAACCGCTGAAAGGCTGAATCCACCCCTGGACACCCCGAATCCAACTGGGAAAACTCACCAAAGTGAGGGTGAAACCCATAGTTGCAAAAGAAGTTTCAATGGATTGATTGACAAGATTATTTAAAGCGAATTCTGCCATGGGTACCGAAGAGTACCAATCATCCTGTCTAGACGTGGCAAGACACCGCAATATCTGCTCCAAAGACTGATTGGTCATTTCAGTCTGACCATTGGTCTCGGGAGGATAGGCCGACGAAAATGTCAGACTGATACCCAGTCTTTTACAAAAAACCCTCCAGAATTTTGACACAAATTGCACCCCTCTATCAGACACCACACTGACAGGTGGATCGCCCGCCAGGGCAGAGGGATACTCGGTACCGGGCCGGTGTATTGAAGGGATGTGTCGCAGCGGCAGTGACCCGGTCCATGGCCCTGGGCGTCCAATAAAAGGGGAATATTTACAGGGGATTTTAGAGTTTGTAGTAAGGGATTCGTGACGCCACTTGTGGTATCTGGTCAGAGGTGACCAGCGCTGCAGTGCAGATCCTCTGAGACTGATGGTGTGATGCAGCAGAGTTGAAATAGCTTCCCACAAGCGAAGCTTGTCTCAGGACAGAGAGATGGTATAGAAAGTAATGGTCCTGGAAGATGTAGCAGAGTGGAGTGTGTGCTACAGGAAGGACTTGAGAGGACACAGTCAGATGCAGTTTCCAGAGCTTTACTTACAGTTTTTGCAGGCAAAGTATCCACGGCATTGAGTACAGATGGTGCTGGAGTCGGTCGGCCTGAAAGCAATTTGGAATCCCCTTATTACAGGTGGGATGTGAGGTATCACGAACACCGCACTGCACTTGCTCACTGAGCCAGTGCGCGTGTCCTGAATAATACAGACTGCACTCAAAGATACCTGTGGAGCGGGGCAGCAGCGGTGAAGATGCGTGCTTCTGACTAACAGGACCCGAAGCACATGACTGCCAAGGGCGGCGCCGGCCACAGGTCTCTAAGAGAAGGCAGTAACAGACAGAGATTGTTTCAGGCCAGAGGACCTTAAGCACGTGACTGCTGATGGGCGTGGCCTAAGCTCCAGAGAGCTATGAGCAGAAGGAAAACTCCTAGAAGGGTAACTACGGGACAGAGTTACCAAGGGGCATAGACAAAACGGAAAGTCAGGATAGCCAGGTCATACACAGAGGGAGCAACGCAGTACAAGAGGAGCAGGCAGAGAATAACCAGAATGTAGCCAAGGGATCAGAAAACCAGAACGGGAAAATACACAGTACCAAGACAGTAGACAAGCTCACAACGAAAAGACAGACCGGGTCAAAACCAAACAAGCAACAAGATCAGGCACAAGGCACAGGCACACAGGAGGTCAACTAACTCAGCCGAGGGCAGGAGTATAACTGACACCAGACCTAGGTCAATTGGCAACTAAATAGCCGCCCTCTGCCAGAGAGAGGCTGAAACCATTAACCCCAGACTGGCCAGGACGGGACAAAGACCAAATCCCGTCCTGGGTCATGACATGAGGTCTCCTTTCTAGCACTGTTCTCTGAGGCACTGGCTGCTATAAGCTCCGTCAAAGTTCCTCTCTCTGTCTCTTGTCTAGGTAGAACTTCACTCTCATAACAGGCAGCTCTAGCCTGCTTCAGGAATTACTCAAATATGGAGTCTCCGGCTCTCATGTGCTGCTGCTGTGTAGTAGAGTATTAGTTGGGACAGAGAACCTACTGTCTCCTGCCCTCCAGATTCTGCTGCTGGGACTTTAATTCACCCACTCAGCCTCGGACTCCGGGGGTCCGATTTCTGGTGCTCAGACCTGGGGGTGAGCTCTCTATAGCCCCTCTTTTCTCCAGCTTGTCTCCACACGTCTTTCCTCTCTCGTCCCTCCAGCCAGACTCACTAACTCCTCCCCCAGCTAAAATGTTCTTGAGGAGCTCTCCTGAAATCAGGTGTTAGAGCTCCCCCTTCTGGTCTGAAGTAGGAAAGGTGTTGTATGCTGTGTTACCTGTTAAAGGGATCCTTCCTTGCTTTCAGGCATGACATCACTCTCCTCTGGAGGGAGGCAAGGTCACTGTAACAACCAAACTCCTGGAGTGCCACATTTCCCTCTAGTACAATTCAGTACTCCTGGACTAAGGAAACATAAAAGAAAAACATATTATAGCTATTTACAAGAATTGTAACATCAAATATATACATTTTTGGTGAAGTCTTGAAATGGGGTGTCCTATTTCACCCTAGCAAAGTACAATGTGAGGGACCCTTCTCAAACCCGCAACGTAGGCCTTGGGCGGGCTACAAGGCATGGCTGGTCTCCTTTTTGGACCACATCTTCGGCCACGCCAGACGGTTTTTGTTCTGTAGTCATTAATATTAACTATTTACAAGCATTGTCCTGGTCACTACGAGTTCAGCGACCCAATCGTCCATTTAAAGAATGAAATCTGAATGGTTAAAAGTTGCAATTACAAACATTAACTTATTTACAATACTAGTACTGTAGCATTTTAGTATTTATACCTGGCTGGGATCTGACCTCTAGTACTACGGACTGATTTACGCAGTACAGGTGTCTCTAGTGATCTATCCTGGTCTAGTATGTGTGTTGGTAAGCTGGGCAGTAACCTTCTGCGATTTCCTAGACTCACTGTGGATGTGACAGATTCACCGCTAGCAGGGGGCAGATTTTCACATTCCACTGCAGGTGTGGCTTCTGGCACTTGAACTGGCATTCTTCAGGCTGATCCTGAGTCTCTTCTCCTTCAGGCACTGTTGGTTGGGCAAAGGTCAAAACGGGCACTACTATGGCCTGGTTTACTCTTGTCCAGTTCGACAGGAACTCGCCAAGTACAATGCGGACCTTTTCTTCCACCTTTTCTACTGACGAAGGAATGTCCTTATCTCCAATCTTTCCCTTTAACTGATCAGGCACGATTTTAGGTGATCCCTGGACACTGCTGTGGAGTTTTTCTCCTCCATCCTTACTGATAAGGCACACCTTGGTATTGTCGAAGTCCGAGGGCATAATGGTATATGGCTCAGCTTCCCATTGGTCGTCAAGCTTGTGGAGTCGCCTTTTCCTTTTGAGTACCCATTCTCCAGGTGCCAAGGGAACTGCAGGTGCATGCTGGTTGTAATTTCTTTCATGTTTTTGTCTTGCCTGAGACAAACTCTTCTGTATGCATTCTTGCACCTTGCGGTACTGTTGCTGCCGCTCAGTATCCCAGTCTGTATCTGGTGATGTTATCTCAGGTGTCAGGACTCCAATGTCCAGTCAATGAGCAATTTGCCAGGTCTTGCTCTCATCCAGTAGGCCGGTGTACAGTTGGTGGAATTCACCAGAATGTGGTTGTAGAGATCCACCAGATCTGGCAACTTTTCTGACCACAAGTTTCTCTCTTCCAGGGACAAGGTCTTCAAGAGGTCTATTACCACTTGGTTCATTTTCTCACACATGCCATTTGTCTGTGGATGATACGGCATTGTCTGGATTTTCTTGCAGCCATACATGTTACAGAACTCCTGGTACACTTCTGCTTCAAAGGCTGGGCCTTGGTCAGTAAGCACTCGTTCAGGGTAAACATGTGGTCGACAAAAGTGCTGTTGAAATGCTTTGGCCGCTGTCTTTGCTGTTTGGTCCTTCACAGGCATGACTACCAGGAACCTTGAGTAGTGGTCAACGATGGTGAAAGCATAGACATAGCCTGACCGGCTTGGAGTTAGCTTCACGTGGTCCAAGGCTACCAGTTCAAGTGGCTGTTTGGTGATTATTGGCTGCAACGGGGCTCGCTGGCTGTTACGATATTTCCTTTGCAAGTTACATGGTCCACACTCTCGGCACCAATCTTCAATGGCCTTCCTCATACCAATCCAGTAGAACCTCTCGCGGAGTAGGACTTCCAACTTCTTCCATCCGAAGTGTCCTGCTCCAATGTGGTACGCTTCCAGGACCATTGACGCATCTCGCCTTGGAACTACCGCCTGCCAGACCAATTCGTGAGTTTGGGCATTGACACTCCTCTGACACAGCTTTCCCTTGTAGATAAACAGTCTGCCCTTCCACAACTGTTGAGTCTCTTGTGGAGCATCTGGACCAGGACGCGAGTCAGCATGTGTCAGTAGCTCCTTTACCAGGCGGACTGCTGGGTCACTATCCTGTGTCTCTGCCCACTCATGGTGAGGCAATGGGATTAATGTGGCCTCTTTCGTGATGTAGCGCTTGTTTTTCACCCCTTGAGCATGTTGGGTCGCAATTGGACGGTGAAAGGCAGGTAACTCGATTTCTTCGAGTGTGTCCAGATCTTCTCCCCCATCTGGTAAGTTGGGCATTCTGGACAGCGCATCAGCATTGGCATTCTTATGTCCCACTCGGTACTTGATGGTGAACTCGTAGTTGGACAACCGGGCCATCCATCGCTGCTCCAGAGCACTTAGTTTTGCGGTTTCCAAGTGAGTCAGCGGATTGTTGTCCGTGAAGATGGTAAAATTTGCCACAGCTAGGTAGTGTTTGAATCGCTCGGTCACAGCCCAGACGATGGCAAGGAACTCCAGCTTGAAGGAGCTGTAGTTGTCAGGGTTCCTTTCAGTGGGACGAAGCTTCCTGCTGGCATAGGAGATCACTCTTTTTTTGCCATTCTGTACCTGCGACAGTACTGCTCCCAGTCCAACATTGCTGGCATCAGTATAGAGGATGAATGGTTGGTTATAGTCTGGGTAGGTCAGAACTTCATCCCCCGTAAGGGCCATCTTCAACCGAGTGAAGGATTTTTCCAGCTCGTCATTCCAATCACATGTAGAACTCTTCTTCCTGGCCTTCTTGGGCTGGCCCACAAGGAGATTTTGCAGAGGTGCGGCTATTTCAGTGAAGCCCTTGATGAACCTTCGGTAGTAGCCTACCAACCCGAGGAACTGGCGTATTTCATGGATGTTGCTAGGCCTCTGCCAGTCCTTGATAACAGTGACTTTGTCAGGGTCTGGCGCCACGCCTTCTGCACTCACTATGTGGCCTAGGTACTGCACCTTGGGCTTCAGGAGGTGGCATTTGGACGGCTTCACCTTTAGGCCAAATTTGGACAGGGCTTCGAACACCTTGGCCAGGTGCTCCAAATGTTCCTCATAGGTCTTGGAGAAGACAATGACGTCATTAAGGTACAACAGCACTGTCTCAAAGTTCATGTGTCCAAGACAGCACTCCATCAACCTCTGGAACGTTCCTGGCGCGCTGCAAAGCCCAAACGGCATTTAGTTGAATTCTGAGAGGCCCATTGGTGTTACAAAGGCGGTCTTCTCTTTGTCTGCCTCTGCCACGGGAACCTGCCAATACCCACTAGTGAGATCTAAGGTAGAGAAAGAATTAGCAGTTCTCAGCACAGCTAGTGATTCCTCTATCCTAGGTAACGGATAGGCATCTTTGTGGGTAATGCTGTTAAGTTTCCTGTAATCAACACACATCCTCATTGTACCATCTTTCTTTCTAACAAGGGCTAGTGGAGCTGCCCAGGGGCTATAACTGTCTCTGATCACCCCAGCCTCCTTCATCTCTCGTAACATACTCTTTGCACATTGGTAGTGATTTGGTGGTACAGGCTGGTACCTTTCTTTAATGGGCGGATGATTTCCAGTGGGGATATGATGTTGAACCCCTTTTGCCTGCCCAAAATCTAAAGGGTGTTTGCTGAATACCCATTCAAACTCTTGAACCACTCGTAAACCCCATTCTTTTGGTGTGGAAGGGTGGAGTCAGTGCCTACGTGCAGCTGCTGACACCAATCCTCCAGCTGTTTTGCAGAGCCATTGTCCTCTGCCTGTTCGGACGAGACCAAGGGTTCTGCTGTCTGAATGGCGTTGTTATTGACAGTGAACAGCTTAGGCCTCTTTCACACTTCAGTCGTTTGGGGTCAATTAAAATCTGCCAAAGTGTGAAAATAGAGGATCCGCCAGAAAAGTTGAAAAATGGATGTAAACGGATCCGTTTTCTGATGGATCCGCCATGAACTTTTCAACCCGGAATCTAGGTCGGAAAAATGCAGGTACGCATGTCTGGCACGGAGGAGAGAGAGAGAGAGAAAGAGAGAGACCCCGGGCAGTGTTGTCAGCATTTTGTATGGTTTTCTATGGAAGCGACGGATCCGCTGGCGGATTCCGTCAAAGGCGGATGGCAGCTGATCCGCAACCCATAGGCGGCCATTATACAAAATGGCAGATGCGGCGGATCCGCCATGGTCCGCCATTTTGGCGGACAGAAAAAACGTTGCATTGGACGTTTTTCAAAAACGGCGTACGCCAAATTTTTGGCGGATCAGTCAAAAAATGGACCTAACGGACGACCATCCGTCAAAATCCTCCACTAATGCAAGTCAATAAGAAAAAAGCGGATCAGCCAAAAAAAAAATGGCGGATCCGCTTTTTTCACACTTTGGCGGATTTTGACTGATGTTGCACGACTGAAGTGTGAAAGAGGCCTTAGCAACGGTGGCATACCGAGGTAGTTTAGCCTCCTCCTCCCCACAATTTAAGATGTGTACAGGTACCCTCCCCTTGCGTACATCAACTACCCCTCTGGCTGTCAGGATAGTGGGCCTACTATCAGAGTACACTGGTTCTACCAGGGCTTGGTAATCTCTTCCTCTGAGGCCTATGGCTGCCCGACACCAAATTAACATTTCACTTTTTGGGGGTATTGCAATGGGGAATGCATCACTCACTCTGACACTGCTGACTTCTCCGCCAGATAGCTCTACCTGCTGGCTTTGCATCAGGGCCTTGATCTCCTTTTGTAGGACCCATTGTTCACTGGAACCAGCAGTTTCGGCTACCTGTTGCAACAAAACAATAACCTCAGCAAGACAATTTTCTATCACATTAGTACCTAAGGTCATCATTGGGTTACATTCTCGTTGATCAATGTCTACAATTATCATACCTTGGGCTTTTAATTCTACCCGCCCCAACTTAATGGTCACTTCCTTATACCCCTTTTGTGACAAAGGCTGACCATTGCTGGCGACTACTGTCAGCTCATCATCTGGGCCGTGAGTAAGATCAGAGTCAGCCCAGTACCGTTTGTAAAAAATATATGGCATAGTCGTCACCTGAGAGCAAAGCGTTTATCGGGATGCCGTCAATCACAAATGGGAGGACCAGTCGACCTCCGACGTACTTGGCTCGCCAGTTCTGTGGGCCTGGTCATCTTACTCCTGGGGGTTGGCCCTCTACCCCAGGGGTCGCTCGACAGAATCTTGCGATGTGCCCTACTTTTCTGCAGTGGCGGCAAATGGGATGTCCGTCCTGGTCGTAGCGGTCGTTGTCTCTCCCTCTGATCAGCGGGATCTTCTTCTTCCATCGCCACGGGACGCCATCTGGACTGGAGGCTAACTCTATTTTCTCCTTTTGGGGCACTTGCAAGGACTGCACGGTTTTGGTTAGTGCAGCCACGCTTTTGGTCAGCTCCTGAACCTGCAGACGCAGCTCTGCAGATGGGTCATCATCCAGGGTCTGTGCGTCAGCCTCAGTCTGGTGGTATCTAATGGCTGGGCGCCTAGTGGGCGCTGTACAGCTGACATTTGGTTCGTGTAATGCCCGGATAGCCCTGTCTTTAAAGTCTGCAAAGCTCAGGTCAGGGTTTTGTAGGGCCATGATGCGCAGCTGTGACCTGTGGGTGCCAGACAGGAGTCCCTCAACAAACTACTCCTTTAACAATCTGTCTCCATCCTGCACACTGTCTGGGTCAATCTGCTTTATGGCCCGCAGTGCCTCCTGAAGGTTAAGAGCATAGTCCCGTATACTGTCCTGCTCCCTTTGTTTGCACCCAAAGAACCTCATCTTTATTTCTGCTGCAGTGTGGGTGTCAAAGGAGCTCTTTAGCTTAGCTAGAATTTGCTTGACAGTCTCTTTATCAACGTGCTGCCAGGACTTTACTTCTCTTTGCTCTGCACCAGTTAACTGTCCAATGAGAATGCTTAATTTTTGGAATTCTGACAGAGGGTACACATCAAATAAACTGCACAGTCTCTCCCTGAAATCGCTCAGGGTATATGGCTCCCGAGTATTGTGGTAGCCAGGCCCCTCCTGGTATATATGGCATTGAGAGCGGCATTATAGGGATTGCTGTGGCGGTCACCAGATCTTGCTGCGCTCTGGGGACTGTGGCTGTGCTGGCTGCTGGATTCTGCTGTGCTATGGGAGCTGCGGCTGCACCTGCCTCTGCATCTTGCGGCGCTATGGGGGCTGCGGCTGCATCCGCCGCTATATCTTCTCCTGTGTAAGACATTCTTTTCCCCCTAGTTAATCTTAGCCAGGCTCTGCGTTTCCACTGGCTTACCAGGCTATTGCTCGGCGGCGCAGTGAGCGGTGCAGGCCGTGACTCCAGGCCTCAGCTCCCTGTGCTCTGCAAGCTGCCATTTTTCACGCGCAGCACCTCACTTTTCGAGCTCTCTCACTCACGACTGCACGCCTCTCTTCTCCTTGCACGCCTCTTGGCGTTGTAATGGCAGCAATCACACAAAACTTTTGACAAAGTCTCTGGCACAATAAACAGTTCAATATAGGCACACAGGACCCGGTGACACTGGGCTTCGATATCCTGTTCGTGACGCCAAAATGGATCGCCTGCCAGGGCAGTGGGATACTCGGTACCAGGCCGGTGTATTGAAGGGATGTGTCACAGCGGCAGTGACCCGGTCCGTGGCCCTGGGCGTCCAATAAAAGGGGAATATTTACAGGGGATGATAGAGTTTGTAGTAAGGTATTCGTGACGCCACTTGTGGTATCAGGTCAGAGGTGACCAGCGCTGCAGTGCAGATCCTCTGAGACTGATGGTTGTGATGCAGCAGAGTTGAAATAGCTTCCCACAAGCGAAGCTTGTCTCAGGGCAGAGAGATGATATAGAAAGTAATGGTGCTGGAAGATGTAGCAGTGTGGAGTGTGTGCTACAGGAAGGACTTGAGAGGACACAGTCAGATGCAGTTTCCAGAGCTTTATTTACAGTTTTTGCAGGCAAAGTATCCAGGGCATTGAGTACAGATGGTGCTGGAGTCGGTTGGCCTGAAAGCAATTTGGAATCCCCTTATTACAGGTGGGATATGAGGTCTCCTTTCAAGCGCTGTTCTCTGAGGCACTGGCTGCTTTAAGCTCGATCAAAGTTCCTCTCTCTGTCTCTGGTCTAGGTAGAACTTCACTCTCATAACAGGCAGCTCTAGCCTGCTTCAGGAATCACTCATATATAATAATAATCTTTATTTTTATATAGCGCTAACATATTCCGCAGCACTTTACAGTTTTCACACATTATTGTCGCTGTCCCCGATGGGGCTCACAATCTAGATTCCCTATCAGTATATTTTTGGAATGTGGGAGGAAACCGGAGTACCCGGAGGAAACCCACGCAAACACGGGGAGAACATACAAACTCCTTGCAGATGTTGTCCTTGGTGGGACTCGAACCCAGGACTCCAGCGCTGCAAGGCTGCAGTGCTATCCACTGAGTCACCGTGCTGCCCTATATATGGAGTCTCCTGCTCACATGTGCTGCTGCTGCTGTGTAGTAGAGTATTAGTTGGGGCAGAGAACCTGCTGTCTCCTGCCCTCCGGATTCTGCTGCTGGGACTTTAATTCACTCACTCAGCCTCGGACTCCGGGGTTCCGGTTTCTGGCGCTCAGACCTTGGGGGTGAGCTCTCTATAGCCCCTCGTTTCCCTAGCTTGTCACCACACGTCTTTCCTCTCTCGTCCCTCCAGCCAGACTCACTAACTCCTACCCCAGCCAGAATGTTCTCGTGGAGCTCTCCTGAAATCAGATGTTAGAGCTCCCCCTTCTGGTCTGGAGTAAGAAAGGTGTTGTATGCTGTGTTACCTGTTAAAAGGATCCTTCCTTGCTTTCAGGTATGACATCACTCTCCCCTGGAGGGAGGCAAGGTCACTGTGGCAACCAAACTCCTGGAGTGCCACACAGGTACACCATGCAATCGGACCACATGCTCAATGAATAGCTTTGATAGAGTCTCAGCATTAGGAAGACCCGCCAATTGTACAAAATGCACCTGTTTGCTGAACCTATCAAAAACTACCCAGATCACGGTTTTGCTATTAGAGGGGGGAAGATTTTTGATAAAATCCATGGACAGATGAGTCTACGGTCTATCTGGAATTGGCAGTGGCACCAATTCCTCGGTTGGCCAGTTATGGGAGGTTTTAGCGTGGGCACAAGTTTGGCATGAGGACACAAACCCAGTGACGTCAGAAGCCAACAAGGGCCACCAAAACAGCCTAGCGATGGCTTTACGCGTGGCCGAGATTCCAGGATGTCCACTCACAGCCGAGTCATGGAACCCTTAACCGATACTGGACAGGCACGAAGAACTTATTATTAGGTACGGATGGAGGAGCAAGAGATTGGGCTTCACGAATCTCCCGCTCCAATTCTGAGGAAACCGCAGCCACCACCACTCCACGCTAAAGAATGGAGGAAGGAGGTTCAGGAGGTGATATTGGATCCAGGGTGCAAGATAAGGCATCAGCCTTCACATTCTTGGACCCCAGCCTGAAAGTGATTGAAAACTGAAATTGAGGGAAAAAAAAGTGACCACCTCACCTGTCTCGGGGTTAAACGTTTGGTGGACTCGATGTAAGACAGGTTCTTGTGGTCCGTAATGACAGTGATACGATGGACAGCCCCCTCCAAAAAAATGCCTCCATTCTTCAAACGCCAATTTAATGGCCAATAACTCCTCCCGGTTACCCACATCATAATTCCTGTCAGCAGAGGAAAATTTATTTGAAAAGAAGGCACAGAGTCTCGAATTAGTTAACGTGTTGGGCCCCTGAGACAACACCGCTCCCACTCCCACCTCCAAGGCGTTCACCTCCACGATAAATGGTTTAGACAATTCAGGTTGAATCAAAAGAAAATGCCGTCAAAGCTGGAGCTGACCAGTTTTTGAGATCAGCCCCCTTACAAGTTAAATCAGTGAGGGGTTTGATCACCTGAGAAAACCCTTTGATGAATTTTCTATAGTAATTAGCGAAACCAAGAAAACACTGAAGACCCTTGAGATCTCTGGGTTTCACCCAATCCACAATAGCCTGTACCTTTCTAGGGTACATACGAAACCCCTTAGCAGACAAAATGATCCCTAGAAAGGACAATTCTTGAGCAAAAAATCAACACTTATTCAGTTTAGCAAAGAGTGAGTTCTCTCTGAGCCTCTGGAGAACAGCATGGAGGTGACCCATGTGACTGTTTATCAGAAGAATATATAAGGATATCATCCAGATAAACTACCATGAAGCGCCCAATAAAATCTGAGAAAACATGATTACTGAAATTCTGGAATACTGTTGGCGCGTTAGTCAGGCCAAAGGCATAACCAAATTTGAAAACAACCCCTCAGAGGTAAGAAATGCAGTTTTCCACTCATCCCCCTCCCACCGGAAGAGATTATATGCTCCCTTGAGGTCCAACTTAGAAAACCATCTAGCCCCCACCAATTGATTGTACAAATCAGGTATAAGTGGGAGGGGATAAGGGTTCCTTACAGTGATTTTATTCAATCCTCGAAAATCGAGGCATGGGCGTAAACCACCATCCATTTTCTTAACAAATAAGAACCCTGCCGCCATGGGGGAAACAGATGGCCGAATGTGCCCATTACAAAGGCTATCAGAGATATACTCCTTCAAAGCAGTCTGCTCAGGGCCGGAGTGATTGTACAGATGGGCCTTGGGCAATTTGGAACCAGGAACAAGATCAGACCGCACAATCAAATGGGCAGTGTGGTGGTAGCCTCCTTTTAGGAGAACACATACTCAAAGTCCTTCAGGTACTCCGGAATACCCTCCAGACTGACGGATGATACAGATACAGAAACAAGACATTTCTTACAACAATTGGGACCCCAGTTCACAAAGTTCTGAGCTTCCCAGTCAATGACCGGGTTATGTACAAGTAACCAGGGGAATCCCAACACCAATCCCGCCGGCAGATTGTCCAGAACAAAACATGAAATACGTTCCTGGTGCAATGAACCCACTTTAAAGAGAAACTCCTCCTAGACAAATGTAATGACATTCTTAGCCAGCGGTGTTTTGTCAATGGCAAAAATATGAATAGGAGTCTCCAGCCTAACTGTCCCTAACTTACACTTGGTCACCAAGCTAGAGTCAATAAAGTTCATAGATGACCCGCAGTCCATGAAAGCAGAAGTGGGCGTGAAGAAACTCCCACAACTAAGTTCCACTTCTAGCAATACTTTAGAGAATGAGGAAAAAGATACCTGAGAGTCTGGGTGACCTCCTCGACAATCACCCAGACTCAGCCGCTTGTTAGTCGGTGGGCAGGAGGGACAGTCTTTTTTCCAATGTCCGGGATCACCGCAGTAAAAACACAGCTTTCCTTCACGTTGCCATCTCCTCTCCTCCTTGAGGTTGATGGCCCCCATCTCCATAGGTTCAGAAGGTGGCAAAACAACAGGATTAGCAGTGAGCAATGGATCCTCTCGCTGTGTAACACCTCTCTCCCACAGCCTCCGATCCATATGGACAAGCCTGAGTAATAGCCTCCTCCAATGAGCTGGGTGGTGGATGGAGAGCCAGAGCGTCCCTCAGGTGATCCGACAATCCTCTCCTGAACTGACATCTCAGCGTTGAGTCATCCCAGGACACCTCAGTGGACCATTGACGGAACTCAGAGCTATACCATTCAGCTGAGCGCTTTTCCTGAACCAGACCCATGATAGTGTCCTCTGCCACCCTAACACTGTCCGGTTCGTCATAGATAAGTCCAAGGGCTTCAAAGAACCTATCCACTGACATCCGTTCAGGGGCAGTGGGGGAAAGCGAGAAAGCCCAAGATTGGGGACCCTCCCTGAGTAAGGAGATTATAATCTCATTCCTCGATGATCGAGATCTGAGAGAAAACAATAATTTAAAACACTCTCTGAACGTACGAAATTCATCTTTCTCGCCAGAAAATGTGTCAGGAAACTTAACCGAGGGTTCAGGAGAGTGCAAAGCGAAATCTACAGATTCACCAGGTCAACTAACAGCATGAAGGGTGGTTCCCTGCACAGTCTTAAGGGTATACCACACTAAGCGAGATCGCTAGCGAGATCACTAACGAGATCGCTACTGCGTCACCATTCTCGTTAGCGACTTTAGCTGTGTGTGACATGTAGCAGCGATGTGGCCCCTGCTGAGATGTCGCTGATCGCTTATGAACGTTCTGAGCCGTTTTTTGGTGGTTGGTGTCCCGCTGGTGAGCCTGAATCGCTGAGTGTGACACCCTTTATGAACGACTTCACCAGATTCACAGGTGGGACTAGTTTTTCCCAACGAGGTCGTTATACAGATCGCTGATGAGTTGTGTTTGGAATCACAGATCGCTGATGAGTTGTGTTTGGAATCACACAGCTAAGTCGCTAACGAGATCGCTACTGCGTCATAAATGGTGATGCAGTAGCGATCTCGCTAGCGATCTCGCTTAGTGTGGCATACCCTTTAACTGTCTCCGTCAACTCTTTTTGTAATTGAGTATGAGACGTGGCTAGGGTCTGATGTCCCACCCATAAATCCTGCATCATCTGTGTCAAACTGAACACCTGATCTGCCAAGTTAAGAAGCGGATCCATGACCAGACAGAAAAAAATACAAAATCCCCCTTTAAATGTATGGGTCAGTGATAATGTAATGCTGCTGCAGTGCAGTATAGCGCAACCTCCACCAGGGGATGCTGGTGAGGGAAGAGAGGTTGCACACACAGCGTAACAGCACTGAGCAGCAGCACAAGCACCACCAGGTGACGAAAGAGTGGTCAGACGAATCGAGTCAGAAACAGTCAGGACAAGAAGTACCAGAGGTCACAGCAATAAACATGGTCAAATACAAGCCAAAAGTCAGAGCCAGATGGGAGCAGAGATAACCGAGACGAGAAGGGAATCTGTCATGTGAAAATATGGGAAATATGGGGAAAATCTGCAGGCTTTTACCTCTCTGAAGCCATACAGCCATCATCCTAAAATGAACTTTATTACTCCTGGAAGTCATAGATACACAGATTCAGTCACAGTTCAGTACATATTTAGTGAGACTGTAACCTTGCCCCAACACTGACTGGCAGTTGGCTCAGGAGTGAGTTTGTTGGAAGCGAATTATTCAGGATACTCTCCAAGCGTGTGACAGAGCTTCTTTATTCAGGAACAAAGAGGAACATTATATGACAAGCTCAATAGATCAGGACTAAATCATTTGTGTGTCTTTATCTGTGCAGCATCTACAGAAGGCTGCTTCTCTCATACACAGACACAGGAAAACAGGAAATACAGTCACATGCTCTCCCTTTTTGCATTCTGTGCAAGTCGGGGTGTGGCCTCACCCTCTTGAGCTGTAAATTACATTTAAAAGCCTACCCAGACTGGTGTCCTCCGGTCGGGAGGGGTCCTTTTGTCTGCCCTTATTCACACACTGAGGTCCACTTTGACACATGGTAAGGTTTTTAATATTAGACAGTGTAGGACCATCTCGATGAGGGTCACCTTGACGATGGTGAGATGGCTTTCATGCTATTTTTGATCAAAAACAGCATTACTAAGAACCCTGTGTAATTTCAATGCACTTTTGCTTTTTACTTATTTAGTTATAGCAGGGTTATTGTTTATTTTGCTTCTTGTAGGATTTTTTCATTCTTCCAAATTTGTTAAACACTACAGCAAGATATTCTTCAAGTTTCTGTGGAACTTC
The DNA here is from genome assembly GCA_033576555.1 of Oophaga sylvatica. Taxonomy (NCBI): domain Eukaryota; kingdom Metazoa; phylum Chordata; class Amphibia; order Anura; family Dendrobatidae; genus Oophaga; species Oophaga sylvatica. The sequence continues at coordinate 254,513,827 of JARQOD010000003.1, read as the reverse complement.
ATCCTTACTGTGAAGCAGGTAGGTGACTGTATATCTGGAGTAATCATCAATAAATGTGAGAAAATATCTCTTCTTGATAGGAGTTTGAACACTCATTGGACCACATACATCTGTATGTATCAGATCCAGAGGCTATGCAGATCTAGTGGTGCTTATTTTAGGAAAGGATTTTCTGGACATTTTCCCTTTAAGACAGCTAGTGCACTTCATCATTTGACTACACTGGTTGATTTCAATACCATTTGCAAGTTGAGCTAGCTTCCTTACTGCTTCTGGGTCTCTTTGCCCAAGACGACTGTGCCATACATGGATACAGTTCTTATGTAGATCTAGCACTGTACACTCTTTCTTTGCATTTTAGCTGATAAAGTTCATCTTGGATTTTTCCTTCTGCAAGAGTGTGACCCTTCTTTGAGATGATGCAGCTGTTATCTCTAAAAGTAACTACATTCCCCTTTTGCATGAGCTTCTTTACTGACAGAAGATTGCTTTCAAGGCTGGGAACATAGAGAACATCCTTTACTGTGATCTTTCTGCTTTGTGCTGAGGAAACTGGACAGTGGAGGTAGCCGTATCCTACTCCTTCTGAAGTCATATAGTGACCATTAGCTAAGATGACCTTTTCTGACTTGCTTTCATTAAGGTCAGTGAAGAAATCCTTGTTATTTGTCATATGACTGCTTGCACCAGAATCTATACACCATATTTGTTTTGCAGATGGGCTTGTACTGGCATTAAATGCAGCTTCAGTACATGCAGAAACTTCCTTTAAAGCTATTTTAACCCTTTGATGACTGTTCTGCTTTTTAAGCTGACTCATTCTTGCTTTCCAAATTTCCGGGTGGCTGGGCTTTTTACAGACAAAATATTCACGAGTTTCTCTTAGATTGCTCTTATATTTAGGAAATCTTGTGTCTTTAATGCTGTTTCTGCTCTGGATTCATTACTGCTGCTTACATGCTGCGTTTTTCTCTGGAATTCAACCACAAGTTTGCATTTAACATGCTCTAGTGTCAGCTTATCATCTGGCCGTGCATCTAGTGCAGTCACGAGTGTGTCATAACTCTCTGGAAGACCACTTAATAGAGTGCAGCAACATGAAAATCTTTAATTTCTTCTCCAATACCCCTGAGATTCTTCACAATCTCTCGAGTGTTTCTTATATAGTCCTGCAAATTCTGTCCATCACTTAACTTAGACTGATACAGCTTTCTCATGAGATAAAGCTTATTGCTGAGAATTAATCTTTCATGCACTTTCTGTAACTCATCCCACATCTCCTTTGCAGTTGCACACTTGCATATATGCACAATCTGATTATCATCAGATTACATCTCATTATCATGAGGAGATCATTTGCATATTCCCAGTTCATTCTGGGATAAGTGAAGAGTCTCCGCAGCTCCAAGAACACTGGGTTTTGGCTGTTGCAGCTGAAAGGAGGACATCGTAAACCAGGGGAGGAGTCTGAGAGATCATTTGCATATTCCCAGTTCATTCTGGATAAGTGAAGAGTCTCCGCGAGCTCCAAGAACACTGGGTTTTGGCTGTTGCAGCTGAAAGGAAGACATCGATAAACCAGGGGAGGAGATCATTTGCATATTCCCAGTTCATTCTGGGATAAGTGAAGAGTCTCCGCGAGCTCCAAGAACACTGGGTTTTGGCTGTTGCAGCTGAAAGGAGGACATCGGTAAACCAGGGGAGGAGTCCTGAGGAGATCATTTGCATATTCCCAGTTCATTCTGGGATAAGTGAAGAGTCTCCGCGAGCTCCAAGAACACTGGGTTTTGGCTGTTGCAGCTGAAAGGAGGACATCGGTAAACCAGGGGAGGAGTCCTGAGGAGATCATTTGCATATTCCCAGTTCATTCTGGGATAAGTGAAGAGTCTCCGCGAGCTCCAAGAACACTGGGTTTTGGCTGTTGCGGCTGAAAGGATGACATCGGTAAACCAGGGGAGGAGTCCTGAGGAGATCATTTGCATATTCCCAGTTCATTCTGGGATAAGTGAAGAATCTCCGTGAGCTCCAAGAACACTGGGTTTTGGCTGTTGCAGCTGAAAGGAGGACATCGGTAAACTTTGGCACTTTTTTCACTGCTGTGATATCTCTTTAACAATAAGAGCATGGAAGAGGCTAGGAGCCATGTGGTGAGTTGCATTTCTTGCTACATGTTCACAGATTTACCAGTGGAAAAGCCAAATTTCACATGCCACAAATGCAAGCTTGTGTCCATGTTGGAGGAAAAGTTGTGAAATCTAGAAGAGAGGTTAGCTACATTGAAGATCATTAAGGAAGATGAAGAGTTCTTAGACAAAGCAGAATTATCTCTTCATGGTGCAGAAAGAGAAGAAATTCGACCTGCACCTGAAGAAACAGAGGAATGGAAGCATGTGACCCAGAGAAGCAGGAGGATCGTGAAGCAGTCAGCACCCATACTGCTCAGGAACCAGTACCAGGCTCTCACACAGGAGAAAGTTGAAGAAATACCTCAGGATAAGACTTTGCCCACAAAGAGCAACCTTGTAAGCCCTCAGAGTCCTCCCGAATGGAGAAAGAAAACTGTTGTGATGAAGAAACGGAGAGTTGTTGTCATGGGGGATTCCCTGTTGAGAGGAACAGAGGCAGCTATCTGCAGACCGGATATAACCTCAAGAGAAATGTGCTGTCTTCCAGGTGCAAAAATTAAAGATGTGTCTGACAGGATATCAGGACTCTTCAGACCTAAAGATAACTACCCATTCCTGCTAATACATGTGGGGACAAATGACACCACAAGAAGTGACCTGGAAACCATCTGCAGTGACTTTGAAAACTTAGGCAAGAAAGTGAAAGAACTGGGTGCGCAGGTGGTCTTCTCATCCATCCTCCCAGTGGATGGCCATGGAACAAGGAGGTGGAATAAGATTCTGCAGGTGAACAACTGGCTACGTCAATGGTGCCGTCAGCAAGGATTTGGATTTCTGGATCACGGAGTGAATTACCTATACGATGGACTACTTGCTAGAGATGGGGTGCACCTTACGAAGACTGGAAAACATGTATTTGGAAGTCACCTTGCTACACTCATCAGGAGAGCTTTAAACTAGAACAATGTGGGAAGGGAAGCAAAACGCCAGAAAAAGCCATACACCTGACAAATGCTATTGAGAACTAGGCTATTAGAAGTGGAAAGGAAGAACGAAGACAAAACAATCTAAATAATAAAAATATTGGAGGAAGAGAAACCAATCACAAACTAAAATGTTTTTATTACAAATGCACAAAGCATGGGCAACAAACAAGGAGAATTGGAACTACTAACGCAGGAGAAGAAGTATGATGTCATTGGAATCACTGAAACTTGGTGGGACGATACACATGATTGGAATACAAGGCTAGAAGGATACAACTTATTTGCAAGAAACAGACTTGATAAACGAGGAGGAGGTGTCGCATTGTATGTTAGAAAAGCGTATATCTGCACAGAGATTGACGCTTCAGAGACTGGGAGTTCTGTGAAACTGTTTGGGTAAGAATACAAGGACAGAACAATGGAAAGGACACCATTGTAGGCATTTACTACAGGCCGCCTATGCAAGCTGAAGATATGGATGAACTCTTTATGCATCAAATGGCCAAGTTCTCCAAAAATATGACATAGTGGTCATGGGAGATTTCAACTATCCAGACATTTGTTGGGAATCTCTCTCAGGCAAAACTAACAGGTCAAGGAAATTCTTATCCTCTCTTGCTGACAACTTTATCTTTCAAAAGGTAGAGGAGAAAACAAGGGGATCTGCTACCTTGGATCTAATCCTTATAAACAGGGAGGAAATGGTTGAGGAGGTAAGAGTGGCTGGGACCCTAGGAGGTAGTGACCATGCTATTTTAGAATTTTGGATAACAAGAGGAGGAAGACCTGTGAAGACTCAGACGTCAAGGTTAGATTTCAGAAAGGCAGATTTTAAGGGACTCAGAAAGAGAATTGGAGGGATCCAATGGCAGGATATCCTTAAGGACAAAAATGTCCAGGAAGGATGGGACATCTTGAAAAATTGAGATTCTCAAAGCACAATCGTTAACAATTCCAAAAAGAGGGAAGAATGGGAAGCATTTAAGGAAACCAGGATGGATGAACACAGAACTGAAACACATGCTAAAAAGGAAGAAAGAAATGCTTATCAAATGGAAAGAGGGAGGCATATCTAAAGAAGAATATAATGCCATCTGCAGAACCTGCAGGGCACAAATCAGATTATCTAAAGCTGACAATGAATTAAGGCTTGCAAGAGATGTCAAAAGCAACAAAAAAGGATTTTGGGGATACGTCAAAATTAAAAAAAAAGTCAAAGATGCTATAGGATTTTTACAGGATGAAAATGATGAAATGGTAAGAAAGGATGTTGAGAAGGCTGAACTTTTAAATTCCTATTTTGCATCTTTTTTCTCTATGAAAGGAAATGTAACATCAACTGATCTTCACTGTCCTATTAAAGGAATAGAAGAATCCAGGATATCTATAAACAGAAAGACAGTGAGGAAACACTTAGCTAACCTAAATGAATTCAAGTCTCCAGGTCCAGATGAATTACACCCCAGAATACTGAAGGAGATAGCAGAAGAAATTCTTGAACCACTGTCCATAATCTTTGAAAATTCTTGGAGAACAGGAGAAGTCCCAGAAGACTGGAGAACAGCAAATGTTGTTCCTATCTTCAAAAAGGGGAAGAAGGTGGACCCAGGGAACTACAGGCCGGTGAGTCTGACTTCTATACCAGGAAAAATCTTTGAACAAATTATTAAAGAACATGTATGTAAGTACCTGCATAAGAATGGAGTGATTAAACAGAGTCAGCATGGGTTTGTAACTAATAAGTCATGTCAGACTAACTTAATTTCCTTCTATGACAGAATCACTGACTGGGTGGATCAGGGAAATGCTGTAGATATAGTATATCTTGACTTCAGCAAAGCATTTGACAAAGTATCTCACACAATCCTTATTGAAAGAAATGACTAAGTATGGAATGGACAAGGCAACTGTTAGGTGGATTCATAACTGGCTTAGTGATCGGACTCAAAGAGTGTCATGGAAATATATATGTATTCCATATATTCAAAGTATATTCACATATATGTATTCACAGTTCACAGTTAGATAGATCTCACTTGCTAAAAAACCCTGTGCTCACATATTTTTAGGCCAGCTATAATCAGTCGTTTTAAAGAAATCTGGCCTTCATAAGGCCTTCGTAAAGGAACAAATACATGAAGTACAAAAAGTCCTATTAGATATCTGTTGTTTACATTATAGTTATGCAAAACAACTAGGTCAAGAGAATATAAACAATAATTCTGCAACTTCAGCTCTTTTAATCATGATTATCATAATTATCATATTACACTAGTACAGCCAATAATCTAGCAGCTTTTAATTATATGTTAATTGACTAACCAGCCCCTTTTTGTAAACGTATAAAACCCTGAATGAATAATAAATGTATGTCTTTTGACGAACTGTTTATACTGACACTTGCGTTGTGGACAGTCCTCATTTCGTTCTGAGCGCTCAAAAAGACATTATATAGAGATTTGGACATGGCAAGCAGCAAACACTGAAGGATATTTTTATCCTAATTAAATTTCCATATCAGTTGGCGCCTGCACGCGGGGCATTGGACGAAACGCACGAGGACCCGGCCGACCGGAGAGACGGGGGTGTTGGCCCTGGCCTTGGCACACGGGACGGAGACTGCAGCTCCATCAGTAAGGTAAGAAAACTTTGTCATCTTACCTGAATGTTCCCTGTGCCTAGTCCTAGCCTACACTTCCAGCCGGTCGGACGTGGTCATCACCGCATTCCCAGGTTGTGTAAAAAGTCCATACCCTTATCCAAAAGCCCTGGGATATAAGCCGAAGTTGTTTGCTGCTGTGCTGTATATGTTTCATGTTTTATGTGAACCGGGAGAAAATTGGAACGGTGACTGTGTTTTTGCTTGCTGATTTCTGGGGGCTGTATAGCAAAAGACAATTGCTGCATAAGTTCCCGCAGTAAACTTTCACGCACCGGGAGGCCATCCCAGTCAAATCAGACGTGAAGGGCGGGAGCTTTGTTTTGGATAAGTCCACGCAGATATTCTTCACATATTGGAGGGAAGTTATCCCAAAAAAAATCCAGTTGTGGAAGAGGGCTTTGTTCGGTTAAGTTTCTGCAGTAAACTTTCACGCACCGGGAGGCCATCCCAGTCAAATCAGACGTGAAGGGCAGAAGCTTTGTTTGGATAAGTTCTCACAATAATCGTCCACGCACCGGGAGGCCATCCCAGTCAAATCAGACGTGGATAGTGAGAATTTTGATGAAGGCTATTGCAGATTACTGTGACCGGCCACCGGCCAGGGCGTACGGTACAGAGCGATAGAACCTTGAGCCTCACCGCGCTCAGTGCAATTGGTGAGTTATCAGTTACCAGAGCAGCTTGTATGTGTCACAGATCATCAAAAGAGGGATTCGTATTCTCCCGGGTGTCTGTCTCATTGTACGTGTACTGTCTGTATCAGGTACTGTTGCTTTAAATCACATCTCCGTGCGCTCTGTCGGTCGTAAATGGCTGCACATCCAGTTGGAAGAATGTCTCAAGTGGGGTACCACAAGGCTCTGTTTTGGGCCCTGTATTTTCAACATCTTTATCAATGATTTAGATGAAGGAATTGAGGGTAAACTGATCAAATTTGCTGATGACACAAAGCTAGGAGGGGTAGCTAATACTAGAGAAGAGAGAGAGAGGATTCAAAAAGATATAAATAAACTGGAGCAGTGGGCAGCAACTAACAGAATGGTTTTTAACAGGGAAAAATGCAAAGTACTACATCTGGGCAATAAAAATGAAAAAAGCATATACAAAATGGGAGGAATAGGGCTAAGTAACAGCACATGTGAAAAAGACTTGGGTATACTAATTGATCACAGACTGAACATGAGTCAACAGTGTGATGCAGCAGCAAAAAAGGCAAATACAATTCTAGGATGTATCAACAGAAGCATACAGTCTAGATCACGTGAGGTCATTATTGCCCTCTACTCCTCTTTGGTCAGACCTCATCTGGAATACTGTGTCCAGTTTTGGGCACCACATTTTAAAAAAGACATCAAAAAACTGGAGCAAGTTCAAAGGAGAGCCACCAGAATGGTGACCGGTCTGCAAACCATGTCCTATGAGGAACGGTTGCAGGATTTGGGAATGTTTAGCTTGCAAAAAAGAAGACTGAGAGGAGACTTAATAGCTGTCTACAAATATCTCAAGGGCTGTCACATTGTAGAAGGAATAAACACCTGCGTGCAAGTGGAACAGGGGGAGAGAAGAAAAGACTTCACCCAGGCAGTGGGAGTAAAAAATATATATAAATTTTTATTAAATATACATGTAGAATAGCACAGACATCAATATAAATAAAAAGGAACCCGGCCCCACACGAACCAATACCCTGGTATTATTTTGTGAATAAATCAGGTAAATAGTAAATGCAACATATAATGTGATGAAAAGAAAAAAGAATAATTATCCATTGAAACTATATGTGTATAATAGATGTATGTGCCCTCATAAAAAAATATAAAATCAATGCAAAAAATATATAGTGTAATATAAACACTATATATTTTTTGCATTGATTTTATATTTTTTTATGAGGGCACATACATCTATTATACACATATAGTTTCAATGGATAATTATTATTTTTTCTTTTCATCACATTATATGTTGCATTTACTATTTACCTGATTTATTCACAAAATAATACCAGGGTATTGGTTCGTGTGGGGCCGGGTTCCTTTTTATTTATATTGATGTCTGTGCTATTCTACATGTATATTTAATTAAAATTTATATATATTTTTTACTCCCACTGCCTGGGTGAAGTCTTTTCTTCTCTCCCCCTGTTCCTCTTGCACGCAGGTGTTTATTCATTCTAATCGGCTGGTTTTCCATCCACTTTTTTCTGATTTGAGAGTTTATTGATAAGGTGGAATTTATTATTATCATTATTTTATATTTATATTTTATTATAGATTTCCACACTGTATTATACTTCAATTCAGTTTGGTTTGTGACATTGTAGAAGGATCATCTTTATTCTCATTTGCACAAGGAAAGACTAGAAGCAATGGGATGAAACTGAATGGGAGGAGACACAGATTAGATATTAGAAAAAACTTCTTGACAGTTAGGATGATCAAGGAGTGGAACAGGCTGCCACGAGAGGTGGTAAGTTCTCCTTCAATGGAAGTCTTCAAACAGAGGCTTGACAGACATCTGTCTGGGATGATTTAGAGAATCCTGCTTTGAGCAGGGGGTTGGACCACATGGCCCAGGAGGTCCCTTCCAACTCTACCATTCTATGATCTACACCAGGGTTCCCTAACTCCAGTCCTCAAGGCCCACCAACAGATCTTGTTTTCAAGATTTCCTTAGTATTGCCCAGGTGATAATTGCATCACCTGTGCAATACAAAGGAAATACTGAAAACATGACCTGTTGGTAGGCCTTGAGGACTGGAGTTAGGGAACCCTGATCTACACTGAGGGAGATTGTGCTTTGTGCTTTCTGATCCTTCTCTAGACAATCATCTGGTAAAGGATGAGGCACTTGTTCCTGAGTATATTTCCACGTACCTTCTCTTATGCGCAGCATCTTCACCTTGAATTTCCAGGACTGATAGTTCTGGTTAGTGAGGCTTGGCAGTGAGAACTTGACAGCATTACTGCTAGTGGACATTGTCTCTGTTGCTTTGTGTTGCTTTTGCTCTGGGCTTCTGTTGCTTTGTTACTCTGGGGTTCCGTGTCAATCTGGGCCCATAACCTGTTGGCAGTGGATTATTCAGGATACTCTCCAAGCGTGTGACAACAGAGCTTCTTTATTCAGGAACAAACAGGAACAATACATGATAAGCTTAATAGATCAGGAATAAATCATTTGTGTGTCTCTATCTGTGCAGTATCTACAGCAGGCTGCTTCTCTCATACACAGACACAGGAAAAACTGGAAATACAGTCACATGCTCTCCCTGTGTGAAGCTCTGGGAGTTTTTTTTTCTAACTTTATAAACAGCATAGAAATTTAGCAACTAAACACTCATAGACAGGAATGGAGTTGTTGCACCAAACATATTCCAACAGAGTCACTTCATAGTTGGCTGTCAGTCAGTGCTGGGGCATGGTTATAGCCGCCCCTAACTATGTACTGAGCAATGACTGCTAAATGACCGAAATAAAGGAGTCACACTTCTGCTTCAGAACGCTATTTTAACCTGAAGATTGCCCTCCTATCTGCAAATTAATAGCGTTTCACACTCGACAGGTTCCCTTTTAAAGCATTCTTACTTTGCAGCATTTTTTCTACACTTGCCTGAGATGTTTGCACAGTACTATATAGACATTAGGTGATCCCATGACAATGTGTGGGTCATGTAAACTCTAGAGGTATCCAGGATGTCGATTTCCTGCCACTGTCCGCAAATCTTTTTTGCTCAACTCTGCTATCCTGTATCAGTTTGTTTTTTGTTCAATAACACATTTACAACCAAATATCCCCATCTAGTGGCATTTTCACATATTACAACTTTGTCGATTAATGAGGTTTTCCAGGTATTAATAACTTTCTTTACTACATTTGCCTGTATCGGGTTAAAATACACTGCCTTTTAACCACTGCTCGTTTTTTTCTTTATGGCTGCAGTTCAGCTGCTCTGCGATGTAGGCATCACAAGCTGCTGAGATCAGTGATTGGCTGCAGTGGTAGTATACACTGTAGTTGTGCCACTGCAGCCTCTAAACAAAGATCAGAGTAGCATCTAGAACAATAGAGGATGAGTGACAGATTTTTGTTATTTTAACCTAGCAAAGGATGATAAAGTAAAGAAAGGTATCCCCAGAAATTTCCGATAGGAATCAGACCAGAATTTGTCAGGTATCTAGTTAAAATTGTCTCTAGAGTTTCCATTGGGGAAGTACATTAACCTGGAGCAAAGTGGTAGCCGTGGGCGAGGTACTCGTCTTCCGTGATGCAGCACGCTACATAAAAATGGGGTGCTGGGTGTGTGATTGTGGTTGTATCTCAGCTGCGGACACCTGCAGGTTCAACTCTGCAATGATTTGTATGGCACTTGACCCTTGTATACCCACAATGAGGAAACCAGACAAGTTGGTAAAAATAAAGTCCTTTTTACTGACAATAAAACATGTACAGAGGGTAACAAGAAATAAGCTTGCTGTTTTCTTCTGCACAACACAGAGGCACATTTCTTGGCATTTATGGACAGTGGCACTTGTGGTGAACGTTACAAATGAACTGTAGGACAAAATGGGTAATCCCATCTTCCTGGTACACAGGTCAATGTGTTTCACTGTATCCACTGCACCCTAATTACACTTCCTGAGAACAACGTAAGGGAGTTCCAAAGGCGTTACACCTTACTAAACGATAAAGAGATAGCAGAAACCATCGCATATACCCAGAATAATAACATTCAAAAATAACAAATAATCGTTTTTTCTAATGGGTATATAGCTGTGCAGGACAGTATGGGAAAACTGCAAAAGCCATGCAAAATAAACCAAATATGGCAGCCATAAGATCCTATAAAATCAACTTTATTAGATACAAAAGATAAAAAATACAAAAGGTGATTGGTACAAATAGGGCAGATAAACATGGAAGTGTCAACACATATACGCCATACGGGACCGGGTCCCGTCTACCCACATAACCCAATCAAAATATCAACAGTACCCATGATATGCTGCAGCCATCCTAGGCAATCCTATGTAATATGCATGTTAGTACTATCATTATGCAGACAAATCATGGAGGAATAAAGTATACCTGATGCAGTGGGACAAGACAGGACCACAGACCCACCCCAACGTGCGTTTCGGAGACCTCAGCTCCTTCCTCAGGGGGCATACAGAGAGTAGCCATAACCGCCATTTATATATTATTTCCCGGAAATAGTAATGCCCAAAAAAATCAATATCAGCTGTGCTGCTCGTGCTCAGCAACCCGTGCACACAGTATGTGTCTGTGGTTACCTAGTAGCACAGGACGCCAGATGAGCCATGCGACATCAGTGCCTGCTCGCCGTGTCCGCGCCCACCGCAGACGCCGATACCCGGAAACACGTGGGGCCCCACGTGACCAGATGACGGACAGCAGGAAGTGAAAGAGCCGCACAGCGAGCAGGACAGGTGACCCATGCGCACCTACCACAGAGCGCAATGTAGCCATATCTAATACTGGCAAACAAAAGGGGCATAACAGATAACATAGTGGAAACAAAACAAAAGTGCTCACCATCAGATAATACAAAATATACAATCAAAATGAGCAAATAAGCCGAAATTACATATAATAATTAAATAAGCAAATGTGCCGCAATGGCACAGTGAAAATAAATAATAAAAAACGTAGAGTAGGTACTGCCCCATATGAGAATGCCTTGTCGTGGCGGGGTAGCTCAAAGAATTGATCAATTATTTGCTAAATGTCTCAATTTTAAAAAACAGTTAGAATATACATGTGCAGTTGCACTTAAATTATTTCATGCTGATCATGTGCGGCGCTGGCTTCCCCCTTTTTTTACTTGTATTGGTAAGTGGCTGACCACCACTAGTTGCCGTGCGCGCCGGGTTATGCATGTTATTTTATCTGTTTTTTTTCTTTCTTATAATTGACTTAGGCTGCTGTACACACATACAGCAGCCCTGCCCTGCCCCAGGCTATATGTAATTGTGCACCTGTGCCTGTGCCTGTTTCACTCTTTATCTGTGGCTGCTGGTTTGGCGTATGTGGAGGTCAGATCTGAAATGTCCATCCCTGGACCTGGTCGGCTTTTACCTGCATCCGTCTTACTGGCACCATGGGGTGATTCAGCAATGCTTCAGGTACTTTTGCAGTTTTTGCAGTCCTGCTTTTACAGTTTTTTTGCAGTTATATGCTTTTAATAATTCAGGAGGCCGCAATGGCACAGTGAAAATAAATAATAAAAAACGTAGAGTAGGTACTGCCCCATATGAGAATGCCTTGTCGTGGCGGGGTAGCTCAAAGAATTGATCAATTATTTGCTAAATGTCTCAATTTTAAAAAACAGTTAGAATATACATGTGCAGTTGCACTTAAATTATTTCATGCTGATCATGTGCGGCGCTGGCTTCCCCCTTTTTTTAAAATATATAATGACAAATACCATACAAAACGCAAAAATACACAATATGTACAATAATAAACATATAAATGGAAAAACAAAAAAATAACGCAAAACATAAATTATCCTCAATACAATACGTTGATAGAAGTCAACAGATGGCAGTAAACCGGCATTCTCTCCTCTTTGTAGTCATCGCCAAAGTATACATAGAGAATCACAAATCTAAATAAAAATAAAATAGTTAAAAACAATGTGCGAACACACACCATAGATATCTATAGGCACCAATAGGAATTACAGATAGGGAACAAAAGATAAATTCTCATTAAGACCCCTCGGATGAATTGTTTGGAGGGTCCAGATCCATTTCGTTTCAAGTTGTCCCAACCGTTGGTTAAATTGCCCCCTTGAATATTAATATTTAGCATATCAATGCCACGCACTCTCAATAGAGTGCTGTCGCATTGATGAAAATCATGAAAGTGCCGTGGCAGTGTTTTGAGGGTAGATGTGTCCGTACAAACAGAGGCCGCCTGTATCCCCAACACATGTTCGCGAGTGCGAACTTTTAATTGTCTAGAAGTCAGTCCAACGTAAATTTATCCACACGGACATGTGGCGTAATACACCACATATCGTGATGTACATGTGATACGTTGTTTGATTTCAAATTTCTTTAGACCATCCGAACTGACAAACGAACCACTCCGCTCAATGTTGGGGCAGGCGACACATCTGCCGCACAGAACACATCCACCTTTCACCGGAATAGAATCTAAAAATGTGGATGTAGTATGAGAATAATGACTGCTAACAAGCAAGTCACGCAAATTCCTCGCCCTACGAAACGTAATCAATGGGCGATCCGGAAGAAACTTTTTAATGATGGGATCCACCATTAGAATCGGCCACGCTTTTTCGAGGGCTGCGCTCACCTGACCATGCTGGGAATGATAAGATGTCACAAATCTTGACACATTCTGCTTTTCAGGTTTCAGACCTACGTTTCCATAGAGGAGACTATTGCGGCTAGTATACTTGGCACGATGGTAAGCCTTTTTTAGGGAGCGTCTACTATACCCCCGAGTGTTATGAATGTGCTAAAAATGGTTTCTGAGCAGAGGCTCCCTCTGGTGGTTACTGACAGTACTGAACCTTTCAGCGAGGAATGGCAATCTGGGATCACGGACTGGTCTGATATAAGGGAGGTTCCCTCCCATGAATGGCTGCCGGTGATCAATTGTTCTTGTCTCAATTGTGGTTCCTGGTTCATTTGGAAGCTTGCTGAGTCTTGCCTGCATCTTCTGCTATCAGAATAATATATTTTCTGCTTTTATTTTTTGTGCTTGATTTTTGCATTGTTCCCTGCACTTCTGTGGAGGTCAGCCAGGTCCTCTCTGGGGGGCTTGTGCTCCTCTCAGTTTATCTGGAGCCACTGTTGTTTGTTCATTTGCTTTTTCCTGTTTTTTCAGTGGCTGCGGCTTAGTTTTGTTACACCAGAGAACTGATTTAGATGGTAGAGGTCGTGTGATCTCAGGTGTTTTTGCAATCAGTAGAGTTGGTATTTTTTAGGGTTTTTTTTGGATTGCAGTGAGTATCCTTTCCTGTACTTTTCTGTCTAGACAGATTGGGCCCCAGCGTTTGGTCATTCTATTTTCTGTCTGTGTCCGTGCTTCTTATTGTCTAACCGCCATTACATGTTTGGGGGCTTCCTATTTTCTTTGGGGATCTGCTCCGGGGCAGATAGCTTTCATCTTTCTTCCTTTAGGTGTAGTTATCTCTCAGGCTGTAACGAGGCGTCTAGGATCAATGTAGGAACGCTCCACAGCTACCTCTAGTTGTGTGGTTAGTTCAGGTTACTGCAATCCAATAGGTTCCAGCCTCTCTGGTGTATTGCCGTTTTTGCTTACTCTCCTCAGCTACCAAAACATAACAGTATCACCGGCCAAAACTGAAAATTATATGGTACTCACAGAAGGGAAAAATAGTGTAAAAAAAAAAATTGTCAGAGTTGTCAGAGATTTTTTTTTTTTCCCTGTTTGTTGCATTTTTTTTCCCCTCTTTTTCTCTGGGTGCTGAGGAGGATTTTTTTTTCTCTCAATGGAGCTTGCACAGTTGTCTGGCCGTGTGGATCAGCTTGCCACTGAGGTTCGGAGTATTGCTACCTATCTTGCTGGGTTGCCGGTTGTGGAACCTAGGATTCCCATGCCAGATTTGTTTTTGGGGGATCAGGCTAAATTTCTGAATTTCAAAAATAACTGTAAGTTGTTTTTTGCCTTAAAGCCTAAGTCCTCAGGGAACGCAGCACAGCAGGTTCAAATTGTCATCTCTCTCCTGCGCCGCGATCCTCAGGATTGGGCTTTTTCCCTGACACCTGGGGATCCTGTTTTGAATGATATTGATGCATTTTTTCTGGCTCTGGGCTTATTGTACGATGAACTTAATGTCACTGATCAAGCTGAAAAAACCTTGTTGGCATTAAATCAGGGTCTTGAAGACGCTGAGTTGTACTGTCAGAAATTCCGAAATTGGGCAGTCCTGATCAAATGGAATGATGATGCTTTGGCAACCCTTTTTCGGAAGGGGCTGTCAGAGAATGTAAAGGATGTTATGGTGGGATTCCCTGCTCCCTCTGGTCTCAATGATTCTATGTCATTGGCTATTCAAATTGACAGACGTTTGCGTGAGCGCAGAGGTATGCGTGAGATAGTGTTGCCTTGTGAGCCAGCTTCTGAGCCCATGCAGTGTGATAGAGTGACTTCTGGGGCACAGCGTCATGAGTTTCGAAAGCGCAATGGGTTATGTTTCTACTCTGGTGACGCCTCTCATGCTATTTCAGTCTGCCCTAAATGGGGAAGACGTTTTGCAAGCTCAGTTGTCTTGGGTAGTGTTCAGACTAAATTTCTGTTGACTGTTATCCTGATTTGCTCCCTGTCCACATTTTCTGCTCAGGCTTTTGTTGATTCAGGAGCAGCTATTAACCTGATGGATTTTGACTTTGCCAAACGTTGTGGGTTTCCCATGATACCCCTGCGGAAGTCTATTCCCCTACTGGGCATTGATTCTACCCCTTTGGCGGAGAATAAACCCAGTTTTCTACTCAGGTGATAATGAGGGTTGAACCAGATCATCAGGAGAGTTGCAAATTTCTGGTGCTGTATAATCTGCATGACATTATTGTACTGGATTTCCCTTGGTTACAGTCTCATAATTCTGTTTTGGATTGGAAATCTGTGTCTGTGACCAGTTGGGGCTGCCAATGTGTTAATGCCGACACTCCTGTTTTTTCTGTCTCTCCCCAGACTCAGGATGTTCCTGACTTTTTGACTGATTTTTCGGATGTATTTAGTGAAAGTAAATCGGCATCCTTGCCCCCTCACAGGAGCTATGATTGCGCTATTGAATTAGTGCCTGGTGGTAAATTTCCTAAAGGTCGCCTTTTTAACTTGTCTGTACCTGAACACACGATGCTATGCGATCTTATATCAAGGAGTCATTGGAGAAGGGTCATATCATACCATCCTCTTCACCCTTGGGTGCCGGTTTTTTCTTTGTGGCCAAAAAGGATGGTTCATTGAGGCCGTGTATTGATTATTGTCTCTTGAATAAGATCACTGTGAAGTATCAATATCCGTTACCCTTGATTTCTGACCTGCTTTCCAGGGTGAAAAGTGCTAGTTGGTTTACCAAGATTGACCTCAGGGGGGCGTATAACCTTATTCGCATTAAGCACTGGGATGAATGGAAGACGGCGTTTAATACCCCAGAGGGGCATTTTGAGTACCTAGTGATGCCCTTTGGGCTCACTAATGCTCCTTCCGTCTTCCAATCCTTCATGAATGATATTTTCAGGGATTTTGTGGATAAATTTCTGATTGTTTATTTGGATGATATCTTGATATTTTCCAATGACTGGGACTCTCATGTGAGACATGTTCGGACTGTGTTCCAGATTTTGAGAGAGAATGCACTGTATGTGAAGGGATCAAAGTGTCTTTTTGGCGTACAGAAGGTCTCATTTCTGGGATTCATTTTGTCTCCGTCTGTTATTGAAATGGACCCGGTCAAGGTTCAGGCCATCTGTGATTGGGTCCAACCTACTTCATTAAAGACTCTTCAGAGATTTTTGGGTTTTGCCAATTTTTATTGTAATTTATTGGTAATTTCTCCGGTATTGTTAAACCATTGACTGATTTGACCAAAAAGGGTTCTGATGTGGTGAATTGGCCTCCTGAGGCAGTCTCTGCATTTCAGGAACTTAAGCAGAGATTCACTTCTGCTCCTGTTCTACGGCAGCCTGATGTTTCTCTACCGTTTCAGGTGGAGGTTGATGCCTCTGAAATTGGGGCAGGTGCCGTTTTGTCCCAAAGAGATCCAGAGACCTCTAAGAGTAACCCTTGTGCCTTTTTCTCTCGAAAATTTTCTCCAACTGAACGTAATTATGACGTGGGTAATAGGGAGTTATTGGCCATGAAGTGGGCCTTTGAAGAGTGGAGACATTGGCTGGAAGGAGCCAAACATCAGGTGGTGGTCCTCACGGACCATAAGAATCTGGTTTATCTCGAATCAGCCAAGCGACTTAATCCTAGACAGGCAAGGTTGGCCTTGTTTTTCACACGTTTTAATTTTGTGGTTTCTTTTCTTCCTGGCACTAAGAATGTTAAGGCGGATGCCCTCTCGAGGAGTTTATTTGCAGACTCTCCTGAGTTACCTGATCCTACTGTTATTTTGAAAGAGGGTGTAGTTCTTTCCGCCATCTCGCCCAATTTGAGACTGGCTCTGGAAGGGTGTCAGGAGGATAAACCTGAGCGCTGCCCTATTGGGGAATTGTTTGTCCCAGACTAGTGGAAGAAGAGAGTGATGTCTGAGATTCATTGTTCCGCGTTGGCTGGTCATCCCGGGATTTTTGGTACCAGTGACTTGGTGAGTCGGTCCTTTTGGTGGCCTACTTTGTCTCGTGACGTCAGGGAATTTGTGCAGTCCTGTGGGTACTTGCTCTCGTTCCAAGCCTTGCTCTCGCTCTAGTGGTTTGTTAATGCCATTACCTGTGCCCAAGAGGCCATGGACCCATATCTCTATGGATTTTATTTCCGACCTCCCTGTTTCTCAGAGAATGACCGTTATCTGGGTAATCTGTGATAGGTTTTCCAAGATGACCCATCTTGTGCCATTACCTAAGTTACCTTCCTCCTCCGAATTGGTGCCTTTGTTCCTTCAGCACGTGGTTCGGTTACATGGCATTCCGGAGAACATTGTGTCTGACAGAGGAGTCCAGTTTGTTTCCAGATTTTGGAGGACATTTTGTTCTAAACTTGGTGTTCAATTATCTTTCTCCTCTGCTTTTCATCCTCAGACCAATGGACAAACCGAGAGAACAAACCAGACCTTGGAGACTTATTTGAGATGTTTTGTGTCTGCTGATCAAGATGACTGGGTCTCTTTTTGCCTTTGGCTGAGTTTGCTCTTAATAATAGGGCTAGCTCTGCCACCTTGATGTCTCCATTTTTCTGCAATTTTGGGTTTCATCCTCGATTTTCTTCGGGACAGGCGGAGGCTTCTGTCTGTCCGGGTGTTGACTCTGTTGTGGAGCGAATGCAGCAGATTTGGGACCAGGTAGTGGAAAGGTTGTCTCTCTCTCAGGAGAAGGCCCAACGGTTTGCCAACCGGCATAGGACTGATGGTCCTCGGTTTAAAGTGGGGACTTGGTTTGGTTGTCCTCAAGAAATATCCCTATGAGGGTTGCATCTCCAAAGTTTAAGCCTAGGTTCATTGGACCTCATAAGATCATGGAGATTCTTAATCCTGTTTCCTTCCGTTTGCTTCTTCCAGGGACATTAAAGATCCATAACGTGTTCCACAAGTCCTTATTGAAGAGGTTTGTCGAGCCAGTGGTTCCTATGGCTGCGCCTCCTGACCCTGTTTTGGTTGAGGGCAATCTGGAGTATGTGGTTGAGAAAATATTGGATTCTCGTTTTTCTAGACAGAAACTCCAGTATTTGGATAAGTGGAGAGGTTATGGTCAGGAGGACAATTCTTGGGTGTTTGCTTTGGACATCCATGCTAGGACACTGATCCGTGCCTATTACCGAGCTCATCCTGATCGACCTGGTTGCACAAGTGAGGGTTCGGTGACCCCCTCCTCAAGGGGGGGTACTGTTATGAATGTGCTAGAAATGGTTTCTGAGCAGAGGTTCCCTCTGGTGGTTACTGACAGTACTGAACCTTTCAGCAAGGAATGGCAATCTGGGATCACGGACTGGTCTGATATAAGGGAGGTTCCTTCCCATGATGGTTGCCTTTGATCAATTGTTCTTGTCTCAATTGTGGTTCCTGGTTCATTTGGAAGCTTGCTGAGTCTTGCCTGCATCTTCTGCTATCAGATAAGATATTTTCTGCTTTTATTTTTTGTGCTTGCTTTTTGCATTGTTCCCTGCACTTCTGTGGAGGTCAGTCAGGTCCCCTCCGGGGGCTTGTGCTCCTCTCAGTTTATCTGGAGCCACTGTTGTTTGTTCATTTGCTTTTTCCTGTTTTTTCAGTGGCTGCGGCTTAGTTTTGTTACACCAGAGAACTGATTTAGGTGGTAGAGGTCGTGTGATCTCAGGTGTTTTTGCAATCAGTAGAGTTGGTATTTTTTAGGGTTTTTTTTGGTTTACAGTGAGTATCTTTTCCTGTACTTTTCTGTCTAGACAGATTGGGCCCCAGCGTTTGGTCATTCTATTTTCTGTCTGTGTCCGTGCTTCTTCTTGTCTAACCGCCATTACATGTTTGGGGGCTTCCTATTTCTTTGGGGATCTGCTCCGGGGCAGATAGCTTTCATCTTTCTGCCTTTAGGTGTAGTTATCTCTCAGGCTGTGACGAGGCCTCTAGGATCAACGTAGGAACGCTCCACGGCTACCTCTAGTTGTATGGTTAGTTCAGGTTACTGCAATCCAATAGGTTCCAGCCTCTCTGGTGTATTGCCGTTTTTGCTTACTCTCCTCAGCTACCAAAATATAACACCCGAGCTAAAAAGCAAGATTTCAATTCCTCCGCTCGATTCATAAAATCCTCCTTAGTGGAGCAAATACGACGCAAGCGGAGGAATTGTCCCACGGGGATAGCCCTAATCATATGCCGTGGATGGCAGGAAGATGCATGTAACAACGTATTAGTTGCTGTAACTTTGCGGAAGATGTCTGGCTGAATAACCCCAGCACCATCCCTCCGAATGGTGACATCCAAGAAGTCCATTTTATCCTTATCCCACACCGGGGTAAGTCGTATATTGCGATCATTGTCATTCAGGGATGAGATAAATTGCAGAAGGTCGATGGAGGTGCCCTGCCAGACAAAAAAGATGTTGTCAATGTAGCGTGCCCAAAACAGGACACGCTCAACTGACCCCAATCTGTCTGACAGAAAGAGGTCCCTCTCCCACAGCCCCAGGAACAGATTAGCATAGGACGGCGCAAAGGCCGCACCCATGGCTGTACCCTGGAGCTGCAGGTAGAAGGATCCCTTAACTTAAACACAAAAAAGTTGTGTGTGAGGGTAAACTCCAAAAGCTCCAGGATGAGGTCCCTCAATCCTATAGGTAACATAGATGTCTCCAGAAAAAATTTCACTGTCCTCAAGCCATCAGAGTGGCGAATGTTGGTATAGAGGGATTCCACATCCTTGGATGCCAATAGAGTATCGCCCTCCAAGCACAATCCATCGACCTTAAATTCCTCAGTCACCACCCGGACGAACATTCCTCTTGCCCCAGTATCGATATGAGGAATTTAATAACATCCCAACCTTCGGTGAAGATGATAATTTGACCAGAGATGAACGTACCAGGTTACGATTCTTACAAAGTTTGCCGGATATAGTGATCAAGCCAGCTGACAAAGGTGGTAATGTCGTGGTATGGCCCAGGCAAATGTATGAGAGGGAGGCATTTAGACAGCTTAATAACCCTGTATGTTACAGGAAGTTGACATATAATCCCCTCTCTGCATTTGTCTGTAAGTTTGATACAATACTCAAAAGGGCAACTAACGACGGCATTATCACCAGTGAGCTGGCTTCGGCTCTTACTATTAAGGAAACCAACAATTGCTACATTATACCTCTTACCGAAGGTCCACAAAGATCTCAAGTTACCACCTGGTAGGCCTATCGTATCGGGGAGGGGAAACTATCTCGAACATGTGAATAGATGGATGGAGTATTATTTACAGCCACTAGTGTTTAATCTCCCCTCGTTCCTCAAGGATACTGGGGATCTATTGCGGAAGGTCGATGGATTGTGCTTGGAGGGCGATACTCTATTGGCATCCGTGGATGTGGAATCCCTCTATACCAACATTCGCCAATCTGATGGCTTGAGGATAGTGAAATTTTTTCTGGAGACATTTATGTTACCTATAGGATTGAGGGACCTCATCCTGGAGCTTTTGGAGAGAGAGGGATCTCTTTCTGTCGGACAGATTGGGGTCAGTTGAGCGTGTCCTGTTTTGGGCACGCTACATTGACGACATCTTTTTTGTCTGGCAGGGCACTTCCATCGACCTTCTGCAATTTATCTCATCCCTGAATGACAATGATCGCAATATACGACTTACCCCGGTGTGGGATAAGGATAAAATGGACTTCTTGAATGTCACCATTCGGAGGGATGGTGCTGGGGTTATTCAGACAGACATCTTCCGCAAAGTTACAGCAACTAATACGTTGTTACATGCATCTTCCTGCCATCCACGGCATATGATTAGGGCTATCCCCGTGGGACAATTCCTCCGCTTGCGTCATATTTGCTCCACTGAGGAGGATTTTATGAATCGAGCGGAGGAATTAAAATCTCGCTTTTTAGCTTGGGGGTATAGTAGACGCTCCCTAAAAAAGGCTTACCATCGTGCCAAGTATACTAGCCGCAATAGTCTCCTCTATGGAAACGTAGGTCTGAAACCTGAAAAGCAGAATGTGTCAAGATTAGAGTTGAGCGATACTTTCCGATATCCAAAAGTATCGGAATCGGAATGGTATCGCCGATACCATTAAAATATCGGCGATACCCGATACCGATACCGGAAATCCAATGTAAGTCTATGGGAACAAAATATCGTAACTAAAAAAACCCCATTCTTTCCTTGTAAACACTAAATATACACACATAGAATACATATATATATATATACATGTCATTGTGACATAATATATATATATATAACATATATGTATAGTTTATACACTTCTACATAGTAAAATAGACTCTGATTCAATTGCCGGGTAAAGCCGGCTTCTGTGAAAAGACAGAAGCGCCTGACATGAAGTGACACTTGGTGTACATAGGGTTAACCATGTCTTTTCATGTCGTTTGCTATCTGATTTGCACAAACAATTACATCAGTCTATGTGTGCAAAATTTCACACCTGTAGGGGTTAATTAAAGTTGTAAATTCGTTGTAAAAAAAACGGACTTTTTTGCTACGAATTTACACCTTTAATTAACCCCTACAGGTGTGAAATTTTGCACACATAGACTGATGTAATTGTTTGTGCAAATCAGATAGCAAAGGACATGGTTAACCCTATGTACACCAAGTGTCATTTCATGTCGGGTTCTGCATTTTCACAAAAGCCGGCAATTGAATTAGCGGCTATTATACTATGTAGAAGTGTATGAACTATAAATATAAATATATATATATGTGTCACAAATTCAATGACATGTATATATATATATGAGGTGTAAAATTGCTGAAAAAAAATGCGTGGGCTCCCGCCCTATTTTCGCAACCAGACAGACAAAGCCAGTGAGTGGGGCAGATAATAATAGCCCAGAGAGGGACCATTATTTTTGGCCCCCCCCTGGCTACTAACATCTGCCCCCAGACACCCCAGGAAAGACAAATCTATAATTAGATTCGCCCTTTCTGGCACTTTGCCCGTCTATTCCCATTGCCCTGTAGCGGTGGCGAATGGGTTAATATGGGGTTAAAGCCACCTTGCTATTGAAAGGTGACCTTAAGCCAGGTTAATAATTGAGAGCTGTCAATTAGACAACTATCAATTATTAATCCTATTGCATGAAATAAAAATAAAACACACACACTTTAATTAAAAATCATTTTAATGAAATAAAGACACATGTTTTTTGACCATCTTTTATTTTACTGCAAAAACCATTTCCTGTAATAAAAATAAAATAACAAAGCAAAATTATTCTTACCAATCCGATGCACAGTCAGGTCCCACGGTGTAATCCTTCAGAAAGGGTTAATGTTTACTGCAGGGACCGCAGCTAATGCTGCAGCCTCACAATAAACCCCCAAATGAATGAGTTCCTCTCCTGGCTGACAGGAGAGTAAAGGCTGGGTCTCACATAACGATACACCAGCGATCCCGACAACGATATGCACTTGTCAGGATCGCTGGTGTATCGCTACATGATCGCTGCTGAGCTGCCAAACAGGCAGCTCAGGCAGCGATCTGGGACAGCGACACTGCGGGTAACATCGCTTAAGGGCCCGTCTCACATAGCGATATCGCTACCGAGATCGCTGCTGAGTCACTAGTTTTGTGACGCAGCAGCGAGCTCACCAGCGATATCGCTGTGTGTGACATTCAGCGACGATCAGCCCCCCTGCCGGGTATCGCTGATCGTCGCTGTCTGCATATCTTGGCTGATTAACAAAAATAGGGGATCCCCTCGAAAAAAATTGGCGTGGGTTCCCCCCTATTTTTGTTAACCAGCCAGATGAAGCAGACCGCTGAGGCTTGGATTTTCAGGCTGTTAAGGAGCCAAGATCCATGGACCTTGCCAGCCTGATAATACCAGGCCACAGCAGTCTGCATATCTTGGCTGATTAACAAAAATAGGGGATCCCCTCGAAAAAAATTGGCGTGGGGTCCCCCCTATTTTTGTTAACCAGCCAGATGAAGCAGACCGCTGAGGCCTGGTTTTTCAGGCTGGTAAGGATCCAATATCCATGGACCTTGCAAGCCTGATAATACCAGGCCACAGCAGTCTGCTTAGCTTGGCTGGTTAACAAAAATAGGGGATCCCCTCGAAAAAAAAACGGCGTAGGGGTCCCCCTATTTTTGTTAACCAGCCAAGTAAAATGCAGACTGCTGCGGCCTGGTATTAAAAGACTGTCAAGGCCCATGGATTTTGGCCCTCAACAGCCTGATAATACCAGGCTACAGCAGCCCCACATTTGGCGCATCAAAAGATGTGCCAATTGTGGCACTTTACCCGGCTCTTCCCACTTGCCCTGTAGCGGTGGAAGCGGGTAATAAGGGGTTAATGTCACCGTTGATTGCACGGTGACAATAAGCCCGGTTAATAATGGATAGGCGTCAATAAGACACCGATCCATTATTAATCCCAAAGTTTTTAAATGTTTAAAAAAAAGACACAGCAAGAAAAAAGTCTTTTAATGAAATAAAAGAGACAACACAGTTTTCATTTTTTTTATTACTCTCTCATTCCTGCGACGCCATCGATCTCCTGTAAAAAAATAAAAAAACCAAACCAACAGTATACCACCTGTCCGACGCAGTCCATAGTAACGAGTGTCCCACGACGATCCAGCTCTGCTACATCGGAATGACAGGCAGAGCCTGTCATCGCAACGCAGCACAGCTGATTACCTGCTTCCCCGGCGGTGACGTCATCGGACTGCTTTACGGCCGCGATTACCCAGCAGTCACTGCAGTTATCGCGAGAAACTGCATGTGACCGCCAGGGAGAAGATGATGGCGGCCATCAAGCAGTCCGGGATGTGACCGCCGGAGATCTTCTGCCAGGTAAGTGCCGCTGACTCCTGACAGACCCGACCGACGGACACTGACAGTGACAGTGACATTCCAATTCCGGTATCCGATATGACGAAAATATCGGTACTCGGAATCGGAATTCCGATACAGCAATATCGGCCGATACCCGATATTTGCAGTATCGGAATGCTCAACACTAGTCAAGATTTGTGACATCTTATCATTCCCAGCATGGTCAGGTGAGAGCAGCCCTCGAAAAAGCGTGGCCAATTCTAATGGTGGATCCCATCATTAAAAAGTTTCTTCCGGATCGCCCATTGATTACGTTTCGTAGGGCGAGGAATTTGAGTGACTTGCTTGTTAGCAGTCATTATTCTCATACTACATCCACATTTTTAGATTCTATTCCGGTGAAAGGTGGATGTGTTCTGTGCGGCAGATGTGTCGCCTGCCCCAACATTGAGCGGAGTGGTTCGTTTGTCAGTTCGGATGGTCTAAAGAAATTTGAAATCAAACAACGTATCACATGTACATCACGATATGTGGTGTATTACGCCACATGTCCGTGTGGATAAATTTACGTTGGACTGACTTCTAGACAATTAAAAGTTCGCACTCGCGAACATGTGTTGGGGATACAGGCGGCCTCTGTTTGTACGGACACATCTACCCTCAAAACACTGCCACGGCACTTTCATGATTTTCATCAATGCGACAGCACTCTATTGAGAGTGCGTGGCATTGATATGCTAAATATTAATATTCGAGGGGGCAATTTAACCAAACGGTTGGGACAACTTGAAACGAAATGGATCTGGACCCTCCAAACAATTCATCCGAGGGGTCTTAATGAGAATTTATCTTTTGTTCCCTATCTGTAATTCCCATTGGTGCCTATAGATATCTATGGTGTGTGTTCGCACATTGTTTTATTGTTTTTAACTATTTTATTTTTATTTAGATTTGTGATTCTCTATGTATACTTTGGCGATAACTACAAAGAGGAGAGAATGCGGGTTTACTGCCATCTGTTGACTTCTATCAACGTATTGTATTGAGGATAATTTATGTTTTGCGTTATTTGTTTGTTTTTCCATTTATATGTTTATTATTGTACATATTGTGTGTTTTGTGTTTTGTATGGTATTTGTCATTATATATTTTGCTTATTTAATTATCATATGTAATTTCGGCTTATTTGCTCATTTTGATTGTATATTTTGTGTTATCTGATGGTGAGCATTTTTGTTTTGTTTCCACTATGTTATCTGTTATGCCCCTTTTGTTTGCCAGTATTAGATATGGCTACATTGCGCTCTGTGGTAGGTGCGCATGCGTCACCTGTCCTGTTCGCTCAAAAATCACAAATCTGATCGCATCCCGCAATAGAAATGAATGGGTGTGATAAAAAAAAATCGCAGCACTCGCACAGCAATCTACCATGCGAGTGCTGTGCGATTTTTATGCTGACCCCGGCAATGGAGGAGATGGAGAAATCCATTTCTCCACCTCCTCCGCAGCTGTGCTCTGATCCGCTCTGTGCGAGAGGCTTGGAGCACACTCGCATAACACTTGGCTTCTGCTCGCAGCAGAGCAGGAGCCGAGGATCATTAGCATATCGCATCTGATGATCTCGCATTAGATACTATACGCTAGTGTGACCCTAAAAGTCTCTTGCTGTAGGTGCCCTGATTTGTCTGCTTAAAGAAGAGCACTGTAGGACCTTGCTGCAATTAAAACCACCACATGTTGAAGGGCGGAGTGCTCAGTCAGAGAGCTAAAATACAAATAACAATAGACTGACCGGCACTTACAAGCTAATGTGAGCAGGTGACCGAGCACTCCGCCCTTCAACATGTGGTGGTTTTAATTACAGCATGATCCGACCTACCCATAAATACAGGCTTCCGAGAGAGGTATCCATATTTACACAGGAATTCAGACTTCAGACTAAGGCCAGGATCACACTTGCAAGTCTCTCGCATCAACACCCGGCGCTGCCACCGGCATTTGGACCAGAGCGTGCGGCTGTTCATGCGAGTCTCTCGTAAGTGTGATACCGGCCTAAGAGAGGTACTCACACTAGACACGTAGGGACCCAGCAACGTGAGACCACCTTTTTGTTGGTTGCTGGGCATGCATAAATTGGCCAAATTCTGTGCTAAGAGTCTCAATTTTTTCTTATTATCCAGAACAATATTGCTATTCATATTTCATATATTCCATGTCTATATGCTTTAGCACGACAGAGTGCAACTTTTTTTGTATATTGTATATGGAGGTGGCTACTTCTAGTATGCACCTGTTCACATTAGCTTGGAAGTGCCAGTCAGTATTTTGTTATTCCTTAATAGTAACTGCTGTCTCCAGGATGATAATACATCTAATATACAGTACAGACCAAAAGTTTGGACACACCTACTCATTTAAAGATTTTTCTGTATTTTCATGACTATGAAAATTGTAAATTCACACTGAAGGCATCAAAACTATGAATTAACACATGTGGAAGTACAGCATATACTTAACAAAAAGCAGTGAACATCATTACTTACCTGTCACCTGCTCCACCGCTGAGCGCCGCTGTCCTCGCGTCCTCTTGCTGCGATGATCAGGCAGAGGGCGCGATGACGTGGTTAGTGTGCGCCGCGCCCTCTGCCTGAGAATTCACTGCCGGAGGACCCGAAGACAGCGGCGCTCAGCGGTGGAGCGGGTGACAGGTAAATCTCTCAGGTGCCGGGGCCCTGAGCCAGCGGTGACACCGGCACCTGTCCCCCATAGCGCGCCGGTGTCCCCGCCTGCTCAGGACACCAGCACCTGGCCCCCAGCGACGAGAGGTGAGTATGTCTTTTTTTTTTTTTTTTTTGTTGCAGCAGCTGCGGCAGCATAAGGGGGCCTATAAAATGCAGCATCTATGGGGCATAATCTATGGGGGCATAATCTGAGGTGCATTTATGGGGGCATAATCTATGGGGGCATAATCTGTGGAGCATCTATGGGGGCATAATCTATGGGGCATAATCTATGGGGAAAGAAAGCAATAGTGAATATATAAAATATAATTTTTAATAGTATACGTTAAAATAATTATAGGATGTGTCACCCAATAAAAAAGGTGTCAGATCAGTGGGCAATACATGTGCCCTGTAATAAGTACTGATGCAGACAACAATTACAGGATAGGAATTGCCACTAATGATACTAAAGTGATAACCGTATGTCAAGGTGCTACCGCATGGGGGTACTAACAAAATATACCCTCCAAAGACTCAATGGTTAACACCACATGGGGAATTAACAAAGTATAACCCTCCAAAGATTAAATGGCTAACACCAGACAACACATACATAACACATACATAACACATAATGTGATAACAAAATAAACACAAAAGGTGAGAAAAAAAAGGAACAATCTCACCATTGATGTGTAAAAGAGGCGGGAGCCTTTGTAGGAACCATATAGCATTCAGAGGGTCCCTGGTGCGTCAATGGGAAGACAATCCCCTGTCATTCCCTAAGGGGCACCAGTGACCCTCTGAATGCTATATGGTTCCTACAAAGGCTCCCGCCTCTTTTACACATCAATGGTGAGATTGTTCCTTTTTTTTCTCACCTTTTGTGTTTATTTTGTTATCACATTATGTGTTATGTATGTGTTATGTATGTGTTGTCTGGTGTTAGCCATTTAATCTTTGGAGGGTTATACTTTGTTAATTCCCCATGTGGTGTTAACCATTGAGTCTTTGGAGGGTATATTTTGTTAGTTCCCCCATGCGGTAGCACCTTGACATACGGTTGTCACTTTAGTATCATTAGTGGCAATTAGGGTTGAGCATTCCGATACCGAAACCCGGTTTCGGTATCGGAATGCTCAACCCTAGTGGCAATTCCTATCCTGTAATTGTTGTCTGCATCAGTACTTATTACAGGGCACATGTATTGCCCACTGATCTGACACCTTTTTTATTGGGTGACACATCCTATAATTATTTTAACGTATACTATTAAAAGTTATATTATATATATTCACTATTGCTTTCTTTTCTGAATTAATTTGGTGAATTTTGTCTGATATTTTCTCCAGCCGACACTGGAGTTTGCTTTTTTTTCATAATCTATGGGGGCATAATCTATGGAGCATCTATGGGGGCACAATCTATGGAGCTTCTATGGGGCATAATCTAAGGAGCATCTATGGGGCATAATCTATGAAGCATCTATGGGGGCATAATCTATGGAGCATCTATGGGGGCATAATCTATGGGGGTATAATCTAAGGAGCATTTATGGGGGCACAATCTATGGAGCTTCTATGGGGGCATAATATAAGGAGCATCTATGGGGCACAATCTATGGAGCTTCTATGGGGGCATAATCTAAGGAGCATCTATGGGGCACAATCTATGGGGGCATAATCTATGGGGGCATAATCTATGGAGCATCTATGGGGGCATAATCTATGGGGGCATAATCTATGGGGGCATAATCTATGGAGCATCTATGGGGGCATAATCTATGGGGGCATAATCTATGGAGCATCTATGGGGGCATAATCTATGGAGCTTCTATGGGGGCATAATCTAAGGAGCATCTATGGGGGCACAATCTATGGGGCATAATCTATGGGGGCATAATCTATGGAGCACCTATGGGGGCATAATCTATGGGTGCATAATCTATGGAGCATCTATGGGGGCATAATCTATGGAGCATTTATGGGGGCATAATCTATGGAGCATCCATGGGGCACAATCTATGGGGCATCTATGGGGGCACCATCTATGGAGCTTCTATGGGGGCATAATCTAAGGAGCATCTATGGGGGCACAATCTATGGGGCATAATCTATGGAGCATCTATGGGGCATAATCTATGGGGGCATAATCTATGGAGCATCTATGGGGCATAATCTATGGGGGCATAATCTATGGAGCATCTATGGGGCATAATCTATGGGGGCATAATCTATGGAGCCTCTATGGGGCATAATCTATGGAGCTTCTATGGGGGCACAATCTATGGAGCATCTATGGAGGCATAATCTATGGAGCTTCTATGGGGGCATAATCTAAGGAGCATCTATGGGGCATAATCTATGGGGGCATAATCTAAGGAGCATTTATGGGGGCATAATCTATGGAGCATCTATAAGGGCATAATCTATGGGGGCACAATCTATGGAGCTTCTATGGGGGCATAATCTAAGGAGCATCTATGGGGGCACAATCTATGGAGCTTCTATGGGGGCATAATCTAAGGAGCATCTATGGGGGCATAATCTATGGGGGCATAATCTAAGGAGCATTTATGGGGCATAATCTATGGAGCATCTATAAGGGCATAATCTATGGGGCACAATCTATGGAGCTTCCATGGGGGCATAATCTAAGGAGCATCTATGGGGGCACAATCTATGGAGCATCTATGGGGGCATAATCTAAGGAGCTTCTATGGGGGCATAATCTAAGGAGCATCTATGGGGCATAATCTAAGGAGCATCTATGGGGGCATAATCTATAGGGGCACAATCTATGGAGCTTCTATGGGGGCATAATCTATGGGGGCATAATCTAAGGAGCATTTATGGGGGCATAATCTATGGAGCATCTATAGGGGCATAATCTATGGGGGCACAATCTATGGAGCTTCTATGGGGGCATAATCGAAGGAGCATCTATGGGGGCACAATCTATGGAGCTTCTATGGGGGCATAATCTAAGGAGCATCTATGGGGGCACAATCTATGGAGCATCTATGGGGGCATAATCTAAGGAGCTTCTATGGGGGCATAATCTAAGGAGCATCTATGGGGCATAATCTATGGAGCATCTATGGGGGCATAATCTATGGGGGCATAATCTGTGGAGCATTTATGGGGCATAATCTTTGGGGGCATAATCTGTGGACCATCTATGGGGGCATAATCTATGGGGGCACAATCTATGGAGCTTCTATGGGGGCATAATCTAAGGAGCATCTATGGGGGCACAATCTATGGAGCATCTATGGGGGCACAATCTATGGAGCTTCTATGGGGGCATAATCTAAGGAGCATCTATGGGGGCATAATCTATGGAGCATCTATGGGGGCATAATCTATGGAGCATCTATGGGGGCATAATCTATGGGGGCATAATCTAAGGAGCATTTATGGGGGCACAATCAATGGAGCTTCTATGGGGGCATAATCTAAGGAGCATCTATGGGGGAACAATCTATGGAGCTTCTATGGGGCATAATCTAAGGAGCATCTATCGGGGCATAATCTAAGGAGCATCTATGGGGGCATAATCTATGGAGCATCTGTGGGGGCATAATCTATGGGGGCATAATCTATGGAGCATCTATGGGGGCATAATCTATGGAGCATCTATGGGGCACAATCTATGGAGCATCTATGGGGGCATAATACATGGGCAGCATATGGGGCACAATCTATGGAGCATCTTGTGGGGCATAATACATTGGGCAGCATATGGGGCATAATCTCATTTTCCACCCTAGGCTTATACTCGAGTCGATAAGTTTTCCCAGTTTTTTGTGGCAAAATATATATCTATCTATATATATATAGATGCAGGTTTTTATATATATGCCTAGTCGCCTATGTTAGACCCGTTCTCTGTTGTTCCATGTGGTGTCAGGCCTTATCATTTATGATGGTTTGCTCATTTGGCTTCCACACCTGTGTGTATATATATATATATATATATGTGTATGTTCCTTTTGATTTGTTCATTATCATTGCTGCATACGTTTTGAGCCAGCTATATGTTGTCTTCCCCCCCTTTTTCACTATTGTGTCATTATTAATTAATTGTTTTTCCTTATACTCTTTTTTCACAGGGAGCCACGGAGCAGCAGTGAATCCTTGCTACATCTTCCTGGGCATGCGCACTTCTGTTTTATTCAGTCTTTATGTTCACCCAGCTCGGAGCGCGGCGCGCAGGCGCCGTGGCATTCTTCTCTGTTCTCATTTCTCCTGTCCTTCCTCCTCGGTTTCTCGGCTCCTTTCGGCTTTTCCCGCACTGCGCATGCGCATCTCTGCCCCATTTACTCACCTTTGAACCCGGAACTCTCTCTTTAGTTCACGCACGCATATATAAGAATCCTCCATGGTGTTCTGGTCCCTGCACACGCGGATCACTCTCTCTGACACCGGACGTTCCTTTGCAAGGTTCCTTGCCTGCGATTCTTTGTCCTTATATGTCAGCACTCTTATAAGGTAATGGTCGATCTTCTTATTTCTTTGCACTTAGTTTCATGTACTTTTATTTTTCACCTCAGTGCTTTTATACTCACTATGGGCTTTTCTCATATAGGATTCAACTACTCTCCGCTCCTGTGACTGGTCATATCAGCAATAGTAATGTACCTGTCTTTACCTCCATATACATCCTCTTATATGCTCCCTAAGATACTTCCATATACCTTCTCTATATATATATATATATCGTATCTTTCCTGTGGCTCCCTTTTTTGGTCTCCTATCTCCTCAGAAATGGGATCTAATATATCCTCTTTCCCATATGTCATGGATACTAATTTGTCCCCATTTCTTGGATATCCCCTGGCCCAGTGCTATCTTTTGATAAAATTGTATACTAATACTCAGTTGTTGTATCACTGTATATTCTATTGTTGTATATCTATGTATGCTTGTTTTTTCCCTATATCTTTATTTTATACAGTTTCTTTATGGAGATTGGGTTCCCACTAATGTGGTTCTATTTAATTTCATTATGTATTGATTTCTTTTGTATTGGTTTCTTATACTCTTTATTTTATATTTTGCAGAAAACAGACTATACTTGATAAAGGCGCTATTAGCCGAAACGTTGTTCATTTTTTGTTACGTCTGTCATCACATTGAACCTGCTACCATATTTGAATCATTTCCTGTATTAAAGACTTAATTTTTGAATTTTTTTGTCTTGGGTCATTTGAGTGCAGGAGTTCTCCATACTCATATCTATATATATATATATATATAGCATTATACCCTATGAGGGGGGGCAGCATTATCCTCTATGAGGGGGGCAGCATTATCCCCTATGGGGGGCAGCATTATCCCCTATGAGGGGGCTGCTTTATAATCTATGAGGGAGGCTACCCCAACTCCTGCTACATAATTAAGACATGTACTACCTTATAATATACCCTGATATTAGTGTGTTTTACTGCACAATTGGTGGTCTTGTATTTATTTCTATGTAGCTACATAGTGGGCCCCAAGAATGATTTTCTCTGGTGGGCCCAAGGTGTTCCAGTCCGACGCTGTATACAGCTGTACGCTTCTGATAAATTACCCTTTTTTGCTTTTTATATTCTGGTCTAATCCATACTGAGCCTGTGAGCGTCTGTGTGTTAAGGTACTGTCACACTAAGCGAGATCGCTAACGAGATCGCTAAAGCGTCAGTGATTTTATGACGCAGTAGCGATCTCGTTAGCGACTTAGCTGTGTGTGACATGTAGCAGCGATGTGGCCCCCGCTGCGATGTCACTGATCGCTTATGAACGTTCTGAGCCGTTTTTTGGTCGTTGGTGTTCCGCTGGTAAGCCTGAATCGCTGAGTGTGACACCCTTTATGAACGACTTTACCAGCGGCGCAGGCGGGACTAGGTTTTCCCAACGACCGCAGAGGTCGTTATACAGATCGCTGATCTCTGATGAGATCTTTGTGTTTGGAAGCTAACTAGCGACCACATAGCGATCGCACCAACGATCTCGCCAGGTCATGTCGTTGTCGTGATCGCTGGTGCGATCGCTAAGTGTGACAGTGCCTTTACTCCGGAAATATATACGGAGATTTAAAATTACCCCAACACTGTATACAGCTGTACGCTTCTGATAAATTACCCTTTTTTGCTTTTTATATTCTGGTCTAATCCATACTGAGCCTGTGAGTGTCTGTGTGTTACTTCGGAAATATATACGGAGATTTAAAATTACCCCAACACTGTATACAGCTGTAAGCTTCTGATACATTACCCTTTTTCTGCTTTTT
>JARQOD010000003.1:254382497-254480791 GCA_033576555.1 Oophaga sylvatica | reverse complement strand
AAACATCAGCCCCCCCAGCCCAAATACCTAATAAAGATTCCTTATTAACCCCCGCCATCCCATATACCTATAACACTATTAACCCTCCCCTGACTAACAGCACCCCCGTTACCCGTTTATGGCCAGTAACCCCCCTCTGCCCCTGGCTGCGTATTCGCAAGCACCGAGGGCCACCCATAGTCGCAACAGACGTTGGCGTAGACGCCACACGTCATCCCAATCCTCCTCCGAAGATTCCCGCGAACATTCTCACCACCCCTCTAAGAGTCGCCCACGCAGTTCTCACTCTAATCGGCAAAGAATCGCGCATCACAATCACCGTCGACATCGGGAGAATCCGAGGCTTCGCGGTGGCCCAACAGGCGACATCGGTCACGCAGCGCACGTCAACAGTCACGTGCTCCTTCGGAGTCTATCAGCCAGGTACACCAATCCCGCAGGGCTTCTAGCTTCTACAACCAGCAGACCACCAACCAAAACACGGGGCAGGAGTTCCGCCATCACTAGGCTTCACTCCTGCTTGCGCAACACGGAACCGGAGTTCCCCCATCACCTGGCTTCACTCCGGTTCTAGCGAAATGATATAACATTACATGCCTCAAATATGGCTTTCAGCCGGGAAAACGCTTCTCCTTCCCCGGGCCTTCCAGCCACAG
Source organism: Oophaga sylvatica (assembly GCA_033576555.1). Lineage (NCBI taxonomy): Eukaryota > Metazoa > Chordata > Amphibia > Anura > Dendrobatidae > Oophaga > Oophaga sylvatica. The sequence continues at coordinate 254,480,135 of JARQOD010000003.1, read as the reverse complement.
TGTTAACCAATCTTTCGCCCAAGCAGGACCGGAGTAACTCCAGCGCTGGTTTTCACCCCTCCGCGCTAGCGGGAGCCAGGGTTCCACCCACATCGGTCATCACTCCTCCTACAGCACAAAGCGGTGAGTGTTCTAATAACAAGGACTATCTAACGTTAAACGATTTGATTTCAAAGGAGAAAGAGCTATCCTCAGCGATCAAGGAGCTGAGGCAACGCTTACCGCATCCAAGCGGAACAGCAGAAAGCAATACTACGCTTCAGTCAGCGAGTTTGCACAAAGAAGGTTTTTACTGCGGGATCAGTCCACTAGGTGCACATTTGGAACAGGAGACTAAGGAAAAAATTTGGAATAACGATTACTTGACATATGGTCGCTATTGTCAGCCGATCAACAGAACGTGGATATAGAAAGGAGGACGGAGGGGGGATATATGATAGAAACAAACCTAAATTAGCGAGAAACATGAACAATTGGCAACAGGCATTCGCAGTATTGGGCTGTGTGAGGCTATGGTTCCACGGTCCGGAACCATAGCGCTTTGGACGGAGCGGAAATTCCGCTCCGTCTAAGCCCCGCCCCCTTTCTGACGCGCGATCTTTCCGGAGGTGTTCAGGACACCTCCGGAACACCTCCGGAAAGAGCGCAGGGCTTCATAGCCCTGTGTTAATTATGTTGCGGCGACGCACCGTCGCCGCAATACGCGAGGACATGCTGCGGTCTGAAAAGACGCGCCGCATGTCCGTTTACGCAGGTTTGCCACCTGCGTATTGTTACGCATAGTGGAGACGGGATTTCTTGAAATCCCCTCCACTATGCTGTAACATCTGGACGCTGCGTGTTTGGCGCTGCGCCAGCGCACAGCGCCAAACACGCAGCGTTTCCTGACCGTGGAAACTCACCCTCATGGGCCAGAAGCATCCGAACGATGCTCCGCATTGTTCATATATCAGGATATAGTTACATAGTGTTACACAATTATTAAGGTTGAAGGAAGACTTTAAGTCCATCTAGTTCAACCCATATCCTATCCTAACCTGCCCTAACATGTTGATCCAGAGGAAGGCAAATGAAAACCCCAAGTGGCAAACAGTAAGCTTCACATTGGGGAAAAAAATTCCTTCCCGACTCCACATACGGCAATCAGACTAGCTCCCTGGATCAATGCAGTATCTAAGAAACTAGTGAATATAGCCTGTAATATTATACTTTTCAAGAAAGGCATCCAGTCCCTTCTTAAATTTTAGTAGGGAATCACTCATTACAACATTAGACGGCAGAGAGTTCCATAGTCTCACTGCTCTCACAGTAAAGAATCTGCGTCTGTGATTATGGCTAAACCTTCTTTCCTCCAGACGTAGAGGATGCCCCTTTGTCCCCGTCACAGGTCTAAGAGTAAAAAGATCATTAGAAAGGTCTTTGTACTGTCCCCTCATATATTTATACATTGTAATAAGATCACCCCTAAGCCTTCATTTTTTCCAAACTAAATAACCCCACGTGTTATAACCTGTCTTGGTATTGCAGACTCCCCAGTTCTCTAATAACCTTGGTCGCTCTTCTCTACACCCGCTCCAGTTCAGCTATGCCTTTCTTATACACCGGAGACCAGAACTGCACACAGTATTCTAAGTGTGGTCGCACCAGTGACTTGTATAGAGGTAAAATTATGTTCTCCTCATGAGCATCTATGCCTCTTTTAATGCATCCCATTATTTTAATTGCCTTGGCAGCAGCTGCCTGACATTGGCCACTAAAATGTGAGTTTGTCGTCTACCCATACACCCAGGTCTTTTTCAGTGACAGTTTTGCCCAGTGTTTTACAATTAAGCACATAATTATACATCTTGTTTGATCTACCCAAGTGCATGACCTTACATTTTTCCCCATTAAAGCTCATTTGCCATTTATCAGCCCAAGCTTCTAGTTTACATAAATCCTCCTGTAATATAAAATTGTCCTCCTCTGTATTTATTACCCTGCAGAGTTTAGTGTCATCTGCAAATATTGAAATACTACTCTGTATTCCCCCTACAAGGTCATTAATAAATATGTTAAAGAGAAGCGGCCCCAATACTGACCCCTGTGGTACCCCACTGCTAACCGTGACCCAGTCCGAGTGTGCTCCATTAATAACCACCCTTTGTTTTCTATCCATGAGCCAGTTCTTAACCCACTTACACATATTTTCCCCTATCCCCATTGTTCTCATTTTATGTATCAACCTTTGTGTGGCACCATATCAAAAGCTTTTGAGAAGTCCATGAACACCACGTCCACTGCATTCCCTTGGTCCAGTCCGGAACTTACCCCTTCATAAAAGCTTATCAGATTAGTCTGACAAGAACGGTCCCTCGTAAACCCATGCTGATACTGTGTCATGAGGTTATTCAGCCTCAGATACTCCAATATAGTATCCCTTAGGATTTTACCCACAGTATTTGTGAAGCTCACTGGCCTATAATTTCCAGGTTCAGTTTTTGCCCCCTTTTGAATATTGGCACCACATTTGCTATACGCCAGTCCTGTGGTACAGACCCCGTTATTATGGAATCTTTAAAGATTAAAAATAATGGTCTATCTATGACTGTACTTAATTCCTGCAGTAATATGATATATAACACATATAAGTTGCATGGCGGTTCCGCTTGGCGACAATATGATGAGGACTTCCTCAGGCGCCTGGCCCTACAGCCTGATCTAGGATGGGGGGTTAAAGCGACAGAGGTGTGGATACGATTGATGCTAGAGCAGAAGTCCCCCCCTTTTTTTTGGCGACCACTAATTACTCCGCAGGTCAACACTCGGTGGTCGTTAGGAAACCCAGGGCCTGCTGGCTATTTAACGAGGGAAACTGCTGCTTTCAAACAATTTGCAAATTTAGACACGACTGCTCAGCCTGCGGGGGAGGACACCGAGCAGCAAGGTGTACTTGTCAAAAGAACAGAGCGCTCACAAAGCAAAACCCCGATGAGCGTAGCCATGATGGGCCCCTGGTTAAATCTTTACCCCAATAGGGAAGCAGCACGGCTACTACACTCCGTTTTTACAGACGGTTTCTTTATCCCCTACAAACCTAACAAAACACCAACGGTTGCCAATAACCTAAAATCAGCGCGAGAATTCCCTGAAATCTTAAACCAAAAAATAATAAAGGAAGTCGAGCTTGGTAGAATGGCGGGTCCCTTTCATTCGCTGCCCTTCAAAAGCATCAAAATATCGCCTTTAGGCATTATTCCATAAAAAAAAAAAAAAAAGGACCCGGCAAATATCGTTTAAAGGGAATCTGTCACCCCAAAATTGCCATATCAGATAAAGATATGGCTGAATACAGCGTCCCATAACAAAGCTATCTGTGTTTTCCTTATATTCTGATACCCCGTTTTCATATATAAATACCTTTGCAAACTTCGTTTTTGTGGTGTCAATCAGGGCGGTCAGGTCAGGAGGGCGGCGGTTTCCATGTCCTCCCCCACCCCCGCTTCTCGTAATTTTGCGTATCGCTGCGTTATTTTCACGCAATTGCGCAATTCGAAATTCTGGGGGTCACGTGCCGCACACCACATATATGGCTGCTCTGTGCGCACAGGACCTGTGATGAGGTCACAGGGGGAGGAGTCAGGGTCATGTGCTGCACTCCACATATATGGCTGCTCTGTGCGCACAGGACCTGTGATGAGGTCACAGGGGGAGGAGTCAGGGTCATGTGCCGCACTCCACATATATAGCTGCTCTGTGCACACAGGACCTGTCATGAGGTCACAGGGGAGGAGTCAGAGTTACATGACACACACCACATATATGGCTGCTGTGTGCGCACAGGACCTGTGATGAGTAGGGTTGAGCATTCCGATACTGCAAATATCGGGTATCGGCCGATATTGGCTGTATCGGAATTCCGATTCCGAGTTCCGATATTTTCGTCATATCGGATACCGGAATCGGGATTGTCACTGTCACTGTCAGTGTCCGTCGGTCGGGTCTGTCAGGAGTCAGCGGCACTTACCTGGCAGAAGATCTCCGGCGGTCACGGCCTGGACTGCTTCATGGCCGCAATCTTCTTTCCCCGGCGGTCACATGCAGTTTCTCGCGATAACTGCAGTGACTGCTGGGTACTCCCGGCCGTAAAGCAGTCAGTCCGATGACGTCACCGCCGGGGAAGCAGGTAATCAGCTGTGCTGCGCCGGGATGTCAGGCTCTGCCTGTCATTGCGATGTAGCAGAGCTGGATCGTCGTGGGACTGTCGTTACTATGGACTGCGTCGGACAGGTGGTATACTGTTGGTTTGTTTTTTTTCTTTTTTTACAGGAGATCGATGGCGTCGCAGGAATGAGAGTGTAATAAAATTAATGAAAACTGTGTTGTCTCTTTTATTTCATTAAAAGACTTTTTTCTTGCTTTGTCTTTTTTTTAAACATTTAAAAACTTTGGGATTAATAATGGATCGGTGTCTTATTGACACCTCTCCATTATTAACCGGGCTTATTGTCACCGTGCAATCAACGGTGACATTAACCCCTTATTACCCCGCTTGCCACCGCTACAGGGCAAGTGGGAAGAGCCGGGTAAAGTGCCACAATTGGCACATCTTTTGATGCGCCAAATGTGGGGCTGCTGTAGCCTGGTATTATCAGGCTGTTGAGGGCCAAAATCCATGGGCCTTGACAGTCTTTTAATACCAGGCCGCAGCAGTCTGCATTTTACTTGGCTGGTTAACAAAAATAGGGGGGATCCCCACGCCGTTTTTTTTTTCGAGGGGATCCCCTATTTTTGTTAACCAGCCAAGCTAAGCAGACTGCTGTGGCCTGGTATTATCAGGCTGGCAAGGTCCATGGATCTTGGCTCCTTAACAGCCTGAAAATCCAGGCCTCAGCGGTCTGCTTCATCTGGCTGGTTAACAAAAATAGGGGGGACCCCACGCCAATTTTTTTCGAGGGGATCCCCTATTTTTGTTAATCAGTTCCCTCTGACGTCACTGATTGTGTCCCTGGCTGACCTGAAGTGAAAGTGGAAAGCAATCAATTAAGCTTTCCACTTAAGGGCCCGTCTCACATAGCGATATCGCTACCGAGATCGCTGCTGAGTCACTAGTTTTGTGACGCAGCAGCGAGCTCACCAGCGATATCGCTGTGTGTGACATTCAGCGACGATCAGCCCCCTGCCGGGTATCGCTGATCGTCGCTGAAATGTCAGGACCTTTTTGTGATCGCTGGTTTCCCGCTGACAGGCACACATCGCTGCGTGTGACAGGCGGGAGACCAGCGATCCGCTGGTAACCAAGGTACACAGCGGGTTTCCAGGCGCGGGGCTGTGCCTGGAAACCCGCTGTGTACCTTGGTTACCAGCGGATCGCTGGTCTCCCGCCTGTCACACGCAGCGATGCGTGCCTGTCAGAGGGAAACCAGCGATCAAAAAAAGGTCCTGACATTTCTGCGACGATCAGCGATACCCGGCAGGGGGGCTGATCGTCGCTGAATGTCACACACAGCGATATCGCTGGTGAGCTCGCTGCTGCGTCACAAAACTAGTGACTCAGCAGCGATCTCGGTAGCGATATCGCTATGTGAGACGGGCCCTTAAGCGATGTTACCCGCAGTGTCGCTGTCCCAGATCGCTGCCTGAGCTGCCTGTTTGGCAGCTCAGCAGCGATCATGTAGCGATACACCAGCGATCCTGACAAGTGCATATCGTTGTCGGGATCGCTGGTGTATCGTTATGTGACACCCAGCCTTTACTCTCCTGTCAGCCAGGAGAGGAACTCATTCATTTGGGGGTTTACTGTGAGGCTGCAGCATTAGCTGCGGTCCCTGCAGTAAACATTAACCCTTTCTGAAGGATTACACCGTGGGACCTGACTGTGCATGGGATAGGTAAGAATAATTTTGCTTTTTTATTTTATTTTTATTACAGGAAATGGTTTTTGCAGTAAAATAAAAGATGGTCAAAAACATGTGTCTTTATTTCATTAAAATGATTTTTAATTAAAGTGTGTGTGTTTTATTTTTATTTCATGCAATAGGATTAATAATTGATAGTTGTCTAATTGACAGCTCTCAATTATTAACCTGGCTTAAGGTCACCTTTCAATAGCAAGGTGGCTTTAACCCCATATTAACCCATTCGCCACCGCTACAGGGCAATGGGAATAGACGGGCAAAGTGCCAGAAAGGGCGAATCTAATTATAGATTTGTCTTTCCTGGGGTGTCTGGGGGCAGATGTTAGTAGCCGGGGGGGGCCAAAAATAATGGTCCCTCTCTGGGCTATTATTATCTGCCCCCACTCACTGGCTTTGTCTGTCTGGTTGCGAAAATAGGGCGGGAGCCCACGCATTTTTTTTCAGCAATTTTACACCTCATATATATATATATACATGTCATTGAATTTGTGACACATATATATATATATATTTATATTTGTAGTTCATACACTTCTACATAGTATAATAGCCGCTAATTCAATTGCCGGCTTTTGTGAAAATGCAGAACCCGACATGAAATGACACTTGGTGTACATAGGGTTAACCATGTCTTTTCATGTCCTTTGCTATCTAATTTGCACAAACAATTAAATCAGTCTATGTGTGCAAAATTTCACACCTGTAAGGGTTAATTAAAGGTGTAAATTCGTAGCAAAAAAGTCCGGTTTTTTTACAACGAATTTACACCTTTAATTAACCCCTACAGGTGTGAAATTTTGCACACATAGACTGATTTAATTGTTTGTGCAAATCAGATAGCAAACGACATGAAAAGACATGGTTAACCCTATGTACACCAAGTGTCATTTCATGTCGGGTGCTTCTGTCTTTTCACAGAAGCCGGCTTTACCCGGCAATTGAATCAGAGGATATTTTACTATGTAGAAGTGTATAAACTATACATATATGTATATATATATGTCACAATGACATGTATATATATATATATGTATTCTATGTGTGTATATTTAGTGTTTACAAGGAAAGAATCGGGTTTTTTTTAGTTACGATATTTTGTTCCCATAGACTTACATGGGACTTCCGGTATCGGTATCGGGTATCGCCGATATTTTAATGATATCGGCGATACCATTCCGATTCCGATACTTTTGGATATCGGAAAGTATCGCTCAACTCTAGTGATGAGGTCACAGGGGGAGGTGTCACATGCGCAGGGCACAATTTTGAATCGCACAATTGCGGGAACCGAACGCCGTCTGTGCTATTCACAGACGGCGATACGCAACAGAAGACGAGGAGCGGGGGCGGGGGAGGACATGGAAACCGCCGCCCTCCTGACCTGATCGCCCTGATTGACACCACAAAAACGAAGTTTGCAAAGGTATTTATATATGAAAACGGGGGTATCAGAATATAAGGAAAACACAGATAGCTTTGTTATGGGACGCTGTATTCAGCCATATCTTTATCTGATATGGCAATTTTGGGGTGACAGATTCCCTTTAATCCACCACCTTTCCCATCCAAAGGGCGAATCTGTTAACGGCGCGATCACCCCTGAAGAAGCCTCCGTCACATACGCGTCTTTTGACAAGGCCGTAGATTTAGTCCGCTCTGCTAGCTAAATCAAATATAGAATCGGCATTTCGCCTTTTACCCGTTCATCCCGAATGTTACCACTTATTAGAATGCAAAGTAGACCAACACTACTATTTTGATGTTGATGTTGATATGTGTCTGCCGATGGGATGTTCAATCTCGTGTCACTATTTTGAGTTATTCAGTACATTTCTGGATTGGGTCGTCTGCCATGAAACAGGTAGTAATTCTGTGATTCATTACCTCGACGATTTTTGTTCGTCGGTCCCAGAAATTCCAAACTCTGTTCTTTCCAGCTGAAAAAATTTAAACTGATATCGCGTCATTTCGGAGGGGCACGTGGGTGCTGGTTAAATCAACAGATGGCCCAGTATGCCCGTCTAAAATAGTCAAAAATTATGCAGCAGTAAGACACAAAGGCAGATTTTTTCTATCTCATACAGACGGGTCCCCTCTTACCAGGTATCAATTTCAGACAATTTTCACACCATGTTTAAAAAGAACAGGGGCTAATCCAAAAGAATACGGGACGCATTCCTTTCGAATAGGGGCAGCTACCGAGGCAGCAAGGGTAGGAGTATCAGAGGCCGAGGTGCAGAGGATGGGACGATGGAAATCTGCGTGCTTCGCTAGATACATAAGACCTGATTTCCTCAAGTAACACATTTTATCTCTTTCAGGAGTTGAAGTTTGGGTTTTAGGACATTCATATGTCTATTGGGCAGAAAAAAGGGCCGAACGGTGGCCTGGTGGAAAAAGACTAGGCTTCCCGGGTCTGGAAGTCAACTGGAGAGGGATAAGAGGCCTCCAGTGGTGGCAGGTGTTTTAAGAGTTGGTTTACATCTCCAGGAGGGTGAAACGCCCGGTGATAATCGTGTTGCATGTTGGTGGCAATGATCTTGGTGAAAGTAAGATCACTGATCTATACAAATGGATGACAACGGACATTGAGCGCTCTGCCTGTTTATTTGAGGATATGGTACTGGTGTGGTCACAAATGACACCTCGAGCTGTATGGCGGGGAGCAAGAGATCAAAAGGCCATAGAGCGGATAAGGAAAAAGTTTAATGCACGAATGGCGAAATTTGTATATAAAAAAAAGTGGTATTGTGGTGCGTCATCACCAGCTGGAAGGAGACAACATGGCATTACTCAGACCGGACGGCGTTCACCTGACGGACATTGGCCTAGATATATTTTTGTACCGGCCTGCAGGATGGGGTTGAACAGGCCCTAATGATGATGGGTGGGGGTCGGAGTCCTGTGTAGGTCATACACCGGATCCTCCGTGGCGGATTAGTAGAGCAGGGAAAAGGTTCGTGACCGCTCATAGGCCGAATCTCCTGTCGATCGCGGACAGGATCTCTGCCATGAGCCCCCGTTACGAAATGTAATTGCCCTTCTCTGCTTTGGTAATTAATAAACTGTGGTCTATGGAAAATCACTGCACACGTTAAACTGCATATGTCATGCTTAAATTGAAATTTTTATTGCACACTTGATGTGAAAAAAAGAAAATAGCTATGGGACGACTTACTGACGTTTCGGCCAACGCAGTGGCCTTTATCAAATAGTCGCCTTTAGATATAGGTGTATCGGGGTAGCAATTATCAAGTGCTTATTTTCAAGTGCTTAATTTTCAATAAACGTAGACGGTATGTCAGGTATAATCTTATTAGTTGCAAGGAATGTTCCCATACATATAGGGGACGTATTGGTGATTCAGTGTGCTTGGTTTTAAAGCAAGCACAATCTTATAAGTTGCAAAGAATGTTCCCATACATATAGGGGATGCATTGGTGATTCAGTGTGCTTGGTTAAGCATCGGTGGTTCAGTGGGAGCTGCAGGGAATCCCCAGTCTGGTTTGCGGTGGTGTCAGCTCCCGCTGAACCACCGATGCTTAACCAAGCACACTGAATCACCAATGCATCCCCTATATGTATGGGAATATTCTTTGCAACTTATAAGATTGTGCTTGCTTTAAAACCAAGCACACTGAATCACCAATACGTCCCCTATATGTATGGGAACATTCCTTGCAACTAATAAGATTATACCTGACATACCGTCTACGTTTATTGAAAATTAAGCACTTGAAAATAAGCACTTGATATTTGCTACCCCGATACACCTATATCTAAAGGCGACTATTTGATAAAGGCCACTGCGTTGGCCGAAACGTCAGTCAGTCGTCCCATAGCTATTTTCTTTTTTTCACATCAAGTGTGCAATAAAAATTTAATGTAAGCATGACATATGTAGTTTAACGTGTGCAGTGATTTTCCATAGACCTTAGATTGTGAGATAATCTAATCCCTTTTCACTTGCACCGTACCATCACTCATTTGGTTGTGTGCTAGCCATCTTTTTAATATAATTAATAAACTGTGACCGACCTGTTCAACCCATCCAGGCCTGATTGTGTATTATTTACGGGTTTGGTGGGAAGGGGGTGTGAAGGCACTGTTTAGGACACACACAGGTCTCCCCAGTCTGGCAGGCCCTGTACTGAATAAGGAAAGGGCCTCTGACTGGGGAGCCTATAAGGTGGATGCTAATGTAATAAGTCCATGCCCAATTCACCCCCCCATCACACCACTCCCAGTGGTGATGTGCTAATTGGGGATGTCCAGCTGTCCAGTGACTTCGGAGGGGAAGGTACCTGCGGCAACACCTACAGGGGTTAAATTTAGGTGCTCTGGCCAGCAACTTCCTTTCCCCTCCGACCGTCACTGGAAGCTGTTGTCCCACGCTCCCTCTCTTACATATTTCAATCGAAAGAACTGCCATTCTATGTGCGTCGGAGATATGTATATACGTGTAATATGTACAAGTTATATATATAAAAAAAAAAAATTATGTATGTATATACAGTCATGGCCAAAAGTTTTGAGAATGACACAAATATTATATTTTCACATGATCTGCTGCCCTCTGGTTTTTATGTGTGTTTGACAGATGTTTTTATCACAGACAGAAATATAATTGCAAACATATGAGTAACAAAAGCTTATATTGACAGTTAGAATGAGTTAATGCAGCAAGTCAATATTTGCAGTGTTGACCCTTCTTCTTCAGGACCTCTGCAATTCTCCCTGGCATGCTCTCAATCAACTTCTGGACCAAATCCTGACTGATAGCAGTCCATTCTTGCACAATCAATGCTTTCATTTTGTCAGAATTTTTAGGTTTTTGTTTGTCCACCCGTCTCTTGATGATTGACCACAAGTTCTCAATGGGATTAAGATCTGGGGAGTTTCCAGGCCATGGACCCAAAATCTCTATGTTTTGTTCCCTGAGCCATTTAGTTATCACCTTTGCTTTATGGCAAGGTGCTCCATCATGCTGGAAAAGGCATTGTTGATCGCCAAACTGCTCTTGGAGGGTTGGGAGAAGTTGCTCTTGGAAGACATTCTGGTACCATTCTTTATTCATGGCTGTGTTTTTAGGCAAGACTGTGAGAGAGCCGATTCCCTTGGCTGAGAAGCAACCCCACACATGAATGGTTTCAGGATGCTTAACAGTTGGCATGAGACAAGACTGGTGGTAGCGCTCACCTTGTCTTCTCCGAATGAGGCGTTTTCCTGATGTCCCAAACAATCGAAAAGGGATTCATCAGAGAAAATAACTTTACCCAGTCCTCAGCAGTCCACTGCCTGTACCTTTTGCAGAATATCAGTCTGTCCATGATGTTTTTTCTGGAGAGAAGTGGCTTCTTTGCTGCCCTCCTTGAGACCAGGCCTTGCTAAAAGAGTCTCCGCCTCACAGTGCGTGCAGATGCACTCACACCTGCCTGCTGCCATTCCTGAGCAAGCTCTGCACTGCTGGTAGCCCGATCCCGCAGCTGAAACACTTTTAAGAGACGGTCCTGGCACTTGCTGGTCTTTCTTGGGCGCCCTGGAGCCTTCTTGGCAACAATGGAACCTCTCTCCTTGAAGTTCTTGATGATGCGATAGATTGTTGACTGAGGTGCAATCTTTCTAGCTGCGATACTCTTCCCTGTTAGGCCATTTTTGTGCATTGCAATGATGACTGCATGTGTTTCTTAAGAGATAAATATCTCCAGCTTTGCCAAATTGCTGTGTGTGTGTTTTTGAACTGCTTAATTTTGCATGGTATGAAGCAAATATCTCCAGCTTTGCCAAATTGCTGTGTGTGTGTTTTTGAACTGCTTAATTTTGCATGGTATGAAGCAAATATCTCCAGCTTTGCCAAATTGCTGTGTGTGTGTTTTTGAACTGCTTAATTTTGCATGGTATGAAGCAAATATCTCCAGCTTTGCCAAATTGCTGTGTGTGTGTTTTTGAACTGCTTAATTTTGCATGGTATGAAGCAAATATCTCCAGCTTTGCCAAATTGCTGTGTGTGTGTTTTTGAACTGCTTAATTTTGCATGGTGTGAAGCAAATATCTCCAGCTTTGCCAAATTGCTGTGTGTGTGTTTTGAACTGCTTAATTTTGCATGGTATGAAGCAAATATCTCCAGCTTTGCCAAATTGCTGTGTGTGTGTTTTTGAACTGCTTAATTTTGCATGGTATGAAGCAAATATCTCCAGCTTTGCCAAATTGCTGTGTGTGTGTTTTTGAACTGCTTAATTTTGCATGGTATGAAGCAAATATCTCCAGCTTTGCCAAATTGCTGTGTGTGTTTTTTGAACTGCTTAGTTTTGCATGGTATGAAGCAAATATCTCCAGCTTTGCAAATTGCTGTGTGTGTGTTTTGAATGCTTAATTTTGCATGGTATAAGCAAATATCTCCACTTTGCCAAATTGCTGTGTGTGTTTTTTGAACTGCTTAATTTGCATGGTATGAAGCAAAATCTCCAGCTTTGCCAAATTGCTGTGTGTGTGTTTTTGAACTGCTTAATTTTGCATGGTATGAAGCAAATATCTCCAGCTTTGCCAAAATTGCTGTGTGTGTGTTTTTGAACTGCTTAATTTTGCATGGTGTGCAATCATCTATGCAGCTTTTTCTCTGTTTTTGACTGTTTAATAAGTGCATATAATATCCCTGGCATTTCACTTACCCATCCTCCTGTATTCACAATTGCATTCATTCCCCTTGTGTCCTCCATGCATACCTGAGCTGCCAGCCCCTTCCCCCTCTTTTATTAGCTTTGCTTATCTGTGACCATGTGGTCTGGGTAATCACGCCCACATCCCCCCTCACAGCTGATCCACCTCAGTCCTAGATATATTCAGAGCCATGCGTCTGCACAGACGTAGTCTGCACAGGATTACTATTTCAAATTCCATATTTCAAATTACAGATTTCTAATTACTATACTATGAATTAGACTAGAATTGGACTGGAATTTGACTGTAAGTTGACCAATATATTAATCAGGACTGGAATCAGGTATCCCACACTTTGCTTCTTTTTAATTATGTATTTTATCCCTATCCTCCTGTGTTCCCTTGCCATCCACATTCACCGCCCCATCCCCCCTCCATCACGACTCATACACATCAGCCCCTCTATCCTTCCCTCTCCCATGTACAGCTCCCATGCACTCCTCATCTTCCTGAAAAACCTCAGCCCATCTTGCCCAAACACATCACAGAAAAAACCTACTTACAATTCCAAAAACTACCTGCCCATTTATCTTCCTACTCCTACTGATTTCAGGGGACATCTCCCCCAAACCTGGTCCACCATCCCCCAACCTCAATCCCTACCCTACCTCATTCCGAAACCATAATAATCTTATTAATATTACTTGCACTCCCTCATCTCCTTCTTTCAATTGTGCCTTCTGGAATCCACGGTCTGTATGCAACAAGCTACCCTTCCTGCACAACTACTTTCTGAACCACTCTCTTAATCTGTTGGCACTCACTGAAACCTGGATTCAGGATTCTGACACGGTCTCCCCTGCCGCCATTTCCTATGGTGGTTTACAGTTCTCCCATTCCCCGAGACCCACAAACAGACATGGTGGTGGAGTTGGCATACTCCTGTCCCCACAATGCACTTTCCAGGTCATCCCCCCAATTCCATCACTCTCATTCCCTTCTTTTGAGGTCCACACCATCAAGCTCTTCCATCCCCTCTCCCTCAGAGTAGCGGTCATATATCGGCCCCCAGGCTCACCCACCCAGTTCCTCGACCACTTCTCAGCCTGGCTGCCGCACTTCATGTCCTCAGAACTACCAACCCTTATCCTTGGAGACTTCAACATCCCCATTAACAGCCCTACTTCCACATCTGCATCTCAGCTTCTATCACTAACCACTTCTCTAGGCCTCTCACAGCTTTCAACCTCTGAGACACACAAGGATGGCAACACCCTTGACCTGGTCTTTGTCCGCCTCTGTTCAATCTCCCACCTAAATAACTCACCGCTTCCACTCTCTGACCACAACATTCTCTCCTTCACGCTCACAAATCCTCCACCACCCCAGCGCACTCCCACCTACCACACATTCAGAAATCTACAAGCCATTAACCCTCAGACACTTTCAGACTCCCTACACTTATCGCTGTCCCCAATCTCCTCTTTTTCCTGTACTGATCTGGCTGTTCATCACTACAATGACACTCTTAGAAACACCCTTGACCAAGTAGCACCGCTCACCCTCAGAACCTCCAAACACACAGTAAAACAGCCCTGGCTCACATTGCAAACTCGACTTCTTCAGCGATGCTCTAGGAGTGCTGAACGCCTCTGGAGAAAAACCTGCACACCAGAAGACTTCATCCACTTTAAATTCATGTTAAGAACTTATAATGCTGCCCTTCACCTCGCCAAACAGACCTACTTCACCACACTGATCTCCTCACTAGCCAACAACCCCAAGAAACTCTTTGACACTTTTCACTCCCTCCTCAGGCCAAAAGCACAAGCCCCTATCACAGACATTTGTGCTGACGACCTGGCTCCCACTTTATAGAAAAAATAGATACTATCCGTCAGGAAATCTGCTCTCAACCACCAAGTGCTGTGACCCCCATCCCACCCTGCATTTCCCCTGGCTCACTTTCCACATTTGATACCATCACAGAAGAAGAAGTCTCCAGACTCCTCTCTTCCTCTCGTCCGACTACATGCACTACCGACCCCATCCCCTCACATCTCCTCCAGTCTCTCTCTCCAGTTGTCACAACTCACCTAACTACAATCTTTAATCTCTCCCTCTCCTCTGGCATTTTCCCATCCTCCTTCAAACACTCCATCGTTACTCCACTACTAAAGAAACCCACTCTTGACCCTTCCTGCACAAACAACTACAGACCGGTCTCCAATCTCCCCTTCATCTCTAAACTTTTGGAGCGCCTAGTATACTCCCGCCTCACCCGTTACCTCTCCACTCACTCCCTCCTAGACCCTTCACAGTCCGGCTTCCGACCCCTACATTCGACTGAAACTGCACTCATCAAAGTGACCAATGACCTTCTACAGCAAAACATAACGGTGACCACTCTCTGCTCATTCTACTCGACCTTTCTGCAGCTTTTGACACGGTTGACCACCGTCTCCTACTGTCTAGGCTCCAGTCACTAGGTATTAAGGACACTGTTCTCTCCTGGTTCTCCTCCTATCTTTCTGACCGCTCCTTCAGTGTCTCGTTCTCTGGCTCCACGTCATCTCCTCTTCCTCTCACTGCGGTGTACCCCAGGGCTCAGTCCTTGGCCCCCTTCTCTTCTCTCTCTACACGGCCCCAATTGGACAGACCATCAGCAGATTTGGCTTTCAGTACCATCTTTATGCCGATGACACACAACTATACACGTCATCCCCCGACCTTACCCCCGCTGTTCTACAGAACACCACCGACTGTCTGTCCGCAGTCTCCAACATCATGTCCGCTCTCTATCTGAAACTTAACCTTTCCAAGACTGAACTGCTTCTGCTCCCGCCATCTAATAACCTCCCTAAATCTGACATTTCCCTCTCTGTGGGCGGCACCATAATAACACCCGGCAGCAGGCTCGCTGTCTGGGTGTTATGTTTGACACCAATCTCTCCTTCACCTCCCATATACAATCTCTTGCCCGCTCTTGCCGTCTACACCTAAAGAACATCTCTAGAATCCGCCCTTTCCTCACAATGGAAACAACAAAAACCCTCACTGTAGCATTGATCCACTCCCGCCTGGACTACTGAACGCACTATTACTTGGCCTCCCCATTACTCGACTATCCCCTCTCCAGTCCATCCTTAATGCAGCAGCCAGGGTCATCCATCTGGCTAATCGGTACTCGGACGCGTCCGCTCTTCGCCAGTCCTTACACTGGCTGCCCATTCATTATAGGATCCAATTCAAAGTACTGGTTCTCACCCACAAATCTCTCCACAGTGCAGCACCCCCCTACATCTCCTCCCTCATTTCTATCTATCGGCCCAACCGACTGCTGCGCTCTGCAAACGACGTTCGACTAACCTCTGCACTAATCCGTACCTCCCACTCCCGACTCCAAGACTTCTCCCGTGCTGCGCCAATCCTCTGGAATGCTCTACCCCAAGAAATTAGGACTATCCACAATTTGCATGGTTTCAGGCGCTCCCTCAAAACACATTTGTTCAGAGCGGCCTATCACATTCACTAACCAAAGTCATTCTATGTGTAAGTGTGTGTGTGTAGCCCATTCACTATCTCCATCCATCCCTCACTCCCTCAAGATGGCTGGACCATCATTGTAAATGCACCATTGTATATATACACCTGTACTTTGTATCTCCCCCACCTCATTGTAGATTGTAAGCTCTCACGAGCAGGGTCGGCTTATTTTGCTTTAATTATTGTATTGTTAACGTTGTTACCTATGACTTGTGTTTTGAAATTGTTAAACTGTAAAGCGCTGCGGAATATGTTGGCGCTATATAAATAAAGATTATTATATTATTATTATAATAACCATGGTTAACAGAAGAGAAACAATGATGCCAAGCACCAGCCTCCTTTTAAAGTGTCCAGTGGTGTTATTCTTACTTAATCATGACAGATTGATCTCCAGCCATGTCCTCATCAACACCCACACCCGTGTTAATGGAGCAATCACTTAAAAGAGGTTAGCTGGTCCTTTTAAGGCAGGGCTGCAATGATGTTGAAATGTGTTTTGGGGGATAAAGTTCATTTTCTAGCCAAATATTGACTTTGCAAGTAATTGCTGTTAAGCTGATCACTCTTTATAACATTCTGGAGTATATGCAAATTGCCATTAGAAAAAGTGAAGCAGTAGACTTTGTAAAAATTAATATTTGTGTCATTCTCAAAACTTTTGTCCATGACTGTATAAAGAAAAAAATAATTGTGTTAGCAAAACTAAGTCACAGCGGATTAGTAGAGGAGGGAAAAGGTTCGTGACCGCTCTAGGCCTAATCTCCTGTCGATCAGGACAGGATCTCTGCCATGGCCATGAGTCCCCGTTACGAAATGTAATTGCTCTTCTCTGCTTTGGTAATTAATAAAATGTGACCGACCTGTTCAACCCATCCAGGCCTGATTGTGTATTCTTTACGGGTTTGGTGGGAAGGGGGGTGAAGGCACTGTTTAGGACACACACAGGTCTCCCCAGTCTGCAAAATTGAAGGCATACTGAACCAGCATGGCTACCACAGCATCTTGCAGTGGCATGCTATTCCATCCGGTTTGCGTTTAGTTGGACCATCACTTATTTTTCAACAGGGCAATGACCCCAAACACACCTCCAGGCTGTGTAAGGGCTATTTGACCAAGAAGGAGAGTGTTGGGGTGTTATGCAAGATGACCTGGCCTCCACAGTCACCAGACCTGAACCAAATGAGATGGTTTGGGGTGAGCTGGACCGCTCACCGCTTCAATTTTGAATAATCCCCAACAGTGTCACCAGCAAAGCACCCCCACACCATCACACCACCTCCTCCATGCTTCACGTGGGAACTAGGCATGTAGAGTCCATCCGTTCACCTTTTCTGCGTGCAAAGCAGTAATCAAAGCAAAAGGTGGCTACTTTGAAGAACCTAGAATATAATACATATTTTCAGTTGTTTCACACTTTTTTGTAAAGTGTAATGTATAATTCCACATGTGTTAATTCATAGTTTTGATGCCTTCAGTGTGATTCTACAATTTTCATAGTCAAGAAAATACAGAAGAATCTTTGAATGAGAAGGTGTGTCCAAACTTTTGGTCTGTACTGTATGGGGTACCAGTGTACTCAGGACAAACTGTACAAGAACTTTTGGGGTCCAATTTCTCCTGTTACCCTTGTGAAAATAAAAATTGCGGGTTAAAAAAATCAGTTTTTGAGGAAAAAATGATTTTTTATTTCACAGTTCTGCATTATAAACTTCTGTGAAGCACGTGGGGGTTCAAGGTGCTCACCACACATATGGATAAGTTTCTTGGGGGGGCTAGTTTCCAAAATGGGGTTACTTGTGGGGGGTTTCTACTGTTAAGGCACATCAGGGGCTCTGCAAATGTAACAAGATGCCCACAGACCATTCCATGAAGTCGGCATTTCAAAGCGTCACTACATCCCTTCCGAGCCCTGACATGTGCCCAAACAGTGGTTCCCCCCCACATATGTGGTACCAGCGTACTCAGGACAAACTGGACGACAACTTTTGGGGTCCAATTTCTCCTGTAACCATTGTGAAAATAAAAAATAGGGGGCTAAAAAAAAATCATTTTTTGAGAAAAAAAAAGATTTTTTATTTTCACGGCTCTGCGTTATAAACTTCTGTGAAGCACCTGGGGGTTCAAAGTGCTCACTGTGCATCTAGATAAGTTCCTTAGGGGGTCTAGTTTCCAAAATGGGGTCATTTGTGGGGAACTCCAAAGTTTAGGGACACAGGGGCTCTCCAAACACGACATGGTGTCAGCTAACGATTGGAGCTAATTTTCCATTAAAAAAGTCAAATGGCGCTCCTTCCCTTCTGAGCCCTGCCGTGCGCCCAAACAGTGGTTCCCCCCACATATGGGGCACCATCGTACTCAGGAAAAACTGGACAACAACTTTTGGGTCCAATTTATTCTGTTACCCTTGGGAAAATAAAAAATAGAGAGCTAAAAAATGATTTTTGAGGAACAAAAGTGATTTTGTTATTTTCACTGCTCTGCGTTTATAAACTTCTGTGAAGCACTTGGGGTTCAAAGTGCTCTATACACATCTAGATAAGCTCCTTGGGGGGTCTAATTTCCAAAATGGGTCACTTGTGGGGAAATTTCTACTGTTTAGGCATATCAGGGGCTCTGCAAACGCAATATGACGCCCGCAGAACATTCCATCAAGTCTGCATTCCAAAATGGTGCTCCTTCCCTTCTGAGCTCTCCCATGCACCAAAACAGTGATCCCCCCACATTTGGGGTATTGGTGTACTCAGGACAAATTGCACAACAACTTTTTGGGGTCCAATTTCTCCTGTTACCCTTGTGAAAATAAAAAATAGCAGGCTAAAAAATCATTTTTGAGGAAAAAAATGTTTTTTTTATTTTCACTGCTCTGCGATTATAAACTTCTGTGCAGCACTTGGGGTTCAAAGTGCTCTCTACACATCTTGATATGCTCCTTGGGGGTCTAGTTTCCAAATTGGGGTCACTTGCGGGGGGTTTCTACTGTTTAGGCACATCAGGGGCTCTGCAATCTTAACATGACGCCCGCAGAACATTCCATCAAGTCTGCATTCCAAAATGGCGCTCCTTCCCTTCTGAGCTCTCCCATGTGCTAAAACAGTGGTCCCCCCACATATGGGGTATTGGTGTACTCAGGACAAATTGCACAACAACTTTGATCAAATTTTCCTGTTACCCTTGTAAAAATAAAAATAGCGGGCTAAAAAATCATTTTTGAGGAAAAAAATGATTTTTTATTTACACTGCTCTGCATTGTAAACTTCTGTGAAGCACTTGAGGGTTCAGAGTGCTCACAACACATCTAGATAAGTTTCATAAGGGGTCTAGTTTCCAAAATGGTGTCACATGTGGGGTTTTTTTCACTGTTTAGGCACACAGGGGCTCTCCAAACGCGTCATGGTGTCCGCTAACGATTGGAGCTAATTTTCCATTCAAAAAGTCAAATGGCGCTCCTTCCCTTCTGGGCCCTGCCGTGCGCCCAAACAGTGGTTTATGACCACATATGAGGTATCTGCATACTCAGGAGAAATTGCCCAACAAATTTTAGGATCCATTTTATCCTGTTGCCCATGTGAAAATGAAAAAACTGAGGCTAAAAGAAAATTTTTGTGAAAAAAAAGTACTTTCTTTTTTTTTTCGGATCAGTTTGTGAAGCACTCGGGGGTTCAAAGTGCTCACTATGCATCTAGATAAGTTCCTTTGGAGGTCTAGTTTCAAAATGGGGTCACTTGTGGGGGAACTCCAATGTTTAGGCACACAGGGACTCTCCAAATGCGACATGGCAACCGCTAAATATTCCAGCACATTTTCCATTCAAAAAGTTAAATGGCGCTCCGACCCTTCTGGGCCCTGCCGTGCGCCCAAACAGTGGTTTTGAAAACATATGAGGTATCTGTGTACTCAGGAGAAATTGCCCAACAAATTTTAGGATCCATTTTATCCTGTTGCCCATGTAAAAATGAAAAAATTGATGCTAAAAAAAATTTTTTGGTGGAAAAATTAAAATGTCTATTTTTCCCTTCCATGTTGCTTTAGTTACTGTGAAGCACCTGAAGGATTAATAATCTTCTTGAATGTAGTTTTGAGTAGCTTGAGGGGTGCAGTTTTTATAATGGTGTCACTTTTGGTATTTTCTGCCATATAGACCCCTCAAAGTGACTTCAAATGTGAGGTGGTCCGTAAAAAAAATGGCTTTGTAAATTTTGTTGTAAAAATAAGAAATCGCAGGTCAACTTTTAACCCTTATAACTTCCAATTTTGTTTCCAAAATTGTGCTGATGTAAAGTAGACATGTGGGAAATATTATTTATTAACTATTTTGTGTCACATAACTCTCTTGTTTAATAGAATAAAAATTCAAAATTTGAAAATTGCAAAATTTTCAAAATTTTCGCCAAATTCTTTTCACAATACCAAATTTCGCCTAATTTACACTATCATGAAGCTCAGTATGTTACGAAAAAATCTCAGAAACGCTAGGATCCGTTGAAGCGTTCCTGAGTTATTACCTCATAAAGGGACACTGGTCAGAATTGCAAAAAATGGCAAGGTCTTTAAGTTCAAAATAGGCTGGGTCATGAAGGGGTTAATTTTGTATTCTTCCAACTGGAACTCACATGATGCAGATCGGCAATTTTATTGGCCAAGAAACCACTATCGATGAGCTGGATGATCCTGTTTATCTTTTCTTGGGAAATTTTCTTCATGGCCCCTCTTTCATTCGAACCAATGACCTTTCACTTGGGAATCAACCTATCAATACCCTGAGCTATTAGGGAATGTGAGAACAGGTTGTGTTTTGTAGTATTCAGGAAAGAAAAATATTTTTCCACCACCCGGAGCAAAACAGTAACAATGCACATGACAAGAATCTGCATAATTAATCACATGCTAAATACTTGCAAGTCAAATTTTTGTATGAGATAGCCAAGATGATGGTTTATACTGTAAAATGATGACAGTCTCACGATCAAAGCATTAGTGGATGGTGAGATATGGAGTCTGAAAGTCAAATCAAAAGCTCAAAACATTGTTACCCTTTTGCTCTTCACTGTATATACCATGATGGGGCCCAGTATAAGGGACATATATACCAGGATGTAGCCAAGGATCAGGGACATATATACCATGTTGCAGGATGTATATACCAGGATGGGGCACAGAATAAGGAACATATAGACCAGGTTGGCACCCAGGATAAGTGCCATATATACCAGGTTGGGGCATATATACCAGGATGGGGCCCAGGAAAAGCGACATATATACCAAGATGTGCCCAAGATGGGGACAGATATACCAGGAGGGGTAAAGGATAAGTGACATATATAAGCGGACTGGGCCCAGGATAAGGGAATAATATATATATCAGCATGGTGCCCATGATCAGAGCCATATATATCAGGTTGGGGCATATATATACCAGGATGGGGCCCAGGATAAGGGATATATGTGCCAGAATGGGAGATATATACATATACACCTGGATGTGCCCAGGATAAGGTAAATATTTACCAGAGCTACATATATATTTACCATGTTGAGACCCAGGATGAGAAACATGTATACCAGGAAGGAGGTCATATATACCAGTATGGAGATCATACTGTATAAACCAGGTTGGATGACATATAAATATATATAAAAGGATGCTGGGCAGCGTTGGATTCAGGGGTTCACGGGGATGGCAGCCGTGCCAGTGTCTCCGGGTACAGCGAAATAGGGATTAAAAATAAAAAGATGAAAGAGA
Organism: Oophaga sylvatica; assembly: GCA_033576555.1. Classification (NCBI taxonomy): domain Eukaryota; kingdom Metazoa; phylum Chordata; class Amphibia; order Anura; family Dendrobatidae; genus Oophaga; species Oophaga sylvatica. The sequence goes on along the minus strand of JARQOD010000003.1, from coordinate 254,458,292 downwards.
AACAAAAATTAAAGAGTAGTTTGTGACACCAGTTGGAGTGTTCAGCTGTAAGGCTACTTTCACACATCAGTTTTTTGCCATCAGTCACAATCCGCCGTTTTTTGAAAAAAAATAACAGATCCGGCAATTGATACCGCAGGATCCGTTTTTTTCTCATAGACTTATATTAGCAACGGATTGCGACGGATGGCCGTGCGTTTCATCCGTCGTTTGACGGCCCCCTCGGAAATTTTGTCTCCGGTGGCCAGAGACGATGCACAAAGCAACGTTTTTTTGAATTCGTCGGAAAGTCGGACAGCTTCCGTCCCTGTCCGTCGTTTTTTATAATGGAAGCCTATGGGCGCCGGATCTGTCGTCATCCGTCAAATGACGGATTCTGGCGACAGATCCGTTTTTTTTAACAGAGCATGCTCCTGACAGGATGAAAAAAAATAGATATATACACATATGAATAATATATTATATATATATATTATATATATATATATATACACCATATTCCAAATTATTATGAAAATTATATTTTTCTCTGATTTTCCTAAGTGGTCGGTGCAAATGACAGTCACTCTAATAAAAGTCATCACCCGTTAGAGTATACATCGAATTTTATTGAAGAAACCTCCCAATGATAACAGTATAATCTCCAACATGAATAAAAACTCAAAATGCACTGTTCCAAATTATTAGGCACAGTAGAATTTCTGAACATTTGATATGTTTTAAAGAACTGAAAATGCTCATTTGTGGAATTTGCAGCATTAGGAGGTCACATTCACTGAACAAAAACGCTACTTAACTCCAAACCATCCTAACAGGCCAAGTTACATGTTAACATAGGAACCCTTCTTTGATATCACCTTCACAATTCTTGCATCCATTGAACTTGTGAGTTTTTGGAGAGTTTCTGCTTGTATTTCTTTGCATGAAGTCAGAATAGCCTCCCAGACCTGCTGTTTTGACGTGAACTGCCTCCCACCCTCATAGATCTTTTGCTTGATGATACTCCAAAGGTTCTCTATAGGGTTGAGGTCAGGGGAAGATGGTGGCCACACCATGAGTTTATCTCCTTTTATGCCCATAGCAGCCAATGACACAGAGGTATTCTTTGCAGCATGAGATGGTGCATTGTCATGCATGAAGATGATTTTGCTCCTGAAGGCACGTTTCTGCCTTTTATAGAGTCAGTCAGAAACTCTATATACTTTGCAGAGATCATTTTCACACCTTCAAGAACCTTAAAGGGCCCTACCAGCTGTTTCCCCATGATTCCGGCCCAAAACATGACTCCACCTACTTGCTGACGTCGCAGTCTTGTTGGCACATAGTGGCCATCCACCAACCATCCATCTGGACCATCCAGGGTTGCTCGACACTCATCAGTAAACAAGACTGTTTGAAAATTAGTCTTCATGTATGTATGGGCCCACTGCAACCGTTTCTGCTTGTGAGCACTGTTTAGGGGTGGCCGAATAGTAGGTTTATGCACCACAGCAAGCCTTTGAAGGATCCTACACCTTGAGGTTCAAAGGACTCCAGAGGCACCAGCAGCTCCAAATATCTGTTTGCTGGTTTGTAATGGCTTTTTAGCAGCTGCTCTCTTAATCCTATGAAGTTGCCTGGCAGAAACCTTCCTCATTCTGCCTTTATCAACACAAACACGTCTGTGCTCAGAATCAGCAACAAATCTCTTAACAGTACGATAATCACGCTTAAGTTTTCGGGAAATATCTAATGTTTTCATCCCTTGACCAAGGCATTGCACTATTTGATATTTTTTAGCAGCAGAGAGATCCTTTTTCTTTCCCATGTTACTTGAAAACTCTGGCCTGCTTAATAGTGTGGAACATCCAGTTTTATTGGACTCACATGGCAACTAATTATCACAGGCATCTGAGAGTGATTTCAGTGATCCAAAGAACCCTGAGACACAATACCATCAATGGGTTTCATTTACAAAAAAAAACCAAAAAACGCTATGACACTTAAAACCAATTTGCATAATAATTTGGAACATGGTGTATATATATATATATATATATATATACATGTCATTGAGACACATATATATATACAGTACATAAATACAGTATATTTATAGTTCATACAGTTCTACATAGCATAGAATCAATTGCCGGCTTCTGTAAAATCATTACAGAACCGGACATGAAATGACACATGGTTGACATACAGTGAACCATTTCATTTCATTTAGTTTTATATATGTTTTAGACTAATAATTAGATGAGTGTATGTGTGCAAAATTTGGGACATGTAGGTGTTAATTTTACAGGTAAATTTGTTGTAAAAAAATGCGTGGGCTCCCATGGTATTTTCTCTGTAAGACAGGGAAAGCCAGTGACTGAAGACAGATATTAATAGCCTTGAGAGGGACCATTGTTTTTGGGCCCCCCCCGGCTACTAACATCTGGCCCCAGCCACCCCAGAAAAGGCACATCTATTACTTTTCTGGCACTTAAGGGTATGCCACACTAAGCGAGATCGCTAGCGAGATCGCTAACGAGATTGCTACTGCGTCACCATTTATGATGCAGTAGCGATCTCGTTAGCGACTAAGCTGTGTGATTCCAAACACAACTCATCAGTGATCTGTGATTCCAAACACAACTCATCAGCGATCTGTATAACGACCTCTGCGGTCGTTGGGAAAAACTAGACCCACCTGCGACGCCGGTGAAGTCGTTCATAAAGGGTGTCACACTCAGCGATTCAGGCTCACCAGCGGGACACCAACGACCAAAAAACGGCTCAGAACGTTCATAAGCGATCAGCGACATCTCAGCAGGGCCACATCGCTGCTACATGTCACACAGAGCTAAAGTCGCTAAGGAGATCGCTACTGCGTCATAAATGGTGATGCAGTAGCGATCTCGTTAGCGATCTCGCTAGCGATCTCGCTTAGTGTGGCATACCCTTTAGCCTCTCTATTCCCATTGACTTTAGAGGTGGCTCATGGTAATAATGGGTTAATGTCACCTTACTATTGAAAGGTGACATTAATCCGGGTTAACAATGGAGAGGTGTCAATAAGACAACTATCCATTATTAATCCTATTGTAGTAAAGGGTTAAAAAAACACACATAGATTAATTAAAAATTATTTTAATGAAATAATTACACATAGTTTTTGACCAAATTTATTATGCTGCCAATCCATCTGAATCCCTTGTTCTCCTGTAATAAAAATAAAATAAAAAAGTAGCGATATCCAACTAGCTTACAGCAGGGACCTGTGCTAATGCTACCGGCCCCGGCTGTAAACCACTGCAGAATGAATGAATTCATGTCTGCGCAGGGTCCCCGGCTGACCGGAGATGAACTCAGGAGCGTGGGAAATTTTCTTAATTTTTATCCCACGAAAATCGAGTTCACTTCAGGTCAGCCGGGGACTCTGCTCAGCCTCAGTGACTACCGCTGACGTAGGCCTGGATGGCCTAGGGGCTAATGCCCTGATCCTTCTCAGCACTGTCCCTGGAGAGAGCACATGTCTTTCCTCCATGAACATTCTCCATTTTCTATTCACACACTGTCTTTCCTCACACACTAACTAAGCCCCTCCCCTCTCTGCAAAATTCTAAGCTTCAGGCAAAGTAAGGAAGTGGGGTAAATTGTGTGTGCAGTTGTCTCCAGCAGAGAAAGGATAACTCCCATCATTTGCAATACACATATAAAATAGTACATATTTGACCATTTTATGGTGACACAGACACAGGGCGCCACACAATAACTCTACAATGAATCCCACTGATTTTGAGAATATTTTTTTGTGACATATTGCACTTATGATAGTTGTAAAATTTCTTCTCTAAGACTTGCGCTTATTTGTGAAAAATGGAAATTTGGCAAAATTTGGCAAATTTGGCAAAAATTTAGCAATTTTCCAACTTTTAATTTGTATGCCCTTAAATCAGAAAGTCAAAAAAGTAAGAACTATTTGTAGAATTTTGCACATTCCACATGGTATAAAAACAATTTTTATTAAAAAAAAAAAGTACACAACCACAAGCAAGAACAATTAATAAAAACATCAAAAAGCATACAGAAGATCCCAGATCTAAGTATCCCACAAAGTGCATGGATATATTAACCATTAGACAGTAAAGTAATGTTATTTCAGGCATGTGCATTATACATTGTGTGAATAATGTCTGGGATCTCCTGTATGCTTTTAGATGTTTTTATTAATTTTTCTTGCTTGCGGTTGTGTACTTATTTAATAAAAATTGTTTTTCTACCATTTGGATGGTGAACAATTCTTCAGGTAGTTCTTTCTCATACTTTTTCGTCTCCCATTGGCATACTACCTGACGTAGCACCTCCTATATCTGTATTTTGTTGTTCTTACCCTTCCATATAGCTGTGCGCCCTTCCTCACTTATTCTACAGCCCTTAAATCAGAGAGCTACATCACACAAAATAGGTAATAGATAACATTTCCCACATGTCAACTTTATGTCAGCACAATTTTTGAAACATGTTTTTTTTGTTAGAAAGTTATAAGGCTATAACAAAAGCTGTAACAAAATTTACAAAACCATTTTTTTAGGGACCACATCACATTTGAAGTGACTTTAAGGGGTCTATATGACAGAAAATACCCAAAGTGACAACATTCTAAAAACTGCACCCCTCAAGGTACTCAAAACCACATGCAAGAAGTTTATTAACCCTTCAGGTGCTCCACAGGAATTTTTAGAAAGTAGAAGGAAAAAAATGAATATTTAAATTTTTGTCACAAAAATTTTACTTTAGACCCAAATTTTTTAATTTTTTGCATTGGTAACAGGAAAAAAATGACAACAAAATTTGTTGCACAATTTCTCCTGTGCGTGCAAATACCCCATATGTGGGGCAAAACTACTGTTTGGGCATACGGCAAGGCTCAGAAGGAAAGGAGCACCATTTGACTTTTGGAATGTAAAATTTGTTGGAATAATTAGAGGATGACATGTTGCATTTAGAGAACCCCTGATGTGCCTAAACAATGGAAACACCCCCACAAGTGACATTATTTTGGACACTAGACCCCTCAGGAAACTTATCTAGATGTGTGGAGAGCACCTTGAACCCCCAGGTGCTTCACAGAAGTTTAGAACATTGAGTCGTGAAAATAGCAAAAACACATTTTCCCCACAAAAATAATATTTAGACCTACTTTTTATTTTCACAAGGATTGCAGGAGAAATTCAATCCTTAAATTGCTTATGCAATTTCTCCTTAGTACACGGATACCCCAATTGTGGTGGTTAAACTACTGTTTAGATTCACGGCAGGGCTCAGAAAAGGAGGAGTGACGTTTTAGAATGCAGACTTTAATGGAATGGTCTGCCGGTGACATGTCTAGTTTCTAGAGCCCCTGATGTGCTTAAACAGTGGAAAACCCCCACAACTGACACCATTTTGAAAGCAAAACCCCTTATGGAATGTATTGAGATATGTGGTGAGCACATTGAACCACCAGCTGCTTCACAGAAGTTTCTAAAGTGGCGTGGAAATAAAAAAATCAAATTTTTACCACAAAAAATGTTATTTTAGCCCCAATTTTTTATTTTCATAAGGATAGCAGGAGAAAAGGAGCCCAAAATGTGTTGTGCAATTTCTATTAAGTAAGTTGACACCCCAACTGTGGTCAAAAACTATTTTTGAGGCACAGTGCAAAGTTCAGAATCGAAGAAGCGCCATATTTTAGTTCACATTTTTCTGAATTGGTTTGAGGGTGCCATGTCACATTGACAGAGCCCCTGTGGTGTTAGAACAGCAGAACCTCCCAAAAGAGACCGCATTTTACAAACTACACCTTTCAATGAATTCATCCAGGGTTGCAGCAATCATAGTGACACCACAAGTGGGTCACAGAATTTTACACTATTGGGCCATGAAGAAAAAAATAATTGCATTTTTACGACCAACATTTGGCAGATTTTACATTTTCACACTAGGAAATGGGTAAAAATGGCATCAAAATTTGTCAAACAATTTTTGCTGAATGTAGAAATACCTCATATGTGGCTGTACAGTACTGCTTAGCTATAGGGAGAGACGCGGGAGGGACGAGTGCTGTTGGATGTAGGACATTTTTTTTCCCTGGCTGAAGTGAATCTCGGAGAGGCTACTCTATTTTATTTTAGTGATATTCTCTTGTACAACTATCCCACTCACACAGAAAATCAACAGTACTTTGTGTGTCCATCCTGGAGACCTACCTTTAAATTAGCACAGATGAGCCACAGATGTTAGTCTTCGTTTAGGCACCTCAACAGCTGTTTCATATTGCCATAGGTTTCTTTCATGTGGACTGCATAACCAACTGGAATTAAAGGTAGCGCATTGCCATTATGCAACAAAATGGCTTTTATGCTTGTCTTGGACAAATCAATGAAAAGCCTCCATTCCTCTGGATTATGACTTAAATTCAGAGCTTCCATTAAACTGTTGATGTTCTTGCATGTCACCAGATTGCCTGCCATAAAGAAGTATTGGACAAGATTTTTATCACGGTTGCGGAACAAAGAAATCCGAATATCGCTCACTAGGAGATTCCACTGCTGTAGCCTGGAACCTAGGAGCAGGGACGGTTTTAGACAAAGTGGGTCCCTGGGCAAAAGCTTAAAGTGGGGCCTCAAATGCTAACATATTGCACCATCACACAGCACTGTTGTATTTACATGCGCTAAGTTCAGGCCATTAAAGAACGTGATCGACAATATTGAAGTTATTCGAAGCTTGTTCCCTAGTTTCTTTACGCTGGCTGAGGAAGAATGATGGGTACAGCCCCCTCAGAAGTAAATTCAGCACACCTTAGAGTATAATGCAGCCCCTCAGGGTATACTGCAGCCCCACTCAGAATACAGCAGCCCCCTCAGAGTATACTGCAGCCTCCTCAGAGTATACTGCAGCCCCCTCAGAGTATACTACATCCCCATCAGAGTATAATGCAGCTCCCTCATAGAGTATAATACGCCCCCATAAAGTATAATGCAGCCCCCCTCATAGAGTATAATGCAGCCCGTCTCATAGAGTATAATTCAGCCCCATACACAGTATATTGCAACCCCCTCAGAGTATAATGCAGGCCCCACACACAAAGTATAATGTAGCCCCCTCAGAGTATAATGCAGACCCCCCACACACACAGTATAATGCAGCGCCCACATACAATATAGGTCAGACCTCCACACACAGTATAATGCAGCCCCTCCACACACACAGTAAAATGCAGCCCCCCACACATAGTATAGTGCAGCCCCCCACACACAGTTTAATGCAGAAACAAATATACATACTCACACAGTATAGTGGAGCCCCCCACACAGTATAATGCAGCCCCCACATACACAGTATAATGCAACCCCCCACACACAGTACAATGCAGACACACACACACACATACACACACACACTATAATGCATATACATATATACACATACATACACCCACATAGTATAATACATACACATACAGCTCTGACAAAAATTAAGAGACCACTGCAAAATTGTCAGTTTGTCTGATTTTTCTCTTAAGGGTATGTTTCCACTATCAGGAAACAGTCCGGATTAGCTGCGTGTTTGACGCTGTGCGTTGGCACAGCGTCAAACACGCAGCGTCCAGATGTTACAGCATAGTGGAGGGGATTTCAAGAAATCCCGTCTCCACTATGCTGCAAAACATGCAGGCGGAAGACCTGCGTTTCCGGACATGCGGCGCGTCTTTTCAGACCGCAGCATGTCCTAGTCCCTTGCGGCGACGCTGCGGCGACGCAAGGGAAATGACACAGGGCTATGCAGCCCTGCGGTCATTCCGGATGTGTTCCGGAGGTGTTCCTGACCACATCCGGAATGAGCGTGCGTTCAGAAAGGGGCGGGGCTTAAAGAGCTGTTTCCTGACCATGGAAACACAGCCTTATAGGTATATTTTTGAGTAAAATGTAAATTGCTGTTTTATTCTATAAACTACTGACAACATGTCTCTGAATTTCCAAGCAATACATTTTGTATTTATTTTCAGAAAATGAGAAATGGTCAAAATAACAAAAAATGCAGTGCTTGCAGACCTCATATAATGCTAAGAAAACAAGTTCATAATCATTTAGAAACAACAATACTAATGTTTTAACTCAGGAAGAGTTCAGAAATCAATATTTTGTGGAATAACCATGATTATTAATCACATCTTTCAAGTGTCTTGGCATGCTTTCCACCAGACTTTCACACTGCTTTTGGGTGACCTTATGCCACTGCTGGTACAAAAATTTAAGCAGTTCTTCTTTGTTTGATGGTTTGTGACTATCCATCTTCCTCTTGATTAAATTCCAGAGGTTTTCAATGGGGTTCAGGTCTGGAGTTTGGGCTGGCCATGACAGGGATTTGATGTCTCGGTCCTTTATCCACATATTGATTGACCTAGCTGTGTGGCATGGCGCATTGTCCTGCTGGAAAAACCAGTCCTCTCAGAGTTGGGGAACATTGCCTGAGCAGAAGGAATCAACTGTTTTTCCAGGATAACCTTGTATGCGGCTTGATTCATACGTCCTTCGCAAAGATTAACCTTCCCAATTCCACACTGTGGCATGTACTCATCTCCAGGTCTCCGTCTAACCATTGGACAACTAGGTGTTGGGCAAAGCTGAAAATTAGACTCTTCAGAGAAGATTACCTTACTCCAGTCCTCTATGGTCCAATCCTTATGGTCTTTGACAAACTTCAGCCTGGCACTCCTTTGCTTCTCATTAATGAAAGGCTTTTTTCTACCTCTACATGACTTGAGCCCTGCCTCTAGGAGCCTGTTACGAACTGTTCTTGCCGTGCACTTCACCCCAGCTGTCATGTGCCATTCCTTTTGTAGGTCACTTGATGTTGCTGAGTGACATTCGAAGAAGATGATGGTCATCCCGGTCAGTGGAGAGTCGTTTTCGCCCTCTGCTGGTCTGTAGCTTTGTTGTCCCCAATGTCTGCTGTTATGTTACGGTAGCTGAGGAGTGCAGGTAAAAAAGGAAATACACCAGAGCAGTTGGAATCTATGAGATTGCAGTACCCTGACTAACCACCGCACTAGAGGCAGCCGTGGAGCGTTCCTACGTTGGTCCTAGACGCCTCGTCACAGCCTGAGAAACTAACTACACCTAAAGATAGAAATAGGAAAGCTATCTGCCCCGGAGCAGAACCCCAAAGATAATAGAAAGCCCCCAAACATGTAATGGCGGTTAGACAAGAGGAAATACTGACACAGAAAGAAAATAGTATGAGCAAACGCTGGGGCCCAAACTATCTAAACAGAAAAGGATAGGAAGGGTACTTACTGCAATCTCAGAAAACCCTGAAAAAACACCAACTCTACTAATTTCAAAATCACCTGAGATCACACGACCTCTACCACCTAAATTAGTTCTCTGGTGTAACAAAAACAAAACAGCAGCCACTGAAAAAAAACTGGAAAAAGCAAAAGTACAAAACACAGTGGCTGGACTAAACTGAGAGGGCAAAAGCCCCCGGAGGGGACCCTGAAGGCCCCCACAGAAGTGCAGGACAAAATGCAAAAATATAGCAAAAACACAAAATAAGAAATTGTCTTATCTGATAGCAGGAGATGCAGACACGACACAGCAGGCTACAAGGGAAACTGGAAAGAAGGATTCAGACCAGAACAATTGTTCACCGGCAACACTGATGGGAAAATGTCTCCCTTATATAAGACCAATCAGTAACACCTGATTCCCAGTCCTCACAATCCTCACTAGTACCGCTTGTAACCACCAGAGGGAGCCTCTGCTCAGAACTCATCTCAAACCCATTCACAACAGTACCCCCCCCTTGAGGAGGGGTCACCGAACCCTCATTTGAGCAACCAGGTCGGTCAGGATGAGTTCTATGATACGCACGGATAAGTCTCCTAGCATGGATGTCCGAAGCAAACACCCAAGAATTGTCTTCCTGACCATAACCTCTCCATTTAACCAAATACTGGAGTCTTCGTCTAGAAAAACGAGAATCCAATATTTTCTCAACCACATACTCCAGATTGCCCTCAACCAAAACAGGGTCAGGAGGCACAGCAGCAGGAACCACTGGCTCAACAAACCTCTTCAACAAGGACTTGTGGAACACGTTATGGATCTTAAATGTCCCTGGAAGAAGCAAACGAAAAGAAACAGGATTAATAATCTCCATGATCTTATAAGGTCCAATGAACCTAGGCTTAAATTTAGGAGATGCTACTCTCATAGGAATATTCTTTGAGGACAACCAGACCAAGTCCCCCACTTTAAACCGAGGACCATCAGTCCTATGCCGGTTAGCAAACCGCTGGCCTTCTCCTGAGAGAGGGACAACCTCTCCACTACCTGGTCCCAAATCTGCTGCATACGCTCAACAACAGAGTCAACACCTGGACAGACAGAAGCCTCCGTCTGTCCTGAAGAAAATCGAGGGTGAAACCCAGAATTACAGAAAAACGGAGACATCAAAGTGGCAGAACTAGCCCTGTTATTAAGAGCAAACTCAGCCAAAGGCAAAAAAGAGACCCAGTCATCCTGATCAGCAGACACGAAGCATCTTAGATAAGTCTCCAATGTCTGGTTTGTTCTCTCAGTTTGACCATTGGTCTGAGGATGAAATGCCGAGGAGAAAGACAATTGAACACCCAGTTTAGAACAAAAAGTCCTCCAAAATCTGGAAACAAACTGGACTCCTCTGTCAGACACAATGTTCTCAGGAATGCCGTGTAAACGAACCACGTGCTGAAGGAACAACGGCACCAATTCAGAGGAGGAAGGCAACTTAGGTAATGGCACAAGATGTATCATTTTGGAAAACCTATCACAAATTACCCAGATGGTGGTCATTCTCTGAGAAACAGGAAGATCGGAAATGAAATCCATAGAGATATGGGTCCATGGTCTCTTGGGCACAGGCAATGGCATCAACAAACCACTAGAAACGAGAGCAAGGCTTGGAGCGAGAGCAAGTCCCGCAGGACTGCACAAATTCCCTGACATCGCGAGACAAGGTAGGCCACCAAAAGGACAGACTAACCAAGTCTCTGGTACCAAAAATTCCGGGATGCCCAGCCAATGCGGAACAATGAATCTCAGACATCACACTCTTTTTCCATTGGTCCGGGACAAACAATTTTCCAACAGGGCAGCGCTCGGCCTATCCTCCTGACACCCCTCCAGAGCAAGTCTCAAATTGGGCGAGATGGCGGAAAGAACTACACCCTCCTTCAAAATAACAGAGGGATCAGATAGCTCAGGAGAGTCCGCAAGGAAACTCCTCGAGAGGGCATCCGCCTTAACATTCTTAGTGCCAGGAAGAAAGGAAACCACAAAATTAAAACGTGTGAAAAACAAGGCCCACCTGGCCTGTCTAGGATTGAGTCGCTTGGCAGATTCCAGATAGACCAGATTCTTATGGTCCGTAAGGACCACCACCTGATGTTTGGCTCCCTCCAGCCAATGTCTCCACTCTTCAAAAGCCCACTTCATGGCCAATAACTCCCGATTACCCACGTCATAATTACGTTCAGTAGGAGAAAATTTTCGAGAGAAAAAGGCACAAGGGTTACTTTTAGAGGTCTCTGGATCTTTTTGGGACAAAACGGCACCTGCCCAATTTCAGAGGCATCAACCTCCACCTGAAATGGCAGAGAAACATCAGGCTGCCGTAGAACAGGAGCAGAAGTGAATCTCTGCTTAAGTTCCTGAAACGCAGAGACTGCCTCAGGAGGCCAATTCACCACATCAGAACCCTTTTTGGTCAAATCAGTTAATGGTTTAACAATAACCGAGAAATTACCAATAAATTTACGATAAAAATTGGCAAAACCCAAAAATCTCTGAAGAGCCTTTAATGAAGTAGGTTGGACCCAATCACAGATGGCCTGAACCTTGACCGGGTCCATTTCAATAACAGATGGGGACAAAATGAATCCCAGAAATGAGATCTTCTGTACGCCAAAAAGACACTTTGATCCCTTCACATACAGAACATTCTCTCTCAAAATCTGGAATACAGTTCGAACATGTTTCACATGAGAGTCCCAGTCATTAGAAAAAATCAAGATATCATCCAAATAAACAATCAGAAACTTGTCCACAAAATCCCTGAAAATGTCATTCATGAAGGACTGGAAGACGGAAGGAGCATTAGTGAGCCCAAAGGGCATCACAAGGTACTCAAAATGCCCTTCAGGGGTGTTAAATGCCGTCTTCCATTCATCCCCGTGCTTAATGCGAATAAGGTTATACGCCCCCCTGAAGTCAAGCTTGGTAAACCAAGTAGCGTTTTCCACCCTGGAAAACAGGTCAGAAATCAAGGGTAACGGGTATTGATATTTCACAGTAATATTGTTCAAGAGACGATAATCAATACACGGCCTTAATGAACCATCTTTTTTGGCCACAAAGAAAAAACCGGCACCTAAGGGTGAAGAGGATGGTCTGATATGACCCTTCTCCAATGATTCCTTGATATAAGACCGCATAGCGTCATGTTCAGGTACAGACAAGTTAAAAAGGCGACCTTTAGGGAATTTACTACCTGGCACTAATTCAATAGCGCAGTCATAGCTCCTATGGGGAGGTAAGGATGCAGATTTACTTTCGCTAAACACATCAGAAAAATCAAACAAAAAGTCAGGAACATCCTCAGCCTGGGGGGAGGCAGAAAAAACAGGAGTGTTGGTATTAACACATTGGCAGCCCCAACTGGTTACAGACACAGATTTCCAATCCAAAACAGCATTATGAGACTGTAACCAAGGGAAACCCAGCACTATAATGTCATGCAGATTATATAGAACCAAAAATTTGCAGCACTCCTGGTGATCAGGTTCAACCCTCATTATCACCTGAGTAGAAAACTGGGGTTTATTCTCAGCCAAAGGGGTAGAATCGATCCCCAGTAAAGGAATAGACTTCTGTAGGGGTATCAAGGGAAACCCACAACGTTTAGCAAAATCATAATCCATCAGGTTAATAGCTGCTCCAGAATCAACGAAACCTGAGCAGAAAATGAGGACAGAGAGCATATCAGAGTGACAGTTAATAAAAACTTAGTTTGAACACTACCCAAGACAACTGAGCGTGCAAAATGTCTTCCCCGCTTAGGGCAGACTGAAATAGCATGAGAGGCATCACCACAGTAGAAACATAACCCATTGCGCTTTCGAAACTCATGACGCTGTGCCCCAGACACCACTCCATCACACTGCATGGGCTCAGCAGCTGGCTCACAAGGCAACACCACTCCACGCATACTTCTCCGCTCACGCAAACGTCTGTCAATTTGAATCGCTAATGACATAGAATCATTGAGACCAGAGGGGACAGGGAATCCCACCATAACATCCTTTACATTATCCGACAGACCCTTCCGGAAAAGGGCCGCCAAAGCGTCGTCATTCCACTTGGTCAGGACTGCCCACCTACGGAATCTCTGACAGTATAACTCAGCGTCATCAAGCCCCTGATTTAATGCCAACAAGGCTTTTTCAGCTTGATCAGTGACATTAGGCTCATCGTACAATAACCCCAAAGCCTGAAAAAATGCATCAACATCACTCAAAACAGGATCCCCAGGTATCAGGGAAAAAGCCCAATCCTGAGGATCGCCGCGCAGGAGAGAGATGATAATTTGAACCTGCTGCGCTGCGTTTCCTGAGGACTTAGATTTTAAGGCAAGAAACAATTTACAATTATTTTTGAAATTCTGAAACTTAGCTCGATCCCCTAAAAACAAATCTGGCATGGGGATCCTAGGTTCCACAACAGGCAACCTAGCAAGATATGCAGCAATACTCTGAACCTCAGTGGCAAGCTGATCCACACGGCCAGACAACTGTGCAAACTCCATTGGGAGAAAAGATCCTCCCCAGCACCCAGAGATACAGAGGGAAAAAAAAAAAAAAAATGCAACAAACAGAAAAATATCTCTGACAACTTTTCTTCCTTCAAAATATTTTTTCCCTTCTGTGAGTACCATACAATTTTTATGGCCGGTGATACTGTTATGTTACGGTAGCTGAGGAGTGCAGGTAAAAAAGGAAATACACCAGAGCAGTTGGAATCTATGAGATTGCAGTACCCTGACTAACCACCGCAACTAGAGGCAGCCGTGGAGCGTTCCTACGTTGGTCCTAGACGCCTCGTCACAGCCTGAGAAACTAACTACACCTAAAGATAGAAATAGGAAAGCTATCTGCCCCGGAGCAGAACCCCAAAGATAATAGAAAGCCCCCAAACATGTAATGGCGGTTAGACAAGAGGAAATACTGACACAGAAAGAAAATAGTATGAGCAAACGCTGGGGCCCAAACTATCTAAACAGAAAAGGATAGGAAGGGTACTTACTGCAATCTCAGAAAACCCTGAAAAAACACCAACTCTACTAATTTCAAAATCACCTGAGATCACACGACCTCTACCACCTAAATTAGTTCTCTGGTGTAACAAAAACAAAACAGCAGCCACTGAAAAAAAACTGGAAAAAGCAAAAGTACAAAACACAGTGGCTGGACTAAACTGAGAGGGCAAAAGCCCCTGGAGGGGACCCTGAAGGCCCCCACAGAAGTGCAGGACAAAATGCAAAAATATAGCAAAAACACAAAATAAGAAATTGTCTTATCTGATAGCAGGAGATGCAGACACGACACAGCAGGCTACAAGGGAAACTGGAAAGAAGGATTCAGACCAGAACAATTGTTCACCGGCAACCCTGATGGGAAAATGACTCCCTTATATAAGACCAATCAGTAACACCTGATTCTCAGTCCTCACGATCCTCACTAGTACCGCTTGTAACCACCAGAGGGAGCCTCTGCTCAGAACTCATCTCAAACCCATTCACAACAGTCTGCTGTTTGACCTTGTTGTAATGGACTGCCGTCTTAGAAATTTTAAGGATGGAGGCAACATGATGCTCACTGTATCCCTCTGCTAGTAAAGCCAGAATTGAGCCTTTTTTTTCCTCACTCAAGACTTTTCTTTTCAACTCCTTTGGCATGGTTAAAAGTTATTTTTTCATTCCTATTACTTTTGGGATATTACTAGCACTTGTTTTGCCATCTAGCTTGCCCTATTGCAAGAGGATTTTGAACACCACAACAGTGTTTTTTATACTTTCCTTCGTTAAATAAGATTTGGTTCATGTGATCACCTAATCAGAAGCACATTAAGTAGAATGAGGTGTACTCTAGTTACAATTCAACTGACACTAGAATGGAATGGCTGCCACACATGTAGAGAAGCTGATTTTTATAAAACTGTGCAGTGGTCTCTTAATTTTTGCCAGAGCTGTATGTACACATATACAATACTCACCTCTCCTCCTTGTTCCCTGCCCTGCTCCTGGCTCTGCTCCGGTCTCCGACCTCTTAATCACGGGCCCCATAGCGGCCGCGTGGTGTGCTGCTATTAGTGACATGCCACTGGCTGGGGGCCCATGGAGGAGCGGGGGTCCTAGACAGCTGCTTGGTCTGCCTTCACCTAATGCCAGCCCAGCCTAGGAGCTCAGCCTAACTCTTAGGCAGTTACTAATGTTTAGTGAGATTGTTCAGTTCTCTTTGTTTTATAAGATGTGCTTCAGTGGAGGTTGCTGACAGAAAGTCTAGGTTGTAAGAGGAACATGCTTCATGACACCCTCTTCTTCCTCACTTGACACAACTGAAAATGAAATTAGATTTTTTATTTCACCACTCATTGTTATAACCTTCTGTGAAGCACTTAGTGGTTCAAAGTGCTCACCACTCTTCTAGATAAGTTCCTTGAGGGGTCCAGTTTCCAAAATGGGGTCACTTGTGGGGGGCTTTCACTGTTTAGGTACATCAGGGGCTTTCCAAATGCGACATGGCTTTCACTAATGATTCCAGAAAATTTTGCATTCAAAGAGCCAAATGGCGCTCCTTCCCTTCCGAGCCCTGCCGTGCATCTATACAGTAGTTTTTACCCCCACATATGGGGTATCGGCGTGCGCAGGAACAATTGCACAACAAATTTTGGGGTCCATTTTCTCCACTTACTCTTGAGAAAATAAAAAAATGTGGGTCTAAATTAAAATTTCTGTGAAAAAAGTTGAATGTTCATTTTTTCCCCACCACATTGCTTCAGTTCCTGTGAAGCACCTGAAGTGTTAATACATTTCTTGAATGTGGTTTTGAGCACCTTGAGGGGTGCAATTTTTAGAATGGTGTGACTTTTGGGTACTTTCTATCATATAGACCCTCAAACTCACTTCAAATGTGATGTGGCCCTAAAAAATGGTTTTGTAAATTTCGTAAAAATGAGAAATCGCTGGTCAACTTTTAACCCATATAACTTCCTATTAAAAAATATGTTTAAAAAATTGTGCTGATGTAAAGTTGACATTTAGGAAATGTTATTTATTAACTATTTTGTGTGACATAACTCTCTGATCTAAGAGCCTAAAAATAAAAAGTTTGAAAATTGCTAAATTTTCAACACTTTTGCCAAATTTCTGCTTTTCCACAAATAAACACGTCATATCGAATAAATTTTACCACTATCATAAAGTACAATATGTCATGAAAAAAAGTTTTTCAGAATCAGTGGCTATGTGCACACGTTCGGGAATTGCCACGGAAATTTCCGCGGGCAATCCCGCACCTCCATGCCGCGGGAAATACGCATTTTAGAGGTAATGCGTATTCCCGCTAAAAACTAGCGTTTTGCAAGCGTAATTAGCTTGCAGAATGCTAGCGTTTTCCCAGCGATCTGTAGCATCGCTTGGAAAACTGATTGACAGGTTGGTCACACGAGTCAAACATAGTGTTTGACAAGTGTGACCAACTTTTTACTATTGATGTCGCCTATGCCGCATCAATAGTAAAAAAATCTAATGTTAAAAATAATTTTAAAAAAAATCGCTTACTTTCCACATGTGGCTATGCCCACCATGCGCAAAGTAAGCGGTTCAAGTGCGGATGGTACCCAGGGTCTGGAGGAGAGGAGACCATATCCCTGGTAAAACAATAATTAAAATAATAAATTGTGATATTCTCACCTTCTGGCGGCCCCCGCAGCTTTCCTGCCTCCCAGCGACGCTCCCGGCAACTCCCGTTCCCAAGGATGCTTAGCGACAATGACCCCAGATGACGTAGCATCATGCGAAACCGCTACGTCATCTGGGGTGATTCTCGCGATGCATCACTGGGAACATGCTGCGTTTTTTTCCGTGATGCGTTTTTTTTTGCGGAATAAAATGCAGCATGTGCACAAAAAATTAGGAATGCATTCTAATGATAGAAAAAACCGTGAAAAATCCTCAACGTGTTCACATAGCCTCAAAGTGTTCCAGACTTATTACCACGTAAAGTGACACTGGTCAGAATTGTAAAATTTCGCCTGGGCATGGAGGTGAAAACAGGCTTGGGGGGTAAAGGGGTAAAGCATCATATTCATTTTCAGCACCACAAAATTAGATCCGTTCACCTTTTTTCGTCTCTGAACCAATTTGGCTGTAGAACAGTGATAATCAAAAGAAAAGCCGCACATGAAGGCAGGTTAGGCCTCTTTCACACATCCGTTTTTTGCCGTCCGGCAGGATCCGGCGTGTTTTTAAAAAAAGGATCCATTTTTTTTCCGCCGGATCTGTTTTTTTCTAATTGAGTTGCATTAGCACCGGATCGCGCCGCATGTGCTTGCGTTTTGTCCGTTTTTGCCGGATCCGTCTCAAATTTAGTTTCCGGCTGCTGGACACAACGCATGTTGTAACGTTTTTTGTGTCCGGTGCAAAAACCAGACAGCAGCGGATGCGGCGCAACCGACTCTGGGGTACAATGCAAGTCAATCTCTCTCTCTCTCTTTCTCTCGCTCTCCCTCTCTCTCTCCTCCTTCCAAACACGTGCAAACGGCATTTTCAGGTTAAAAGTTCAGGCCGGATCCGACTACAAATCGGATCCGTTGCATCAGTTTTTTTCATCATCTGCGCCGGATCCGTCTTTTTACATATTGGACAGATCCCGCAGGACGGCGAAAAACGGATGTGTGAAAGTAGCCTAAGAGACATTACTCCAGTGGTCACAGATCACTGTCGTGGCCGATGGGATGTCACTCCATAGATGTAACTTTGGCTGCAATGTGAACTTAGTCTAACATACAAAAAGTAATTTAATTACTGTGCTTCTTTGACCCATGCACGGGAGCAGGCAAAAAAGTCAGAACTCATTTCTTTATACATTTCTGTCCAGTAAAATTCATGACTGAGTTTGGCTACAGAGCTGCCTGTGCGAGTCCAGCCTCAGGGTCTGTCCATGGAGTTCCAGGCTTGCTCAGTACAGTGCAGTCCAGCCACATTTTTGTGTTCCCTCTATCTGAGGCACTGCCTTTTTTGTCCATAATATTTCGTTTTCTGCATTGCAAGCGGTGGCAGGGATCAACACTGATTATGCAAGAGCTGAGCATATATTCATGAGTGAGCCTGAATATGTAAGAGCCAGGGCTGGGCTACCTCTGAGTAAGTGCAGAGGAATGCCTCCCTGACTTTCATTCTTGTGCTGTGTTTAGCTTGTAAAAACAGTTGCAGACTCACAAGTCAGAGGGAAAGACACAGATGCAGGTAACATATGGAGAATAGGCGGCTTGCGCTGTGCATGGCTCTGCGGGGCTGCATGTTGTCATTCATATGTGGATTTGAAAAGAGAGATGCCTCCACTCCTGCTTGTGTGTGGGGGGTACTGCTATTTACAGTGTACTGTTGCTTTAAGTTTTTATTGTTTGTCAGCTTGATACGTTGTATGACAAGACTGAAGAATGGTATGATACCCCGTTTCAGACTGCTACATGGTGTGATACGGCGTTTCAGACTGATATATGGTGATATATGGTGTGATACGGTGCGTCAGACTGATAAACGGTGCGATACAGTGTTTCAGACTGATACTTGCTGTGATATAGTGTTTCAGACTAATGCATTGTATTATATATTGTTTCGGATGGATATGTGATGTGATACGGTGCTTCAGACTGATAAATGGTATGGTATGGTATGGTGTTTCAGACTGATAAATGGTATGGTATGGTGCTTCAGACTGATAAATGGTATGGTATGGTATGGTGCTTCAGACTGATAAATGGTATGGTATGGTGTTTCAGACTGATAAATGGTATGGTATGGTGTTTCAGACTGACACTTGGTGTTATATGGTATTTCAGACTGATGCATTATAATACATGGTATTTCAGACTGATACGTGGTACGTGATATGGTGTTTCAGTCTGATTCATGGTATGATATTGTGTTTTAGACTGATGCATTGTATAGTACGGTGATTCAAACTGACACATGATATGATACAGTGTTTCAGATTGATAGATTGTATGATAGGGTGTTTCAGACTGATATATTGTATGATAGGGTGTTTCAGACTGACACATTATATGATACAGTGTTTCAGGTTGACACATTGTATGATAGGGTGTTTCAGACTTACACGTGATATGATACAGTGTTTCAGACTGATACATTGTATAATAGGGTGTTTCAGACTGATGCATGGTATAGAACGATATTTCAGACTGACACATGATATGATACAGTGTTTCAGACTGATGCATGGTTAGTATGGTCTTTCAAACTGACACATTATATGATACAGTGTTTCAGTTGATACATTGTATGATAGGGTGCTTCAGACTGACACATTATATGATACAGTGTTTCAGGTTGATACATTGTATGATAGGGTGTTCCAGACTACACGTGATATGATACAGTGTTTCAGACTGATGCATGGTATAGTATGGTCTTTCAACTGACACATGATATGATGCAGTGTTTCAGACTGATACATTGTATGATAGGGTGTTTCAGACTGACACATGATATGATGCAGTGTTTCAGACTGATGCATTGTATGATAGGGTGTTTCAGACTGACACATGATATGATGCAGTGTTTCAGACTGATGCATTGTATGATAGGGTGTTTCAGACTACACATGATATGATACGGTGTTTCAGTTGATACATTTTATGATAGGGTGTTTCAGACTGACACATGAAATGATGCAGTGTTTCAGACTGATCATTGTATGATAGGGTGTTTCAGACTTACACATGATATGATACAGTGTTTCAGACTGATACATTGTATGATAGGGTGTTTCAGACTTACACATGATATGATACAGTGTTTCAGACTGATACATTGTATGATAGGGTGTTTCAGACTGACACATGATATGATACAGTGTTTCAGGTTGATAAATTGTATGATAGGGTGATCAGACTGACACATGATATGATACAGTGTTTCAGACTGATGCATTGTATGATACAGTGTTATAGACTAATGCATAACGTGTTTGAAACTGACACATGATATGATATGGTGTTTCAGACTGATAATGGTATGTGATATGGTGATTCAGACTGATGCATTGTGTGATACGGTGTTTCAGACTAATGCATGGTATGATATGGTGTTTCAGACTGATACATTGTATGATATGGTGATTCCGACTGATACATGGTGTAGCACAGTGTTTGACTGATGTATTGTGTGATACGGTGTTTCAGACTGATGCATTGCATGAAATAGCATATCTGAGGGGAGAGGCGGGCGCCTCATGTGCCAGAAGGGTACAGCAATAAGTCAAAATATTAGGATATAGGTCTCAGACAGCACCCTTAATCTTTAACCTAGCTACAACTCTGAATGGAGTGTATACAGGTCGTGTGGGTGAGAACCCGGGTGTGTCTGGGAGCCTGTCACAGTTTCTGCTTGGCATCTAATACTTATTGCTCAATTCTTGGCTCTTCTTCCTATTTCCCTTGAGGATTCCTTTGTACTTTGGAACATTTTATCAGGCACAGATCATGACACAGGGAGACAAGGCCGGCCCTGAACACATGGAGCCATGCCAGACTCACTGCTCAAACATTTATACAATTAAAACCACAAGCCCCACACATGACCGTGTGTCCATACTAATTGGGTACAACTAAAGGGTTAATTGGGCAAATCATGAGTCTGTGTACAGCAGAAGGGTCTGTTCCCCTGGTGAACATACCATGTCCTGTCCCTTTAATTGCAGAGATCTGATCACTGCTGGGAAACAGATTTTTTCCAGATGTTTGCTTTTCCTCTTTTGCCTGAGATGTCATGTAATCCTTGTAGTCATTTATGTTTTGCTGTACACATTTTAAAGGGATGGGATCTATTAAAAGACCATTTCCCATGGCATTAAAAAGTTCTATAGCTCAGTGTGGAAATCTCAGGTCAATGACTGGGTTGGTCGCTTGTCTTACCGGGAGACCTGAGTGACAAATCTTCCTATTGGGGTTGGGTGTGCCATTGAATTTCATTACAGACGTCAGACTGACAATGATGAGAACTTGAATGGCGGCCATATTGGTTGTCACACCACTAACCGAGAGACAAATATAACCAAGATTCAGGTCTATAATAGAAAGAACGCAGCAAGGCAAGAATTTAGATTTATGGGTATTTTTCATGTCTAAGAAGTTGCCCAATGGCACATGTAGTCATTGTAGCTCTGTATTATTGAGCCCTAGGCACTTCCTGTGCCGTAAAGTAGCAAGGCACTTCCATGCGTCTTAGAGTCCGTACTTTGGTAGTTGTGATGCAAAACAGGTTTTTAGAACTTTGTGACCTATGCTTGTATAAAGCTGAGTATCTGATGCCAAAGGACACAAAAGTCATGGCTGCCTTTTCAGCTCATAATGTCATACACAAGAAGAGAAAAACAGAATTGACTTCCAATATATACATAAAAGGAGGAATCATCCCATAACATTCCCATAATGAAGTAGATTCCAGATATAATATTTACAGTGAAGTTTAGAATATGAAATCAGTGATTGTGTCAGATGTGTTTCACTCAACGTCGGCCAGGTGTGTTTCGCTCAAAATCAGTCAGGTGCGTTACCCTCGTAGTTGGCCAGGTGTGCTGGCTCGACGTCGGCAAGGTGTGTTTCCCTCGGCATCGGTCAGGTGTGTTTCCCTCGCATCGGTCAGGTGTGTTTCCCTCGTAGTCGGCCAGGTGCGTTTCCCTTGTAGTCGGCCAGGTGTGTTTCCCTCGGCGTCAGTCAGGTGTGTTTCCCTCGTCGTCGGTCAGTGTCTCTGAGAAAGAGAGCAATCTATGGAAGTGCATGTTTGCACAGGGATCACCCACACCCAGGATCTGTCTGCAAGCTGGAAGCTTGCTCAAGCCCGTTCCACAGTCTGGATGATTTGTTCACAGAGGTGAATATACTACAAAGTTTTGTTTTTACTGTTCTATAAATAATGACCAGTTTCCTCTCATTACAGAGGTTGTCGGGGATAAATGTTTGCTTTTTCTTAGGGATGCAGCCCAAACTTGCAGCAGCATGTGAGTCGCACATAGCAGGGTTTTGGGGTACTCGGCACCGAGCCCGTTCACTTTACTGGGGGATGTCACGGGTAGCGCAGCTCGGTCCGTTGCCCTGGGCGCTCACTAAAGGGGGATATTTACAGGGGATGATAGAAATGTTCGTGACGCCACCTGTGGTTTCTGATCAGGGTGACCAGCGCTACAGGGTGAATCCTCTGAGGGGTTGTTACTGGGCAGCAAGGTGTTAAGTCTTCCACAGGTAAGACTGATCCCTCGAGGTATATGGCGGTGTAGGGGTGAAGGAGCAATAATGCAGACACACACAAGACAGTCTCTTTCTGTACCTTTACTGATGATGAAGCTGCAGGCACGTCCCGGGAGGCCGTCAGGGTGGAGGATGCACGTCCAGCAATCCACTGAGTAGGTGTAAGGCCTCCTTACGTCCTTATGTGTGTGATTTTCTAACTTGCATAAAACAGAGTTTAACTCCTTCTCTTTGCTACGCCCGGCTGATCTTGTGATGAGGTCTTTTTGTGGACAGAACAGTGTCTCTATGGAGTACCTGCCAGACCCCCGTCTTCCTAACCTCGGTTACGTATCAGCACTGCTGGGCCCCTGCGACTTGAAGTCCAGGATCTCCGGTGTCTCCTACCAGTCGTGCAGATGCTGGTAAGCACGGACTCCGTGTCTGGTGGTGCAGAGTGGAGGTAAGCTACTAATGAATGCTATTTCTCCTCAGTCACTCTCTCTTTCCCCTTTTTCACTTGCCTGTCGTCCTACTCACACCTATGACATAAGCACAGGCAGCAGTAGATGACAGCTTCTCGCTCAGACTTCCTCAGCCCTCAGGCTAATCTGACAGGAGTCTCTCTCCGGTGTTCTGAGGAGATCTTATCTCTCCCTCCCAGCTCGTTTGAGGTAACTGCCATTCTCAGATGTTCTGCTGTTCTGAGGTAACACCAACGACTAGCTAACTCGCAGCTAGACTGCCTTCATCTCACTGCTGTCTCAAGGGCTCCCTCTGGTGGAACCAGGAAAAATGTGAAGTGTTGTGTGCTTATAGATTATCATGGATTTACCTTTCATGCATCCTCCTGGGTACATGTGGCACCAGTCACAGCTGGGCTACACATCCCCCCCTAGTTAATATCAGCACTCCCGGGCTGAAAAAGAAAACAATTTTTTTATAACATCAACAATAACATAACTCATCCCTTGCGGGAGGTAAGGACACTTTAACGTTACAATGTGTACAAATGG
Organism: Oophaga sylvatica; assembly: GCA_033576555.1. Classification (NCBI taxonomy): domain Eukaryota; kingdom Metazoa; phylum Chordata; class Amphibia; order Anura; family Dendrobatidae; genus Oophaga; species Oophaga sylvatica. The sequence continues at coordinate 254,434,687 of JARQOD010000003.1, read as the reverse complement.
CAAATAGAAAATATCAAAATACTTTCACACAATAAATACAGAATTCTTGTGGAGGACCCGTACCAAACCTCCCACGGGGGTCCTGGGTGGGCTGCAGGACTTCTCTGCTGCAAACCTCACTCAAGGCCACACCATACGGGTTTTTCTTCTGAGGTAGAATGGCTTACGTAAAACCAAGATGGGGCACTGAGTGCCAACTATTTACAACACAGTTTTTGGGCTGGCAAAGTCCTCAGCCACGCAGTCCTTCAAAATCAGAGAACTATAGAAAAATCACATTACCCAACTGGGGTATACTAGTTCATAACTTTGTACAGTTCAGTAAACCCTGTCTGGATCCTACTGGATTAATTTGCTAGGACTACTCTTGGTACCTAACAGATAACCTTCCTTTCGATGTGGTACTGACCTACGTGGTGTTGCGTCAGGTATATTAGCCTCTGGCCTATCTGTCCTGCGTGCTGGCAAACTGTAATACTGCCTTAACCTCTCTAGGGATCTGGCAAGCATACTTGTGGCTGGGCGATGCGGTTCTGTTTCGCCAGGGGATTCTTCCGTTAGTTCCACGTCTTGAGGTTCCATTTCTTGAGACTCTACTTCTGGAGGTGCTACAGGAGCAGGTTCCTCTTGAACTATTTCTTCTGCTGCGGCAACTGGCTCAACTGGACGTTGAAGCGCTTCTTGTGGTTGGTAAAATTGAAGTACTGGAATAATCACAGCATCCCCGATACAAGGCCAATCTGCAGGAAAATCTCCTAAGTCCGTGTGTATGACTTCACCTGGTTTCTCTTTTTCCATAACAAGTTCTTCCTCGGGAAGTTTTAACATGTCTTGACACAGTTTTAGGTGGTCTCTTGATACAGTGGTGGTCGTCTTTCCTCCATCTTTGCTAATGGTACAGGTTTTCCTGTTGTCAAACTTGGAATTTTGCACGACATATGGCTCTTGTTCCCACTGATCATCCAATTTGTGCATTCTTCTTTTTCTTTTTAGCACAATTTCTCCAGGCATAAAAGGTTTAGCTGGCGCACTTTTGTTGTAGTTTTCCTCTTGCTTTTCCCTTACTTTATTGAGACTATCCTCCACGCAGGCATGTACTCTCCTGTACTGTTCCTGTCGGTTCGTGTCCCAATCTTCAGTAGTAACATCAGCTTCTGGTTCTACAACACCAAGTTCCAAATCCATGGGCAGCTTTCCTGGTCTTGCTCGCATAAGGTATGCTGGAGTGCAGTTGGTGGAATTCACCGGTATGTGATTGTACAGATCTACCAGGTCAGGTAGTAGGTCTGGCCACCTATTCCTCTCCTCAAGTGGTACCGTCTTCAGCAGATCAATGACTATGTGATTCATCTTCTCACAGAGACCATTGGTTTGGGGGTGGTACGGTGTGGTTCTTATCTTCTTACACCCATACAAGTGACAGAACTCTTTAAACAATTCGGCTTCAAAGGCAGGACCCTGATCAGTTAACACTTGCTCTGGATATCCATGGGGTCTGCAGAAATACGCCTGAAACGTCTTTGCTGCTGTTTCAACTGTCAGATCTTTGACAGGGGCGACCACCAGGAACCTGGAGTAGTGATCCACCATTGTCAGGGCATATGAGTATCCTGACCTGCTGGGTGACAACTTGACAAGGTCCAAGGCCACGATCTCCAAGTGACGAGTCGTCTTGATGGGTTGCAGGGGTGCTTTCTGGCTGCTGTAGTCTTTTCTTCGGAGGCTACAGGACGCACAGTTCTTACACCATTTCTCGATGGAATTGCGCATTCCCACCCAGTAGAAACGACACTTCAGCAGGGTTTCCAGCTTCTTCCAGCCAAAGTGCCCCGCTCGATCGTGGTAAGCTTCCAACACCATCTGGACGTCTGTTCTTGGGACCACTATCTGCCACACCATCTCATGGGATCTGGGGTTGACGTACCTTCGGCACAGCTTCTCTCGATAGATGAACAGCCGGCTTCTCTCATTCCACAGCTGCTTTGCTTGTTGAGACGCATCCTTCTCCAAGGAGGAACCTTCCTGAGTTATCAGCTCCTTGATACGACTGACAACCGGGTCACTGTTCTGAGTCTCCTTCCAGCTGTGGTGAGGTAAAGGGTTTAACGTCTTACCACGTTGCCTCCTGTAGGCTCGTTGTTCGTGGATCATCCCATTTCTGTGGAATGCAGGTAGCTCAATCTCTTCTAGGTCATCCAGTTCCTCTTCCGTGTCGGACTCATGCGGCATTCTGGACAAGGCGTCAGCGTTGGCGTTCTTACGGCCCGCCCTGTACTTGATGGTAAATTGATAGTTCGACAGCCGAGCCATCCAACGTTGCTCCATGGCTCCTAGCTTGGCTGTTTCAAGATGTGTCAAGGGGTTATTATCAGTGTAAGCAGTGAACTTGCTGGAGGCTAGGTAATGCTTGAATCTTTCTGTAATGGCCCAGACCAGCGCCAGGAACTCCAACTTGAAGCTGCTATAGTTCTCTGGGTTTCTCTCGGTCGGCCGGAGCTTCCTGCTTGCATATGCGATGACTTTCTCCAGGCCATTTTGCTTCTGACTGAGGACAGCTCCCAATCCTTCGTTGCTGGCATCAGTGTACAGCAGGAACGGCTGGCTGTAGTCAGGGTAGGCTAAGATCTCATCACCTGTCAGGATCTCCTTCATCTCCTTGAATGCCTCAGCTTGTTCTTTACCCCAGTGGAATGTAGGATTTCTGCTCTTTAGGGAATGTCCTACCAGAAGGTCCTGCAGAGGCGCTGCCTTCTTGGTGTAGTCCTTTACAAACCTCCGGTAGTAACCTGTCAGTCCCAGGAACTGGCGCACCTTCTTGAGATTCTTCGGCTTCGGCCATTTCTGGATGGCAGTGACCTTCTCGGGGTCTGGCGCTACTCCTTCTGAGCTGACAATATGTCCCAAGTACTGTACCTTTTGTTTGAGCAGATGGCACTTTGAAGGCTTCAGTTTCATTCCATATTTGGACAGTGACTCGAATACCTCTGCCAGGTGCTTCAGATGATCCTCATACGTTTTGGAGTACACAATTACGTCGTCCAGGTACAGCAACACGGTTTCAAAGTTGAGATGTCCCAGGCAACTCTCCATCACTCTCTGGAACGTTCCCGGGGCACTGCTGAGTCCAAACGGCATCCTGTCAAACTCACAGAGTCCCATTGGGGTGGTGAAAGCCGTCTTCTCCCGATCCTCCTCAGCCACAGCTACTTGCCAGTACCCACTAGTGAGGTCAAGGGTGGAAAAGTAGTTAGCAGTTTTTAAGGCAGCTAAGGATTCCTCAATGCGTGGTAAAGGGTATGCATCTTTATGTGTTATGCGATTTACTTGTCTGTAATCTACACACATTCTCATGCTTCCATCCTTTTTCCTAACTAGGACTAGAGGTGCTGCCCAGGGACTACAACTATCCCTTATCACCCCTGCTTCCTTCATGTCACGCAACATTTCCTTAGCTTTCTGGTAGTGTGCTGGAGGTATAGGCCTGTACCGCTCTTTGATGGGAGGATGGCTGCCTGTAGGGATATGATGTTGTACTCCCTTAATTGTCCCAAAGTCAAGTGGGTGTTTGCTAAATACCTGTGTGTACTCCTGTACCACCCATAGTACTCCCTGTTTCTGGTGGGCGGGTGTCACGGGTGTGTCGCTGCGAAGATCGTCGCGATTGCACACCCTGACTTCTCACAGCTGAGTTTCTGGTGCTGGGTGTTTTTCAGCAGTGAGAGAGTTAATTCTCCCTCTCTCTGTGCTGGACAAGACCAGCCTTGCTCAGCTGCAATTAATGTTGCGATAATTGGATTTCTTCATATACCTGCCTGTCTGCTAGGGAAGTGTCGGTGAAAGCATTCATGCAGACCAGCAGAGCGGATCATATTGAGAAGTCTAAAGCTAAGAGTACCTGTTGTGGTTTTCTCCTCTCCTCGCTTTATTATTTATCTCCTTACCATTTGGTGTTCCCTCTGTAGTTGTTGTTTTGTATGCAAGGTGTCTTTTATTTTACCCCTTGTACTGTCTCGTTCGTCTTATACTGTGTGTAGGCAGTTACCTTCCCGTTTCCTGTGGTGGTAATCAGGGTCCTTCTCAGGACTAGATTACAGTTGTCAGGGATTCACAGAAGATAGGGTTACGCTGGCGGCCTGGACCTCTGTACCATCAACAGTACCTCCAGGTAGAGGGATTAGTCAGGACCCCAGCTTAGGGTCAGCATAGACCCCGGTCCTCCTTATACAGAGACAGCGTGACATTTTCACCGACCACTAAAGATTTTCTCCAGTCACCATGGATCCAGTAGTCAGTCTTGCTCGGCAGTTGCAGAGTTTGTCCATGGAGCTGGCGGACGTTAAGTCCAAGGTTTTGTACCCCCCGGAGCAGGCCGGACCTGAACCTAAAGTAGCTCTCCCTGACAGATTCACTGGGGGCGGGATAAGTTTTTTGCTTTCTGGGAGGCATGTAAATTGTACTTTCAGCTGCGACCTCGGTCATCTGGGAGTGAAGAACAAAGGGTGGGGATTGTCATCTCGCTCCTACAAGGAGACCCCAATGCTGGGCGTTCGCTCTCCCCCCGGTCTCCCCAGCTCTCCAGTCAGTGGATGGGTTTTTTGCAGCTCTGGGTCTTGTATATGATGACCCGGATCGGGTCTCCCTTGCTGAATCTAAGTTACGTAGGATACAGCAGGGAGATCGTCCGGCGGAGGAATTCTGTTTGGAGTTCCGTAGGTGGGCCACAGACACCCAGTGGAATGACCCGGCTCTTAGGAGCCAGTTTTGTCAAGGTTTATCTGACAAATTAAAGGATGTGCTGGCACAGTATGACCCCCCCATGTCACTGGAGGCCGCTATGGCCCTTGCTATTCGTATTGACAGACGTCTTCGGGAGAGGTGCGTGGTAACTTCGCCCCCTGTTATGACTCCACCTTCCTCAAGGGTCCCTTATACGGAGGTTCCCCTAGTCAGTCCAGAGGAGCCTATGCAATTAGGAGGGACATCATTCCGGGGGAGGGGATCGGTGGGGCGCCACAAAACAAGAAGTTGTTTCTTCTGTGGGAAAAAGGGACATTTTATTGGGGGGTGTCCATCCCGTTCTTTGCAGAGTGAGAAGTCGCCAGAAAACTATTGATCCCAGATTGTGTGGTGGACGGCAATCTGGGAGTAAGTATTTCGTCCCTAAATTCGTCTCAGTTTCTCGTACCGGCGGAGGTGGTGGTGGGTGCGAGAACTGAGAGGATATCTGTTCTTCTGGATAGTGGGGCCGGGGCTAATCTGGTGGATGCTCGCTTTGCCCAGGTTCAAGGTATGCGATTGAGTGTGTTAGCTAAACCCGTCCCCATATTCTCGATCGACGCCAGACCTCTGGTCAGGGAAGTTTTTTGCAAGCAGTGCATAACATAGATCTTCAAGTGGGGGCGTTACATAAAGAACTGTTGTCTTGTTATGTGTTGGAGGGTCTTACTACTCCTATAGTGCTGGGCCTTCCTTGGTTAACTAAGCATAACCCGGTTATTAATTGGCAATCCAGAGAGATAAGTCAATGGAGTGAATTCTGTAATAAAAACTGCATGAATACGGTCATTGGTACGGTCGCTCCTAGGGCCTTACCTCCATTTCTGGTAGACTTTGAGGATGTATTCTCGGAGAAAGGGTGTCAAGAATTACCTCCTCATCGCGAATATGACTGTTCTGTTAACTTGATCCCTGGGGCCAAATTACCGAAATCTAGGTTGTATAACCTTTCTGGTCCTGAGAGACAGGCCATGAAGGATTATATTTCAGAGAGTCTGGCTAAGGGGCATATTAGACCTTCATCTTCCCCGGTGGCCGCGGGGTTCTTCTTTGTGAAGAAAAAAGATGGAGGCCTACGCCCTTGCCTGGATTTCCGTGAGCTTAATCGGATTACGGTCCAAGATCGGTATCCGCTCCCACTTATTCCCGATCTCTTCAATCAGATCGTGGGTGCCAAATGGTTCTCTAAGTTGGATCTCAGAGGGGCGTACAATCTGATTAGGATGAAGGAGGGGGATGAGTGGAAGAGGCGTTTAACACTCCGGAGGGGCATTATGAGAACCTTGTCATGCCATTTGGTCTGAGTATTGCCCCGGCGGTGTTTCAACACTTTGTAAATGACATCTTTCGCCACCTAATGGGACAGTTTGTGGTCATATATCTGGATGATATCTTAATTTACTCGCCGGATCTTGTGTCTCATCAGGAGCATGTTAGACAGGTGTTACAGATCTTGCGGGATAATAAACTGTACGCCAAATGGGAGAAGTGTGTGTTTGCCGTACAGGAACTTCAGTTTTTAGGATTCCTGGTGTCAGCATCCGGTTTTCGTATGGACCCTGGGAAAGTGCGGGCAGTTCTTGAGTGGGATCTGCCAGAGGATCTTAAGGCATTACAACGTTTCTTGGGGTTTGCTAACTACTACCGGAAATTCATTCGTAATTTTTCGTCCATAGTTAAACCTCTCACAGACATGACTAAAAAAGGGACGGATTTTTCAAAATGGTCTGACAAGGCTTGTCAAGCGTTTTCTTCCTTGAAAAAATGTTTTGCTTCAGCACCCATATTTATTCAGCCTGATGCGTCACAGCCGTTCATTGTTGAGGTGGACGCTTCCGAGGTAGGGGTGGGAGCAGTATTGTCACAAGGTTCGTCCCCTGGTAAATGGCATCCGTGCGCCTTCTTCTCTAAAAAATTGTCGTCCGCGGAGAGGAATTATGATGTCGGCAATAGGGAACTCTTGGCCATTAAGTTAGCTTTTGAGGAGTGGCATCATTTTTTGGAGGGGGCAGTCCACCCAGTCACCGTCATTACTGATCACAAAAACCTGCTATATTTAGAGTCCGCTAAACGTCTGAATCCCAGACAAGCTAGGTGGTCGTTGTTTTTTACCAGGTTTAATTTTGTCGTCACATATCGTCCTGGGTCAAAAAATGTTAAGGCGGATGCCTTGTCTCGCTGTTTCCCAGGGGCTGGGAATACGGAGGACCCGGTTCCGGTCCTTCAGGAGGGGGTGGTGGTGTCGGCAGTATGCTCTGAGCTTGAGGAGGAGGTATTGGAGGCTCAGGGGGACGCCCCTGTAGGACCTCCAGGGAGACTGTTTGTTCCAAATCAGTTGCGACAAAAGGTGATCGAGGCACACCATAATTCAGCTTTGGCAGGACACCCAGGGAGTAAAGCAACTGAGGATCTCCTCTCGCGCCGGTTTTGGTGGCCTAACTTACATAGGGAGGTGGTAACTTTTGTCGCGTCCTGCGAGGTTTGTGCGCGCTCTAAGACCCCACATACCCGTCCGTCTGGGACCCTCTTACCTTTGAAGATCCCAGAGCGTCCGTGGACTCATCTGTCTATGGACTTCATTACGGACCTCCCGCCATCTTTGGGTAAAACAGTCATACTCGTTGTAGTGGACAGGTTCAGCAAGATGGCACATTTTATCGCTCTTCCTGCTCTTCCTAATGCTAAAACTCTTGCGCAGGTGTTTATTGGGGAGATTGTAAGACTTCACGGGGTACCCTCTGATGTGGTGTCGGATCGGGGGTCTCAGTTTGTGTCCAAATTCTGGAAAGCATTTTGTACACGGCGGGGGATGCAGTTGTCATTTTCATCGGCTTTTCACCCGCAGTCCAATGGTCAGACAGAGCGTCTGAACCAGAGCTTGGAGACATATCTCCGGTGTTTTGTGTCAGAGAACCAGGAGGACTGGGCTTCTTTCTTGCCTCTGGCGGAGTTTGCTCTAAATAATAGGCGGAGCGAGTCCACTGGTAAGTCCCGTTTTTTGGAGCATATGGTTTTCACCCCCAGTTTTGTACTTTCAATAGGGGGGGCTCTTCTGGGGTTCCTGAGGAGGAACGATTTTCGTCGTCACTTGCTTCAGTGTGGAGAGGAGTGCTCAATAATCTGAGTACTATGGGGAACCGATACAAACGTATGGCTGATAGGAGGAGAGTGTCTGGTCCGGACCTAAGTGTGAACGATCTGGTATGGTTGTCTACCAAGAATATAAAACTTAAGGTTCCCTCCTGGAAACTGGGTCCCAGGTTCATCGGGCCATACAAGATCAGTTCTATAATTAATCCGGTTGCATTCCGTCTTGACCTCCCTCCCACATTTAAAATTCATAATGTGTTCCACAGATCGTTGCTTAAGAGGCATGTGGCGCCGGTGATACCTTCACCTTTACCTCCTCCTCCTGTGGTGGTCAATGGTAACTTGGAGTTCCAGGTGTCGAGAGTCATCGATTCACGTCTGAATCGCCGATCCCTTCAGTACCTTGTTCATTGGAGGGGGTATGGTCCTGAGGAGAGGATGTGGGTTCCTGCGTCGGATATTAACGCAGACCGATTGGTTCGGGCCTTCCACACTACTCACCCAGATAAACCCGGCCCTGAGGGTCCGGAGGCCCCTCGTAGAAGGGGGGTACTGTCACGGGTGTGTGCTGCGAAGATCGTCGCGATTGCACACCCTGACTTCTCACAGCTGAGTTTCTGCTGCTGGGTGTTTTTTCGGCAGTGAGAGAATTAATTCTCCCTCTCTCTGTGCTGGACAAGACCAGCCTTGCTCAGCTGCAATTAATGTTGCGATAATTGGATTTCTTCATATACCTGCCTGTCTGCTAGGGAAGTGTCGGTGAAAGCATTCATGCAGACCAGCAGAGCGGATCATATTGAGAAGTCTAAAGCTAAGAGTACCTGTTGTGGTTTTCTCCTCTCCTCGCTTTATTATTTATCTCCTTACCATTTGGTGTTCCCTCTGTAGTTGTTGTTTTGTATGCAAGGTGTCTTTTATTTTACCCCTTGTACTGTCTTGTTCGTCTTATACTGTGTGTAGGCAGTTACCTTCCTGTTTCCTGTGGTGGTAATCAGGGTCCTTCTCAGGACTAGATTACAGTTGTCAGGGATTCACAGGAGATAGGGTTACGCTGGCGGCCTGGACCTCTGTACCATCAACAGTACCTCCAGGCAGAGGGATTAGTCAGGACCCCAGCTTAGGGTCAGCATAGACCCCGGTCCTCCTTATGCAGAGACAGCGTGACAGCGGGAGTGGTGTCTGTCCCGACATGGAGCTGCTGACACCAATCCTCCACCTGGGTTGCTGGGTCATTATCCTCCACTGGTTGGCGGGAGGCTAAGGACTCGGTCGTGAGAATGGAGTTGTTATCTACGGTATGTAATTTAGCAACAGTGGCATAACGTAGTAAATTTACTTCATCTTCTCCCCAGTTGAGAAGACGTACTGGTACCCTCCCATTTCGTACTTCTACTACCCCTCTAGCAGTCAAGAGTGTAGGTCTGTGCTCTGAACAATGGAGCTCTACTACTGCTTGGTAGTTCTGTCCTCTCAGACCTATTGCTGCTCTACACCATATAAGCATTTCACTCATTGGGGGTATCACAATGGGGTTCGGGTCTGTCACCCGTACATTACCAATTTCACCATCTGTCAGCTTCGCTTGCTGCTGGCACATCAGGGCCCGGATCTCCCTCTGGATCACTCCCTTTTGCTTTGGCCTGGCAACTTCGGCGAGCTGTTGGAGCAAAAACACAACTTCTCCCAGACAGTTACTAATAATGTTTGTACCTAAAACCACATTTAAGCCATTTTCCTCATTTACAGTTTTTACTACTAAGAGTCCCTGGTCCTTCAGCTCCACTCTGCCCACCTTTACGTCCACGTTTTTGGCTCCTAGTATATCAACAGGGAGACCATTAGAGGCATACACAGCAAAGTCAGGGCTCGGGGGCTGGAGACTGTCCATGGACCAAAACTTATTATACAGGACATCAGGTATGATGGTCACCTGAGATCCAGTGTCCAGCAGAGCAGGGATTGCGATCCCGTCCAGGATGATGGACAGGTAGGGTCTTCCTCCCACAAACCTGCGGTTCCAGTCTGAGGGGCCTGATGAGTCTATTCCTGGGTGTTGGCCCTCAAAACCCAGGATCTGCTCGTTTAAAGGACACTGTCGGGCTAGATGACCTTCTCTGTTGCAACGGTAGCAGATGATCTCTCGGCGAGGATGGTGCTGATCAGGGTTCGCTCCTGGAGGTGGCGTTGTCCTCCTCCGGTGGGGCGACATCTTCCTTTTCCTCCGGTTCATCCAAGGGACATCCTCTGGGCAGTCGGCTAGCAGGATCTTTCCTCCTTCTTCCTTCCGCAGTTGCAGGGCACTCATTACAGCGGCCAGGTTTTTAGTCAGCTGGCGCACTTCTGAGCGCAGACAGTCCAACTCAGTAGGGGGCGCCACCTGCGTTTTGGCTTCTGCCACCAGCGGGGAAAAGGTGGATGCTGCCGGCTTTAGAGTGGCTTCACCCGGGTGACACTGGGTCGACACCTCGGGCTTCTCCAGGGGTCGCAGTCCTTTTATAGCCATATCTTTTAGGGCATCAAAGGTAGTGTCAGGATGATCCAAGGACCACCAGTGCACAGTCCTGCTTTCAGCTTGGGACCTCAGTCCCCGTACAAATTGTTCCTTCAACATTTTGCTTTCATTAATGGCACTTATAGGGTTGACCTGTTTGAGAGCTCGCAGGGCCCCCTGTAGTCGGCAGGCGTAGTCCCTAATACTGTCATCTGGTCTCTGGGAGCATTGGTAAAACCTCATCCGGAGATCTGTTTCAGTGCGGTCCTCAAAAATAGTCTGTAGCTTTAAGAAAATTGAAAGTACTGATTCCTGGTCTGCAGCTGTCCAAGTCTCTACTTCCCTTTCTGCAGCACCAGTCAATTGTCCTACTACCACTGCAGCTCTTTTTTTCTCTGTCATAGGGTACATGTCCATTATGCTGCATATTTTGCGTTTAGACCCTGACAGGGTATCTGGCTATACTGAGGGAGCCACTTTGCTCCAGGCAGGTATGGGAGCATCAGCGGTACTATCGGGGCCACAGGACCGGGTGAGGGGCCAGCGTTTCCATCCTGCGTGGCAGCGCCGACGGGTAAGTCATTGGAGCGGTCGCCCTCGGCCGCGCTGTCAGCTTGCGGCTGCGACATGTCTGCGCCCCCCTAGTTAAGTGTGGCCTACCTTCTCCTGAAGGCTGCAGCTCTCCGGGCCTAGCGATGTGGAAGGACCTGCCGCCGCGTCAGCGTTGGGGGCGTGTCCGGGACTCCGCGCGCTTTCCGCAGGTACGCCCCTTCTCCTTGCGCTGTAGCGCTGTACTTTGGCGGGCAATGGCGGACAATTGGCGCCAAAAATCTCAAAAACAGCAACACAGTCTATAGCACAAAAACAGTCCAATTCAGGCACACAGGACTCACATATAGCAAGCTTCTCATCCTGTTCGTGACGCCAAGTTAGATGAGTCGCACGTAGCAGGGCTTTGGGGTACTCGGCACCGAGCCCGTTCACTTTACTGGGGGATGTCACGGGTAGCGCAGCTCGGTCCGTTGCCCTGGGCGCTCACTAAAGGGGGATATTTACAGGGATGATAGAAATGTTCGTGACGCCACCTGTGGTTTCTGATCAGGGTGACCAGCGCTGCAGGGTGAATCCTCTGAGGGGTTGTTACTGGGCAGCAAGGTGTTAAGTCTTCCACAGGTAAGACTGATCCCTCGAGGTATATGGCGGTGTAGGGGTGAAGGAGCAATAATGCAGACACACACAAGACAGTCTCTTTCTGTACCTTTACTGATGATGAAGCTGCAGGCACGTCCCGGGAGGCCGTCAGGGTGGAGGATGCACGTCCAGCAATCCACTGAGTAGGTGTAAGGCCTCCTTACGTCCTTATGTGTGTGAGTTTCTAACTTGCATAAAACAGAGTTTAACTCCTTCTCTTTGCTACGCCCGGCTGATCTTGTGATGAGGTCTTTTTGTGGACAGAACAGTGTCTCTATGGCGGTACCTGCCAGACCCCCGTCTTCCTAACCTCGGTTACGTATCAGCACTGCTGGGCCCCTGCGACTTGAAGTCCAGGATCTCCGGTGTCTCCTACAAGTCGTGCAGATGCTGGTAAGCACGGACCCGGTGTCCGGTGGTGCAGAGTGGAGGTAAGCTACTAATGCTATTTCTCCTCAGTCACTCTCTCTTTCCCCTTTTTCACTTGCCTGTCGTCCTACTCACACCTTTGACATAAGCACAGGCAGAAGTAGATGACAGCTTCTCGCTCAGACTTCCTCATCCCTCAGGCTAATCTGACAGGAGTCTCTCTCCGGTGTTCTGAGGAGATCTTATCTCTCCCTCCCAGCTCGTCTGAGGTAACTGCCATTCTCAGATGTTCTGCTGTTCTGAGGTAACACCAACGACTAGCTAACTCGCAGCTAGACTGCCTTCATCTCACTGCTGTCTCAAGGGCTCCCTCTGGTGGAACCAGGAAAAATGTGAAGTGTTGTGTGCTTATAGATTATCATGGATTTACCTTTCATGCATCCTCCTGGGTACATGTGGCACCAGTCACAGCTGGGCTACACACATGAATAGCTGGAGAGGAGTCTAGTCTTTTACCGTCTCCAATCTACTTCTCCCATCCTAGGTGATTGACTTATCAATCACCTAGAGCAGTGTAAGGAAAATATAGCTGAGGGAAGAGACGGACTAGTCTTGTCTCTACCTGTGTTTCCCAGATGGATCTTTAATGTGAACTTGCAATGTAAAAAAAACTATTAACCTGCAGACACTGGGCTCTGCAGTGCATCACTGCAGAGGCAGCTGTCAGTCAGCGCCGGGGAGCGGTTACAGCTGCAGCTCACTATGTAATGAGCAGTTACTGCAGATGCGTCCTCTATGACTGAAAGCTGGAGGCTGCTGGGAGAAATAAAGTTAATTTCCTTCCAGTACCCATGCTTTCAGTGCAGCAGCCACACTGCTATTAACCCGTATCTGCAGAATAATATCACTTTGTGAGTCATAAAATATCGGAAGTATCGGAAGTAAAAATTTTTTAGACTTCCGATATTTTGTTCCCATAGACTTACATTGGATTTCAGGTATCGGAAGTATCGGAAGTATCGGAATGTTCAACACTATTTGTGACATGACAGGTTCCCTGTAAAGTTTTCTTTCCTCTGAAACATTACAGTATTTCAGAGAGACAAGTACCTAACTGTAGTCATGCAGGCGCAGCCAGTCTCTAATTCATGCTGACCCACGTTTGGGCAGCATGAATCAGCTGGCAAGTTCCCTTAACCAATAGCAAATTCAGCCATACTGGTCTTCGTCCACTACACTGCTGCCTTTCTGCTTATGATCTGGTTTCTTCTGATAGTGTGCAGTTGTGACCAGGGGCGTACATAGAAATCATGGGGCCCCATAGCAAAAGTCTGAATGGGGCCCCCCCCAAAAAAAAAACAGGTGCTCTTAACTCCACACACACACACACCTGCAGTGCATGCAGGGCCCCCTACACCCTCCACAGTGCGTGCAGCCGGGCCCCCCTCCCTAAGGTGCAAAGTGCATCCAGAGCCATTGTAAATGTAAAGTGCCAGCACAGTGAGGGGACACATTTAACAAAAAAAATCCACCCCCAGCCAGGCTCACCATCTTGTGTGTGCAGTGGCGTAGCAACTGTTTGTGGGGCCCGGGCGGCTGAAAAATTTGCCGCCCCTTTGGTCATTGATAATCCTGAAGCATTCACCATTACAACCAAAAAAAGGCTCAAAGTAAATACCTTTCACCTGTAAAATCAGCATGGCAAAAATACACACTGCAAAGCAGCAACACACAGTATGGACTTGTGTTTATGATCTGCTTTATCCTCCTTGGACAAAAAGGACTTCTTTAGGCTTGGCTCACATTTATACAGTGCAGTCTGCTGGACAAATATGTCTGAATTGCAAAAAAAAATGGTATTCAGACGTATATGGAGGCATACACAAACCATAAGGCTATGGTTCCACGGTCCGGAACCATAGCGCTTTGGACGGAGCGGAAATTCCGCTCCGTCTAAGCCCCGCCCCCTTTCTGACGCGCGATCTTTCCGGAGGTGTTCAGGACACCTCCGGAACACCTCCGGAAAGAGCGCAGGGCTACATAGCCCTGTGTTAATTATGTTGCGGCGACGCACCGTCGCCGCAATACGCGAGGACATGCTGCGGTCTAAAAAGACGCGCCGCATGTCCGTTTACGCAGGTCTTCCGCCTGCGTGTTGTTACGCATAGTGGAGACGGGATTTCTTGAAATCCCCTCCACTATGCTGTAACATCTGGACGCTGCGTGTTTGGCGCTGCGCCAGCGCACAGCGCCAAACACGCAGCGTTTCCTGACCGTGGAAACTCACCCTAATGGGCAACACGTAGTGTAAAAAAAATGTTCTTCTGACTATGTTTTGCCCTGATCACGTTGTATTGTGAGAAAAAAAACATAATTGACCAAAGGTACGCGTTTTTAATGTGGGGTGGAAAAAAGTTTATTCCTCTGGACACCTCCTCACAGAACTGATGCCAAAATGGAGTGGGATGGGACTGTTGACACCAGGAAAACTGGATGGAAAAAAAATGATTCTTTTTAAGTAAAGAAACATATAGAGACAAAGATGGAAGTACGATATGTATCAAATGTACTTGTTTAAATTCGTAGGTTGATGCATGGCATACGTTTTAATGTATACGTCCAACGCATTAAGTCTGCAGGCGTATAAATGTGAACCTAGCCTGACGGAACATGCTGCATAGTGTGCTCCGATGTAAGAAGTGTGGTGCCTAATCTGACAGCAGGTACAAGCAATGCCCATCATTCATGGCATCATATAAGACAGGTAGACGGATGTCATATCTTTGTATATGAAATGATTGGAATATGTAAGCTATGCAAAGTTCCAACATGTGTAGAAACTACAAGACACATTTTATCACAGGTAAGCTGACACAGAAATGCAGCACACAATATCTTCCATAACATCTGCAGAACTTCCACTCTCAGGCACCTCATGAGCTCAGCACGCCCCATGTAATTGCTGTCTCCCAGGTGCATGCCTCTGGCGTGAAGGAGCAGAATAAATTAGTAACATTTATTGGCTGCACCATGATTTCCAGGGCATTGCACATTTTTAGTATTGCATGAACATGCATTGTTGCACACCTTGACAGTGAAGTTGGTGGTGGGACATAGACTGGAGGTCTTACCTACAGCTAGGAAGCATCATCCTGCCTGGTGGTGGTACAGGGGTTAAATCACATGAAACCAGCTCTAATGGAGAAGCATTGTGAGGAGTACAGAAGGGTGGCTGCAGTGCATGCAGGGCAATCCTCCTCCTCCACAGTGCATGCAGAGCCCCCCTCCTCCACCCTCCACAGTGCCTGCAATCAGGACCCCCTCACTCCCTAAGGTGCAAAGTGCAGCCAGAGGCTAGCCATTGTAAATATAAAGTGCCAGCACAGTGAGGGGACACATTCAACAAAAAAATCCAACCCCATACCCCAGCCAGCAGGGCTCACCTTCTTGTGTAGTGTATCTCTCCCTGAGTGAAACTTATGAATGTTTTCTGCTTCCTGTGATGCACGTGTCTCTGGCTGCAGGCTGGCTTTCTTATGCAAATGCAGCCAGAGACTTAAGCCAACTGCTGACCAGGAGACAACAAGGAAAGGGGACCTTCAAGGGGGTTTACAGTGTCCGGCCGTCGCTTATATTTAATTAAAGGAGATAGTACTGTGTCAGCACAGCACAGCTGCCAAACGACAGCGGCTGTCGTGGGCCCCCTCACCTGTCTGGGCCCCATAGCAGCTGCTTAGTCTGCTCTATTCACGGAACGCCACTGGTTGTGACGTCAAGACTGGGGCAGATATATCATTGATGCAGCCGCACAGGGTCCAAGAGGTAATGGGGGCCCACTACCACCTGCAAATCAGACAATAGCTTCTCTCATAGAGAGAATTAGTATACCCCAAAGGGCTCATATAGTGTTCTTGCACAAGGGCCCTTTATTATCTGTTTCCACCACTGGCTGCACAAGACCACTGCAGCCAATCACTTGCCTCAGCAGCCTGTGCAGTATACATAGTGTTTGTTATTTTCAACAGTTACACACTTAGGCCAGTGTCACACTGCATTCAGGCATCCATTCAGTGGCTTTGTCGGGGCTTATGTCCGAAGACCCCGGATTTGGACGAATGCGAAGACGGGGCGATCGACTATAATGGTGCCACCAGAGCGAACATGCGCTCTGTCGTACATCATTTTTAAGCATGTACGGCTACTGGACATGGAAACCCAGACACGGTCTACATCTGAGTGTCTGCCTCCAGTAGGCGTACACACCCAAAAATGATGCATGTCAGAGAGCACGTTCACTCTGTCGGCACCATTATATGCTATGGCCCCGTCGGCAATATGCCCAAATCCCACTTTGCGGTGGGGTTCGGACGTAACCCCTGATGGGACCAATGAACATGTGACAGAACGTATTGTGAATGCATCCTTATGGAAAAAAATATCCTGGACATACAAACCATTTAATCCCCATAGACTAGGATGGAGAGAATGGTGTAAATATCTGTTCCAACGATTCTCAGGCTTACTACTTACCACAGGAGATCTTTTCAAGCTTGTGAACAGGGGCGGAACTATCGTGGAAGCAGGGGAAGCAGCTGCCACAGGGCCCGGGCTAGAAGGGGGCCCGTCCCTGCTGCAGCTGCCATGAGCATACTGTACTCTGAGAGAGTTGCCGGCTGCAGTGTAGCAGGGGCGCAGTCACACACACTGTGACACCACTCACCGCCCCTCCCCCCGCACCTGTAGTCAGCAGAAGAGCATCGGATCCCTCACCTCCAGCAGCGTCACAGCTCTCAGACTGTGGAGAGCCATGGAGGGGCGGGGCTAAATGTCGGGGGTGGAGCCACAGACAAGCAGGGAGAAGGAGGCAAAAAAAAAGAAAAACAAGAGTGGGAGAGAGAAAA
Organism: Oophaga sylvatica; assembly: GCA_033576555.1. Taxonomy (NCBI): domain Eukaryota; kingdom Metazoa; phylum Chordata; class Amphibia; order Anura; family Dendrobatidae; genus Oophaga; species Oophaga sylvatica. The sequence goes on along the minus strand of JARQOD010000003.1, from coordinate 254,417,869 downwards.
GGTGAAAGAAGACAGAAAACACAAGAGAGGCAAGACACAGGTGAGAAGATGATATAGATAGATATATATAGATATATGTGTCGACCCGCCACCACAATTGTGGATTACCAGGGCAATGGGGTACTCAGAGCCGAGCCCGTAGAAGTCTATGGGATTGTCACAGGTAGCGGTGGCTCGGTCTGTGGCCCTGGCGGTCTGGCGTATGTTGGGGAAATATTTACAGGGGATAGATATATTTACAGTTCGTGACGCCACCTGTAGTATTCTGGTAATTTGTACCAGCGCTGCTATAGATCTCTGAGGGGATGGTGATGCAGCTAGATGTCGGGTCCCCTACAGGTGGGACTGGTCCCTCAAAGTCTATGAAGTTAGTGAAGTCGGGTGCAGATAAATAACACAGTCTCACACGGTCAGCGTCTTTCCATACCTTTACTTGCAAGATGGTAAGACAGGTCCCAGGGAGGCTGATGGGGTTGATGGAGGATGAGCTTTGAGGCAACAGCTAAGCAAGTTAGGGACCTCCTTTACTGTCCAATAACGATGAGTACAACCAGCTTGCAGCGTAGTTCCCTCTTTAATTTCAGCTATTCCAGAGCTGTTCTGCCCAGTCAGATTTGTGGTGAAGTCTTCCAATTGATGAAACTAGGTTCCTGCTTTTGTCTGCGCTTGACTCAAAGTCCCTATTCCACCTGACTCCAGTTACGTACTGACTATATGGGGCTGTTTGCCGCGACCTAGGGTCCGGTAAATCCCTGGTTTTCTTACCACTATGCTTGTAGCTAATAGTGATCCTTCGGTCCCCAGTGACCGGTAGCAATGTGCAGGACTTTTCCAAGCCCAAAAGCACTTTTCCAATAATCTTCCTTCCACTTTGCCCTTCGATTTGCTCGACTCTTAATAGATAGTTCAGTCTTTCTTCCAGTGGGGCACAGCTCTGACTAGGCTAAGGTGAATTAGACCACCTGTACCAGCCTCCACTTTCTGAACTGCTGACAGGCTCAAACTGGACACGTCTACTCTGTCCAAGGACAGGAAACAGACTGACTAGATCACCCCCTCCACACCCCTGCTGGGTGTGTCAGAAGTGTACGTGATGTCATGAAGAGACCTTAACTGTTACCTCTCCACTCATCCTCCTGGTATTGTGTACCAGGGCTACACATTCCCCCATGGTAAACGACAGCACTCCCGGGCTGTAAAATATAAAAGAGACATTTTGTTTATGCATTTAACATTAAACATTAAACATTAATTCGTCCCATCCGGGAGGTGAGGATATCTTGAACGTTGCAAACAATAACATTATATATAGTGTAAGCTTTTCGGGGGGTTTAGCTCTAGGATCGCTGTCTGGGTAGACAGAATGGCACGGAAACAGTTCATTCAGACAGCAGTTTGGTGAAAACTGGCCGCAACCAGTTTTATTAAAGTCCACAGCACACAGATAAAAACAAATCATAAACAGAAACCCTGGGCTTGTCTAGCCTCTAATTACACTTAGATAGATGGCCCTCTCTATCCGGGACCCAGACTCTACCAGTCTGTGCCCAAAACAACACATATCACATATGTTACCAGTATGGAGTTTCACAGACACTCCTCTTTATGTCCGAAGGCAACTCCAATGTCCAGACTTGAGAGAGGTCACCTCCTATTCAGTCGCTATTCGCACGGATTCTCACTGCGACTACTCCTGTGTCCGGGGTACTTCCTGCACCCAGACTGAGATAGCTCACACTCTTAGAGACTGCTTCCTTGTGCCAGGACACCTCCCTGTGTCCGGGCTAAAGACAGCTCCCACACTCTTGGAGACACCTTCTGGGTCTGGACCCCTTGTCCAGACTGAATGAGCTCCCTGACTGTGCTCCCAAGCACCTACTTCTGGCTTCCTAATCAACACCTGAGTGGATTCAGGTCTGAGCTGCAAGCGTGTACTGAATGGCAGGTGTAGTGACCTTTCTTTACCACCAGGTTTACAAAGCCACACATTTCGCTCATACCAGTCAGCAAGGTACTTAGGTGAAATATACACCTCATTCACCACATATTCCTTCACTGTCTCACATATCCCCTCCCTCTTCTCCAGACCGGAGGGCTGGTCATCCAGACCGGAGGGCTGGTCAACAATCCAACAGAGACAGTGAACTCTGGACCAGTCATGGCCCTCATCAGCTTCATCCTCACCACTGTCATAGCCAACATCAGTTTTCTCTTCATCTGAAGCATCCGCACTACCCTGTACCCTCCCAGGCCTATACTCTCTGCGGGCCTCGGGTATCCTGCACGGTTTCATCTTGACTTTAGTGCCAGCCTCAGTCTCGGTATAGTGGCTCACCAGATAAGTACGACCAGGCACGTCAGAACAGCTCTGCTGATTCTTCCTCAGAAACTTTCGTACCTCCTGTTTTTGGGGCACTGACCCTGTGTCACCCACTGTCACAGGAGGTATAGGGGTTTTCTCTAATTCCCCCTGAACTTTCTTTAGCACATCTACTTTCTTAAATATCAGTTGATTCATAAATTCTACCTCACAGAACCCAAGCGCCTCTGTCATGGTCTCTGACCATTCCGAGCCACACTGTTCAAACGATTGGCACTGTAGAGGGAGCTGATCGTTTTTCTTGGTCGGTACACATAATTTATCCTCTTCTGGTACAGGCTCACTTTGCATAAGACTCAGAGCTCTTACTTCTTTCTCCAGGAGATCCTCATGGCTACGCATCTTCTCCTGTAGTTGTTGGACGTCCTTTACGTCTTCGGCCCTTTCTTCAGGCTCTTCTGGTAGGACATGCTCAGAAGCCCTACCATCAGTCTTCTTTTCCACCACATCTTCAGTCTTGTTCCTCACAGCTTCACTTGAGACATCAGCCTCTGGTGAGGCACCTGGCCTGGTGTCCACCACTTCCATGGCTTTCTCCACCTCTGCAGCATCACCTTCCGAGTCCTTGGCCTGATGCAGATCCACACCATACATTGATAACTTCTCATTTTCAACAGCATCCACTTGTGCTGTGTTCAGTTTCAGAGTCCTGTCTTTCACCTTAGTCTTCGCCAGGGAACCGACCAACGGTACAACATCTTCAGATGCCATCCTCCGTCCGACTGCAAGGTCAGCCTCAGCCTTCCTCTCAGGACTCTCAATCTCCTCTGCCACCATGCCTTCCTCACTTGCACTGGTTGCTTTATTGTCATCAGATAATTCACTATCACTATCTGACCCCTTTTTCTCAGCCACATCTGGCTCACTGTCAGGGCTATACACTTCATTTTCATTCACATCCTGCTCACTGTCAGGGTTATACAATTCATTTTCATTCATATCCTGTTCACTGTCAGTGTCACACAATTCATTTTCACTCACATCTTGATCTGGAACCTGAGTTAACATGTCATCCACAATATTAACTGCACCATCTGGTCCCTCAAGTATGTGACTATGTGACAACCCCAGCACTACACTTCTATATAGCTCAGGCACTAGGAGCTGACTCACAACCTCTCCCTGGACTTCAGTGTTTATGGCAACATGAGAGAACCTCTCCTCAGAGTCAGGCTCCTGGGAAACCTCATTTAGAACAATCATATTTTCCTGTGCTTGTTTAAGAGAGGGTTCTCGCCACTGCTCACTCTCAAAACCGTCACAGGACACAGGCAAGTCAGGGACACTCGGTTCCCGAGAACCACCATCCTCGTCTCCCAACATCACCTGCAAAGGAATTTCATCACTATCACAGTCATCATTATTATCAACATCATCATCATGACTATGATCAGTATTATCATCACTATCATTATCAGCATCAGCACCATTTTCATGGTCATCATCATTATCAGGTTCATCATCATCATTAGCATTATCATCATCATTATCACATAATTTTAACATCCCACTAGCATCGTGTTCCGCCCCTCGGGACTGCGCACCCTCAGTAGGAGCTTCATCACACTGTCCATCAGAAACATTTTTCCCCCAGAGATCCTTAGACCGGGGAAAGTCATTACCCAATATAACGGGGTGCACCAGGGTCTTCACTACCCCCACTTCATATGAAACCTCCCCGAGTTTGGGGACCAAGTCCACGGGAGTCTCTGGGTAGACTTTGGTGTCTTCATGGATGTACACCACACTCAGGTGCTTATCAGGGATGAAGTCCCTATCACTCAGGCTGTCACATACGGAAGTCACTGGACTCTCTGAGTCCAAGAGGGCCTGTGCTGGGCAGTCACTTACAACCACCGGGGACCCCTGTGGTCCAGTCTCTTCGGCTGAGGTGGACACACACACAGGCTCTGCGCAGGGAGAGAGGGATCTGCCAACATCACAACACATAGGCTCCCCCTCTATTGGACAGTTGGCTGCAATTTCACGCCAGCTCCAACACTGTCCATCACACTCTCCCACCCACATGTCCCCTCGGGCCTGAACCCGCTTATCAGCATACCCCATGTCCCCAACAGCTGGAACGCTCTTACCGCGAGAGTTCAGCGTCCGGGAACTCCGAAGTGACGACCTCTCAGACGGCTGTACCTCAGGAGGACGTGCTTGGGTGTAGCGGTCCACTATCACCTTTTCAACTCCATAATCAGGCCTGCTGACTGCAGACTCCCAACTGTATCTCCAGTCACGAACTCCCCTGGCACGGGCTGTCACCGTAACACCCAGCCGGGTAAGAATCGCCGCTTTCAACTTGGCATAGTCTTCGCTGTCCTGCTTGCTCAGGTCAGCCCAGACTTTTTGGGGTTCCCCAATCAGATAGGGTACGACCGCCATGGCCCATTCAGATAGTGGCAGATTCTCCTTCTCTGCCAGTCTCTCAAACCTAGTAAGATATACCTCCACATCATCACGAGGTGTCATTTTTCTCAAGGACCGTCTTACCGCCTTCTTTATAGCGGACAACGCCGGTGCCTTCACAACATTACTTCGGGACGCGGCACCGAAATCCTTTTTTGGTGCTGTCATCTGCTCAACAAATAACCGGTTATTCTCCTGCTGCTGCTGCAGGAATTGCTGCTGGGCCTGCTGCATGTGCTGCTGGTGCTGCAGGCGCTGCTGCTCCATGCTTCGCTGGACCTGGGCCAGGTACTCAACGAGTTCCTCCATACTGCCGGACTTATCTGTCTCAACCACGGCAGTTTTATGTTGCACATTAACTTGTGCCATTTGTTCAAACAGCGCCTCCATGCTGTCATCCATGCTGTCAGACTTCTCTGTCTCAACAACGGCAGTCTTCACTCAAGACATACACACTACACAGCTTTTTTTCCACAGAAAATTCAGCCTTGCTGTGCAACCACTTTTTTTTTTTCTTTTGCAAAGTCTATTAGGGCTACTGTCTCTTTAAGACTGCTCCACAAACTTTTCTTTTGCTGCTGCACATTCCACAGTCATTTTCACAACAAGTTCAGCTTTGCTGTGCATACATTTTCTCTCTGCAGACCCTATCAGGGCCACTGTCTCTCCAAGACTGCTCCAAACAGACGTTTCTGCTGACACACACTTTTTTTTTTTTTCCTGTTGCTATTTCAATAGACTTCACCTTTAATGCTGTCTCTCGCCACTGTGCTGCCCGCATTCTCCACCAATTGTAAGCTTTTCGGGGGGTTTAGCTCTAGGATCGCTGTCTGGGTAGACAGAATGGCACGGAAACAGTTCATTCAGACAGCAGTTTGGTGAAAACTGGCCGCAACCAGTTTTATTAAAGTCCACAGCACACAGATAAAAACAAATCATAAACAGAAACCCTGGGCTTGTCTAGCCTCTAATTACACTTAGATAGATGGCCCTCTCTATCCGGGACCCAGACTCTACCAGTCTGTGCCCAAAACAACACATATCACATATGTTACCAGTATGGAGTTTCACAGACACTCCTCTTTATGTCCGAAGGCAACTCCAATGTCCAGACTTGAGAGAGGTCACCTCCTATTCAGTCGCTATTCGCACGGATTCTCACTGCGACTACTCCTGTGTCCGGGGTACTTCCTGCACCCAGACTGAGATAGCTCACACTCTTAGAGACTGCTTCCTTGTGCCAGGACACCTCCCTGTGTCCGGGCTAAAGACAGCTCCCACACTCTTGGAGACACCTTCTGGGTCTGGACCCCTTGTCCAGACTGAATGAGCTCCCTGACTGTGCTCCCAAGCACCTACTTCTGGCTTCCTAATCAACACCTGAGTGGATTCAGGTCTGAGCTGCAAGCGTGTACTGAATGGCAGGTGTAGTGACCTTTCTTTACCACCAGGTTTACAAAGCCACACATTTCGCTCATACCAGTCAGCAAGGTACTTAGGTGAAATATACACCTCATTCACCACATATTCCTTCACTGTCTCACAATAGAAATACAAAAGTATTAAATAGCATTCAATAAATATACAGTATACTTGTGAAGGACCCGCACCAAACCTTCAACGTGGGTCCTGGGTGGGCTGCAGGACATCCAAATGCAGACCTCACTCAGTGCCACACCACACGGGTTTTTGGTTCAGAGGTAAGTCAAGGTTTCATGTGAAACCATTAAAAAGGCACCTTAGTGCAACTATTTACAGGATACAGTTTTTGGGCTGGCTCAGTCCTCAGCCTCTGAGTCCATTGTTAAACGAAGACATAATAGGGAAAAACACATATATATATATATATAGACTTTTCACAATATTCACATGAATTCGTTATAATCACTGCTGATATCTAATGGGTAACTTCCCTTTGGTGGTTCGCTCTGATCTACGTGGTGTAGCCTCAGGTATATCAAGTTGCGATCTGTCTGCACTGCGTAACGGCAAACTATAGAACTGCCTTAATCTTTCTATGGATCTGGCAAGCGTACTGATGGCTGGGCGGTGTGAGTCAGCTTCACCAGGAGATCCCATAGTATGGGCGCTGCTTCAGATGATAATTCTTGAGATTCCACAGGTTGAGGTGTTGCTGGGATGGGTAACTCCTGAGCGGGCTCAACTGGCACCACGGGCACAACTGGAGGTAAAACTTCCTCTTGTGGCTGATAAAACTGCAACACTGGAATTATCACAGCATCTCCCAGTCGGGGCCAATCCGCAGGAAAATCTCCCAGATCTGTGTGTATGACCTCTTCCTTTCTTTCTCCTTGATTGATGACAGGGTTCTTTTCACAACGCTTTAAGGGTTCTGGACACAATTTCAAATGGTCTCTGGACACAGTGATTGTTGTTCTTCCTCCGTCCTTACTGACGACACAAACTTTTCTGTTGTCATATTTAGAATCTTGTATGACATAGGGTTCTTGCTCCCACTGGTTATCCAATTTGTGCATCTTCCTTTTTCTTTTTAATACTACCTCTCCAGGCATCAAAGGCTTGGCAGGAGCATTTCGGTTGTAAACATCTTCCTGTTTCTCCCGTGCCTTATTGAGACTTTCCTCTACACAGATTTGTACTCTTCTGTATTGCTCTTGCCGATTGACGTCCCAGTTTTCAACAGCGTCGTCTGCCTCCGGTTCTACCACTCCAAGTTCCAGATCCATTGGTAGTCTTCCGGGCCTTGCTCTCATAAGATAGGCTGGAGTGCAGTTAGTTGAGCTTACAGGTATATGGTTATACAAATCAACCAAATCAGGTAGTAAATCCGGCCATCGATTCCTGTCTTCCAACGGTATGGATCTCAACAAGTCAAGGACAATATGATTCATTTTTTCGCAAAGACCGTTGGTTTGAGGGTGATATGGGGTTGTTCTAATTTTCTTGCACCCGTACATGTGACAGAATTCCTGGAATAAATCAGCTTCGAAAGCAGGTCCCTGATCGGTTAATACTTGCTCGGGATACCCATGCGGTCTGCAGAAGCTTGCTTGAAAGGTTTTCGCTGCCGTCACTGCGGTCTGGTCCTTAACTGGAACAACTACCAGAAATCTGGAGTAATGGTCCACCATGGTCAAGGCGTATGAGTATCCAGATCTACTTGGCGACAGTTTGACGTGGTCCAGGGTCACAATCTCCAGGGGACGAGTCGTCCGGATAGGTTGCAGGGGTGCCTTCTGACTACCGTAGTCCTTCCTTCTGAGACCACAGGGTCCACAGTTTCGACACCACCTCTCGATGGAGCTGCGCATCCCTACCCAGTAGAACCGGCATCTCAACAGGGTCTCCAGCTTTCTCCAGCCAAAGTGTCCTGCTTGATCGTGGTATGCTTCCAACACCATTGGGACGTCTGCCTTGGGGACCACGATTTGCCAGACCATCTCATGGGTTCTGGGGTTGACGTATCTCCTGCACAACTTCTCACGGTATAGGAACAACCTGCTTTTCTCGTTCCACAGGAGCTTGGCTGACATAGGTGCATCCTTTTCCAAGGAGGAACCTTCCTGTCTTAACAACTCCTTGATGCGGCTGACCACTGGATCACTGTCCTGAGTCTCTTTCCAACTGTGATGGGGTAAAGGATTTAATGTTGCACCATACTGCTTTCTGTGGACTCGATGCTCGTGGACTACCCCATTTCGATGGAACGCAGGTAGCTCAATTTCTTCCAGGTCGTCCGATTCTTTTTCCGTATCAGAGTCATGCGGCCTTCGGGACAACGCATCAGCATTAGCATTCTTTCGACCTGCCCGGTACTTGATAGTAAACTGGTAATTGGACAACCGAGCCATCCAACGCTGCTCCATGGCGCCCAGCTTGGCAGTTTCCAGGTGCGTTAACGGGTTGTTGTCTGTGTACGCCGTGAACTTATTGGAGGCCAGATAGTGCTTAAATCTTTCAGTAATGGCCCAGACCAGCGCCAGAAACTCCAGCTTGAAGCTGCTATTATTTTCCGGATTCCTCTCAGTTGGCCTGAGTTTTCTGCTGGCATATGCGATGACTTTTTCTTGGCCATTCTGCTTCTGACTGAGAACTGCTCCCAAACCTTCATTACTGGCGTCGGTGTACAGCAGGAACGGTTGGCTGTAATCAGGATAGGTTAAGATCTCATCACCTGTAAGGATCTCTTTCATCTTTTGGAATGCTTCAGCCTGTTCTTTCCCCCAGTTAAAGGGAGGGTTTCTGCTCTTTAAGGATTGTCCTACCAGGACGTCCTGTAAAGGAGCTGCCTTCTTCGTGTAATCTTTCACGAACCTTCTGTAGTAACCCGTTAGTCCAGGAACTTCCTTAAGGTTCTTCGGCTCCGGCCACTTCTGGATGGCGGTGACTTTCTCTGGGTCCGGCGCTACTCCTTCCGAACTGACGATGTGCCCCAAGTATTGTACCTTCTGTTTGAGTAGATGGCATTTTGAGGGTTTTAATTTCATCCCGTACCTGGACAGGGACTCGAATACTTCTGCCAGGTGCTTCAGATGGTCCTCATATGTCTTGGAATACACGATAACGTCGTCTAGGTATAGCAGCACGGTTTCAAAATTGAGATGTCCCAGACAATTTTCCATCACTCTCTGAAATGTTCCTGGGGCACTACTGAGCCCAAACGGCATTCTGTCGAACTCACAGAGCCCCATTGGGGTGGTGAAAGCCGTTTTCTCACGATCCTCCTCAGCCACAGCCACTTGCCAGTAACCACTAGTCAGATCAAGGGCAGAAAAGTAGTTAGCCGTTTTCAGAGCAGCTAATGATTCCTCTATGCGCGGTAACGGGTATGCATCCTTGTGTGTTATGCGGTTCACCTGCCTGTAATCCACACACATTCTCATACTACCATCTTTCTTTTTAACCAGAACTAGAGGGGCTGCCCAGGGGCTACAACTATCCCTTATCACTCCAGCTTTCTTCATATCATGCAACATTTCTTTAGCCTTCTGATAATGAGCTGGAGGTATGGGCCTATACCGCTCTTTGATGGGAGGATGATTGCCTGTAGGGATATGATGTTGTACTCCCTTAATTGTCCCAAAATCAAGTGGATTTTTGCTAAACACTTGGGCGTACTCTTGCACCACCCGTAATACCCCTTGCTTCTGGTGGGCGGGAGTGGTGTCCGTCCCAACATGGAGTTGCTGACACCATTCCGCCACCTGAGTTGCTGGGTCATTGTCCTCCGCTATTTGACAGGAGTCTAAGGACTCAGCCGGGAGAATAGAATTATTATCAACAGCATGAAGTTTAGCAATGGTTGCATAACGGGGTAAATTTACTTCATCATCTCCCCAATTGAGAAGCCGTACCGGTACTCTTCCATTCACCACTTCTACTACTCCTCTAGCAGTCATAAGTGTAGGTCTATGTTCTGAATGGTGGGGTTCTACTACAGCTTGGTAATTCTGTCCTCTCAGACCTATGGCCGCCCTGCACCAAATGATCATTTCACTCATTGGGGGTATCACAATAGGATCCGAGTCAGTGACCCGTACATTACCAATTTCGCCGTCGGTAAGCTTCGCTTGCTGCTGACACACCAGGGCCCGGATCTCTCTTTGGATTACTCCTCTCTGCCTTGGTCGGGCAATCTCAGCGAGCTGTTGGAGCAAGAACACAACTTCTCCCAAACAATTACCGATAATGTTAGTACCCAAAATTATATTCAAACCGTTCTCCTCATTTACAGTCTTTACTACCAGAAGCCCCTGGTCTTTCAACTCCTCTCTGCCCACCTTCACATCTACACATTTTGTTCCGAGTACTTCTACAGGAAGACCATTAGAAGCATACACAGTAAAGTCAAGGCTCGGAGGTTTAAGACTGTCCATTGACCAGTACTTGGTATATAGGGCATCAGGTATTAGGGTCACCTGCGACCCAGTGTCTAACAATGCTGGAACAGCAATACCATCTAGAATAATAGACAGGTAGGGTCGCCCGCCCACATACCTGCGGTTCCAGTCTAGGGGGCCTGACGGGTATTCTCCTGGGTGTTGGCCCTTGGACCCAGGTTCTGCCGTTTTAAAGGACACTGTGGAGACAGATGACCTTTCCGGTTGCAGCGATAACAGATGATCTCTCGACGAGGAGGGTGTTGATCAGAGGTCGCTCCTGGGGGTGGCGTTGTCTTCCTCCGGGGGGCGACGTCTTCTTTCTTCTCCGGTGCATCCACGGGACGTCTTCTGGGCAGTCAGCTAACAAGATCTTTCCTTCCTCCTCTTTCCGCAGCTGCAGGGCACTCATTACAGTAGCCAGATTTTTAGTCAGCTGGCGCACCTCTGAGCGCAGACAGTCCAATTCACTAGGAGGTGTCACCTGCGCTTTGGCTTCAGCCACTAGCGGGGAAAAGGGGTTTACTGCCGGTTCCAGAGTGACTTCAGCCTGATGATGTTGGGTTGCCACCTCGGGTTTGCCCAGGGGCCGCAGCCCTTTTATTGCCATGTCCTTTAGGGCATCAAAGGTAGCATCCGGATGATCTAAGGACCACCAGTTTACAGTTCTGCGTTCCTCTTGGGATCTCAATCCCTGTATAAATTGTTCTTTCAACATTTTATTCTCATCGATAGCATTTAAATTGTTAATCTGCTTGAGGGCTCTCAGGGCTCCTTGTAGTCGGCAAGCGTAGTCCCGGATGCTGTCACCTGGCTGTTGTGAACAGTGATAGAAGGCCATCCGGAGATCCGTTTCTGTGCGGTCTTCAAATATGGCATGTAGCTTAAGGAAGATCGCAGGTACCGACTCCTGATCAACGGTATCCCAAGTCTCCACTTCCCTCTCAGCAGCACCAGTTAGCTGCCCTATTAGCACAGCAGCTTTTTGTCTCTCAGGCATGGAGTACATTTCTAGGATGCTGCATAACTTCCGCTTGAAGCCTGCTAATGTGCCTGGCCCACCGCTGTATTGGGGAAGCCATTTCGCCCCAGGCATATATGGAAGCGTTAGTGGCATGATCGGGACTACTGGACTGGGTGCAGGGCCTGCGCCCCCATCTTGCGCTACAATACCAGACGGTGCGGGATTGGGGCCTCCGGCTGGGGCCGCACTGTCAGCCGGTTGTTGTGACATCTTAGCGCCCCCTTGGTTAAACGGAGCCTACCGGTTTCAGACGCTGCTATTTCACAGGCACCGCAGTGAGAACAGGACCTTCGTCGCAGGCGCTCTGATGTCAGAGCGTTCACTTCCTGTTGCAGGACCTGCCGATGAGTCAGAGCCAGGGGCGTGTCCAAGACTCTGCGCGCTCTTTCAGGTACGCCCACCTTCTTCTCCAGCGCCTTAGGGCGCGAATCTGGCGGCAAATATGGCGGTATTTGGCGCCAAACAACAGCAACAGTCTTTTTCGCCAAAACACTCCACAGGCACACAGGGCTCGCAATGCTGCAAGTTTCGTATCCTGTTCGTGACGCCAAAGTTTTGTGTCGACCCGCCACCACAATTGTGGATTACCAGGGCAATGGGGTACTCAGAGCCGAGCCCGTAGAAGTCTATGGGATTGTCACAGGTAGCGGTGGCTCGGTCTGTGGCCCTGGCGGTCTGGCGTATGTTGGGGAAATATTTACAGGGGATAGATATATTTACAGTTCGTGACGCCACCTGTAGTATTCTGGTAATTTGTACCAGCGCTGCTATAGATCTCTGAGGGGATGGTGATGCAGCTAGATGTCGGGTCCCCTACAGGTGGGACTGGTCCCTCAAAGTCTATGAAGTTAGTGAAGTCGGGTGCAGATAAATAACACAGTCTCACACGGTCAGCGTCTTTCCATACCTTTACTTGCAAGATGGTAAGACAGGTCCCAGGGAGGCTGATGGGGTTGATGGAGGATGAGCTTTGAGGCAACAGCTAAGCAAGTTAGGGACCTCCTTTACTGTCCAATAACGATGAGTACAACCAGCTTGCAGCGTAGTTCCCTCTTTAATTTCAGCTATTCCAGAGCTGTTCTGCCCAGTCAGATTTGTGGTGAAGTCTTCCAATTGATGAAACTAGGTTCCTGCTTTTGTCTGCGCTTGACTCAAAGTCCCTATTCCACCTGACTCCAGTTACGTACTGACTATATGGGGCTGTTTGCCGCGACCTAGGGTCCGGTAAATCCCTGGTTTTCTTACCACTATGCTTGTAGCTAATAGTGATCCTTCGGTCCCCAGTGACCGGTAGCAATGTGCAGGACTTTTCCAAGCCCAAAAGCACTTTTCCAATAATCTTCCTTCCACTTTGCCCTTCGATTTGCTCGACTCTTAATAGATAGTTCAGTCTTTCTTCCAGTGGGGCACAGCTCTGACTAGGCTAAGGTGAATTAGACCACCTGTACCAGCCTCCACTTTCTGAACTGCTGACAGGCTCAAACTGGACACGTCTACTCTGTCCAAGGACAGGAAACAGACTGACTAGATCACCCCCTCCACACCCCTGCTGGGTGTGTCAGAAGTGTACGTGATGTCATGAAGAGACCTTAACTGTTACCTCTCCACTCATCCTCCTGGTATTGTGTACCAGGGCTACACATATATATAGATAGATATATAGCTATATATACTGTCAGTCACCAGCGAGTGCGCGCTTCAGCTGCATGGAGGGAGTTTCACCGCAGGAGCGCGGCCAGGTAAGAAGAACTTGTTTTTTTTGTTTTTTTTTATTGAGAGCGGCGATCCTGGGGGCCCGGGCAGACTGTGAGACATGGGGGCAGAATGCTGAACACGGGGGGGGGGCAGAATGCTGGACATGGGGGGGCAGAATGCTGGACATGGGGGGCAGAATGCTGGACATGGGGGGCAGAATGCTGGACATGGGGGGCAGAATGCTGGACACGGGGGGGCAGAATGCTGGACATTGGGACAGAATGCTGGACACGGGGGGGGCAGAATGCTGGACACGGGGGGGCAGAATGCTGGACACGGGGGGACAGAATGCTGGTCACGGGGGGGCAGAATGCTGGACACGGGGGGCAGAATGCTGGACATTGGGACAGAATGCTGGACACGGGGGGGCAGAATGCTGGACACGGGGGGGCAGAATGCTGAACACGGGGGGGGCAGAATGCTGGACACGGGGGGGCAGAATGCTGGACACGGGGGGGCAGAGTGCTGGACACGGGGGGCAGAATGCTGGACACGGGGGGGCATAATGCTGGACATTGGGACAGAGTGCTGGACACGGGGGGACAGAATGCTGGACACGGGGGGCATAATGCTGGACATGGGGGGCAGAATGCTGGACACGGGGGGGCAGAATGCTGGACACGGGGGGGCAGAATGCTGGACACGGGGGGGCAGAATGCTGGACACGGGAGGGCATAATGCTGGACACGGGGGGACAGAATGCTGGACACGGGGGCAGAATGCTGGACACGGGGGGCAGAATGCTGGACATTGGGACAGAATGCTGGACACGGGGGGGCAGAATGCTGGACACGGGGGGGCAGAATGCTGGACATGGGGGGACAGAATGCTGGACACGGGGGGCAGAATGCTGGACATTGGGACAGAATGCTGGACACGGGGGGGCAGAATGCTGGACACGGGAGGGCATAATGCTGGACACTGGGACAGAGTGCTGGACAAGGGGGGGCAGAATGCTGGACACGGGGGGCAGAATGCTGGACATTGGGACAGAATGCTGGACACGGGGGGGCAGAATGCTGGACACGGGGGGCAGAATGCTGGACATGGGAGAAATGCTGGACACGGGGGGCAGAATGCTGGACACGGGGGGCAGAATGCTGGACATTGGGACAGAATGCTGGACACGGGGGGACAGAATGCTGGACACGGGGGACAGAATGCTGGACACGGGGCAGAATGCTGGACATTGGGACAGAATGCTGGACACAGGAGGCAGAATGCTGGACACAGGGGGGGCAGAATGCTGGACATGGGGGCAGAATGCTGGACATTGGGACAGAATGCTGGACACGGGGGGCAGAATGCTGGACACGGGGGCAGAATGCTGGACACAGGGGGCAGAATGCTGGACATGGGGGGCAGAGTGCTAGACTTTGGGGCAGAATACTGGACACGGGGGGCGGAATGCTGGACACGGGGGGGCAGAATGCTGGACACGGAGGGCAGAATGCTGGACACGGGGGGGCAGAATGCTGGACATGGGGGGCAGAGTGCTGGACTTTGGGGCAGAATGCTGGACATGGGGGGCAGAGTGCTGGACTTTGGGCAGAATGCTGGACATGGGGGGCAGAATGCTGGACACGGGGGGCAGAATGCTGGACACGTGGGGCAGAATGCTGGACACGGAGGGCAGAATGCTGGACACTGGGGGCAGAATGCTGGCCCCGGGGGCTAGAATGCTGGACACAGTGGCAGAATGCTAGACACGATGGCAGAATGCTGGACACGGGGGGCAGAATGCTGGACAAGGGTCAGAATGCGAGACAAAGGGGGCAGAATGCTGGACATGGGGGCAGAATGCTGGACACGGGGCAGAATGCTGGACACGGGGGGCAGAATTCTGGACATGGGGGGCAGAGTGCTGGACTTTGGGGCAGAATGCTGGACATGGGGGCAGAATGCTGGACACGGGGGGCAGAATGCTGGACACGGGGGGCAGAATGCTGGACACGGAGGGCAGAATGCTGGACACTGGCGGCAGAATGCTGGCCCCGGGGCCAGAATGCTGGACACAGTGGCAGAATGCTGGACACGATGGCAGAATTCTGGACATGGGGGGCAGAATGCTGGACAAGGGTCAGAATGCGAGACAAAGGGGGCAGAATGCTGAACATGGGGGCAGAATGCTGGACACGGGGCAGAATGCTGGACACGGGGCAGAATGCTGGACACGGGGCAGAATGCCGGACACGGGGCAGAAATGCGAGACACAGGGGGCAGAATGGAGATACTTGCATGACTGGAGACACGGGGCATGACTGGAGACACTGGGGGCATGACTGGAGACAGATGGGGCAGGATGGATATGATGGAGACAGATGGGGCAGGATGGGGGGATCATATGGGGCAGAAAAAGCGGAGTTGCGCCAATATGTGCACTGATGAGGATGAAATGATATGGATTGGCAAGGCTGCAGTGGTGGGCAGTGCAGGCTGTATGTCTCTGTGTGGGCAGTTTTATTGCTGGTATATTGTTTTTTGTAGCACTGTATATATATTGGTATTTTACTAATAGCAATTTGGAATCCCTAGGAAATAATGATATCAAGAAAGAGAAAAATTGCTTCACTTGTGACAAATATGGAACCGAACATTGACCATCTCATTAACCAAAAGCAGGCCCATAGTTCCCATTGAAATACCAGTAAGTTTGTTGATTTTTAACTTTACTTGTTCTTTATTTTAAGTATTGTATTTGTTCCGGTTTTGTTTGTTTTTTTACTTCAAAATAAGAGTGTAGTATATGGTGTATACAGGGTCATACACATCGTGTGCGGTATATAGAGTGTAGTATATGGTGTATACAGGGTCATACACATTGTGTGCGGTATATAGAGTGTAGTATATGGTGTATACAGGTCAAACACATCGTGTGCGGTATATAGAGTGTAGTATATGGTGTATACAGGGTCATACACATCGTGTGCGGTATATAGAGTGTATATACACTGCTGTATTATACTTTTCATATACAGGTTATAATGCCTCTTATTCTTTGTATAGAGGTGAGTGTGCCATGTATAATATATGGTATATACAGCGTAGTGTGGCATACACTGCTGTATTATACAATATACAACAGTTCTAATGCTCCATACCTAATATGCAGGATAATGTAGAGTGTATATGATGTAACCTGTATAAAATGCGACATTGGCTTGCCCCCCCCTACTTTTGATCCTGGGTACGCCCATGCAAGCTGCCGGTGGTGTGAGTCTGATATGGGGCCCGCCGCCACCTCCGGCGCCGCTATGAGAGGAGGTGGGTCGGGCCCCGAGCAGTCCGGCACTTCCACGTCATGTGACGTGGGGGCGTGCGCGCGCTCTCACATCACATGCAAGGCTGGCGTGGTGGACGTCGGAGCGTGGAGGACG
This sequence comes from Oophaga sylvatica, assembly GCA_033576555.1. Taxonomy (NCBI): domain Eukaryota; kingdom Metazoa; phylum Chordata; class Amphibia; order Anura; family Dendrobatidae; genus Oophaga; species Oophaga sylvatica. The sequence goes on along the minus strand of JARQOD010000003.1, from coordinate 254,401,057 downwards.
GAGCGGTGTGCGGAGCAGAAGAGCTGGAGGACGCAGTCACCTGAGGATTGGCAGATTGGTAAGTATGCTTGCTGAGTCTGACTCTCTTTTACAGGGACGCGGCAGCCGCAGCTTCCCATCCCGGCACTTGAGGAGAGGGGGGAGAGCGGAGGGGGGGGTGTGAGTGTATCAGGGGCCTCAGGCCCCAGGACACAGCGGGCCACATTAGAGGCCCCAGGAAGCAGCAGGCCCCTAATGGGGCCCTAGGAAACAGCAGGCCCCATTAGGGGCCTAGGTCCAAAGGAAGCAGCAGGCCCCATTAGGGGCCTAGGTCCAAAGAAAACTGCAGGCCCCATCAGGGGCCTAGGGCCCCAGGAAACTGCTGAATAAGGTAATTATGTTGCATTATTCTTGTGAAGAAGAAATTTGTAATCTAGCCCATAAATTGCTTTCAAAATGGATGATTTATTCAGTAGAACAAAAGTACGGTATACAGAACAATCTTAGATTATTCTGTATACCGGACTGTTGTTCTACTGAATAAATCATCTGTTTTCAAAGCAATTTGCAGGCTGGATTACAAGTTTCTTCACACATTTACTCTGGAGAAAGCCTACCTTCATCACTACCTCAGTTGCTTCCTGGGAGTTGGTTCTTTTCTGTTATTTCACTATCATTAGTCCAAAAACCTCTAATTTTGCATAATAAAGGTATCTTTCTTAACACAACTTGGGTAGACCGGGATTGGCAACGCGCGCGAGGGGGGGGGCCCCATTGTGAAGTTTGCTGTGGGGCCCTGCCGTTCCTAGTTACGCCCCTGCTTGTGAACTATTCTATAAATGTTGCAAAATGTTATAATTTGACCCAGTTATAGTTTCTTCTTTACACCTGACAGTAGGGAATATGCTAATATATAAGCAATAGTGACCTGTTACATTTTTTCGCCACTCTGGCTGTCCTCGCCATTTTTTAAATAATTTTCCTGTAGTAATATGTCAGCTATATTCCCATCCCCGCTGCAGTCAATCACTGTCCTCAGTGGTCTCTTGAAGCAAAATCAAGCATGAGCGCAGTGATTGGCTGCTGCAGTCACAAGTATCATCGGAGCATGACATTATTATGGATGTCATGTCATCATCATCATCAGGACCAAAACACAAAAGCAGCAGGGACTGAGGGAATAGTTGGTAATAGTACAGGTGTAATATACCTTCCCAAGGGGAGTCTAGGGGACGCAGAAGCTCCCTCAACACTACAAGGAGTCAAGTCTTAAAAAACTGCTACATTCAAGTGAATTTAGGAATCTTTGTGGGAAAGGTTCCTAAAACAAAAGTCTTTGGTGGCCCACCAAGGTGATCATAGGTGGTCATATTGCCTTTTATTGCACCCTATAGCTATTTTTTAAGTTTATAGAGTTGGTTAGAGTGGATTCACATGTTGTCTGTGGCCTCTGGATGGGAGTGAGAGAACTACCTCCCACCTGACTGCATTTTTGGCTCTTTTGATTATCCGGCTTGGCACAAGTCACCTTAGTGGCGAGATGTAACACTGAGGTGACTTATGGCTAATAAATGAAGAGCCTTGGATGCCGTCAGGTTAGAGGCGGTTCTCTGTTTCCCGTCTAGAGGCCAAAGTTCACTATTGTGGTCATTGGACCATGTTCTGCAAATTGATTTGTATTAACGCTACTTTTCACGTATTTATCTTAGCCCCTTGTTTTGCAGTGAGCTGTTTTTGCAACAGAGGCTATGGGCAGTCAAGGGAATAAAACAAACAGTACTGACTTGATCCCAGCACTATGATCTAAAGAAGAGGACTTTAGCATTGGAGAAATCATATTTACAAATGTAGTCAAGAGAAAACTACTCATCGGCGCCTGACTTTTGTTGGAAGGTGCCCAATGCTTATCTGCTGTTGCATCCACTTCTCATATAGTGTTCGGTCATTCAGTGTATAACAAAAATACACAGTGAATAATAATATAATCTGTGTAGAGCCAATATACAATATAGCCAGACAGAGCCAAACAGCATTTCTATACACTTGCTATACCGTGCTGCCGCCACAAAATATTACAAAAATAATAAACTGTACAGTAACACATAGTTCCTAAGTGAATACAAGCTAGGTGGCTTGTAATATATGCCTACATCTATTCAACACTGTGCTGTGACCCAGTTCTAGATAATTATGCTAGAAGAATATCTTTTTTTATATATTTTACTGTAAAAAAAAGTTTTAGGCAGTGTGGAAAATTTTTTATAAAGTTTTCATAGTTTTTTATATCAATTAACAAAATGCAAAGTGAATGATCAAAACAGAAATCTAAATCACATCAATATTTGGTGTGACAGCAAATTTTCTTCAAAACACAGCACAGATCTGTTAATGTAGGTCTGTACAAATCCTTCTGTCTCTCCACACAGACTCGATGATGTTGAGATGAGGGTTGTGTGAGGCCATATCATCACTTCCAGGACTCCTTATTATTATTTATGCTGAACTTGGTTGTTAACCCCTTCACCCATGGTTTTGCGTTTTCGTTTTTTGCTCCCCTCCTTCCCAGAGCCATAACTTTTTTATTTTTCCGTCAATATGGCCATGTTAGAGATTATTTTTTGCGGGACGAGTTATACTTTTGAACGACACCATTGGTTTTACCATGTCATGTACTAGAAATCGGGAAAAAAATTCCAAATGGGGTGAAATTACAAAAAAGTGCAACCCCACATTTGTTTTTTTGTTTGGCTTTTTTGCTAGGTTAGCTAAATGCTAAAACTGACCAGCCATTATGATTCTCCAGGTCATTAGAAGTTCACAGACACCAAACATATCTAGGTTCTTTTTTAACGAAGTGGTGAAAAAAAATCCAAACTTTGTAAAAAAAAAAAATTGACCCATTTTCCAAGACCTGTAGTGTCTCCACTTTTCATGATCTCGGGTTGGGTGAGGGCTTATATTTTGTGTGCCGGGCTGACGTTTTTAATTATACCATTTTGGTGCAGATATGATCTTTTGATCGACCATTATTGCATTTTATTGCAATGTGGCTGTGACCAAAAAAACGTAATTTAGACGTTTTGATTTTTTTTCTCTACGCCATTTAGCGATCAGGTTAATCCTTTTTTTTATTGATAGATCGGGCGATTCTGAACTCGGCGATACCAAATATGTGAATGTTTAATTTTATTTTTATTCTTTTATTTTGAATGGGGCGAAAGGGGGGCGATTTGAACTTTTATACTTTTTTTATTTTTTTATATTTTAAACACTTTTTTTTTTTACTTTTGGCATGCTTAAATAGTCTCCATGGGAGGCTAGAAGCAGACAAAACTCGATCAGCTCTGCCACATAAAGTCGATGGTCAGATCGCCTCTATGTAGTATAATTAGTGACTTGCTATGAGCGCCGACCACTGGGTGGCACTCACAGCAATCCGACACTGACAACAATAGAGATTTCCAGGAGACCTCGGGTTGTCATGCTGACTCAACGGTGACCCGTGATCACGTGACGCAGGTCACCGGTGAGCGCATTTCCGGCACAATGGCTGGAAGCGCCATTTAAATGTCGCTGTCAGTGTTTGACAGCGGCATTTAACTAGTTATTAGCCGTGGGTGTATTGCAATTCCAACCGCGACTTTTCCGGGCATATGTCAGCTGTTAAAACAGTTGACATGTCCTGGGAAAGATGTGGGTTCACTGCCGAAGCCCAGATCAAAGGGAGGGATACCGACATCGGCGTACTATTACGCCCGATGTCGGTAAGGGGTTAATGACATTGGCTGTATTTTGAGGGTCATTGTCCTGCAGCTCCATGATGAAATTGCATGATGGATAAGTATCTACCTGTATTTCTCAGCATTGGAGATACCATTAATCCTTACTAAATCCACAACTTCCATTTGCTGAAATGTAGCCCAAAACTTGCAAGGAACCTCCATCATGCACCATGGCTACCTGCAGACACTCATTATTGAAACACTCTCTAGCCCTTCGACAAAGAAACTGCCTTCTTTTGAAGCCAAATATTTCACATTTTGGCTCATTGGTCAAAAACTCCTATTACGATTTGTCTGCACCCCAGGTTTTACGCTTTTGTGCATAGCTTGCACCAAGTAACTTGGTCTTTTTTGTTTGTCAAAGATGTAGCTTTTTTTTGCCTCAATTTTTCCATGAAGACCACATTCTGGCCAGATGTCTCCGAACAATAAATGGGTATAGCTGGGTCCCACTGGTTGCTGCCAGTTCTGAGCTGATGCCACTGCTGGACATCTTCCGATTTCGAAGAGATGCATGATGTGTATTTCATCTGCTGCACTACGTTTTTTTTTGCCCACTATTGTGTCTACTGTCTTCATTGATGATCATTTATTAATGCCCTCAATGCTGAGAAATACAGGCAGATACTTAACAATCATGCAATACCATCAGGGAGGTGTCTGATTCACTTTATGTTTTGGATTGTTGCCTTTCTGCAGAATAAATTTGGGGCCAATGTCATTAAGAATTATCTTTAATGTAAAGAAGAATAGGGAGTCCTCGAAGTGACAATATGGTCCTCATACAGCCCTGATGTCAACACCACTGAGTATGTCTAGGACTGCATAAAGAGACCAAAGGATTTGCACAAATCTACATCCACATAAGATGTGTGGTTAGTTTGCCAAGATGTTTGGAACAATCTCCATGCTGAGTTCTTTTAGAAACTGTGTTCAAAATGACATCAAAGTGTCAATTCTTCTACATACACTTGAAGGCAAATTGTGGTCACACCAAAAATTTATGTGATTTAGATTTCTTTAGATTTTGTTTATTCACTTTGCATTTTGTTAATTGATAAAAATAAACTATTGACTTTTTTTATTTTTTTAGCGTTCTTGTTCTGCATTATTTTTTCCACACTTGCAGAAATTTTTTGTACAGTACTGCAAATCACCTATGACAGGATTTTGTGTTCTAGTTCCTGTTTTGCACACCAGTCTTGATGCCGGGTGCACTGGTGTAGGATGAATTTGGAGCTTATTTCAACTTCAATAAAGTAATGTATTCCAGTCAGTGACTGAACTAAATTTCTGTCATAATGTACGCTACTTTTGTGGAGCAAATTATGATGAATTCGATCACTGTGCTAGGACTCCCGACAAATCTTCACCCAGTTTTAAAAAGGCGATTAGCCAGAATGGGCATAAAAATACTCAATGTTGCAAAACTTTTGCACAACTATAAGTGGCATGAATATTTTATGATATTGCAGACTGTCTTACTCCACTAGAATTTTGTAAAAAACTGATGAATACTTTTTCAGTATTTTGCAGCTTTCATTCTTAGTATTTTGCAGCTTTCCATGAAAATCGGGCTAAGCCTGGACCATGATGCAGACTCTTCGTAAATCTCCTTGACAGCTTCATGTATGCCTATAAGGCTGTCAAGTTCGGGTTGGGAGACCCACAGACAGTCCATGTACTGTAGTTCGTACTTGGGCCAACTTTCATGTCTGCATGAGCCCCGAGCAAGAGATTTTAATCAACAGTTGTGTTAACTTGTTGACTGCAAGCGAAGATATTGGAATTTGAGGTGAACTGATAAACAATTTGTAACTATGGATTTCATAGGTTCCTTCAATTGAATGTAACTCCTCTTTTTCACTTTTGCCTTGTGCAATAATTCAATTAAGAAAAAGTGAATAGGTTTGGGATGCAGAGTAAAGCCTATTTTGTTTCAGGTAGTAACCTTCTCTCTCTACTCTGCAATTTGGTAAGGCTAAGCCATGTACCAGCTGGTAAGCTCTGTTCCTGCTTAAACATGTTAGGCAACATTCACACATCTCTGTGTCTCAGTCCATGATTCAAAGAATGACCGTGGGTCTCTTGACACCAAATCAACATCCTCATAGGCGGCATTGTAAGAGAGCATTCACAGATCCGTCTGTCATGGTACGGGCTCAGTCTATGATGTATGGACTTTCCTCGAGTCTGTTCACCTGAACGTGACAATCCCATAAATGTCTATAAGTTTGTCAAGTTAGAGTCAGAAATGGCAAGAACTGCCACTGCATCGCGATCCATAAATGTAATCTGATGGTGTGTTCACAGAGTGCAACTGACCAAGCGGCCAATGGTTTGGCGCATGTAGGCGATGTATCGTTTCTTCAGTATTCCCTCAGTATTAGGGCGGTTAGATGGCCGTATAAATAGGAACGAGATTGGAGCACAGTGCACGACTGCCGACGACTCTCCCGACCCGAGCATGTATTTCTATGCAGCTGTCACATTCTGGTTGGAAGAGTCGTCGACCAATCCGTGCACTGCATTCCATCCTCATTCTGATGTATTTGGCCCTCTGAATGCTCCCTTATGTGTATTCATACATCTCTGTGTCATGGTCCAAGCACAGACTGAGATTTACGGACCGGCCACGGATCTCCTGACCCAAATTTGACAGGCTCAAAGACATATATGAGGCTGTCAGTCCGTGCACCACAGTCCCTGCTGACTTCACACTTTCGACAATGAAAAATAGGCTAAACGGGGACTCCTGTTACACTAAAAATTGTCACCATAATGTCCCTTTGTCCCAGAAAAGTTCTCCTTTAAGTTGTCATTTACCGGTTAAGAGTGAATAAGACGGAAGATTTACCAAACATGTTTCAAACAAGCCCCAGGGAGGCCGAGTAAGCAAATCCAATTCCGCACACAGAGACTCATATTATACCATGAGAATATTATGCTGTAATTATTGTTTGTTTGTGAAACATTCTTTATGCAATAGGATCCAACCCGTATGTTAATACAACCGGATCATCAAGTTATGTTTTCTCACTGACAAGGCAAATGAAACTGTACTGACTTGCAAGACCTCAGGCATTGCATGGCATTGCAATTGTGTCATGTACGTTTTATGTGAGTCTGAGAGTACAGCTTTCCTGTTCTTCGTTAAAGCATGCTGCACTGATCTGAAGTGTTAAAGGGGTACACCCATCTTCAAGATCCTATCCCAATATGTAGTAAGTGTAATAATAATAATATTAGCAAATACCTCCAATTATAAATGTAGTACAGTCTTTCTGATTTGCTATGTCTCTTTCATCATGTGCAGGCATTGCAGGACCTTAGCTATCCATGGTTATGACTAGTGATGAGCGAGTATGCTCATTTCTCTGGTTTTCCCAAGCATGCTCAGGTGTTCTCCAAGTATTTGGGCATGCTCAGAGATTTAGTTTGTGTCGCCGCAGCTGAATGATTTGCGGCTGCTAGACAGCCTGTGGGGAGTTCCTAACAAACAGGCAATCCCCACATGTATTCAGGCTGTCTAGCAGATGCATGGTGAGATTTTGCATGGTGCCCCAGATCGTTGTCGATTGACAGTCATTTTGTATTTCTTCCATTTTCTTTCTATTGCACCAACAGTTGTCTCCTTCTCACCCAGCGTCTTACCTATGGTTTTGTAGCCCATTCCAGCTTTGTGCAGGTTTATGATCTTGTCCCTGACATTCTTAGAAAGCTCTTTGGTCTTGCCCATGTTGTAGAGGTTAGAATCTGCCTGATTAGTTGAGTCTGTGGACTGGAGTCTTTTATAAAGGTGACTATGTCAGACAGCTGTCTTTAATGCAGTTAAGAAGTTGATTAGAAGCAATTAACTGGTCTGTAGGAGCCAGAACTCTTAAGGGTGTGTTTCCACGATCCGGATTTCTTGAGTAATTGCTGCGTGTTTGACGCTGTGCGCAGCGTCCAGATGTTACAGCATAGTGGAGGGGATTTCAAGAAATCCCGTCTTCACTATGCGTAAAAAACACACAGGCGGCAGACCTGCGTTAACGGACATGCGGCACGTCTTTTCAGATCGCAGCATGTCCTATTCCCTTGCGGCGACGCTGCGGCGCCGCAAGGGAAATAACACAGTCCTATGTAGGGCTGCGGCGATTCCGGATGTGTTCAATGAGCACATCCAGTTTCACCACGCGTTCACAAGGGGGCGGGGCTTTGGGCGGAGCGGACTTTCCGCTCCGTCCAAAGCGCTGTGGTTCCTGACGGTGGAACCACAGCCTAATGGTTGGAAGGGGATCAAATACTTATTTCTCAATGCAAAATGCAAATAAATGAATATAATTTATAAAATGTGATTTTCTGGATTTTATTTTTTTTATTCTTTCTCTCAATGTTAAAATTAACCTACTCTTAAATTATATACTGTATATATATATATATATATATATATACATATATATATATATATATATATATATGTGTCAGTCTTTTTCTGATTGTTACCTTGTTACTTTCTTATCTTCAGAACTAATAAAACACATAAAAAAATGGTGATAAACTCTGGCACCGTCATGGGGACCCATATTTTTTTGTTACAAACCCACGTTTCCATGTATACAATTCACAGAAAGATTAGAAAATGCTTCTACTTGGTTATTGCTACATTAATTAAAATGGTATTTTTTTTTCCTTGGCACCAGAAACATTTTCAAGCATCATCATGTCAGCGTCCAACTCACAGACCATGGAGCAGACAGAACCCTTGAGAGGTATGTTATTCACATGACAAATAGCAGTATAGGCATGTTAACACAGAAGAACAGAAAAAGGATGTGTTAGACAGAAAACGCCCCAAAATTTCTGTGCAACATGTGTGCAAAGGGACAGCAATGAGAGGGGCTGAACAGCTGCCTTTTAGGTTACACAACTTGCTTGTATTGATCCAAACATGCTGTCATCATCATCCTTTGCAGTTCATGTGACTATTGTAGCAGATTTTGGGCCAAAAAACTGGAAATTTTGGCTAGAATCCCTTTTCCTTGCTGCCTGTTTAAACCTTAACATCAGAAATCTGAAGAAAATAAAACCCGGATGAGGATAATGTGTCTCACAAGCCATTATTACACATAAATAAACCCAAAAACAAAAAATACCATAACTGAAATCTTCATTATTAAGTTAAAAGTATTAATCTTTATTGAGTACAAGATATAAATATTGGTAAAATCCAAAATACAGACACAGACACATTGGTGGGTGAGTAACTGAGGGGACCCCTAATCAAAGTTTCCCTTATATAGGATGATATTTATATAGATTAAACAATCATATACGCATAGTGCAATAAGATTGCAATTATAATACAGTCATGGCCAAAAGTTTGAGAATGACACAAATATTATATTTTCACATGATCTGCTGCCCTCTGGTTTTTATGTGTGTTTGACAGATGTTTTTATAACAGACAGAAATATAATTGAAAACATATGAGTAACAAAAGCTTATATTGACAGTTAGAATGAGTTAATGCAGCAAGTCAATATTTGCAGTGTTGACCCTTCTTCTTCAGGACCTCTGCAATTCTCCCTGGCATGCTCAATCAACTTTTGGACCAAATCCTGACTGATAGCAGTCCATTCTTGCACAATCAATGCTTTCATTTTGTCAGAATTTTTAGGTTTTTGTTTGTCCACCCGTCTCTTGATGATTGACCACAAATTCTCAATGGGATTAAGATCTGGGGAGTTTTCCAGGCCATGGACCCAAAATCTCTATGTTTTGTTCCCTGAGCCATTTAGTTATCACCTTTGCTTTATGGCAAGGTGCTCCATCATGCTGGAAAAGGCATTGTTGATCGCCAAACTGCTCTTGGAGGGTTGGGAGAAGTTGCTCTTGGAGGACATTCTGGTACCATTCTTTATTCATGGCTGTGTTTTTAGGCAAGACTGTGAGAGTCGATTCCCTTGGCTGAGAAGCAACCCCACACATGAATGGTTTCAGGATGCTTAACAGTTGGCATGAGACAAGACTGGTGGTAGCGCTCACCTTGTCTCTCCGAATGAGGCATTTTCCTAATGTCCCAAACAATCGAAAAGGGGATTCATCAGAGAAAATAACTTTACCCCAGTCCTCAGCAGTCCACTGCCTGTACCTTTTGCAGAATATCAGTCTGTCCATGATGTTTTTTTGGAGAGAAGTGGCTTCGTTGCTGCCCTCCTTGAGACCAGGCTTTGCTCCAAGAGTCTCCGCCTCACAGTGCGTGCAGATGCACTCACACCTGCCTGCTGCCATTCCTGAGCAAGCTCTGCACTGCTGGTAGCCCGATCCCGCAACTGAAACACTTTTTAAGAGACGGTCCTGGCGCTTGCTGGTCTTTCTTGGGCGCCCTGGAGCCTTTTTTGGCAACAATGGAACCTCTCTCCTTGAAGTTCTTGATGATGCGATAGATTGTTGACTGAGGTGCAATCTTTCTAGCTGCGATACTCTTCCCTGTTAGGCCATTTTTGTGCATTGCAATGATGACTGCACGTGTTTCTTTAGAGATAACCATGGTTAACAGAAGAGAAACAATGATGCCAAGCACCAGCCTCTTTTTAAATTTGTCCAGTGGTCTCATTCTTACTTAATCATGAAAGTTTGATCTCCAGCCATGTCCTCATCAACATCCACACCTGTGTTAATGGAGCAATTACTGAAAAGAGGTTAGCTGGTCCTTTTAAGGCAGGGCTGCAATGATGTTGAAATGTGTTTTGGGGATAAGTTCATTTTCTAGCCAAATATTGACTTTGCAAGTAATTGTTGTTAAGCTGATCACTCTTTATAACATTCTGGGTATATGCAAATTGCCATTAGAAAAAGTGAAGCAGTAGACTTTGTAAAAATTAATATTTGTGTCATTCTAAAAAACTTTTGGCCATGACTGTACACAGTCAGTATAAGTGGCTATATACATATCCCACAGTTGAAAGTGTAGCAACAATAAACATATATAATGTGCTTTTATTAAGCAACTCACCTAACAGACACCCGACGTTCTCAAAAAAGAGAACCCTCATTTCTACCCCCAATTCACTATTTTTTGACAATTATTTCCATATTTTCTTGAGCTGTATATATATACAGTATAGATACATATATATTTTATATATATATATATATATATAGTGTTAAGCATAAATAAGTACACCCCAAAACGTTTGTCATAAAACCTTTAGTTCACTTTCAAAATCAACATTTTAAATGTGATATCCTACTACCAAATACTCCCACAAATCTGGGCCACTGATTGTGCAAACTCAAAAAAGTAATTTTCATAACAAACTAATTCAAGACCATGCTGCAAAAATGAGTACACGCCAATGAATGTCTTAGGAGCAAATTTAAAGACTACAAAATTTTAATAACAAGAATTCAAGTACAGGCAAGTCTAATTATTAAAAAGGTGTCCAGCAGACACTTGACTATAGAAGGGTGTTACTTAACGAAAAAAAACACTTCCCATTTCCTACTGTCTGCAATGGCACCACATGAAAAAGAAATGCCCACAAGATCTGAGAAAGAAAAAAATTTCTTTACACAATAAAGGTGAAGGCTTCAAGAAGATCAGCAAAGCTTTACTTATCAGTCAAAATACTGTAGCAGTGATACAAAAATTTAACAAAGATGGAACTGCAATAATTCTCACAGAGACCAACAACGGAAGCTAACACCTAAACAGGAGCATTTTCGTATGAGAAGTGTTGAAGAAAATCAACATGTAACTTCACTGCAATTAGCTAAAGAAGTATAAAGTGCTTCCCTTGGCACAATACAGCATGCACTGCAGAGGAATGGCGTGCATGGGTTGTCCATGAAAGAGGCCTCTACTAAAACCCATTGTACATAGAAGTCCACCTACAATTTGCCATGGCCTAAGCTGAAAAATATGAAGAATACTGGGGCTCTGAGTGAAGAGTCCAAGATAAATGTTTTTAGAACTGATGGCTTCAAAAAACTGTATCAAAGGTGAGGAGTACAAAGAAAAATCCATGTAGCTTACAGTGAAATATTTTGGTGGTAGTGTCATTTTGTGGAGCTGCATGAGTGCTGTTGGGGTCAGGGAGCTACATTTCATTAATGGTACCATGAATTCACAGATGTAGTGCTCTACATTGAAAGAGAAGAAGCTACCATAGCTCCCTGCCCTTGGTAGACGTGCACTTTTACAACATGACAATGATCCAAAAATGCAAATCTGTTGCATTTCTGAAGAAGAATGGGGTGAAAGTGATTCCATGGAAAAGTAGGACAAATATGTCTATTGAACTGAACAAAACCTGTGGGGAATTCTGAAGAGACAAGTTCAGCATCACTCTCCATCCAGCATCCAGGCCTAAGAGGTCATTTTTGAAAAATAGAAAAAGATAGATGTTACAATATGTCACCAACTTGTTCATTCCATGCTAGAAGATTTGGTATTGTCCTTAAAAATGATGGAGGTCATACAAATACTAGATTTAGTAATTTTTGATGTAGGGTGTATTCATTTGTCCATGAAATATTTTGACAAAAATTTTAAATTTAGTAATGAAAGTTATATTGTTAAACTTTTTTTGTCAAAAATTTTGGAACTTGTTCTTGTGTTCATTGAGATTTTGATTCAAACCTTACTTTTCAAAGAGAGTGTACTCATTTATGCTGAGCATTATACATGATTTTTTAAAATTTATGTGTAGATACTACTATGAAATACCAAATAATACTTTACTCTTCAGTGCCTGATGCTCAAGCAGGGGCGTTAATGATTGAGATCGCAGAGAGTGCGACCATGAACAAGCCCATTTGGTAGAGGTGCGTCAGAAGATGCACATTCAGTTGAAATGCATTGTGGTCAGAGACCACTGATTCCCTGCGCTGCAATACAAGCTGCCAACCAATCAGAAGCTGGAGCTGATGCCCATGACTTGGGGTGCATGGCAGTGATGTCATGCATTGGCCATCACTTGCATGCTGAAGTCAGCTTCCAGCTACGGAAGAGAACACCTGGAGAAGTGGCAAGGCGTGTAGAAATCATTTATTTTATTTATGTGTTAAAGAACAGTGAAATAACAGGGGAATATATCCCAAAGGATGGGAGACAAAAATACCAGGATGTGGGCCATATATACCTGGATGAGGGGCATGTATGCCAAAATGATTCTAGAATGGGGACATTACTAACTTAATGGGTTTGGGAGGCAACACTTAAGTCTTTATAGGATTTAGAATGCTACAAAGACCCATACATCTGACCAACATACAAGGGAAGGCCCAGGTACAAATTTTGCACTGGGGCCCATGGACTATATTACACCACTGTGGTCAAGGTTGTTAGCAGCCATGGCAAAAGAAAAAAAACACAATAGGTTAATTTAAGGACTTTGGCTGTTGTTAGGATGGAACTATTTTTCAAGATTAAGATTGATGGTGATCCTTTCAGTGTGTAACTAAGGGCAATTACAAAACTGACCTTAGGTAAGATATGTCTTGAATCTAGTACAACTTGTACTTTCCCATATAATGATAATTTATATATATCTTCTGTTTACAATCAGGTGTAAAAATGTGAAACCTCCTGTAAAGCCTCCTGTAAAACCAAAACCATTGGTACCTCCCACGCCCTAAGGAAATTCCGGTATCCGGCCCTGAAAATAAAAGTCCTTTGCTATCACCATCATGTGGCCCTGCTCTCCAACTTTGGATTATACCATCTGCCATCAAAATCAGCCAGCTCACAGGACCACAACCCTATGGGACCAGGCGAACTTCTTTAAAGAGATGGTCATCCTCTGTAGGAGAAGATGTAAATCCAGAGAATCATGCATTGTCACCAGTGGAAAACAGAAGTATAGATCTGCCAGCCAAAATTACAGCCCATCCATTATTGCTCCTTTGAAACCTCTGCAGACTGGACAGTATGGAAAGGAAAAACCCTTTTATGTTAACAACTCGAGGATGGGGAGAACAAAGAATTAGTCAATCAAAAAGAGGTGAGATTTTTTCATTGCTGTGGTCATTTCAATTTCTTTTTTTTAACTTGTCGTCAACTTTTCAATTTCTTAACCCCTCCATACACAATACTTTGCTGTCAGCTGAACGATGGGTCGGCCATTTATTAGCAGGTAGCTATTCTCGACTCCTTCTACACAGGAGCATTTGTTCTTCTGTGTGTCCATGTGTTCTCTAAGAGAGTGTTGCTGCCAGTCAGCTCTAGCGGTGGCTTGTGCACCAATAACAAAAGGATCGGCAGTTCAAAATTGGATATGCTCTATTCCCAACGCCATTGGTCCTGGGTAGAGACAGAAGACCCCTACACACAATTGGTCTGTCCAATGCCCAGTGTGTTCTGGCAACATTAGTCTAATATGTTGGGGGCTTCCAGCATGGGTTGTCTCAAGGTGAACATTGATGCCATGTGTGAACTAGGTTGTCTCAAGATGAACATTGATGCCATGTGTGAACTAGGTCTTATCGGCCCATGTCCCAGTGTTATGACCATACTGATCACCAGAACAAAATACTACTCGTGCCAGGAAAGCACTATTTCCTGTCATGTGTGCATCGCCCGAAGATCGTCGCGGTTGCACATTCTGACTTCTCACAGCTGAGTTGCTGTTTCTTTGTGTTTGGAGTTAGGGAGTTAATTCTGTCTGTGTCAGTTCTGGGACGGGTGCAGTTTCTCCCGGCTGCAATTAATTATTTGTTGATTGGTTTCCTTTAAATCTCTGGTGGTCTGTTTTGGAGTTGCCAGTGAAATTCTTCATGAGACCACAGATAGGATGTATCTGTATAAGACTTAAGTTAAAGAGCTCCTTAGTTGTTTTAAGCTCACCTTGCTTAGAGTTTAATATCCCAGATCATTTATGTTCCTTCTGTGTTTGAGTGTGTATGCAAGTCTGTGTTTTCTCCAGTCTGTCTTATATGTTAATCTGTGTATTTAGCAGAGATCAGCCCATATCCCTTTGGTGGTAATCAGAATCCTTCTTAGGACTGATTACGGGTTCAGGGACTGAGAGGAAACAGGGTTAGGCTGGAGACTTGGACTCTGAACCATTATCAGTACCTCCAAGGTGAGGGATAGTTAGGACCCCAGTTTAGGGTCAGGTTAGATCCCCCGGTCCTCCTCTTTCCTGTGACAGTGTATCAAGTCCTCAAGATTAACCCTGAGTTCAACGGATATCGTGTCAGGTAAATCTATTCTATATTTACATGCTGATGTTGCAAATCTATATGTTAGTATAGAGTGTTGTTCTTTTAAGAATAGTTTACTGACATCGTACACATATCATAAGACCGCGTGACAATTCACTTTTCCTTCTGTCCATTCGCTTACCTTTTACCAGGTACTGCATAGTTGGCTCTTGACGTAAATGAGCCTTGCATAAACTACTATTAAAGGGAATGTATCCTCATAAAATGACCTTTGTTTAAATATGGTTTGTATTTTAAATGTAGGTTTAAAACATGTTTGTATTTTTTTGTCAATTTTCTTGTCACTCTGATAAAACATATTATTAAACCCCCTGTACATGTACAGTGGCTGCTCACTATCTCTGTAAAGAGCAGATCAACAGCTGGACCCGCTTTTTCCGCATGGGTATTGGCTGTGTTACATAGCTGGTACTCGACAGAAACTGATGCAGCTGGAGCTAACACATTTATCCTATTAAATATGCTGTCAAGTGGCATATATGGTAAAATAATGGTGTCATTTAAAAACTACAACTCATCGTGCAAAAATCAAGCATTTATAAGGTATGGCAAAAGGGAAAAAAAGTATGACCTTTGAATAAATAATAATAAATAATAATCTTTATTTTTATACGCCATCAATTTTTTCGCAGCGCTTTAATTTAAAAATTTCAAAACAAAAATAAGTAAAAACGAAACAATACAAAAATTTAAAGAAAATAAGACCCCCTGCTGGGAGAGCTTAAATCGCAATGAGGTGGGGGGAAAAAAATACGGGTGTTATTACAAGGGTTTTTTTACAATGAGGCCAGCCTTTTGGGGGGATAGGATGGAAAGGAGATAGTAAGGGCACCACACACACAACACACTTAAAAAAGGAATGACTTTGTTAGGAATGTGTAGGCCCTTAACAGAGTTTTTGGGGAGCGCCAAAAAACCTTAAAATTTGGGGGATAGCCCTAATTTTGGGGTAGAAAATCCGAGGATTGGCGCAGCGGGGAGAACCCTTGGGTCGGGAGGGGAGGAGAATTAGTGCGGGGGTTGGTAAAAGCTTTGCAGAGCCAGAGGGGGTTAGGCCGATAATAAAATGAGGGAGGAATGAGGGGGGGGCGCACGTGGGACTTTGTGGGGGAACAAGTACTTTATTGGCCTAAAAGAAGGGGGAGCCATTAAAAGGGCGGCGAAGAGCGGACGATCTGAGACCGTTACCAGATGGACCCCCGGCTGTGCATTAAGGGGGACTGGAAGGGGATAGTCGAGAATGGGGATGCAAGTAAAGAGCTTGCAGTATCCAGGGGGAGTGGATCAAGCTACAATGAGGTTTTTTTGTTTCCAGGGGGGATAAGGGAGTTTCGAGATGTTTTTTGGGGTTGGGCGGCAAGGCGGAAGAGATTGATAGGGGAAGGTGAAGGAGAGTTTTGGTAAACATAAACCCCAGACAGGGCCTGCTGCCGGGGGGGGTTTATTAGGTTTTTCCCCCCCGGGGAGAGGGAAAGTCAGATTTGGGGGGGTTAAAATTGGGGAAGAGAATTCGTTTTGGGGTTGAGTTTCAGATAGGAGGGCAGTTTTGGAGACAGGGCAGACAGTGGTGGTGTTCTGTAGTGGGGGGGGGTAAGGTCGGGGGATGACGGTATAATTGGTTCATCAGATAAAGATGGTACGGAAAGAAAACTGCTGATGGTCTGTCCGGGGGGCCCGGAGAAAGGAAAAAAGGGGGCCCAAAAGGACGAGCCCGGGGGTCCCCCGACAGGAGGGGAAAGAGAAGGGAGCCAAAATAAAACACTGAAGGAGCGGTAAAAAGATGGAGGGAACCGGGAGAAACAGTGCCCAAAAATACCGGGGACTGGAGCCTAGACATGGAATGGTCAACCCTGCGAAAGCTGCGAAAGGTCAGAAGAATGACGGGGGAGTGGTCCCGTTATTTTTTTTCAAAGGCTTGGGGGCACTTTGTAGGGGAGTTTCGTCAATTGGGGTTGGAAGCCGATGGAAGGGGGTTGGAAAGTGATGGGAGGGAACGGGGGAGGGGGGGGGAAAGGCACTCCAAAAATTTAAGAAAAAAGGGGGGAAATTGGGGGACCGTCTGTAAATTTTTTTGCAGGAAGGGCCCAAACGGGTTTTTTAGTAAAGGGGGAAAGAGGGTGTTTTAAGGAGGAGGGGGAAAACCTGATTTAAAAAATTTAAAAATGTATTGGTCTCAGAAAGCCCCTGTTAAGTGAAGGAGTTTGAAGTGATAACCAATACACCCCTTGAAAAGATTAGAGTTATTTCAAGACAAAAAAAAAGTATTTTTTTTTTTAAATTATGAAAAATTCCCTTTAAAGGTTTTCCCACATAAAAAACAGCATAATATTGTGCCCCTTTCCACGACCTTCTCCATGTTTTCCTTTTTTTTTTTTCCTGCTCTTGTATTAAACTTCTTTTTATTTTGGCTTATTCACGATGCTGTACCCCCTGAAACCGTTCCAGTGGTAAATAAAGATACAGATGCACAAAAGAAAGAAAAAAACTGCACTTACAAAAAACCCCAAATATCCCCAGCAAAATTTACTCCAGAAAAAAGTCGTAACGTGTCCTAGACCCATGCAAAGTCTGAAAAATCCCCTTCAGTTGGTGTTGATGACGAACATGGCTTCTTGGGGTTTGTTTCCCTTAACAGCCCAAACTTATTTTTAAAGAATTTAAAAAAAGAATTTCTGCTCCCCTACAACTGATTTTTTATTTTAAAAACAGCAAGAGGCCCCACAAAATCATCGGGAAAACTATCCCCATTGGGTCTAAAATCAAGGAAAAAGCCTTTAACGCTACGAGGGAATCCTTACGAGTCAAAAAAGCCCCGATTGAGGAAAAAAAATAAAAAAACGCACTGGGTTTTCGATAACCCAAATTTCCGATTAAAGTCAGGCCCTTGGCACGTATTTTCCTGCGATGGGACTTCTTTTTTACCAGGGGCACCTGAAAAAGAGGGAAAGGAGAACACCAACCAGAAGCATTGTGGATCCTGGTGACCTCCAACAAATTGCGATGTTTTTACCAAACATGTGAATACACCGTACAGCTTTTGAGAAACCTACATCTAAAAGCAAGAGCCAAAGGACATAAAATGTAATTCTACTTTTCTTCCCCAAAACCCAAAAAAAAAAGAAAAAAGCCCTATTTCAATTCATTGTGCCAAAGCAGATGACCCCCCCGAAGGACCCAAAATCAATGGACTCTACTCTGTCGGAATCGAGAGACAGAAACAAAGAATTAAAAAGAAGGAGGATGGAAAAGCAGATTAGAGGATGGCATGGGAAGACGGGATAGAGAAGGGAAATTTAAAAATAAATAATAATTTTTTATTTTTATAAATCCGCAGCATTTACCTTTTGAGTAACCATTTAAAAAACTTAAAATAAATTGTCTGCAAGTTAGCCCTATGTGTTCTCTACTTGAAAATTTTTCTAGAAAAGAGAACCCCGGTGATATTGCATTTTAAAGAATATTCCACAAAACCGGAGCATGCGGAGGGTTTAGCTCCCTTCCCATTAGGAAGCTCTTTTACATTGAAATTTAAGCTCCCTCCTTTGGAGTTTTCACATGCCAGATGCTGAGAGGCCCTGTTACACT
>JARQOD010000003.1:254338170-254382397 GCA_033576555.1 Oophaga sylvatica | reverse complement strand
GGTTTTGTAGCCCATTCCAGCTTTGTGCAGGTTTATGATCTTGTCCCTGACATTCTTAGAAAGCTCTTTGGTCTTGCCCATGTTGTAGAGGTTAGAATCTGCCTGATTAGTTGAGTCTGTGGACTGGAGTCTTTTATAAAGGTGACTATGTCAGACAGCTGTCTTTAATGCAGTTAAGAAGTTGATTAGAAGCAATTAACTGGTCTGTAGGAGCCAGAACTCTTAAGGGTGTGTTTCCACGATCCGGATTTCTTGAGTAATTGCTGCGTGTTTGACGCTGTGCGCAGCGTCCAGATGTTACAGCATAGTGGAGGGGATTTCAAGAAATCCCGTCTTCACTATGCGTAAAAACACACAGGCGGCAGACCTGCGTTAACGGACATGCGGCACGTCTTTTCAGATCGCAGCATGTCCTATTCCCTTGCGGCGACGCTGCGGCGCCGCAAGGGAAATAACACAGTCCTATGTAGGGCTGCGGCGATTCCGGATGTGTTCAATGAGCACATCCAGTTTCACCACGCGTTCACAAGGGGGCGGGGCTTTGGGCGGAGCGGACTTTCCGCTCCGTCCAAAGCGCTGTGGTTCCTGACGGTGGAACCACAGCCTAATGGTTGGAAGGGGATCAAATACTTATTTCTCAATGCAAAATGCAAATAAATGAATATAATTTATAAAATGTGATTTTCTGGATTTTATTTTTTTTATTCTTTCTCTCAATGTTAAAATTAACCTACTCTTAAATTATATACTGTATATATATATATATATATAAATATATATATATATATATATATATGTGTCAGTCTTTTTCTGATTGTTACCTTGTTACTTTCTTATCTTCAGAACTAATAAAACACATAAAAAAATGGTGATAAACTCTGGCACCGTCATGGGGACCCATATTTCTTTTGTTACAAACCCACGTTTCCATGTATACAATTCACAGAAAGATTAGAAAATGCTTCTACTTGGTTATTGCTACATTAATTAAAATGGTTATTTTTTTTTCCTTGGCACCAGAAACATTTTCAAGCATCATCATGTCAGCGTCCAACTCACAGACCATGGAGCAGACAGAACCCTTGAGAGGTATGTTATTCACATGACAAATAGCAGTATAGGCATGTTAACACAGAAGAACAGAAAAAGGATGTGTTAGACAGAAAACGCCCCAAAATTTCTGTGCAACATGTGTGCAAAGGGACAGCAATGAGAGGGGCTGAACAGCTGCCTTTTAGGTTACACAACTTGCTTGTATTGATCCAAACATGCTGTCATCATCATCCTTTGCAGTTCATGTGACTATTGTAGCAGATTTTGGGCCAAAAAACTGGAAATTTTGGCTAGAATCCCTTTTCCTTGCTGCCTGTTTAAACCTTAACATCAGAAATCTGAAGAAAATAAAACCCGGATGAGGATAATGTGTCTCACAAGCCATTATTACACATAAATAAACCCAAAAACAAAAAATACCATAACTGAAATCTTCATTATTAAGTTAAAAGTATTAATCTTTATTGAGTACAAGATATAAAATATTGGTAAAATCCAAAATACAGACACAGACACATTGGTGGGTGAGTAACTGAGGGGACCCCAATCAAAGTTTCCCTTATATAGGATGATATTTATATAGATTAAACAATCATATACGCATAGTGCAATAAGATTGCAATTATAATACAGTCATGGCCAAAAGTTTTGAGAATGACACAAATATTATATTTTCACATGATCTGCTGCCCTCTGGTTTTTATGTGTGTTTGACAGATGTTTTTATAACAGACAGAAATATAATTGAAAACATATGAGTAACAAAAGCTTATATTGACAGTTAGAATGAGTTAATGCAGCAAGTCAATATTTGCAGTGTTGACCCTTCTTCTTCAGGACCTCTGCAATTCTCCCTGGCATGCTCTCAATCAACTTTTGGACCAAATCCTGACTGATAGCAGTCCATTCTTGCACAATCAATGCTTTCATTTTGTCAGAATTTTTAGGTTTTTGTTTGTCCACCCGTCTCTTGATGATTGACCACAAATTCTCAATGGGATTAAGATCTGGGGAGTTTCCAGGCCATGGACCCAAAATCTCTATGTTTTGTTCCCTGAGCCATTTAGTTATCACCTTTGCTTTATGGCAAGGTGCTCCATCATGCTGGAAAAGGCATTGTTGATCGCCAAACTGCTCTTGGAGGGTTGGGAGAAGTTGCTCTTGGAGGACATTCTGGTACCATTCTTTATTCATGGCTGTGTTTTTAGGCAAGACTGTGAGAGTCGATTCCCTTGGCTGAGAAGCAACCCCACACATGAATGGTTTCAGGATGCTTAACAGTTGGCATGAGACAAGACTGGTGGTAGCGCTCACCTTGTCTTCTCCGAATGAGGCATTTTCCTAATGTCCCAAACAATCGAAAAGGGGATTCATCAGAGAAAATAACTTTACCCCAGTCCTCAGCAGTCCACTGCCTGTACCTTTTGCAGAATATCAGTCTGTCCATGATGTTTTTTCTGGAGAGAAGTGGCTTCGTTGCTGCCCTCCTTGAGACCAGGCTTTGCTCCAAGAGTCTCCGCCTCACAGTGCGTGCAGATGCACTCACACCTGCCTGCTGCCATTCCTGAGCAAGCTCTGCACTGCTGGTAGCCCGATCCCGCAACTGAAACACTTTTAAGAGACGGTCCTGGCGCTTGCTGGTCTTTCTTGGGCGCCCTGGAGCCTTTTTGGCAACAATGGAACCTCTCTCCTTGAAGTTCTTGATGATGCGATAGATTGTTGACTGAGGTGCAATCTTTCTAGCTGCGATACTCTTCCCTGTTAGGCCATTTTTGTGCATTGCAATGATGACTGCACGTGTTTCTTTAGAGATAACCTGGTTAACAGAAGAGAAACAATGATGCCAAGCACCAGCCTCCTTTTAAAGTGTCCAGTGGTCTCATTCTTACTTAATCATGAAAGTTTGATCTCCAGCCATGTCCTCATCAACATCCACACCTGTGTTAATGGAGCAATTACTGAAAAGAGGTTAGCTGGTCCTTTTAAGGCAGGGCTGCAATGATGTTGAAATGTGTTTTGGGGGATAAAGTTCATTTTCTAGCCAAATATTGACTTTGCAAGTAATTGTTGTTAAGCTGATCACTCTTTATAACATTCTGGAGTATATGCAAATTGCCATTAGAAAAAGTGAAGCAGTAGACTTTGTAAAAATTAATATTTGTGTCATTCTCAAAACTTTTGGCCATGACTGTACACAGTCAGTATAAGTGGCTATATACATATCCCACAGTTGAAAGTGTAGCAACAATAAACATATATAATGTGCTTTTATTAAGCAACTCACCTAACAGACACCCGACGTTCTCAAAAAAGAGAACCCTCATTTCTACCCCAATTCACTATTTTTTGACAATTATTTCCATATTTTCTTGAGCTGTATATATATACAGTATAGATACATATATATATATATATATATATATATATATAGTGTTAAGCATAAATAAGTACACCCCAAAACGTTTGTCATAAAACCTTTAGTTCACTTTCAAAATCAACATTTTAAATGTGATATCCTACTACCAAATACTCCCACAAATCTGGGCCACTGATTGTGCAAACTCAAAAAAGTAATTTTCATAACAAACTAATTCAAGACCATGCTGCAAAAATGAGTACACGCCAATGAATGTCTTAGGAGCAAATTTAAAGACTACAAAATTTTAATAACAAGAATTCAAGTACAGGCAAGTCTAATTATTAAAAAGGTGTCCAGCAGACACTTGACTATAGAAGGGTGTTACTTAACGAAAAAAAACACTTCCCATTTCCTACTGTCTGCAATGGCACCACATGAAAAAGAAATGTCACAAGATCTGAGAAAGAAAAAAATTTCTTTACACAATAAAGGTGAAGGCTTCAAGAAGATCAGCAAAGCTTTACTTATCAGTCAAAATACTGTAGCAGTGATACAAAAATTTAACAAAGATGGAACTGCAATAATCTCACAGAGACCAACAACGGAAGCTAACACCTAAACAGGAGCATTTTCGTATGAGAAGTGTTGAAGAAAATCAACATGTAACTTCACTGCAATTAGCTAAAGAAGTATAAAGTGCTTCCCTTGGCACAATACAGCATGCACTGCAGAGGAATGGCGTGCATGGGTGTTGTCCATGAAAGAGGCCTCTACTAAAACCCATGTACATAGAAGTCCACCTACAATTTGCCATGGCCTAAGCTGAAAAATATGAAGAATACTGGGACTCTGAGTGAAGAGTCCAAGATAAATGTTTTTAGAACTGATGGCTTCAAAAAACTGTATCAAAGGTGAGGAGTACAAAGAAAAATCCATGTAGCTTACAGTGAAATATTTTGGTGGTAGTGTCATTTTGTGGAGCTGCATGAGTGCTGTTGGGGTCAGGGAGCTACATTTCATTAATGGTACCATGAATTCACAGATGTAGTGCTCTACATTGAAAGAGAAGAAGCTACCATAGCTCCCTGCCCTTGGTAGACGTGCACTTTTACAACATGACAATGATCCAAAAATGCAAATCTGTTGCATTTCTGAAGAAGAATGGGGTGAAAGTGATTCCATGGAAAAGTAGGACAAATATGTCTATTGAACTGAACAAAACCTGTGGGGAATTCTGAAGAGACAAGTTCAGCATCACTCTCCATCCAGCATCCAGGCCCTAAGAGGTCATTTTTGAAAAATAGAAAAAGATAGATGTTACAATATGTCACCAACTTGTTCATTCCATGCCTAGAAGATTTGGTATTGTCCTTAAAAATGATGGAGGTCATACAAAATACTAGATTTAGTAATTTTTGATGTAGGGTGTATTCATTTGTCCATGAAATATTTTGACAAAAATTTTAAATTTAGTAATGAAAGTTATATTGTTAAACTTTTTTTGTCAAAATTTTGGAACTTGTTCTTGTGTTCATTGAGATTTTGATTCAAACCTTACTTTTCAAAGAGAGTGTACTCATTTATGCTGAGCATTATACATGATTTTTTAAAATTTATGTGTAGATACTACTATGAAATACCAAATAATACTTTACTCTTCAGTGCCTGATGCTCAAGCAGGGGCGTAATGATTGAGATCGCAGAGAGTGCGACCATGAACAAGCCCATTTGGTAGAGGTGCGTCAGAAGATGCACATTCAGTTGAAATGCATTGTGGCTCAGAGACCACTGATTCCCTGCGCTGCAATACAAGCTGCCAACCAATCAGAAGCTGGCAGCTGACTGCCCATGACTTGGGGTGCATGGCAGTGATGTCATGCATTGGCCATCACTTGCATGCTGAAGTCAGCTTCCAGCTACGGAAGAGCACACCTGGAGAAGTGGCAAGGCGTGTAGAATCATTTATTTTATTTATGTGTTAAAGAACAGTGAAATAACAGGGGACATATATACCAGGATGGGAGACATAAATACCAGGATGTGGGCCATATATACCTGGATGAGGGGCATGTATGCCAAAATGATTCTAGAATGGGGACATTACTACTTAATGGGTTTGGGAGGCAACACTTAAGTCTTTATAGGATTTAGAATGCTACAAAGACCCATACATCTGACCAACATACAAGGGAAGGCCCAGGTACAAATTTTGCACTGGGCCCACTGGACTATAGTTACACCACTGTGGTCAAGGTTGTTAGCAGCCATGGCAAAAGAAAAAAACACAATAGGTTAATTTAAGGACTTTGGCTGTTGTTAGGATGGAACTATTTTTCAAGATTAAGATTGATGGTGATCCTTTCAGTGTGTAACTAAGGGCAATTACAAAACCTGACCTTAGGTAAGATATGTCTTGAATCTAGTACAACTTGTACTTTCCATATAATGATAATTTATATATATCTTCTGTTTACAATCAGGTGTAAAACATGTGAAACCTCCTGTAAAGCCTCCTGTAAAACCAAAACCATTGGTACCTCCACGCCCTAAGGAAATTCCGGTATCCGGCCCTGAAAATAAAAGTCCTTTGCTATCACCATCATGTGGCCCATGCTCTCCAACTTTGGATATACCATCTGCCATCAAAATCAGCCAGCTCACAGGACCACAACCCTATGGGACCAGGCGAACTTCTTTAAAGAGATGGTCATCCTCTGTAGGAGAAGATGTAAATCCAGAGAATCATGCATTGTCACCAGTGGAAAACAGAAGTATAGATCTGCCAGCCAAAATTACAGCCCATCCATTATCTGCTCCTTTGAAACCTCTGCAGACTGGACCAGTATGGAAAGGAAAAAGCCCTTTTATGTTAACAACTCGAGGATGGGGAGAACAAAGAATTAGTCAATCAAAGAGAGGTGAGATTTTTTCATTGCTGTGGTCATTTCAATTTCTTTTTTTTAACTTGTCGTCAACTTTTCAATTTCTTAACCCCTCCATACACAATACTTTGCTGTCAGCTGAACGATGGGTCGGCCATTTATTTAGCAGGTAGCTATCTCTCGACTCCTTCATACACAGGAGCATTTGTTCTTCTGTGTGTCCATGTGTTCTCTAAGAGAGTGTTGCTGCCAGTCAGCTCTAGCGGTGGCTTGTGCACCAATAACAAAAGGATCGGCAGTTCAAAATTGGATATGCTCTATCCCAACGCCATTGGTCTGGGTAGAGACAGAAGACCCCTACACACATTGGTCTGTCCAAGCCCAGTGTGTTCTGGCAACATTAGTCTAATATGTCTGGGGGCTTCCAGCATGGGTTGTCTCAAGGTGAACATTGAT
This sequence comes from Oophaga sylvatica, assembly GCA_033576555.1. NCBI lineage: Eukaryota > Metazoa > Chordata > Amphibia > Anura > Dendrobatidae > Oophaga > Oophaga sylvatica. The sequence continues at coordinate 254,375,647 of JARQOD010000003.1, read as the reverse complement.
GCCATGTGTGAACTAGGTTGTCTCAAGATGAACATTGATGCCATGTGTGAACTAGGTCTTATCGGCCCATGTCCCAGTGTTATGACCATACTGATCACCAGAACAAAATACTACTCGTGCCAGGAAAGCACTATTCCTGTCATGTGTGCATCGCCACGAAGATCGTCGCGGTTGCACATTCTGACTTCTCACAGCTGAGTTGCTGTTTCTTTGTGTTTGGCAGTTAGGGAGTTAATTCTGTCTGTGCTCAGTTCTGGGACTGGGTGCAGTTTCTCCCGGCTGCAATTAATTATTTGTTGATTGGTTTCCTTTAAATCTCTGGTGGTCTGTTTTGGGAGTTGCCAGTGAAATTCTTCATGCAGACCACAGATAGGATTGTATCTGTATAGACTTAAGTTAAAGAGCTCCTTAGTTGTTTTAAGCTCACCTTGCTTAGAGTTTAATATCCCAGATCATTTATGTTCCTTCTGTGTTTGAGTGTGTATGCAAGTCTGTGTTTTCTCCAGTCTGTCTTATATGTCTAATCTGTGTATTTAGCAGAGATCAGCCCATATCCCTTTGGTGGTAATCAGAATCCTTCTTAGGACTGATTACAGGGTTCAGGGACTGAGAGGAAACAGGGTTAGGCTGGAGACTTGGACCTCTGAACCATTATCAGTACCTCCAAGGTGAGGGATTAGTTAGGACCCCAGTTTAGGGTCAGGTTAGACCCCCGGTCCTCCTCTTTCCTGTGACAGTGTATCAAGTCCTCAAGATTAACCCTGAGTTCAACGGATATCGTGTCAGGTAAATCTATTCTATATTTACATGCTGATGTTGCAAATCTATATGTTGTATAGAGTGTTGTTCTTTTAAGAATAGTTTACTGACATCGTACACATATCATAAGACCGCGTGACAATTCCACTTTTCCTTCTGTCCATTCTGCTTACCTTTTACCAGGTAGCTGCATAGTTGGCTCTTGACGTAAATGAGCCTTTGCATAAACTACTATTAAAGGGAATGTATCCTCATAAAATGACCTTTAGTTTAAATCAGGTTTGTATTTTAAATGTAGGTTTAAAACATGTTTGTATTTTTTTGTCAATTTTCCTTGTCACTCCTGATAAAACATATATTAACCCCCTGTACATGTACAGTGGCTGCTCACTATCTCTGTAAAGAGCAGATCAACAGCTGGACCCGCTTATTCCGCATGGGTATTGGCTGTGTTACATAGCTGGTACTCGACAGAAACTGATGCAGCTGGAGCTAACATCAGTTTATCCTATTAAATACTGCTGTCAAGTGGCATATATGGTAAAATTAATGGTGTCATTTAAAACTACAACTCATCGTGCAAAAATACAAGCAGTTATACAGGTATGGCAACGGGAAAAAAAAAGTATGACCTTTGAATAAATAATAATAATAATAATAATCTTTATTTTTATAGCGCCATCATATTCCGCAGCGCTTTACAGTTTAAAAGTTTCAAAACACAAGTCATAAGTAACAACGTTAACAATACAATAATTAAAGCAAAATAAGACGACCCTGCTCGTGAGAGCTTACAATCTGCAATGAGGTGGGGGAGATACAAAGTACAGGTGTGTATATACAATGGTGCATTTACAATGATGGTCCAGCCATCTTGAGGGAGTGAGGGATGGATGGAGATAGTGAATGGGCTACACACACACACACACACACTTACACAGAGAATGACTTTGATTAGTGAATGTGATAGGCCGCTCTGAACAGATGTGTTTTGAGGGAGCGCCTGAAACCATGCAAATTGTGGATAGTCCTAATTTCTTGGGGTAGAGCATTCCAGAGGATTGGCGCAGCGCGGGAGAAGTCTTGGAGTCGGGAGTGGGAGGTACGAATTAGTGCAGAGGTTAGTCGAAAGTCGTTTGCAGAGCGCAGCAGTCGGTTAGGCCGATAGATAGAAATGAGGGAGGAGATGTAGGGGGGTGCTGCACTGTGGAGAGCTTTGTGGGTGAGAACAAGTACTTTGAATTGGATCCTATAATGAATGGGCAGCCAGTGTAAGGACTGGCGAAGAGCGGACGCATCTGAGTACCGATTAGCCAGATGGATGACCCTGGCTGCTGCATTAAGGATGGACTGGAGAGGGGATAGTCGAGTAATGGGGATGCCAAGTAATAGAGCGTTGCAGTAGTCCAGGCGGGAGTGGATCAATGCTACAATGAGGGTTTTTGTTGTTTCCATGGTGAGATAAGGGCAGATTCTAGAGATGTTCTTTAGGTGTAGGCGGCAAGAGCGGGCAAGAGATTGTATATGGGAGGTGAAGGAGAGATTGGTGTCAAACATAACACCCAGACAGCGAGCCTGCTGCCGGGGTGTTATTATGGTGCCGCCCACGGAGAGGGAAATGTCAGATTTAGGGAGGTTAGTAGATGGCGGGACAGAAGAAGTTCAGTTTTGGAGAGGTTGAGTTTCAGATAGAGAGCAGACATGATGTTGGAGACTACGGACAGACAGTCGGTGGTGTTCTGTAGTACAGCGGGGGTAAGGTCGGGGGATGACGTGTATAATTGTGTGTCATCAGCATAAAGATGGTACTGAAAGCCAAATCTGCTGATGGTCTGTCCAATTGGGGCCGTGTTAGAGAGAGAAGAGAAGGGGGCCAAGGACTGAGCCCTGGGGTACACCGACAGTGAGAGGAAGAGGAGATGACGTGGAGCCAGAGAATGAAACACTGAAGGAGCGGTCAGAAAGATAGGAGGAGAACCAGGAGAGAACAGTGTCCTTAATACCTAGTGACTGGAGCCTAGACAGTAGGAGACGGTGGTCAACCGTGTCGAAAGCTGCAGAAAGGTCGAGAAGAATGAGCAGAGAGTGGTCACCGTTACGTTTTGCTGTCAGAAGGTCATTGGTCACTTTGATGAGTGCAGTTTCAGTCGAATGTAGGGGTTGGAAGCCGGACTGTGAAGGGTCTAGGAGAGAGTGAGTGGAGAGGTAACGGGTGAGGCGGGAGTAGACTAGGCACTCCAAAAGTTTAGAGATGAAGGGGAGATTGGAGACCGGTCTGTAATTTTTTGTGCAGGAAGGGTCCAGAGCGGGTTTCTTTAGTAATGGAGTAATGATGGAGTGTTTGAAGGAGGATGGGAAAATGCCAGAGGAGAGTGAGAGATTAAAGATTGTAGTTAGGTGAGTTGTGACAACTGGAGAGAGAGACTGGAGGAGGTGTGAGGGAATGGGGTCGGTAGTGCATGTAGTCGGACGAGAGGAAGAGAGGAGTCTGGAGACTTCTTCTTCTGTGATGGGATCAAATGTGGAAATTGAGCCAGGGGAAATGCAGGGTGGGATGGGAGTCACAGCACTTGGTGGTTGAGAGCAGATTTCCTGACGGATAGTATCTATTTTTTCTATAAAGTGGGAGGCCAGGTCGTCAGCACAAATGTCTGTGATAGGGGCTTGTGCTTTTGGCCTGAGGAGGGGGTGAAAAGTGTCAAAAAGTTTCTTGGGGTTGTTGGCTAGTGAGGAGATCAGGGTGGTGAAGTAGGTCTGTTTGGCGAGGTGAAGGGCAGCATTATAAGTTCTTAACATGAATTTAAAGTGGATGAAGGAATGAGAGGAAAATTTCTACATCTTTAGGGGAAATCTTGCAATTTTCCCTTCGGCCACTAATCCTAATACTAGATCAAGACTTCCTGTTCTGCAAAAAAAGACTTTTCAGCAGGCTCATTATCATCACAGCCAGGATTCACCTTTTATAATAGATGATGCTAACTCTTCAATATTCTCCTGTAAAAGTCGAATCCGAGCCAATCTATTGTAGCCTATATCCATGTGGCTGCTGAAAAGAACACAAAGTATGAGTTTAGTATTGGTCCTAGAGTCCAGTCTGAAAATTTCAAGACTTCAGAATTATTTTTATGTAGATCTATATATGAAAAATTGTAAAAAATTACATTTAGTATAAAACCTGATTTAAACAATTAAATGTATTGTGTCATCAGAAAATGACCTGTTAAGTGAATGGAGTTGAAGTGTATAACCAGATACAGCCATTGACAAGATTAGAGTTATTTCAAGACAAAAAAAAGTATTCTTTTTTTTTAATTATGAAGAATTCCTTTAAAGGATTTCCACATGAGAAACAAGGCTATAATAATTGTGACCCTTTCCTACGACCTTCTCCATGTTTTTCCTTTTTTTTTTTCCTGCTCTCTGTACTTAATACTTCTATTTATTTTGGCTTATATCAGCGATGCTGTATCCCTGAAATCCAGTTCCAGTGTGTCAAGTAAAGATACAGATGCACAAAAGAAAGAAACAACTGCACTTACAGAAGACCCAAATAGTCACAGCAGAATTACTCCAGAAGAAAAAGTCGTAACTCGTGTCCTAGACTCCATAGCAAAGTCTGAAAAATCGCCTTCAGTGGTGTCTGATGACGTAACGATGGCTTCTTCGGGGCTTGATTCCTCTAACAGACCAACTCTAGTTAAAGAATTTCAAAAAGAATTATCTGCTCCCCTACAATCTGATCTTTATTTTGAAAGCAGCAAGCAGGCCTCACAATATGATCATCAGGAAAACATCATGTCCATTGGGTCTAAAATCAAGGAAAAAGCTCTAAGCGCTACGAGGGAATCCTTACGAGTCCAAAAAAGCCAGATTGAGGAAGAAAATGAAAAAACAGCACTGGTTTACGATAACCAAATTCCTGATGTAAAGTCAGGCCTTGGACACGTATTAGCCTGCGATGGTGACTTCATTGTTGACCAGGGACACCTGAAAAAGAGGAAGGAGAATCACCAACCAGAAGCATATGTGGATCCTGGTGACCTCCAACAAATTGCAGATGTTATACCCAAACATGCTGAATACACCGATACAGCTTTTGAGCAACCATCACATCATGAAAAGCAAGAGCCAAAGGACATAAGTGTTAATTCAGTACTTTCTCCCCCAAAACCCAAAGAAAGAAAAAAGCCATCAGTGCAATTCATTGTGCCAAAAGCAGATGACTCCGCCGAAGGACCAATATCAATGGACTCTACTCTGTCGGAATCAGAGAGACGAGAAACCAAAGAATATAAAGAGAAGGAGGATGGAAATGCAGATATGAGAGGATGGCATGGAGAAGACGGGATAGAGAAGGTAAGATTTAAAATAATAATAATAATTTTTATTTCTATAATCCGCAGCACTTTACCTTTTTGAGTAACACATAAAACACTTAAAATAAATTGTCTGCAAGTCTAGCCCTATGTGTTCTCTACTTGAAGCAATGTTTCTAGAAAAGAGAACCTGGTGATATTGCATTTTATAGAATATTCCACAAAACCAGGAGCATGCGGAGGTTTAGCTCCCTTCTCCATTAGCGAAGCGTCTTTTACATTGATATTTAAAGCTCCCTTCCTATTGGAGTTTGTCAGCAGTGCCAGCTATGCTGAGAGGCCATGTTACACTCCACTAAAGCCAAAGAGGCCTTGAGCAAAATTCTCAAAATTTATCAATTCAGTAATAATAAACTACTGTATCTCTTATGATACCAGAGAAAGAGAATTCATATTGCTTAACTCGTGAGTGGTCTGATGAACACCACTGTTGAAGACTGGATGCAGTATTGGTAGTGAATAGAGATGAGCGACTTTGCCTCCGGGAGGGTCGAGTCGGGTTTCGAGCCACCCGACTTTACCAAAAGTCGAGTCGAACGAAATTGGTCGACAATCGACAAAAGTCGTAGTTACGACCGAAACCCAATGCAAGTCTCTCTCTCTCCCTTCCGGGCATGCTCACACTGCATTTCTCCATTTCAAAAGTTCAAGATGGATCCATCTAAAAACTGGATCCGCTGGCATCAGTTTTTTACAATTTGCACTGCATTAGTCTTTTGACAACTTGGATGGATTGTGCCTGATTGCAAAAAACGGATGTGTGAAAGTAGCCTAACTGCAAGCATTCTGGGAAATCCGACTTTGGCGCTCGTTCTGCTGACCGTATTGCCGACTTCGCTCTATGGTCGGGTTTCGGTCGGCGAAACCCGATTTTGGCAAAAGGTGGCGACTTATGAATCTGGCCGATCTGTTTCGCTCAACTCTAGTAGTGAATGGTGAAGGTATTTCACATAGAGTTTTCATAACAATACTACACCTGCGACAAATCAGAAAGGGCCGTGTTATTAGAACTTTATTATTTATATTACTCATTCATATAGCGCTATAAATTCCACAGCACTTTACAGATATTATCATCACTGTCCCCATTGGGGCTCATAATCTAAATTCCCCATCAGTACATATTATGCTCTTTACTAAATATTGAGCCACCACACTGCCCATGGTATGGTGCCAAGCTGTGGGACTTATAATCTAGCCTGGTGATCAATGTAGGAAAGAAAGGGTTCATGCCAAGAAGAGACGTTATACTCTGTCACTGGGAAATCGGATACCTTCCTGATTCCTGGGGGTTGAATTACCGGGATCCCAAGAATTGAGCTCTGAATGAAGCAATGGCCAATCATGTGCACCTCCGCTCCATTCATTTTTAACGGGACCATCAGAGATAGGGAGCGGTGGAGTGCATGCTTGACCACCACTCAGCCCCATTATTAGGATTTCTGGGGGTCCTAGTAGTTCAACCCCAAGCAACCAGAAAGATATCCTCTATCCCGTGGGTAGGATGTAGCTTCTCATATTGGGACAAGCCCTTTAAAGGGGTGTCTGGTCTTCTGATAAAAGTCTACTGTCACTCTATGTGCGTTGTGCATGCTGTCAGGATTCCCCAGTATTGCTGGTGACAGTGGGTAGTCACTTGACCCCAAGTATGCAATTTGCTTACTACCAGCCACACTCCGACTACAAGTGAATTGAGATAAGATGAACACGTCTAGTCGGCATGTTACTGCACGTATGCAAATCGCATACTTTCGGTCACGTGACTGCCCAATTTTCGCTAGCAATACCAGAGAATCCTGACAGTGTGCGCACTACCTGCTGTGATTCAGAATTCTGCAGTCACCATAGTGACTGCATACTTTTATCAGAAGACCGGACATACCGTTTATGTTATTTTCCTGTAATTTTAAACATTGAAGATGACAACTTGGAATTATAAGTCTATGGACAATTCTGCACTACTGAGGGATTGAAGATAACATACAGCAGCAGATTTATCAATGCTGTCTAATTCTTAGGTAGTGAAAACTTAGACTAGACGGTCTTAAAATAAAGGGCAGTTTTTTGGGGGCACACAGTACACCATATTATTTTGCATTTAGCTTGATAAATATGTCCCAGTTTTTATTTCAGCAACACATGGGACTTACATGGATGTTCCATGTGTTTCCCTCCTGGGATTTGTAGTGCATATCATGACCACTGAATTAGAATGTCAGTGATGTGCACTGTTTGCCAGATTGGTTTTACATGTCTGATTTTCACAGACCAAGTACGGACATATATAGGAGGCTGTTCCGGTCGGGAGACCTGTGGCCGGTCCGGACTTCATGGTCAGTACTCAGATCATGAATGTCAGAGGTGTGAAACCAGCTATAGTTGTATTTACTTTTCTTTGTTATTTAATACATTAAAACTGTGATCAAGACAGAGAAATTGCAGAAAGCGAAAAATTTCAAACATGATCTAGTAGAACAAAACTCCTCCATAAAACTTTATTAATTTTAATTCGCCCATGCGCCCCCTGGTGGTGGACTGAAAAACTAACCCTGTTCTACTACTGCTACGTCAAGCACTTTGGATTTGCTTTAAGAATAAAGATAAAAGTACACGTGTTACTGCTCTTTAGGGTGCGGTTTGTGTTCCTCTGTTCACTCCATCTTTGCTAAAAAAAAAAACGCCTCTGTTTCTTGAAAAATAAAGCAGATGAAAAATTCTTCTTAAAATAAAATGAGAATACCAGTAGTTAGCATGGAGTTCTGTAAACGGCCAGGAACATAACTAAGGTTATGATCATATTGCAGTACTGACTTGAGACAGGTCACATCGACATCAGCAAATTGAGGACATACCTGGCTCTGTTTGCTCTTCCATAGGAGCTGCCTGCTATTGTCATGCACTATTCTGGTCTGTACAATGTCTGTCTGGCACACTGGTTATTAATAGATAAGTGTACGGCCTACGCAGCACATGGACACTACACTAACTAAATATATGGCTATTTGAACCCTGCCTAAATAGGATTCAGATGTAGCAGTTGTATACTTGGTCTGATGCACATCAAAGACCCCTCTTCCCAGTGTTGGACTGGGGTGCCAAGAATCCACCTGTGACATTGATTCAGGGGACCAACTCACTCTTGTTCACAAATTTGCCTATGCTTCTATATGATAATAAACTGGTTATTTTTGAATGATTATATGCTTCCCTTGTCTGTATATGTTCCATATAATGCTCTTTTAAGGGGGTGGAAGGCCAACTCCAGCGGAGTGGCCCACCAGGGATTTACCTGTTCACCCATGGACCAGTCCGAACCTGCCTCAGCTGCATAATATGGCACAATTTGTAATAATGACACCCCATAATAAACAAAGGGTCCTAATACAGACTTACTATTGGGACCTAAGAGCTTCAGGTTACAGCACCAGTGACTTCACTATGTGACATCTCTGATATTTTATGGTCACAACAATTCTTATTATGACGACTATATGACAGTTTTTCATATGGTCCATTTTGCATTACCCTATTAGGCAAGATTTTTTCTCCTACCACATTTATCGTTTTTAGCCTACACAGGGAACAATGATGTTGAAGGTCTTATCGTCTTTCCATGCATTCTTATCTGACATATGTTCATTTATTAACCTCGCACTGTAGTGACTTTGCTACACAGGAATGCATTACCGACTGCTCACATATGTTGTGCTGTGCCAAGGGGATAAATAATTACTGCTATGCATGGAGAAATATATTGTATAATGAGAACATGGAGGCCTCATTCATGTGGTTAGAAGGAGACAAGTCCGTTTTTGATCGAAGTCATGGATCAAAATTACTAATACAGAAAGATCATCAATAGAAAAGTAGTGGAAAACACCTTTCAGCAAGTTACACAACACTAGGGTTGAGCATTCCGATACCGAAACCCGGTTCCGATACCTGAAATCCAATGTAAGTCTATGGGAACAAAATATCGGAATATTTTTAATTCCGATATTTTGTTCCCATAGACTTACATTGGATTTCAGGTATCGGAACCGGGTTTCGGTATCGGAATGCTCAACCCTACACAACACCCATTCATTTGTGTTTTTTTTCCATGGCCATCTGGTTAGAATCTGACTTGTTTTTAAGATTGGTGGAAACTCCAATCTTGCACGCTGCAATCTACTCACCTATCAGGAGTCAAATGCTTTGTTAGCTTTCAATCTCATAAATCAGTACAAAGACCTGCCAGCCGATAAATAAAATTGTGGCTTCCATGATATTATTCTTGGAAACCACAAGTGCAGCAACCACGGTATATTATTGACTTGTCAGGCACAAAAGCCAAAATGGTGCCATTGTGTGCTCAAGCTAGATGAAAAACCAGTTTTCCTGGTTGTTGGGTGACAGGTGAGAACGGGAACTAGTCTTTAGCAGTACGATCTATATCTAGATTCCCATTTCCCAGATCTGGAGTAAGGGCACCGTCACACTCAGCGATGCAGCAGCGATCCTGACAATGATATGACCTGGCAGGGATCGTTGCTGCGTCACTATGTGGTCGCTCGTGAGATGCCAAATAGTCAGATCTTCCCAACGACGCAGCAACGATCGGCGACCCGTAGCGACCTGTGCAACGATGTGTCTCCTGTGTGTCTCAATGCTGAGTCCCTAGCGAGATCGTCGGTAAAAGTTGTCAAACACACCGATGCATGCTACCTCATGATCTCAACGACCAAAGAAAGGTCCAGGCATTTCCGACATGACCAGCGATCTCACAGCAGGGGACTGATCGCTGGTACGTGTCAAACATAGCGAGATCGCTATTGCATCACAAAACTTGTGACTCAGCAGCGATCTCGCTAGCGATCTCGCTTAGTGTGACGGGGGCTTAAGACAATCCTAAGAATGACCATGAGGGTTCCTTTTAACCCCTTCATGACCAGAGGTATTTTCGTTTTTTGCTCCCCTTCTTCCCAAAGTAGTAACTTTTTTATTTTTTGGTCAAAATGGCCATTGAGGGCTTGTTTTTTTGCGGGACAAGTTGTCCTTTTGAACGAATCCATTGGTTTTAACATATCGTGTTCTGGAAAACGGAAAAAAAATCCAAGGGCAGTGAAATTGCAAAAAAAGTTCAATTCCACACTTGTTTTTTTAACATGTTCACTAAATACTAAAACTGACCTGCTATTATGATTCTCCTGGTCATTATGAGTTCATAGACACCAAACATGTCTAAATTCTTTTTTATTTAAGTGGTGAAAAAAAAATCCAAACTTTATTAAAAAGAAAAAAAAAAAATTGCCCCATTTTCTGAGACCTGTAGCATCTCCATTTTTCGTGATCTCGGGTTGGGTGAGGGCTGTTTTTTTTGCGCGCCGAGCTGACGTTTTTATTAATACCATTTTGGTGTAGATGCGATCTTTTGATCGCCCGTTATTACATTATACTGCAATGTAGCGGTGACAAAGAAACATTTACCGATCAGGTTAATTCTTTTTTATATTGATAGATCGGGAAATATATATGTATATTTGATTTTTTTTTATTGTTTTATTTTGAATGGGGCGAAAGGGGGTGATTTGAACTTTTATATTTTTTTAATTTGTTTAATATTTTTAAAAACATTTTTTTTACTTTTTTGCATGCTTCAATAGTCTCCTTGGGAGACTAGAAGCTGTAGTTGTTTGACCCATGAGTGCCGACCACCGGCTATGACTTCTTGAGGTCTGCTGGAGACTTCTGGTTGTCATGCCAACCCATCAGTTAGGCCTCTTTCACACTTCAGTCGTGCGACGTCAGTCAAAATCCATCAAAATGAGAAAAAAATGGATCCTCCATTTTTTTGGGCGGATCCGCTTTTTTCCCATTGACTTGCATTAGTGACGGTATTTGACGGATGGTCGTCCATTAGGTCCGTTTTTTGACGGATCCAACAATAAATTGGCGTCCGTCGTTTCAGAAAAACGTCCAATGCAACGTTTTTTTGGTCCACCAAAATGGCGGACTATGGCGGATCCGCCGCATCCGCCATTTTGCATAATGGCCGCCTATGGGCGGCGGATCCGCTGGCATCCGTCCTTGACGGAATCCGCCAGCAGATCCGTCGCTTCCATAGAAAACCATTGAAAATGCTGACAAAACTGTCCGGGGTATCTCTCTCTCTCTCTATCTCTCTTTCTCTCTCTCCCCTTCGTGCCAGACATGCGTACCTGCATTTTCCGGCTACAAAATTTATTTTTCCGGGTTGAAAAGTTCATGTTGGATCCGTCAGAAAAGTGATCCGCTTGCATCCGTTTTTGCACTTTTCTGGCGGATCCGCCATTCTCACTCTTTGGCGGATGTCGCGCGACTGAAGTGTGAAAGAGGCCTTACCCGCGATCACGTGATGGGGTCATCGAAGGGTGGGATTTCTGACGCGTTTCCGGTAAGTGCGAGTTAAATGGCGCTGTCAGAGATTGACAGTGGCTGTTAGACGCACAGCACTGGAGCCCACATCAAAGTACTATTACACCCAATGTCGGAAAGGGGTTAAACACTGAATCTAATAAAACTAGTTCTACCCTGGAACAGCCGCCATTGCTATAGGTAACCACACTGATGGCTTGGCTCAGTGGTTAGCACTGTACCCTTGCAGCACTGAGGCCCTGGGTTCAACTCACACCAAAGACAACATCTACAAGAAGTTTGTGTGTTTTCCCAGTGTTTGCATGGGTTTTCTATGGGTACTCCGATTAACTCCCACACTCCAAAGACATACTGATAGTGAATTTAGATTGAGAGCCCCAATGGGATAGTGATCACGGTGTCTGTAAAGCTGTGGAATATGATGACACTGTATAAGTGACTAAATTACAAATAATAAAACCAGATGTCAGTGCTATCAATGGATCAGTGTAGTTACTATCTGACAGAAATGCAGAAATTTTTTAGCTGGCACTGTCCTGCCAACAGTAGAAAAATCCAAAGCTTCGGCCATATGTCCTCTAATAATAATAATAATTTTATTTCTATAGCGCCAACATATTCCGCAGCACTTTATGAAGACCCTGCATTGCCTTTTCTAACAAATACGAGTCTGTTAGAAAACAAGTTTGACTTACTGTATCTACACACTATGTCTGACCTAACAGTGTAGGATACTGTATTCACTGTATTTGTTGTTAGTAGCTGAGATGGGCAAATCTGAACAGTAAAGTTTAAGGTCTATACTGAACCTATACTGGTCAGGCAAGGACTTCACCAGGAAGTCCATGTTACTGTTAGGGTTCAGCACCCCGAACACCAGGTGTTTCTCGCGCTGACATTTGCATGTAGCATGAGAAACTCCCGCTGCTCTGATCAGCCATAAGATTAATACCACCAGTCAGAGAGCTGCGATTCTCACGCTGTCAAATGACAGCAAGAGCCCACAGCTGTGATCGAAGGTAGAAAATCTACCTCCGGTCACTGACGTCGGCTGACGGGACTACTACTCCCTTCAGCCTACTCCTGCTGCCGCTAATAACAGCAAGAGCAGTCGGCGGCTTATGGGAGGATCCATCAGCTAGAGCCTGCGCGCTAAATAAATACACACGTGGTCAAAATTGTTGGCATCCCTCGTTTAACCCTTTTACCCCCGAGGGTGGTTTGCATATTAATGACCGGGCCAATTTTTGCAATTCTTTATGAGGTAATAACTCTGGAACGCTTCCATGGATTCTGGTGATTCTGACAATGTTTTCTCGAGACATAGGCCGGCGTCACACTGGCGACAGAATCGGACGACTGCAATACGATGAAATATCGCATTGCAGTCTGCCCTATGTTAATCTATGGAGCAGCTCCCAGTATCAGATTTTTTGTGGTCCGTTTTAAACGTCCGAGTGCAATCGCAGCATGCTACGATTGTCACCGATTGTGGGTCGACTATCGCCAATGCAAGTCTATGGGAGCGATGAAAAATCGGATTACAAACGGACCGCACGTGTGACTTGCGATTAAATCGCATCGGTGTCCTTTAGAAAAGCCGGCAATTCATCCCCGGCTATACTGTAAAATCACACTGACAGCTTTAATAAAGAATAGAAAGAATAGATATATACACATAGAATACATATATATATATATATATATATATATATATATATGTCATTGTGACATATATATATACATATATTTATAGTTCTTACACTTCTACATACTGTAATAGCCGCTAATTCAATTGCCGGCTTTTGTGAAATCACAGAAGCCGACATGAAATGATACATTGTTTAGACACAGTTAACCATGTAATTTCCTGTATTTTGATATATGGTTTGAACTTACAATTACATAAGTGTATGTGTGCCAAATTTCAGACATGTAGGGGTTAATTAAAGGTGTAAATTCGTTAAAAAAAAAAAATGCGTGGGCTCCCGCTGTATTTTCTCCACCAGACAGACAAAGCAAGCGAGTGGGGGCAGATAATAATAGACTAGGGAGGGTACATTTTTTTTGTGCCCCCCCTGGCTACTAACATCTGCCCCCAGACACCCCAGAAAGGGCAAATCTATAATTAGATTTGCCCTTTCTGGCACTTTGCCCGTCTATTCCCATTGCCCTGTAGCGGTGGCGAATGGGTTAATAAGGGGTTACAGCCACCTTGCAATTGAAAGGTGACTGTAAGCCAGGTTAATAATTGAGAGCTGTCAATTAGACAACTATCAATTATTAATCCTATTGAAGTAAATAAAAAAACACACACACTTTAAGAATAAATAATTTTAATGAAATAAAAACACATTTTTTGACCATCTTTTATTTTACTCTTAATCCGTGCGAAGCCCTTGATCTCCTAAAATAAATATAAAATAATAAAACAACATTATTCTTACCTATCTGGCGATCTGTCACGTCCCACGATGTAATCCTTCACAAAGGGTTAACTAGCAATCAGCTAAGCAGCGCAACTAATGCTGCGTGCTCAGCTGATAGCTCCTGAATGAATCAGCTTATCTCCTGCCGACAGGAGAGGATGTGATTAATGAATGAAGCTTAATTGATTGTATCCCACTTTCACCTTAGGTCAGGTCACTGAAGTGAAAGTGGCAATAAATCAATTTAGCTTCATTCATTCATCTCTTCCTCTCCTTTCGCTGGTAGAGGAAGTTATTCATTCAGGAGGTTATAGCTCAGAGACAGCATTATAGCTCTCTGCGAGCTGTAACCTGTTAACCCTTTCTGATGGATTACACCGTGGGACCTGACTGTACATCGGATTGGTAAGAATAATTTTGCTTTTTTATTTTATTTTTATTACAGGAAATGGTTTTAGCAGGAAAATAAAATATGGTCAAAAACTGTGTGATTATTTCATTAAACTCTTTTTTATTAAACTGTGTGTGTTTGATTTTTCTTTCATACAATAGAATTAATAATTGATAGTTGTCTAATTGACAGCTCTCAATTATTAACCTGGCTTACAGTCACCTTTCAATTGCAAGGTGGCTGTAACCCCTTATTAACCCATTCGCCACCGCTACAGGGCAATGGGAATAGACGGGCAAAGTGCCAGAAAGGGCAAATCTAATTATAGATTTGCCCTTTCTGGGGTGTCTGGGGGCAGATGTTAGTAGCCAGGGGGGGCACAAAAAAATGTACCCTCCCTAGGCTATTATTATCTGCCCCCACTCGCTTGCTTTGTCTGTCTGGTGGAGAAAATACAGCGGGAGCCCACGCATTTTTTTTCAACGAATTTACACCTTTAATTAACCCCTACATGTCTGAAATTTGGCACACATACACTTATGTAATTGTAAGTTCAAACCATATATCAAAATACAGGAAATTACATGGTTAACTGTGTCTAAACAATGTATCATTTCATGTCGGCTTCTGTGATTTCACAAAAGCCGGCAATTGAATTAGCGGCTATTACAGTATGTAGAAGTGTAAGAACTATAAATATATGTATATATATATGTCACAATGACATGATTATATATATATATATATATATATGTGTTCTATGTGTATATATCTATTCTTTCTTTTGTGATTTAAATACTATTCTTTTGGATCCATTATATGTCAGTTTTGCAAGCCTGCGAGAAATTCTCGCAAGTCGGATGAAAATCGGATGTTACAAGGTACACACACATGCGACTAAATGGCATCTTTGAAGGAAAATCTGATGCCAGGCGGATGTGTGATGTTTTCATTTTGGTACGATAATCGACCGACTAAAACGGTCCGATTTTTTGTAGTTGTGTCTGACCCCGGCCATATTGTATTTCAAGACAGTGGTAACATTTCTTTGATATTGCTTGCTATTATTTGTGAAAAAAACAGAAATTTGGCAAAAATTTTGAAAATTTCATCATTTTCCAACTTTGAATTTTTATGCCCTTAAACCACAGAGATATGTAACAGAAAAAACTTAATGAGTAAAATTTCCCACATGTTTACTTTACATCAGCACAATTTTGGAACCAAATTTTTTTTTTCATTAGGAAGTTATAAGGGTTAAAAGTTTGACCACCGATTTCTCATTTTTACA
This sequence comes from Oophaga sylvatica, assembly GCA_033576555.1. Taxonomy (NCBI): domain Eukaryota; kingdom Metazoa; phylum Chordata; class Amphibia; order Anura; family Dendrobatidae; genus Oophaga; species Oophaga sylvatica. The sequence continues at coordinate 254,360,005 of JARQOD010000003.1, read as the reverse complement.
ACACCGTTTTTTTTTAGGGACCACATCACATTTGAAGTCACTTTGAGGGGTCTATATGATAGAAAATACCCAAAAATGACACCATTTTAAAGACTGCACCCCTAAAGGTACTCAAAACCACATTCAAGAAGTTTACTAACCCTTCATGTGCGTCACAGGAATTTTTGGAATGTTTAAAAAAAATGAACATTTAACTATTTTTCACAAAAAATTTACTTCAGATCCAATTTGTTTTATTTCCCAAGGGTAACTGTAGAAATTGGACCCCAAAAGTTGTAAATTGTCCTGAGTACGCTGATACCCGATATGTGGGGGTAAACCACTGTTTGGGCGCATGGCAGAGCTTGGAAGGGAAGGAGCACCATTTGACTTTTCAACGCCATGTCGCGTTGGAGAGCCCCTGATGTACCTAGACAGTGGAAACCCCCCACAAGTGACACCATTTTGGAAAGTAGACCCCCTAAGTAACTTATCTAGATGTGTAGTGAGCACTTTGAACCCCCAAGTGCTTCACAGAAGTTTATAACGTAGAGCCATAAAAATAAAAAATCATATTTTTTTTTCACAAAAATTATATTTTTGCCCCAATTCTTTATTTTCTTAAAGGATACATGAGAAATTGTACCCCAAAAGTTGTTGTGCAATTTGTCCTGAGTATGCTGATACCCCATATGTGGGGGTAAACCACTGTTTGGGCGCATGGCAAAGCTCGGAAGGGAAGGACCACCTTTTGACTTTTTCAACGCAGAATTGGCTGGAATTAGATCAGACACCATGTTGCATTTGGAGAGCCCCTGATGTGCCTAAACAGAGGAAACCCCCCAATTCTAACTCCAACCCTAACCCAAACACACCCCTAACCCTAACCCAACAGAAGCATACAGTCTAGATCACGTGAGGTCATTATTGCCCTCTGCTCCTCTTTGGTCAGTCCTCATCTGGAATACTGTGTCCAGTTTTGGGCACCACATTTTAAAAAAGACATCAACAAACTGGAGCAAGATCAGAGAAGAGCCACCAGAATAGTGACCGGTCTGCAAGCCATGTCCTATGAGGAACGGTTGCAGGATTTGGGAATGTTTAGCTTGCAAAAAAGAAGACTGAGAGGAGACTTAATAGCTGTCTACAAATATCTCAAGGACTGTCACATTGCAGAAGGATCATCTTTATTCTCATTTGCACAAGGAAAGACTAGAAGCAATGGGATGAAACTGAATGGGAGGAGACACAGACTAGATATTAGAAAAAACTTTTTGACAGTTAGGGTGATCAATGAGTGGAACAGGCTGCCACGAGAGGTGGTAGTTCTCCATTCAATGGAAGTCTTCAAACAGAGGCTGGACAGACATCTGTCTGGGATGATTTAGAGAATCCTGCTTTGAGCAGGGGGTTGGACCAGATGGCCTAGGAGGTCCCTTCCAACTCTACCATTCTATGATTCTATGATTCTAATACCAACCCTAACCAAAACCCTAACCACAAACCTAACCCTAACACATCCCTAACTCTAATCCCAACACTAACCCTAATCCTAACCCTAATCCCATCTCTAGCCCTAACCCTAACCCTAAGTTTAGCCCCAACCCTAACCCTAACTTTAGCCCCAACTCTAACCCTAACTTTAGCCCCAACCCTAACCCTAACTTTAGCCCTAACCCTAACCCTAATGGGAAAATGGAAATAAATACTTTTTTTATTTTATTACTTTTCCCTAACCAAGGGGATGATAAAGGGGGTTTGATTTACTATTTATAGTGCGGTTTTATAGCGGGTTTTTATGTTGGCAACTGTCACACGCTAAAAAATGCTTTTTATTGCAAAAAAATAGTTTTTGCATCACCACATTTTGAGATCTATAATTTTTCCATATTTTGGCCCACAGAGTCATGTGAGGTCTTGTTTTTTGCGGGACAAGTTGACGTTTTTATTGGTACCATTTTCGAGTACATGACATTTTTTGATCACTTTCTATTCCGATTTTTGAGAGACAGAATGAGCAAAAACCAGCAGTTCATTAATTTCTTTTGGGTGGGGGGTGTTTACACCGTTCTTCGTGTGGTAAAATTGATAAGGCAGTTTTATTCTTCAGGTCAGTATGATTAAAGTGATATCTCATTTATATCATTTTTTATGTTTTGGCGCTTTTATATAATAAAAACTATTTTATAGAAAAAATAATTGTTTTTGCATCACTTTATTCTGACAGCTATAACTTTTTTGTTTTTTCGCTGATGATGCTGTATGGCTGCTTGTTTTTTGTGAGACAAGATGACATTTTCAGCGGTACCATGTTTATTTATATCCGTCTTTTTGATCGTGTGTTATTCCACTTTTTGTTCAGCATTGTTTTTTGCCTTGTTTTTTTATGATGTTCACTAAAGGGGTTAACTAGTGGGACAGTTTTATAGGTCGGGTCGGTTTTATTGTTTAGATTTTTTTTAATTCAAATATTTATTTAGTAATAGAATAAATATTGATTTTTTATTATTATTTTTTATTACTTTTTTAAATGATGGTACCCCTGAAAATAATGTGACGAAAGGGACATGTTAAATCAAGGTGTGCCCACTAATTAGCATCACAGGAATCTACAATTTTGGAATCAGTGAGTGGGCCTGTATAGAGGGCTACAGATCCACACTGTGCTGTTTAGTGACATGGTGTGTATCACACTCAACATGGACCAGAGGTTTTTTTAAATTCTTAATTTAAATACACTGGAACTGTTCTCTGCGAGACCCGGCTGCTGGAAACTGAAGTGAGTCAGTAAGTTTATCTCAGCTTCCAGCACTCAGTTTTCACGAGGGCAGGGCCCTGTGTGCTGAAATAACCTTACTGTAAGGTCAACTGAGTTCATAGCAGCTGGTTCTCATTATGCACAGCGCTAGTACCAAATTGGGTATGGACTGCGAGTCCAGCACTTGGCACTCCGGCATTCATCAGTCCAGCACTCGGGCTACCATGAGACCCGGTGGCTAAGGTTACCAGAGATCACAGCTACCGAGTCTCCCGGCAACTGTGAGGTCCAGAAACCTTATGGGAAACTTTGAGGGACACTTCAAGGTTACTTGTGTTTCCAGCTGCTGGAGCACCTGTAGGCTGTGAACTAAGGTTACCTCCTTAAGTGTGTATTTTACTGTACTTGTTAATAAATAAAAAAGTAAATGAAGAAAATGACATGGGGTCCCCCCATAATTTTCATAACCAGCTGATGGAAAGCTGCTGGCTGTAGACTGATGTTAATATTCTTGGAAGGAGCCAATACCCATAAAGGTTGCCAGGCTATTAATATCAGGTTACAGCTGTTTGCTTAGCCTTTACTGGTTAGTGTAGGGAAGACGCTCCAAAAAATGATGTAGTGTCCCCCCTATATTTACAAACCAGCTAAGGCTATGCAGACAATTGTGGACTGATATTAATAGTCCTGGAATGGGCTATGTCCCTCCCAGACTAAGAACATTAGCCGTCAGCTGTCCCAGAAATGGAGCAGCCTTAAGATGCGCAAATTCTGCCTCTTAGCCTCAGCTTTCCTCACTTTCCCTAGTGCAGTGGCAAGTGGATTAATAGCTGTGGGGTTGATGTCAGCTGTTTTATGGCAGCTGACATCAAGCCCACAGGTTAGTAATGGAGAGGCGTCTATCAGACACCCCCATTACTAAACCCATAGCCAAATGTAATAAAGACACAGCCAGAGTAAAGTCCTTTAATTGAATAAACACAGACTCCTTTATTTGAAATAAAAACTCTCAACCCTCTTTTACCCATTTATTCACCAAAAATGAAAATGAAAAAGTAAACTTATACTCACCTAATCCATTAATGGCCATGACCCATGAGTCTGGATGGTTTGGAGAGAAGTCACATCAATGATGCAACCGCTCTCCACGCCAGCCGGCTCATACTGAGGAGAGCGTGAGAAGCTCTGCCTGTAACCGCGGTGACGTCATTAAGGTTACCGCCAGTCACAGGCAGATCTTTTCATGCTCTGCTCAGTGTGCTCCAGCTAGCGTAGAGAGCAATCACATCACTTATGTGACTGGTCTCCAAACCATCAGCAGAAACGTGAGTATAACTTTGCTTTTATTATTTTATTTTTGGTGAATAAATGGGTAAAGAAGGTTAGGGAGTTTTTATTTCAAATAAAGAAGTAGGGGAGCATGGACTACATTGGAACTTCCTGAAAACATTTTTGGTAATAAATCCTTATCATAGAATCATAAAATGTTAGAGTTGGATGGGACCTCAAGGGTCATCGTGTCCAACCCCCTGCGCAATGCAGGATTCACTATACCATCTCAGACAGATGTCTGTCTAGCCTCTGTTTGAAGACTTCCATTGAAGGAGAACTCACCACCTCTCGTGGCAGCCTGTTCCACTCATTGATCACTGTCACTGTCAAAAAGTTTTTTCTAATATTTAATCTGTATCTCCATTTAATTTTCATTCCATTGCTCATCTTGTTTCCATGTGCAAATGAGAATAATGCTGATCACTCTACACTGTGACATCCCTTCAGATATTTGTAGACAGCTATTAAGTCTCCTCTCAGTCTTCTTTTTTGCAAACTAAACATTCCCAGATCCTTTAACCATTCCTTGTAGGATATACTTTGCAGTCCCTACTATCTGTACTATCTCTGAACTTGCTCTAGTTTTTCAATGTCTTTTTCAAAATTTGTTGCTCAGAACTGTACACAGTATTCCAGATGAGGTCTGACCAAGGAGGAGTAGAGGGGGATAACTTCTTCAAATGATCTAGACTCTATGCCTCTCTTAATACATCCTAGAACTGTGTTTGTCTTATTTGCTGCTGCATCACACTGTTGACTCATGTGCAGTCTGTGATCTATTAGTATACCCAAGTCTTTTCACACGTTCTGTTGCTTAGTTCTAGTCCTCTCATTCTATAGATGTAATTTTCGTTTTTCTTTCCCAGATGAAGAATCTTGCATTTCTCCCTGTTAATACCATTCGATTAGTCGCTACCCAATGCTCAAGCTTATCTAGATCCTTATGGAATCTCATTTTTTTTGACACACCCATAGACTTTAATGTGCAAGTCGAAGAGACTAGTTCATGCTCCAATTTTTTCATATGGACATTCGGTCAATTAAAAAAGGTAATCTGAACAGGATAATTGCATAACATTGGTCCTACTGCTGTCTATGTGATGTCATTTTTTTCGAGGGACAGCACTTTGACTGAAAATACAATCATGGAAACGTAGCCTAAGGGTTATAATTAAGTTCAGCAAAGTTCACAGACAGGCATACAGAAAAATTATTGTCAAACATGCCTTTAATCAACTGGTCAAAGTCAGCTAATTATTTTTATGTCAAAACTTTGCAGATAACAGTTTCAAATGGGCAGCAAAAGCCTGGTGAAGAAGAGAATCAGAAGTCTGCAAAAATAGATGAGCCACAAGGTTACGTGAGGACACAAATAACCAACTATACAGTGACCATAGATGATAATATTAGCAAAGATCCTACAGACTATACAAGTCATAGAAGGGACCATCCTAATACTATTCAAGAAAATATAGATGTTTGTCAATCTGATATTCATGGATCAAGTTTATATCAAAGAGAAACTAAAATTGCTTATGAAGAAGACAAGTCTTCCATTTCTTACCCTACAAAGCTGAATGAAGATGATGAACATGGTAATCAACCTGATAATGTGGTTGAGGACTACAGAAGCTTCCATAAGAGACAGCCAGAAGGAGATCCTGCAGTGAAGAACGTGGACTATATGCCCCATTTTGCTCATACGCCCCCAGATTTTTCACACAGGTAACCAATTCTATTTAATTGTATCCTTGACTGAAGGTTTTCTACAGGAAGCAGATGTTTTCTTTTGCAGAGAATACATCTTAGTATTAAATGCACGTCATTATTGCCATTTAAGTAAGAACATTTCGGAAAATAAGCGACATTGTCATTAAAAAGATCAATTCGTTTTTACAAAAACTTTCACAAAATTTTTCATGTAGATCTGGATACATATAATAGTGGCTGCAGAATGGTGTAAAATGCTCCACACCAAAAACTCTCTGATAACACCCACTTGGGCTTAACGAAAATTACGTCATTAGGTGCCAAATACTTTGTTTATATCTCAACAATGGAGAGGAGAAATTAAAAAATCACATATTATATTAAGCCAGGGGATAAATACACCTTACAGGATCCTCAATGTCTCTTGCTCTTGAATGCATCAAAAGTCTGTCATTCAACACATTTAAGAGGAACAGATCAAGAGGTGTGTGCAGTCCTTGACACATTGAGCAAGGTCAGTGTCACCCTTATGACTAAGTTTTGCTATGTTTGCAAATGCCATTTTATTGTGAGAATATTTGTCTGACACATACTGGTGTACTCACTGGTGGACAAAGTCAGAAAAGGGCCCCTGTGCAAGAACAATACATGGGCCCTTTGCAGCCCAAGATCTCCTAAAAATGCAAAATTGCACCTGCTTTGGAGGTATAAATGGGCACCCTCACCTCTTGGGCCCCTGTGCAGCTGCACAGGATGCACCAATGTTATGTCCGCCTCTGGGTGTACTGCCTTACCGATGACAGATAACTGGAAACAAATCTCTAATCTTCTTTATTTAACCATCTCTGACAATTGTACTGTCTGTTGCATTTAGCCACTAGATCAAAGAGGTTTTGTTCATTTTGGTCAGCTAAGTTCCATTTATACTGTGTGATGTGCAGTATTAAATGACTTCGGACTGAAAACATGTTTGCCGGTGTGAGGTTGTTCAGATGTGCACTACTGAACAATCAGCAATAGATCATGTAGACTTCTATTCTTCTCCGCATCACAGGTCCTGTTTACACAGGAGGATGTGCTTGAGAACAAAGATCTTTTGTGCAAACCAAAAGATTGATTCACCCAACGAACAAGCAATCTGTTTGTCTGTGACGGGTTTTAATGTAATTTAAATATGCATATTTCTAGGTACCTGAATACTCTGGTGGAAAAAAAAACTAATACATTGAGTTGGCATTAAAGTTACAATATCGTAGCTAGCTATTCTAGCTTTTAAACAGACTTCTGTGCAAAATATTCTGCTGATTAATATCTTAATATATTTATAGAAATTTTTATATCGGTTGGGAGGTCCATTTTCAATTACAAAGTTTTAGCCCCTGCAAAGTTTTACAATTAAATGTAAAAATTCTGTCTGCCTGCCATCACCACTAAAGGGAAAGCAGCACTTTAGGCATTATTAAGATATATTAAAAAACAAAAACATGACTACAAAATTTTGGCTCTAAAATCACATTTGGTTAAAATGTGAACATTCAATCTCCATTTTTAACAGCAACACTAAGAGGTGACCTAAATAGGCACCAGCCTAATTTTGCTTACTCTATGGGCTGCTGATGCGTATAGGCTGTATTTGCCATATGTAAGGAACAATGGCACACCTGGTCTGACAGTAATGTGTGCATCAGGTAACTTTTTGTGGGTTATTGTAACAATGTATATACATTTATTATATTTATTTTCTATTGCTTTTTTTTTTAGATCAGAACATGAAAATTATGAGTATTCCTTCCATGATTCTGGGACAGCTCATATCCAGCATTATAAATCCACAATGGATCATTCAGAATGTGATGATATAAAGGAATCAGCACACATGAGTAAAGAATCCCAATCAGAAGACAAATCTCCTTCACGGGAAATACATACTCATTTGGAAGTTCATCCACCAAGTGCCCGACTCAATCACAAGAGGAGCTGACTCAGCTGAAGAACCTTGAATCAAACAGTTCTAAGTCAAAACTTGGCTACTTAGAAGACTTGGTGTCTTCTAAATCAGAAGAAGTTCAATTAACTAATTTTGGAGACCCTACTTACAAAATCATTCAGTCAACGGCGGAAAGTAATATAAGTGATCACGAAGGAGGACATCAGTACTATAATATTGACTCACAAAACTTGCAAGATAGAGAAAAAAGAAAACATAGAGTTGATGAATCAGAGGACCATGATTATTCACATAGTCATGTAGAGGAACCAATGCATGAACATGCTCAGTCTGAGGAACCAGTTCATACATATGAACCATCTGAGGAACTAGTTAGTACATTTTCAGAATCTAACCAAATGGTTCACACATATGCACCATTTAAGGAACAAGTTCACACATACATAGCATCTGAAGAACCGGTACATACATATACAGAATCTGAGGGAAATGAACCTACTTATGGAACATCTGGTGATGAACCATTTAACAAATATGCACAATTTGAGGAATCAACGCAAGAATATTCACAATCAGAAGAGGAAAGTCATAGATATGGTGTAATAAAGAAACCAAAATTTGAGTATTATCAGTCAGAGATGTTAGAACAAATGTATGAGCAACCGGAGAAGCAAGTTTCCCACAATGCTGAGTTAGAAGAGTTAACTCATAGCCAAGAACCATCAAAGACACAAACCGTCACATATGAGCAACATATGAAACCAATTTACAGATATGATGAATTAAGGGAGTCATATCCCCAGGACACACAAATAAGGGAAACAGAAATGACATATGAACAAGTTTATCAACATGAAAAGGAAAGGTATGTGCAACCAGAGGACTCACCAGAAAACATAATTCCCCATATAAAAACAGAGTCACATTACCAACAAACACGGGCAGAGGAGCCAGTTAGTAAAAACTCCCTATCAAAAAAAATAAGTTCCAGTGAAATGCCATTGGAGTTGTCAAATTACCTACAAGCACAATCGGAGGTGCCAAATTATGGACAAACACAAACAAAAGATCTAGATTACAAACTAACACAATCAGTAGAGCATAATTATCAACAAACCAGCAAGAAGAGCCAAAATATCAACAAAAACACTCAGTAGAGCCAAATTACCAATTTAAACACTCAGAGGAGTCAGAATACCAAGAAGAACACGAGGTGCCAAATTACCAATATAAACAGTCAGAGGAGTCAGAATACCAAGAAGAACAGGAGGTGCCAAATTACCAATATAAACAGTCAGAGAAGTCATATAACCAAGAAGAACACGAGGTGCCAAATTACCAGTATAAACAGTCAGAAAAGTCATATTACCAAGAGAAACACTCTGAGGAGCCCAATTACCAATATAAACAGTCAGAGGAGTCAGAATACCAAGAACACTCAGAGGAGCCCAATTACCAATATAAATACTCAGAGGAGTCATATTACAAAGACAAACACTCAAAGGAGCCAAATTACCAGCGAGAAGACTCAGATGAGCCAAATTATCAAGAAGAACACACAGATGAGCAAAATTATCAATTCAAACACTCATATGAGCAAAATTATCAAGAAACACAATCAGAAGACCTGAATTTCAGGTATTTACAACAAGAAATCTTGGTACATAAAAATAAAGACTCAGAAGATCCACACTTAATAAGTTATTCAGAACAATCAGAGGAGAAAGATGGTCACATACAGGAACAGAAAAGTAAGATGATTGGAGAACATAACAATAGGTTGACAGAGTCTATAGAAGAAGATTATATAAACCTGCATGAAGCAGAAAAAGACAGCGGACGTATTACTTCATCAGAGCAAGATAAACCTAAGAGCACACTTGTAAAATACTTGGAACAGCAAGTTAGCGATAGTGCCCCCGAAGAATACCACCACAAAGATGAGTCAGTTTCTGAGACCTACGATAAGGAGCTGCTCTTGAAAGAGCAAAAGCTTGAGTACACACAGAAAGACGAGCCAAAGACTCGAGATGCTCCTACTGTTGAGTCAGAGCCTCAAGATCATACAGATTCTAAAGAAACAGATAAACAATCTCAAATCCTTGAATCACACACAGAGGAAATACAAGATACTTGTGCTGAGGACGACTTGGACAAAAACACTTTAAATGAAAAAAATATAATTGGACATTCTGAACTGGAAGAACCTGAGCACAATGAAGATAGGTCAGGTGGACATAAATTATCAAATGAAACACACGAAGAGAGTCCAGTGGATACAGCATCAGAAACAGAGGAAATTCCAGAAGAAAATTTTGATTTTCTAGAGGTATGAATCATTTCTTTTATGGTTTTGAATAGCAAAATATTTAGCTTTCTAGATAATAAGTCCATTAGTTTGCTGTGTTGAGATATGTCAGAGCTCTGGCTACAAGCATGTTCTGAATGGCATAAACTCCTTTTGACGTAACACTATAAAACCTTAGGCCATGGCTTCTAGTGCTTCATAGAGATATTACTTTATATGCATCTTCATGAAATCTGAGGCATGCAGTGCAATACCGGGACTTTGCTTTGTATAACTCCGAGATTTCTTTAGCCATTATTATGACTATAAACATGAGGCTCTAAACTTAGGATCAGTTAGTACTTATCAATAAGTTGACCACAGATACATCTTTCAACAACAGTGATTAATCTACATAGTTATTAGAAAATAACGGTGGGGGGACTTAGTTGACAGACTATTGCTAAAGCAATCCTTCAGGCTATCCCTCACTAAAGGGTATGCCACACTGAACAATATCGCTAACGGGATCGCTAAAAAACGTCACTATTTAGCGATCCCGTTAGCGATGTTGTTCAGTGCGGCAGCTGCCAGCGACGAGCTTCCTGCTGTGATCTCGCTCGTCGCTGGAATCGCTCCGGACCCTATTTTCTCGTCGGCGCTCCCGCTGGGTAAGTATATATCGCTAGTGTGGCACCTTTTCTTAGCGATTTAGCGGTACTTTTGTACCGCTAAAGTCGTTAAGAAGATCGCTAACGGCGATAGCGTCGTTAACTATATCGCTAAATGTGGCCGCACTTAGCGATATAGAAACAATCCCGCTAGCGATCGCATTAGTATGCGTCGTTATCGTGATCGCTAGCGGGATTGTTTAGTGTGGCAGTACCTTAAGGCTCATCCTTACCAAATATTCATCAATCACCTGATTATCATCTTTTTCTCACTTGTGCTATAGTAATCTGTACTTCCTAATCATTCTGCCCTTACTATAATAGAAATCAACTCTGAATAGGCAGAACAGAAGGAAGAAGGGAGTGAGCACCAGCTTGGACCATTAATGAGACATTAGGTGTGTCTCAGACTATGTTAGACTCCTTGTAGACACTGGGAAAATGCTATGACCATAGCTTTACTCTAATGGAACAGAGATAGAAATCAGCCAAATAGTAGAAATAGACGAGCATCGCTGATATGTCCAGAGTCTGACATATATTGTCATGACTGGACAGTTGATTATTCCAGCCCTGATAGGAAGGTGCATCTCTATGTTGATTTGTGGTCGAAAAGGACACATGCAAGAAATATCTTTCAGCAATATTGTGCAATATGATCCTTCGGGGTCATTAAGCTCTGGGCCTTTAGGCATTGCCTGAGTGGCTGAAAACTGAGCCCACTCTTGATCACAGTGCAAATATAATAATCAGGCCTTTCGCCTGATATTGGATTCTGCTATTTTGCAAATTAAGAGGTGGTTATTGTAAAGACACACACACACACTATGTGTCTTTCTAAGGGTCGCTGCACGGGAGACACAGGACAGCCAGGGGATGCACGGGCACCGCAGTGTGCGTGGTATAACTGAGCAGAACCTGGAAGATCACGTGACAGCCGGGGAGGCACCGAGGGCGGAGCCGAGCTCCGTGAATGGACGGGAGCCGACCGCTGCGTGAACGCCGGATACGCACTCAAGCAAGCCAAGGTCAGAAGCCGGGAAGACGAGTAATAGCCAGCGATGAGACAGAAGGGACAGAAGGATGGTGGGGGATAAGCTGAGGTCGGTAGCCAGGCGGGAGCGCAGGACCAGAGGGCAAGAAAGAGGGTGGTCAGTAACAGAGCCGAGGATCAGAACCAAAGAGTACAGAGCAGAATTAAATCGAGAGACAGAATACCAAGAAGAACTCCAGGTCGTACACTGGAAAACACAAACACTCAGAGGCTCAATGATATCAGAACGATAACCTGGGTCAGCAACTCAAGCCGGGTAAGCAGAAGTATCACTGACACAGAACCAGGTCAGAAGCAGACCTAAATAGCCCTCCCAGAACCAAAGAGAGGCTCAACAAGGTTAACCCCTACCTAACCAGGACAGGAGCAAAAACCCCGTCCTGAGTCTTGAAAGTTATATTATCAATATTGTTATATATTAATCAAATATTAGAGCATATAATCCACAGCTCTCCTTACCAAATTCAATTTCCTTTATCCATGGATAGCAGATACAATATCCCAAAGCGATCTATGGCTGTTTAGCTTTTGAATACGCTTTCTCAAGTCCTTGAAAAAGCATATTCACAGGCGAAACGGCCATAGGATGCTTTGGGATACTGTACTTAAATGTTCCTGCTGTTAATGATTAAAGGAAACTGAATGGACATTTGGTGAAGAGTGCCATAGATTATATTCTCTGATATTTGATTATTCTACGGTTATGCTTTGCATCACTAAGCACTACTGAGAATTCCTAACCCAACACAAGTAAGGATCTTTACCTGTACCTTTAAGGGGTGTTTCCCTGAATGTAATTTCTGCCTGTGGATAGTGGCGGTAATTTTTGTTTCTTTACTTGCTACTAATTTTACGAGTATTTAATGTTCTGTTAACACAGTCTAACAAATATTAGCAACAAAACGTCCAAAATACCTCATCAATAGACACAAACTCCATGAAATAACTGGAGAAAAGGACAATGAGATGCAAAAGAATACGATTAAAAAATAATCTTTATTGATATTGTTTAAAGATAGAAAATAAAAATAAAATATCAAGTGTTATCAAGTTTTTGGAAGCACAAAAAGAAGAACAACGCAGCAAGAGGGACAATAGGTATGTACCAAAAAATTGTATACACTCACTCAGGGTATTCAAAAAAGATTATACAAAAGTAATAAATTTACTCTCAATAATATGTAATAAATGCCAAGTGCACATTATAAAGAGCCTAAAGAATAAAGCTCTCTGCCGCAAAACAAACTTACTTTGCATCTCTCATATCCTCCCTGTCTCACAACCCTAAACAGCTCTTCAACACTTTCAATTCTCTACTCTGTCCCCCAGAACCTCCTCCCTCTCCTCTCATTTCTGCTGAAGACATTGCCTCCTTCTTTAAGCAAAAGATTGATACGATCAGAGAAAGCTTTGGCCCGCAGCCGCCAATGCCCCTCTTAGCCACTCAGCCCTGTTCTTCCAAAACCAGCTTCACCACCATGACAGAAGATCAGCTCTCCACTCTCCTGTCAAGATCACACCTCACCACTTGCGCGCTTGACCCACTCCCGTCCCACCTCAGCCCTAACTTTGCCACAGTCTTCATCCCTACTCTCACACACCTCTTCAACCTTTCACTTACAAATGGTGTCTTTCCTTCATCCTTCAAACATGCCTCAATCACTCCCATCCTCAAAAAGCCCTCCCTCGACCAATCCTCTGTGTCTATCGCCCGATATCTCTTCTCCCTACGCCTCAAAACTACTGGAACAGCATGTATATCTCGAACTGTCCTCCCACCTCTCCTTCTGTTCCCTCTTTGACCGTTTACAATCCGGCTTCCGACCGCATCACTCAACTGAAACTGCCCTAACTAAAGTCACTAACGACCTGCTAACCACCAAGAGCAAGTGACACTACTCTGTCCTCTTTCTCCTGGACCTGTCTTCTGCCTTCGACACCGTGGACCATTCCCTACTGCTACAGATTCTCTCATCTCTTGGCATCACAGACTTGGCCCTGTCCTGGATCTCATCATACCTAACAGACCGAACATTTAGTGTCTCCCTCTCACACACCACCTCCTCACCTCGCCCCCTGTCTGTCGGTGTTCCTCAAGGCTCAGTCCTAAGACCCCTACTCTTCTCCATCTACACCTTCGGCCTGGGACAGCTCATAGAATCCCACGGTTTGCAGTATCACCTCTACGCCGATGACACGCAGATCTACCTATCTGGACCTGACCTCACCTCCCTACTGACCAAAATCCCACAGTGTCTGTCTGCTATCTCAGCCTTCTTTTCTGCTCGCTTTCTCAAACTGAACATGGACAAAACAGAATTCATCATCTTTCCCCCACCTCATTCTTCCCCTCCACCAGACCTATCCATCTATGTCAATGGCTGCTCGCTTTCCCCAGTCCCGCATGCTCGGTGCCTTGGGGTGATCCTCGACTCTGCCCTCTCTTTCAAACCACATATCCAAGCCCTCGCCACCTCCTGCCGCCTCAAATTCAAAAATATTTCCCGGATCCGCTCATTCCTCAACCATGAAACCACAAAAACACTAGTGCACGCCCTTATCATCTCCCGCCTCGACTACTGCAACCTCCTACTGTCTGGCCTCCCCTCTAGCACTCTGGCACCACTCCAGTCCATCCTACACTCTGCTGCCCGACTAATCCACCTGTCTCCCCGCTATTCCCCAGCCTCCCCCCTATGCCAGACCCTTCACTGGCTTCCTATTGCCCAGAGGCTTCAGTTCAAAACCCTAACCATGACATACAAAGCCATCCACAACCTTTCTCCTCCATACATCTGTGACATGGTATCCCGCTACCTACCCACACGCAACCTTCGATCCTCTCAAGATTTCCTTCTCGACTCCCCCCTCATCTCTTCTTCCCACAACCGCATACAAGACTTCTCCCGGGCTTCCCCCATACTCTGGAACTCCCTGCCGCAAAACATCAGACTTTCACCAACAACGGAAACCTTCAAGAAGAACCTGAAGACCCACCTGTTCCCGACAAGCCTCAGTCTACTGAACCATCGCACGACCAGCTCTACCCTTTCCTAGTGTATCCTCACCCATCCCTGTAGACTGTGAGCCCTCGTGGGCAGATTCCTCTCTCCTTCTGTACTTGTGTGTCCCTTGTCTAGCACGTTTATTGTACCTGTCTATATTTTCCCTTTTCATATGTAAAGCGCCATGGAATAAATGGCGCTATATAAATGTGTAATAATAATAATAATGTGTAATAATAAAGCCTGGTAAAACAACAAGTATATCCATCAACTGACAAAAATAAAAAAAAACATGCTCACAGATTACAGGGTAAATACCACTTTAAATAGATAAAACAATAGTTTTTTTCCTCTATGGGGGCGTCCATTTGCGAAACGGCGCTTTCGGGGTTAGAACACGCTGCTTTTGGGACCTGCATTTCCTAGCACTTCACAGGTATTTTTCATAAACTTTTTTTTTAAATTCATTTAAGTATATCCTTTTCGGTTGCCTGATCTTACACCTTCAGCTATCTGCTCAATAGCCATTTGCATAATTTTTCCATGCTCGTTCATTAGTGCTTTTTTCACATACTGCTTTATTTAGGTATTTATATATACAGTCATGGCCAAAAGTTTTGAGAATGACACAAATATTAATTTTTGCAAAGTCTACTGCTTCACTTTTCTAATGGCAATTTGCATATACTCCAGAATGTTATAAAGAGTGATCAGCTTAACAGCAATTACTTGCTAGGTCAATATTTGGCTAGAAAATGAACTTTATCCCCCAAAACATATTTCAACATCATTGCAGCCCTGCCTTAAAAGGACCAGCTAACCTCTTCTCAGTGATTGCTCCATTAACACAGGTGTGGGTGTTGATGAGGACATGGCTGGAGATCAATCTGTCATGATTAAGTAAGAATGACACCACTGGACACTTTAAAAGGAGGCTGGTGCTTGGCATCATTGTTTCTCTTCTGTTAACCATGGTTATCTCTAAAGAAACACGTGCAGTCATCATTGCAATGCACAAAAATGGCCTAACAGGGAAGATTATCGCAGCTAGAAAGATTGCACCTCAGTCAACAATCTATCACATCATCAAGAACTTCAAGGAGAGAGGTTCCATTGTTGCCAAAAAGGCTCCAGGGCGCCCAAGAAAGACCAGCAAGTGCCAGGACTGTCTCTTAAAAGTGTTTCAGCTGCGGGATCCGGCTACCAGCAGTGCAGAGCTTGCTCAGGAATGGCAGCAGGCAGGTGTGAGTGCATCTGCACGCACTGTGAGGCGGAGACTCTTGGAGCAAGGCCTGGTCTCAAGGAGGGCAGCAAAGAAGCCACTTCTCTCCAGAAAAAACATCATGGACAGACTGATATTCTGCAAAAGGTACAGGCAGTGGACTGCTGAGGACTGGGGTAAAGTTATTTTCTCTAATGAATCCCCTTTTCGATTGTTTGGGACATCAGGAAAACGCCTCATTCAGAGAAGACAAGGTGAGCGCTACCACCAGTCTTGTCTCATGCCAACTGTTAAGCATCCTGAAACCATTCATGTGTGGGGTTGCTTCTCAGCCAAGGGAATCAGCTCTCTCACAGTCTTGCCTAAAAACACAGCCATGAATAAAGAATGGTACCAGAATGTCCTCCAAGAGCAACTTCTCCCAAGCCTCCAAGAGCAGTTTGGCGATCAACAATGCCTTTTCCAGCATGATGGAGCACCTTGCCATAAAGCAAAGGTGATAACTAAATGGCTCAGGGAACAAAACATAGAGATTTTGGGTCCATGGCCTGGAAACTCCCCAGATCTTAATCCCATTGAGAACTTGTGGTCAATCATCAAGAGACGAGTGGACAAACAAAAACCTAAAAATTCTGACAAAATGAAAGCATTGATTGTGCAAGAATAGACTGCTATCAGTCAGGATTTGGTCCAGAAGTTGATTGAGAGCATGCCAGGGAGAATTGCAGAGGTCCTGAAGAAGAAGGGTCAACACTGCAAATATTGACTTGCTGCATTAACTCATTCTAACTGTCAATAAAAGCTTTTGTTACTCATATGTTTGCAATTATTATATTTCTGTCTGTGATAAAAACATCTGTCAAACACACATAAAAACCAGAGGGCAGCAGATCATGTGAAAATATAATATTTGTGTCATTCTCAAATCTTTTGGCCATGACTGTATGCACTTTGCACTATACTTATAAAACACTATTGTTTTATCTATTTAAAGTGGTATATACCCTGTAATCTGTGAGCATGTTTTTTTTTATTTTTGTCAGTTGATGGATATACTTGTTGTTGTACCAGGCTTTATTATTCTTTATTCTTTAGGCTCTTTATAATGTGCACTTGGCACTTAATCTATTACATATTATTGAGAGTAAATGTATTACTTTTGAATAATCTTTTTGAATACCCTGAGTGCGTGTATACACTTTTTTGGTACTTTCCTATTGTCCCTCTTGCTGTGTTGTTCTTCTTTTTGTGGTTCCAAAAACTTGATAACACTTGCTATTTTATTTTTATTTTCTGTCTTTTAACAACATCAATAAAGATTATTTTTTAATGGTATTCTTTTGCATCTCATCGTCCCTTTCTCCAAGTATTTAATGTTTTAGACTCATGTATTCACTTCTCACTAGCTGCAGGATGTGATCCTTTCATATGAAAACCCATAACCATTGGCAAATATCTGTTTTTGGTTACTACTGTGTAATTAATTCACACCCTGTATGTTTTTGGCCACGGATACACCTTGACAAATGTCTTCTATTGCAATACATAAGCTGTGTGATTTGTGGAGGCTTTTTTTTCTAAGCATTGAGATAAATTCTGATGAACTGAGAAAAACAAAAACTGGAGGAGATATCCTTAGCACTTTTCAGCTGTCATTTAACTACTGCTGGTTAGGAAAAAAACAAGCAGTGACATGAATGGGTGTTGTACAGATCCTATGTGTAAACAGCAGCCTTAATCCTTAAGGGTATGCCACACTAAACAGCGTCGCTAACGAGATCGCTAAAATACGTCACTATTTAGCGATCTCGTTCGTGACGCTAACGTGTGTGGCATGTAGCAACGACGTGGCCCCTGCTGTGATCTCGCTGATCGTTCACTAGAGTTCTGGACCGTATTTAGATCATTGGCGTCCGCTGGTGAGCCTATATCGCTGTGTCTGGCACCTTTTGTGAGCGATGTGCGCTGTTTGTTTACATCGCAATGACCGTTAAAGTCGTTAATGAGATCGCTAACCGCTTTTGAGTCGTTAACGAGATCACTAAGTGTGGCAGCTACTAGAGACATTAAAACGATCACAAAAACGATCTCATTAGCTTGCGTCGTTATTGAGATCGCTAACGAGATCACTAAGTGTGGCAGTACCTTTAGAGGATTGCATATCCTAAATGGCAGTTGGCCATTATGGCCAGGTGATGTATTATAACCATTAACAACAGGTCCGTAACGCCTTTTTTCTTAAGAAATGTAGATTCTCTTTAATCCAATATGTCTTTACCATGCCAAGTAAACTGCCAGCATCAAAGGACAGTTTCAAAGTGTCTTCCATTGCCTCAATAATAAATAAAAATGGAAGCACAAAATTTATGCTAGCTCAAATCAGCAGTAATGAATCGGCAACAGAGCGCATTGTAATAATACCTAGTATGCAGAGACCATTGATGTCACTTGCTGGAACGGCGTTGGATGCAGCCCACTGGGTATTTTGACAATGCGCTCTGTTGCCGGCTCATTACTGCTGATCTGAGCTGTCAACAGAGCGCATTGTCATTGTGTACATCGTGCAGGGACTAGTTCAGTCCCTGAAACAAGCATCACTGATGACGCTTTGTGTCAGGGATGGGTATGGGCTGCTGCAGTGACCGCAGTCTCTGCCCCTGATTAAACTTCGTTTGAATGTTCCAGCATACATTGTAATTCTCAAACGAAGCATCACCAAAAAGAAAGTGAAACAAAAAGCAGTTAGTGTAGTTAGGGAAGGAAAAGGAATTTTTAATTCAATTTTTTTACAAAATCATTTAGGTTATGGCACTAAACAGAAAGGGCTTTAGGATGAAAATAACTTTGAACTTCGGACCACTCCTTTAAGTGAGTAACAGTATAGGAAGAAGCAAAAAAAACAAACTAAAAAATGGTTTCTATGATCTGAATGAAGTGGGGACAATGTTGAGGCATGAAAAGTTACCTGTTATCACTTGAGAGGGCGTGAAACCCGAAACTTGTAAGTGCCCCGTCTCACATAGCGACGCACCAGCGATCCCGACAACGATATGAACTTGTCAGGATCGCTGGTGTGTCGCTACATGATCGCTGCTGAGCTGCCAAACCGGCAGCGATCAGGACAGCGACACTACGGGTAACGTCACTTAGTAACCCGCAGTGTACGTTGGATACCAGCCCGCTGATGCAGGGAGCTGGTTTCCAAGGTACACATCGGGTTTCCAGGCGCTGCGCGGTGCCTGGAAACCCGATGTGTACCTTGGTTACCAGCTCCCCTGCAGTAGCGCGCTGGTATCCAATGTACACATCGGGTTTCCAGGCACAGCCCCGCGCCTGGAAACCCGATGTGTACCTTGGTTACCAGCTGATCGCTGGTCTCCTGCCTGCCACACGCAGCGATGCGTGCTGGCCAGCGGGAGATCAGCGATCAAAAAAAAAGTCCAGAAATTTCTGACACGACCAGTGATTGTTAGGGGTCGAGTTCCCGCTTCTGCACAAGGGGAATCTCGAGCCGTCCCTGCTGCCGTCTCCCATCCGTCTCCGGCTGCAGTGGACTCTGCTCAGCTTAGACGACGGTCCTAGCATCTCGCCCAGTCTAACATTGTGCAGAGGATTACTGCTGCTCCTCCAGGCTCTGCTATTGTAGCCAGTACTGGTTAGCGGCGAGCAGTCCTTGCTTTCCCCTTCTGAGCATGCCCAGAGTAAGATCTCTCATTGGAGATCAGGGGTCACATGCTCAGGTACTGCAGCAGCTCCTATTGGTCCGCCAGGAAGGTCCTGAAACCACTTGTGTTCTGGAGCAGTTTCCTATTGGTCCTTATCTGGCAGGCCCTGTAGTTGCTACTATAAAAGGGTGGCATGGTCGTGCCGCCATGCGCTAGTATCAATCACATTATGTGCTTTGCGCCAGGGTGATCTTGCACGCATGTGTTAGGGCTCGGCTGAAATAAGCCCCTAGAATACCGGCACCTCCGGTGAGGAGATTGTATGCACGTGTTTAGGGCTCGTGTTATGATTTGGTAGCTGAGGAGTGCAGGTAAAAAGGCAATACACCAGAGCAGTTGGAATCTATGAGATTGCAGTACCCTGACTAACCACCACAACTAGAGGCAGCCGTGGAGCGTTCCTACGTTGGTCCTAGATGCCTCGTCACAGCCTGAGAAACTAATTACACCTAAAGATAGAAATAGGAAAGCTATCTGCCCCGGAGCAGAACCCCAAAGATAATAGAAAGCCCCCAAACATGTAATGGCGGTTAGACAAAAAGAAATACTGACACAGAAAGAAAATAGTATGAGCAAACGCTGGGGCCCAAACTAACTAAATAGAAAAGGATTGGAAGGGTACATACTGCAATCCCAGAAAACCCTGAAAAGCACCAACTCTACTAATTTCAAAATCACCTGAGATCACACGACCTCTACCACCTAAATTAGTTCTCTGGTGTAACAAAATCAAAACAGCAGCCACTGAAAAAACTGTAAAAAGCAAAAGTACAAACATCAGTGGCTGAACTAAACTGAGAGGGCAAAAGCCCCCGGAGAGGACCCTGAAGGCCCCCACAGAAGTGCAGGACAAAATGCAAAAATCTAGCACTAAAAAAAAAAAAAAGAAAATGTCTTATCTGATAGCAGGAGATGCAGACACGACACAGCAGGCTACAAGGGAAACAGGATTCAAGGATTGAGACCAGAACAATTGATCACCGGCAACCCTGATGGGAAGGTGACTCCCTTATATAAGACCAGTCAGTAACACCTGATTCCCAATCCTCACAATCTTCACTGGACAGACCAGCACCGCTTGTAACCACCAGAGGAAGCCTCTGCTCAGAACACATCTCAAACCCATTCACAATAGTACCCCCCCCTTGAGGAGGGGTCACCGAACCCTCATTTGAGCAACCAGGTCGGTCAGGATGAGTTCTATGATACGCACGGATAAGTCTCCTAGCATGGATGTCCGAAGCAAACACCCAAGAATTGTCTTCCTGACCATAACCTCTCCATTTAACCAAATACTGGAGTTTCCGTCTAGAAAAACGAGAATCTAATATTTTCTCAACCACATACTCCAGATTGCCCTCAACAAAACAGGGTCAGGAGGCACAGCAGCAGGAACCACTGGCTCAACAAACCTCTTCAACAAGGACTTGTGGAACACGTTTGGATCTTAAATGTCCCTGGAGAAGCAAACGAAAAGAAACAGGATTAATAATCTCCATGATCTTATAAGGTCCAATGAACCTAGGCTTAAATTTAGGAGATGCTACTCTCATAGGAATATTTTTTGAGGACAACCAGACCAAGTCCCCTACTTTAAACCGAGGACCATCAGTCCTATGCTGGTTAGCAAACCGCTGGGCCTTCTCCTGAGAGAGGGACAACCTCTCCACTACCTGGTCCCAAATCTGTTGCATACGCTCCACAACAGAGTCAACACCTGGACAGACAGAAGCCTCCGTCTGTCCTGAAGAAAATCGAGGGTGAAACCCAGAATTACAGAAAAATGGAGACATCAAAGTGGCAGAGCTAGCCCTATTATTAAGAGCAAACTCAGCCAAAGGCAAAAAAGAGACCCAGTCATCCTGATCAGCAGACACAAAGCATCTAGATAAGTCTCCAATGTCTGGTTTGTTCTCTCAGTTTGACCATTGGTCTGAGGATGAAATGCCGAGGAGAAAGACAATTGAACACCCAGTTTAGAACAAAAAGTCCTCCAAAATCTGGCAAACAAACTGGACTCCTCTGTCAGACACAATGTTCTCAGGAATGCCGTGTAAACGAACCACGTGCTGAAGGAACAACGGCACCAATTCAGAGGAGGAAGGCAACTTAGGTAATGGCACAAGATGTATCATTTTGGAAAA